>JAKLMB010000024.1:0-659791 GCA_022813625.1 Aaosphaeria pasadenensis | reverse complement strand
TCTACCTTTCCTAATTATCCACCGATTGCGGGTCGTGCCTGTGATGCTCCCTACTACAGAGGCGTCTATACGCGACACTATGCATTAAATTCCAACACTTTCGTATTGAAAAAATAGGGTAGGGTCGTGCTAGCCAACGTCCTAGTCGAAATGTCCAAGAAAAGAATATGGGGAAGGATCTTCTGCTACAAGTACAGCTGTTTGGACCCGTCTCTTCAGTGTAAATCGCACTTTGAGGAGCGGTCCAAGTGGCGCATGACCAGGAGGAGGCGTCCAAAGCCGAGGCGTTTCTACCTCTCTAGTTTCCACAATTTCCCATCCCTGCTTTTGAATCAGGCTCCTCTTGTTGATAAACTCATGTCGAAGGGTTTCGCCCACCCACAGTACCTCCACATGACCACGATTTTCACTCTGGCTTGTATAAGCTACACGGAACTTTTCTATCAAATTTGGTAGGTCCATGGTGAAGAAAGAAGAGTACGCACTCTGGTCATCGTCCAGAAGCTCAACACCGGGAAGGCAATCAGGATCTAGCAGTAGTTGCAACTTGAGGGTTGACCAAGCATCCCGACTACCAAGGATAGCAAAAATCGTTTCGATTGCTGGGTTGATATTTTCAACCTCACCTTCTTCGGTTGATTGTGGTGAGCGATACAAGTGAGGGTTACGCTGATAAAGCTCCTCTCTGAGATTGGGGATTTTGACACGCGTTCCGTCACGCCGCTGCCATGCTTGGTCCGGCCGCCGCGCTGTTACGTTGAGTTTGGTAATATAACCTCGATTCCGAGCACCGATGGCCTCAAGCCAGGAGACAATAGGGTCCCAGTTGTGGTCCCCAAGAAAGGAAAACGTATTGTTGGTGTAGAAGGTCATGGCAGCTTCCCGTGCTACAATAGTGTTGTTACAGCAGAGGAGATTTAACGCTAGGTGTTGTATACTCGAGGCTGTAGCTTTGTTGTCCACAATGCGCCGATATTCTAATGCGGTCTTTCCATCAACATCAACGCCTTGGTCGTCGAACTTGTTGATGCACACCCATCTACCAGTCCATACTACGACGCATGTAGACGCAAGCAAAGCAAAGCTGTAAATGCAGTCGCGAATCTCTCGTGGGAGGCTGAGAAAGTTGGTTGGAGGATGCGATAATTGCTCCATCTTAGATTGTTGCATCTTGCCCGTTGAGTGATGAATTGTGTTGGGTAGTAAAGCTGACCTAGAAGATCGTTTCGTTAATACATTAATAGTAGGATTGAATTACGATTACTCACTTCTTTCAATCAGTGCAAATGAAATCAGAACAGTGAGCAGGTTGTAGAATAAATAGGTGAGGACAAGCAGTTTAAAGCCTGCGATAAGCAGGCAGGCTAAATGCGTTGTAACGTCCCTTAGGGTGGGACGACGATGCGCGGGGTAGAATTAGGTCAGCCGGTCACGTGACGTAACAGCGGCCTTGGCAGGATGGCAGACAGCTGTCTGTAAGCAACGCTAGCCCTACCCACGTTCAATCTTTCCTATTCGATCAGATCCCCCTTCTAGGCTTCTTCTTCCCCGGCCTCGCCCCTGCGACCTCCCCGACTTGGTCCCTTCTTACTGGTGGCACAAGCATCTATGGTCGGGTGCTCTGCACCTGTGGGTTGCTTCTGTTATTTGGGAAGTATGCTTCGGAATATTTGGAGAAATTGCTGGAAACCTACTATTGTTAATATATCCGTCCTGAGCGACAATATTGACTCTTAACACACCTATAGCTTCAAAGATTGAGGTACCCTATACCGATGAAGCATATAATATGCTCATTTTCTGGGTCTGCGCTCAGTCGTTTGCACGATCGGCACGCACTTCCCTCGCGAAGGTAGATCTCATATCATCCACGGAACATGCCGAGAAGAAGTCACTGCACTATTCACCCTGCAAATGGTCGCTCATACTTCTGGCACAAACGCCGTCTATTTGTATTCAATCGCCAAAGAACTCTAGGAGAGTTCGGTACTACCAGGGAGGAAGCCTGTGTTTCGTACTTTGGGCGCAATCCTGCCGTTCTCCGGAAGCTCTTCAACGAGTGCCGACAGTTCTATTTGGAGTCGGTTGAGAACAAAATTTGTGTCTTTGAGCACCAAGGAGATAGGTGGAAAGCTTCCAAGTTGATGGCTAAGAGAGAGATGTCAACTGTGATTATCAACGGGAAGCTGAAAGAGATGTTGCTAGGCGACGTAACTGAGTTCCTAGACCCCAAAACTAGGGCGTGGTACTCCAGGCGCGGCCTTCCTTATCAACGAGGATACCTCCTTCACGGACCACCTGGAACTGGAAAATCCAGCCTTTGCCTTTCCATTGCAGGGCACTTCGATTTGGACGTTTACGTCCTTACCATGTCCAGTTTGAGCGATCACGTCCTAAAATCTCTCTTCGCCGAGCTCCCGCAGCACTGTATTGTCCTCCTCGAGGATGTGGACGCGACCGCTGTGCATCGAAAACCTAATGGTAGTGCAGATGCAAGCCAGAGCGTTGGCCAAAATGGCCCTGCCGACAAGAAGGTGTGGTGTCTCTGTCGACCCTCCTCAATGTTCTGGATGGCCTAGCATCATCCGAAGGCAGATTGTTGATCATGACAACCAACCATATCGCACGCCTAGATCCGGCGCTCATACGTCCTGGCCGTGTGGACATGAATATCGAGCTCTATCTAGCTGATGAAGACATGATCAACCAGCTGTTCCATTTCGTCTACAACTACCCCTCGAAGACCAGCATTCCCGACGACGAATCGGAGCGGATCCTCTATCAACCTGGGCAAGAAGGGCCTGTAGAGGACTGCGAGTTGCTTCATTTGGGGCAAGAGTTTGTGGCGAAGGTGCCGAAGCTAGAATTCAGTCCGGCTGAGATCTTGTCATTTTTACTGGCAAACAAGCATTCACCCCATGATGCTATTGCTAATGTAGCGGCGTGGAGGGAGAAGCTTAGAGAGGAGAGGACGAAATTGACTAGAACAACGTCGTGGGCGCTTGATGACGATGATCACTGATCGGCTTTTCCTACTATGGAGTCATGTCCAGGGGGGTTGGGGCGATGCACCGGGGGTAGGAGTCTCGAGAACGATAGGGCCATGCAGTATGATGAAGTACATTCCTTTCAAACCTGTTGTTCCCTCTGGCTGTTTTGATGGATAAAGAGCAAGTGGGTATTATTTAGGTAACATGCGCCCATAATTCGTCTGATATATGACTGCCATGGCCGTCAACAATGAGCAGCCGTGTCTCGGACCGATTGTCAGGCTTAGTCCGGGACAAGAACACCGACTCTAGCCACTCGACAGCAATATCATCATTCGTCCAACCAGTTTGCGAGAAGGTGACATGCCAGCGAGTATGTCGAGCCGAAAACTCCTTCTTAAACCACTGCTCCTAACGCGAGAGAGTGGGCAAAAGAGCACAAAGATGACGCGATCAAGAAAGCGAATGACCGGGCATTCCCGTGGACGTGCAAGCATCGAACCAAGACGCGGACGCAAGTCCAGCGCTGGGCTTTGTGACCGCAGTGACGGAGACAGAGGCCTATACCATGAGTCGAGTCTCACACCTCTCTAAATGAAGGCACTAACGTTCTGGGTATCTTTGAGGAATCCGATAGCTCAGTGGAGGACCTAACGGACTCCGTCCCGGCAAAGCGTTTCAACAAACAATTGGAGCATTCACAGACACCGCTCCAATATGAGTCAAGCAACTCCAAGAGAAAAAGGATGGAATAACGACTCCTATCTCTGTCAACACAGTGCTCAGCTGTTGATCATTGAGCAACCAGATGTTGCAATGAGGAGATTGAATAGAAGTAAGTTACCAATGTATTTTAGTCAGAGTTCGGCGCATTATCTATCGTACGGTTCCAATGCTGATTCATCAACGAGTAACTAGTTCCCTTGCTGTGGACTGAAACTGGGGATAGAGTAGGTCTAATAATGGGCGCCATGGGATCAGAACGGGATGCTTCACGTGTCAGCCAGCGAATCAGCGCTTCCAACAGTGCACATCACGACACCTAAGCCTGACATGGCAGAGTTGCTCTCTTAGAGTCAGCCGATAAACATGTTTCTCTTCTTCTGAAAGGGGGCCATGCGAATAGTTGCAATCACCTTGACAATAGCTATTGAGGTGGTACATGCGACAGTACCCTTTTTTCCCGCCAGCTGGCATAGACTGTGGCCTATTGACGCCGAGAACGCCATCTAGCCAGTCTCAAGCGCGCCGTGCAGAGCCTAGGACCATTAAAGGGCATAATATTGGACCTTAAGGGTTTGTCTAACAACGCTTCGCATCCTAAATCACTCGCAAAGTAGAGTATTTGAAACGCTAGCTGTGTAGAGTTTTGCATCAAAGAGCCAGCTGAGGGGGCTGTAGAGCTGTCTTCTAGCTCCACATCTTCGTGAAGAGGGAGCTCGAGTGGTGGAGGTCGGGTTGCTAGCTTCGCTTTGGCTAACGTGCTTCCTAGATCACTCATGATGGAAAGCCAGCGTGACTTCATGGTTCAACCTCTTCGGAAAATGGATTGTCTGGAGTAAGGAAGAGAGGAGCGGTTGCCACACCGTGCGCCGCCAGCATTAATCAGCAGCTGGCATGCAGCCAAACCCTAGCTTGCACATTCGTCATTACTCTATGATGATATCTTTTCACTGTCCACGGACGAAAACACGAACGAAGCACGGGACGAAACACGGGCAAAATTGGGAGCCTTGAGGCAGCTTGGTCTGTGCCAAGCCCCTAAACCTGTTATTGGCTTTCGCAGGCTATCCCGGAGTGCTACAAACCCCCATCTTCAAAGGTGAGAACGCATAATTTGTCCATAACTCCAGCCAGCTTGGCGCATTCTACAACATGCGCTGGATCCTCCACATCGAAATATGTTCGATCCTCCATGTTTTCAAACTCGTAGACAAAGCCGTACTTGAAGTCCGTGAGGCCTCCCTATTACCAAAGGGTTACTGAATGGATAGATCAGGAAAGTAGAAGAACCACTTTACTTACATGAATTATTGCTGGAGCGTTCGAAGGGATGTTGTTCAAGCCTCCCTTGGCGGACTTGACATATGGTTCCAGTGTCTTTGGGTGTACCGCAGAAACTGGCTGTGTCCGAGTATACTAGTTTCAATTGAGGTACCTTTTCATCCATTCATGTTGCAGAGAGCACGCTGAAAGCTATACATTACGAGTGATTATAGTATAGTACAGGAGCAGAGACAGAGCTACTGTAGAATCTCTTGATATAACTGGATGAAAAAGTACCTTGATTGGGACTAGTATACTCGGACACAACCAGTTTCTGCGGTATACATGTATTTTTTGGGCAAGAAGAGCTCCATTAAACTGAAGAGGGTTGGGGGTCTGATTACAATGCGTTTTGCGGCCATGGTAGCCTGCTTACCTCTACCACTTGTTCTTTCGTAGCATCGCTTTTGGGTTTATATAGAAAGATATGAGTAACTGTCATATTGTAAATGATTTGACGAGCTACGTGCTATGTGGCGAGTCTTTAGATCTAGATCGAGCAATTTTCGGTTGGACTTGAAACTGAGGCAACAGCGATGCAGTGTTTGAATACTGTCGAACGCTCATGGTCGACAATTTGCTGGACGCACACCGGAAGCAACACTATTCGGTCCGTTCTGTGCCAATGCGTTATGATCAAGGTACTTGAAAAAATTTGAATTATAAATAGAAATTTCCTCAATACGCGCGGATCATTGATGACAAATATAGTGGCCATTAGAGCAGGCTACGTTGCGCAGCCTGGCAATTCAGAGAGGTCCAGATAAAGTAGTTAGGGTTAAGCCAGGATGAAGTGGATGAAGACAGTGATCAGCTTCCGTAACCTAGAATCAACGTCAGTGTGCCGTCTTTGACATTGATTGAGTGCCTGGAGGGCGGTTAACAATGTCTACCCCACTTCTTAGATTGTATATATAATGTATCATATCGCTGTCCTTATCCAACTTTATAATAAGGGTCTGTTTCGCCACTCCAAGTTACAATGCTTTCCAAACACGTATGCCTCATTACCGGCGCCAATCGAGGTACATGTATCACAAGATATCCTTTAAGGCTCCTATGATGACTCTTTTTAGGTCTTGGGAAAGGTTTTGTAGCAACTTATCTGTCTCTACCGGACACGGTTGTTATCGCCGCGGTTCGGGATCCATCACATGACACAGTCAATTCACTTTATCAGCTCCCCGTTGGAGAGGGAAGCAGCATAATCGTTGTACAGCAGGATGTTGGCTCGAGCAAATCAATCGCCGACTCTGTAACTCAGATTACGGAATCCTATGGCATCCACAAGCTCGATGTCGTCATTTCCAACGCAGGACTGGGAGACCTTACAGGCGCTCTTATCGAGACTCCACGCAGTCTTTTGCAAGAGTACATCAATGTTAATGCCTAGGGCCCGCTAGAACTATACAAGTCAACAAAGCCTCTTCTGCAGAACTCCATGAAACCGAGGTTTTGCTGCATTTCAAGCCTTGGAGGTTCCTTCCGTGCGATGAATACGACGCTCCCAGCTGCAGCTTACTCAGCATCTAAAGCACTGGCGAACTACTTCACTAAACGTCTCGCTCAAGAGAATAGGGATATAATCACCTGGGTAGTGAATCCTGGGTACGTTCTTTGGATACACTGTTCGTTGTGAAACCTAGAATGGTATAAGCTCATCGTCGCATCTACAGCTCCGTTGCCACCGACATGGGGAACAAAGCTGTAGAAGGATTTGCCAAGCTTGGGCTCGACGTGGGAGCAGTGACGATGATGTCTGTGGAAGAGAGTGTGCGGGCGATCAAAAATCTGGTTCGTCTTCAATTCAATCAACAAGTCGCTTAGATGAGATGCCAACCTAGACTAATACGTTAAACACAGATCGATCAGGCCACCTTGGATGGGACGCATGGCAAGTTTTTGAACTATGATGGCAGTGATCTCCCTTGGTGAATAATACCATTGGTATAAAACAGCGCGTTGGTTTACTAAGAGACGTCCAAACGCACCTGCTCCGATGCATCCTTGGCGCTATCATAGTTAGTATAAAGTAAATCTCTATTTACATCCACTTTAATAGACCACGTCAATATATATCGATCACAGCTCGTCTTTGCCATACTTTCCGATATATGGTGGTTGGGTTATTAACATCTCCAGCATTGGTGGCAATACTTCAGCTCCGGATCCCCTCATGACACACGCGGCGAGCAAAGCTGCTCTGGAGAGTATCACACGCTCTTTAGCGAGTGAATTTTCTGGTGCTACTTTCAACAGCATTAGCGTCGGGCCTACCGCGACCGAGTCGTTGACAGATGCTCTGAACGCGACATCCGACAACGTCAACTTCTTGGAAGAGCGGATTAAAAGCATCTCTGCTGCAAAGAGGGTTGGTATTCCCGACGATATTGGGTACATTGTAGGTTAGCTAGCAAGCGAAGGAGAATAGTGCATGTGCCAGTACGAATGGAGGTGCCGGGGCGGCTCTTGTGGCATTTAATTAGGGGAAACTAGAGTTCAATGCTGAGTCGAATCCCCACGCACATCCACTTGGATGAGCCATTCAGCCACAATCTTTCATTGACTATGCACGAGGTCTACCAATCCATTTTCCGATCGGATTATCATTCATCGTGTGTAGATACGGTCATGGTACATACGTTCGGCCGCGTGTTCGTGATGATAGATGTGGGCTGTCGGCCAAGAGTGGTCGACGGGTGTCAATTGATTATTTCAAGTGTAGTGAGTGCCTGAACGGAAACCTGAGAGTAAAACCGAACCGGAATCAACCGCCAGTTGTTTTCTCCGCCGTCGGCGGACGAAAAGATGGCCGAACATATGTGCAACAGACGCCTACACAAGGGCACCTACGATGATATCAATAACTACGCTTAACGGGGTATCTATACACATCTCATAGGTTGGACCCTTAATTAGTCGTCAAAGCTCTTGCAGTCGCTCGTATCTTGGCTTCCAATTTTAGCTGAATTCACTCGACACAATGACGATAGTGTAGTGTAGCAGGATAGGTGAGGCTGTTCAGGGATCACGTGTATGGGGAAAGGCACTAGGCAGGGCATAGATAGCTCGATCAGGGCTGCCGAGAAAGATCGAGGCATCATCCACCTACCTCCAGAGGCCTATCGACAGAGAGACATATCTACCTTTTCCTACCTATTCACCGACTGCGGGTCGTGCCTGTGATGCTCCCTACTACAGAGGCATCTATACGCGACGGTAGGCAGCTACATATAGTTGAGCTTACCCACTTCAAATTGCGGCCGCGTTGTTACACCTTTGACGTGTCAAAGTTGAGCAATCCATAAAAGGAGGTCAGAGCTGAAAGCAGAGTTGAATACTCGGAACATTTACATATAAATTCACCGTCCATCCCAATTTTCATCGATAACCCTATCGTCTAAACCTCGTACTCAATGCAAAATAGCCTGACCGGGGTGCTTCCGAGGCGGCAAAGCTCACTACTCACGGCGGTGAAACATACGTCGCCGGTACTCCGTCGACAACCACCTCTTCGTTGACAATAATATACTACACTGATGCATTTGGGCTTTTACTCGCCAACAACAAGCTCCTCGCCGATGCTTATGCGTCCGCCACAGGCTTTCGAGTTCTTGTTCCGGACATCATCCCCGGCGGACCCATGTCGCCCGACCTGATATCTATAATGGACAACGTTATGGAGCGTGTCCTTCCTCGACCTATGGGATCAATCGATACGTTTATGGAGCTTCTTCAGAGCCGCGGCCTACTTCGTACCTTTCTTTGCCAGGGCCTTCCGTAGGTTCAAGGCCTCCTTCCAACCTTGCTTGGAATATGCCATAAAGGCAAAAGCCGACCTACCACCCGGGGCAAAGTTAGGTGTTGCAGGGATCTGCTGGGGGTGGTTACCAGAGCATCAACTTGTGCGCACAGTCTGCCGTTGAAGGAGGCTCCGAGCGACTCATCGATGCACAGTTCTGCACTCATCCAACAGGTTTCAACATGCCAACCGGCATCCTCCACGTGAAAAGGAAGCTATTCTGAGGCAGACTGTTGGAAGAGGAGAATGTTAAGATGGATTCAATTGTCAGATCAAGATATACAAGGATGCAGGGCATGGGTTTGCCGTGGGAGCAATGCCTGGAAGTGGTGAGGAGGCTAATGGGGCTGATGAGTCAAAGGAGCAGGCGATTACGTGGTTTAAGAAGTGGTTTTGATCGGACAGTTGTTGTTCCTCGACATTCCTTTTCCTTTGTTCGCAAGTGGTACGGCACTCTAAATTGCTACCTTTCAGGCCAGGCATTACCATATGCCCTAGTACTATTCCCAACTCTTTCCATCGTCTTCTTCATCACCTCTTCCGTTCTGCCTACTGCATAATCCACACTCCGTGTTCGTCCTGCAACTACCTGTTCTATTCCAGCAGTAGTCTCGTAACTCTTTCTTTTCTTCACCACAAAAAGACGACAACAAAGGAGCACCGCTGCTCTCCACGCCATCCAGCGCGGGGGTTCCCCCCTCCTTAAGTATTCTTCCCAAAGCTGCATACTAGCACTTCCTAAGCCACCGCACTGTCCAGCACAGTTATAGGATGTCACAATCCCAATACCTCCAGCCACTCTCCTTTCGTCAGTCATTGCCTCTCCTAGGAACTACTCTCCAGGTCATACAGCAACGTACTCTCATTCATTCATACTTATACAATCCCTGTCCTCTCGCTTCTCGCTCAATTACAACGCTCCGCTCCATCCCCTCCGATATGAGAAGTACGCATAACGGTCCTGTAGTAACACTGCGACGCCAAGAGCGTCACAATGCTACACTTTACAGGTAAAAGGAACCCTAACCCTAAAAAAGGACTACTCAGAATCGTCAATGTTCGGTTTACCTGTAACAGGTCAATATAGCAAGGAATGTAGCAGACTTAGAATGTTCAAAGGCCTAAGCAGGTTATGTAAGGAAAAAGCATACCTTATAAAGGAAAAAGCATTCCTTGTAAAGGAAAAAGCATTCCTTGTAAAGGAAAAAGCATTCCTTGTAAAGGAAAAAGCATTCCTTGTAAAGGAATGCCTAAGCATGACTTTTAGGTTATAAATAGTGCTGAAGCATTAATTCATAGGGTTGATACTGATAAGATTATTAGTCGTATTGAGCCACTCTAACATCTGGTACCCAGTCATCGAACCAACAGCACATTATGAACCTAATGAAAGCCTTGGGGCTTAGTGCTCTCACTTTATCTCCTCTGTTCAACATCGCCTCTGCAACGCCTACGGTACAGCTGGCTTCTATGCCTATCTCCCAAAGGGCCACACTCAACGACGTTGCAGTCCCTATTCAGGCTGATGCATCCATCCCAGCGTATATCCGCGCTACTGTTGTCGAAGTCCGTAGGCACACCGCTGCCATCAACTCGACTCTGTCGTTTACAGGGCGTCTTACATCATCCCAAAGATCATTATATATCAACTCTGTCAGGGGCAAGGTCGGTAATATATGCAATGCAATTACGCAACTTAACCTTGCCTGCATCACACGCTGGAATGACACCATTAGCCAACCGGCCGCCGTTCGAGAGGAGATATTAAGCGGAATATTGTCGCTAGTGTGGGAGATAGTGTTTACGCTCAAGGCCGCGCTAGTAAAGTTGCAGTGCTGTAAGTTTCCTCCAACCTCTAAATCATAAGATCTGAAGATGAACTAAGTCACCGTTGATAGCTATTTATGAGCTTCTCGGCTCAGTAGCGTTCGTTCTTCTTAGTGCCCTCGGGGGACTATTTTGTATCTTAGATGTCTGGGTTGACGGCGTTCTCAAGATAGGATTCGGGCTGTTAAGATCGCAGATTGGTATTCTTACAACTGTATTTTCTGGTTTGTTATCATACGCAGTTGACATTATCGGTGTGTTGTCTTTTGCATTAACAAAATATCTATCATGTCTGTTGAGTTAGGGTAAAGGGAGGGCTTACTGCACACAGTACAGATGTAACATGCTTAATTTACTCGATGCGTATTGTACTGAAACCCAACGCAGCTTTGTCGTGAATCTCGAAAGTATGCTTGCAATCAATATTTGTGCATAGGCAAGATAGCTAATTAATTAGATAGATAAAGAGACGGCATAGTGCTGCCTACAATAGGCAAAGGTGCAGGATTGCAACAAATGCTTTTAGCTAACAGTGCATACATAGTAAAACAGATCTAAGTATAACAATTAGGTCACGTTTGTAGAGCGATCTTGGATGTTGTAGGCTTTGAAGTCAATAACTTCTGCTGGAATGTATTGTTAACCTTTTTGCAGAGCCATTATATGGTCCACACTTTGCATTCGTGCATAGCAACAGTATCATCTGAACAGGTGCTCACTCACCTCGATAAGAGTTCGTTTACAATTTCCGTACCCTGTCGCGACATTTTGGTGTACATCATCTTGCTATCATACACTGATAGTTCATCAGCTTTCAAACAAGACATTTAACAGGAGGTACTAGCTTTCCAATCTAGTCGTAATTGACCAGAAAGCAGGTTAGGGACAAGTATCGACAAAGGGCACCAGTTGCATTGAAGTGTAGTGTGTAGCTCAGCGCAGTTTTATATCGGTTCGTAAGAGACGTCTCTTTGAATTTGTTGGAACCTTGATATCTGTTTTCCTTTTAGGGTTTTACATTCAGAGTATTCAGGGACGTGTTCTGCAAGAATTCATCGTTTGTCAACCCCAATATTTGCAGGCACTCCTCTGACATGTCAATGTATTCGATAAAGTGAGAAGTTTCGGGTTCTTAGCTAGTGTCAATTTGCATAACCTTTCACGGGCGATATCGAAGCTCAGCAGTGGTGTTTTCAGCCTCGACCATGGCTCGGCGTGTGAGTAGTTGTCCCTCGGACTTCGTAGAATCTGGTGGACCTCCAATAACATGTGATCGTTGATGCATTAGCGGCTCAAGATTGCTTTTTGCGTCTTGACATACACGACGACATGTCATCATCATTTCCGGCTCATTATCGAGATTGGAACCTGAGGCGAACCGGTTCAGACGTTCGCTATCAGGTGTGCTTTCCTTGTTGTCGACCCGCTTCAAGCGGACATTGAGATTAAATACCGTGTCTTTAATCAATTCATTGTAATCTTCAAGGATCTTTTTAAATCTATTCATAATTTTACAATATTGTGAGAACCAGGGTAGACATTTAGTCGGGTTGCTGTTGGCCTATATGCAGCGTAGCATCGGCGCCATTCATCTAAGTTTCTACCAGGGTATTCCTAGTGACTACATGCACTACTACTCAAATTCAGGTAATACGCTTTAAAGCAAATGTTCAATTTACTGAATCTATCCTACCTTGGGAACAACGTTAGAGGAACGAGAAAACCTTTTTTTTTACAACTTCACAGCGTCTTTGATACAGAATTGCATATAACAACGTATTCAGCTCGATCAGACTTTTTAGATGCTCTTCATTTGCTGTAGCTTGGATCAACTGTTGATCAGACTGGATGCAGTTTTCCCTTTTATATAAAAATGTTGATTGTACCCGAGATGGTACTTTTATATACATATCCACTCTTGGGTAGACCAACGACTAAAGGCTAGACCCAGAGCAGATGGTCTTTTCAAGGAGCACCACTGTACAGCTGCTCGCCATTTTTCTGGAAAGAAGTGATGACCTTCTGACCTGCAGGGCTGGTGGCCCACTTTGCGAAGCTGAGAGCCATTGTTTCATTTTGTGGTGTCTTAGCAACCAGCAAGTGTGCAGGATTCAGGAGCAGGTCATCCTCTTTGTCGGTGGAGACCTTGTAGATTACAGTTTGGCTAGTTAGGTTGGCTGGGATGGACAAGTACGTTCCCCGGTCGGTAAGAGTATACTCTTTGAGTTGGATGGCTGCTGTAAGAGCCTGGATTGGGAAGTTGATGAACTGGTGGTACCAGGTGGAGTAGGGAGTAGACCAAGGAACCTACGCTGAGTTAGTATTTGTTTCAAAAATCTGATGAAAGTCGCCCCAAACCTGGCCAATGCCAAGCCACAATTCCGACTCTTTGATATTGGTAGCAGACTTGTCGAAGCGGCTCAAGAACCTCACTGGAACAGTAGTGTTCCCACGATCTGCGGCCTGAAAGATGTTCGAGAACATAGTAGTAACATCAGAGCTCTTGTTGAGCGCTGCAGGATTCTCTGGTGGGCCAGTAACGAGGAAGTGGTCCCGGGAGAGGTAGTAGTAATCAGGTGCGGACCGGGCGATGCCCTGTGCAATTGCGATTCGTTCCGCATTCTGGTTGTAGGTAATACCAACATCGACATCACCCGTTTGAAATATTTAATACTGAAGGTGTTGTCGCTGAGAATCCAGGCAATACGGAATGGTGCACTTCCATTATCTACACTTTCTTGAATGAATGCATCGGCCAAAACTAGTTACATAGGTGAGCATTAAGCCAGATCAACTGTTTTAGTAGCTCATCCTGCATACCTTTGATTAGGCCGCTCTGCCCAGCACCACCATTGCCGATTCGTAAAGCAATCGGTGCGGTTGTCGAATTGAAACCACCATCGTAGATGGTATTAGGGACAACTGAGGAAATGACTGTTGCAAGAGCAGCGAACAAGGGGATTATTATTGAGCGCATACTTGTGATCGGCTTTCTCGGTTTCCAACAGTTATGTGAAGCGATTTTCGTGAAGATGGTTAGAGGTTACTTGAGCTGCGTGTGGGTCCACACATAGCATTTACAGCGCCTTAAGAGTCCCCATCTCCGGCTTCTGGTTCGTTCCGAGGGGTGCAACATACTTGCAGTGACCAAATCTCGGTGTACCGGGTGGGGGGCTTCAATCTTCCTACGGCAACGCCGCCCACTAGTTGGATTGATATCCATATCTGACTGAATCATAGCTTCTTGAGGCTGAGTGACTAATATGCTCTTGGATATGATCCCCGCAGATCTTTGTCTGCCGATCTAAACACTGGATAGCAGTTGTTGCCAGAGATCGATGCCAAATGTAAGCTAACTAAATGGGGGCGATCGGCGCAAGGCCGGCTATTGCTTTGGGGATCTCAGCAGATTACTAGAAAAGCTAAAGGCATAGAACAGGATAAGCGCACCCTTTGTGCCCTACTGCCCTGGTTGCATACAGTAATTGTGCCATGCCTGCACAGGGATGTTGATTCATCTATACATACAAGTAATGTCCTCATCCAAAGCTTTGGCTGATCTGAGTACAGTTATCAATCGACCAAGTGAGACAACGATGACACTACAGCCATCATTAGCTTAGAAATAGAGAATGTTTTGCGATGATTATCTTACCAGTACCCCAAGATGAAAACAAGTGTGACAACGGCCTTTCTCGCTACACTGATGTGAAGAAACTAGATTTTTAGCAAAAGTAGCAGTAGAATGACCAAGTCGATAATGTCACTTGGAATGGCGCTTCCAATCCAGAGCGCACTTATTGCCCCGCACTCTTCAGGTATCAACGGGTTTCATCCGTTTGCAAGCGGCTTACACTGAAAGCAGTCCCAAAGCAAATACCAACAAACCACGCAGAATTCATACCATGGGTTACCTACAAAGCGACATTCCACCATGTAGGGTTTGTGTGCCTCGGAAACAAACGGGTAAGAAATAATAGGGCGGATGTCTTGGTAAGAAATAAGGACACATCGTAGACATAATAGAGAGTGTAAAAAGTTTGAAAACCATCAATAATTCGGTTTCGTCCAGTGTCCAGATATGTCGACCTAATCCAAAGCGAACTAGAGTTATCGGAACTGTAGTAAATGCCATGAGGCAAATCTATGGTGATGCTTAGTATCTCCATCCAGTCTTGCTGAGCCTAAGTAACTTACTAGAGCTAAGAAAGCTACCCAGTCATCCCACCAAAATCGATGCGTGGCTTTTCCCTGAGACGCTCGTGGGCCTATAGCGCGAGACCAGAAGCGTAGAGCTACTACTGTAATGCTCAAGGTGAGCATGCATATTAAGAAAGCTCGGAATTCTGGTCCGCGGTTCTCGTCCAAGTTACGGTTCTGTAGTTCATGCAATGGAGACATGGCGTTGAAAAGCACAAGTATTTCGTTGACACAGGCGTTCCTCTACGAAGAAATATTCAAGAGCAACTGGGGACAGTGTTAGGAGCGCGTTGATATTAATTCATTGGCAGAGTGGGCATTCTGACTTTTGTACTTCTGATGTGGCAACAAGTTTGCCTGATGCTCCATTGCTTCAGGTAGGATTGTCTTACGAAGGACGATCCAGGATGTAGTGAAGGACTCCGACCAAACGTAGTTTTCCTCCAGTTGTTAATTAGAAATACACTAATACAACGACAAAGGCTAGGCTGCTTTCTGGTAGACTTGGTCAAACAGACGAAATCAACGAGTATAGCGGGGTATTACCTATGCGCGGGTTTATCTCTAGGATTATGAAGGACGATATGCGGCTGGTTCCCCATTAGTAAAAGATATACCTTGTGCATGAAGGATTGGTTCGTGGTTCGGGTTCTTTCATCATGCATTTGAGCGGCGCGGTAAATTAGTAGAGCACTTAATCGCGCACTCTACTAGACAATGGTACTCTGCGTTTTTACGCCTGCCGCGCTCGAAAGCAGTATGCAATACTTTCTGTAAGCAAAGTCGCAGGTCCAACGCTAAACCGAAGAGAATTGTCTGTAATATCAATTCAAGAAGTAAACTAGAGAGAATTTAATCTATAGAACATCTATTTAATTCTATTGACCTATTGGACCAATACTGATTCACGATACCTATATCATAATGGAAGAAGCTTGAATATATTTTACGAGAGCCAATACGAGAATACCAAGGTTACCGGAAGACGGTAAGGCAGTACCACGAAACATCAAAATGAAGACCTAAATTCGCTGCAGACGAAAGGCACATGGGGGTATTCCAATCCAAATTGTAAAAGCTTAGCTTCAAAGGGTTGCTCATTCTTTAACCCTGGAGCGCACTTAATCTATCATGACAAATAGGCTACGGAAGCTGACATCAAACAGGATTCGATTGTCCCAAATAATAAGGGTCTCTGTATTGGGACGTCAGCACTCCTGAACTCTATTAGATGTACCTGTAGAAACAAATTGCCCAGATCCTGTTGCAGGCGTATGTACTGCACCAGCTCGGAGCAGTAAAACCCGCTGCCGTGTGACTGCTACGTTCAAACTTCCGTCCTCTCACGTTCTCTGATTCTGGATAAGTCTTGCTACTGAACTATGACTAGAAAAGCTGCATTATTCTCTCAGAATGTCTGAGTATCAGGGCCTCTCAAATTATACATGCAGACGCTGCTTCTATTCAGTTCCCAATTACCTTCTCATTACAATCTTGCTGTTCATACAGTGCACCATGGCTGCAATCTTCCAAACCCTCCCAAATGCACTTTCAGAGGTCGACGTGATTCTTGCTGGAGGTTACTATTACCTTATATCATTCCTGAAAATTTGATCTGACATATATATTTCGTGTAGGAGGGACGGCTGCTTGCGTCATTGCTGGACGACTAGCAGAGGCAGACCCTAATTTGTCCATTCTAATGATCGAACAAGGCCCAAACAACCTTGAGGTTCCCACAATTGTGCATCCGGCTTTGTTCATGAACGGCCTGCTGCCTACGAGCAATGCAACTCTCTTTTACCAGAGTGCTTCAGAGCCGCAGCTCAACAATAGGGAGCTTGTTGTTCCGTCTGGAGGAACTCTTGGGGGCGGCTCCTCGATCAATTTGATGATGTACTCAAGGGCTCAGCGCTCCGATTTCGACTCCTGGAACGTACCAGGATGGTCTGCTGATCATATGATTCCCTATCTGAAGAAGGTACGCTTCATTTAGATTGACATGGTGGCCACGGGATACTCACTAATGCTTTTTAGCAAGAAACTTACCATGGTCCGGGGCCGCAATCTGTTCATGGATATGATGGTCCCTTGACTGTCTCCGAGGGCACCTACCGTTCAAATCGATCAACACGAGACTTCATTCAGGCCGCAGGGCAAATCGGTTATCCTGAGATAGAAGACCTGGCAGCCCTGGATTATAACAACGGCGTTCAGCCTGCATTGCACTACATTGGACAAGATGGGTTACGTCAAGATACAGCTTCTAGATATATCCACCCAAAGATCAAGAGTGGAAAGTATCCAGGACTTAACGTACTCGTAGATACAGAAGTCAACCGTATTCTTTTTGAAGGAAAGAAAGCAATCGGGGTTGAGTTCAGACCCAACCCCAAGGTTCAAGCAAACCATCACTTCAGCTCTGTGACGGCCAGGAAATTGGTAATCATCTCTGCCGGTGCATTGGGAACGCCATTAGTACTGGAAAGGTCTGGTATCGGCAATCCCGACATACTGGAGAAAGCTGGCATCCCAGTAATCTCCGATCTTCCCCATGTTGGTGAGAATTACCAAGACCACCACCTCATCACATATCCGTACTACTCTAGCCTGGGCGAGAATGAGACATTAGATGCGCTAATATCTGGCCGTCTCGATGCTGGTGAGGCAATCCAAGAAAATGCCTCCATTCTTGGTTGGAACGCGCAGGATGTTACTGGCAAGCTTCGACCCAGTGACGCTGAAGTCGAAGCTCTAGGTCCAGCATTTGAGGAGATGTGGAATGCAGAGTACAAGAATAACACCAACAGACCGCTTCTACTGACAGCGCTTGTAAATTTTTAAGGATTTTGGCTGAGTCTTTAAAAGTTGAATTGCAATAACATTTGCTAGTTTCCCTGCCGATCCAAGCCTTGTTCCGGTTGGACAATATCTTACGGCGTCCGTTTTTACGGGATATCCCTTATCTCGTGGCTCAATACATATATCTGGACCAGGACTTGACGACAAGCCAGCATTCACAACTGGGTTCTTCTCCGATGCCAATGATGTCGACATTCTGAAGCACTTATGGGCGTACAAGAAGCAACGCGAGATCTTCCGTCGATTAAAAACGTACCGCGGTGAAGTAGAGATTCTTCATCCCAGATTTGCGCCGGGCTCCCGAGCTGCAGGGGGATATCTTGAACAGGGTTTATCAGGGAATATAACCAATATCGACTATACTCCTGAAGATGACGAAATAATCAAGCAATGGATACGGGAGCAAGTAGGAACAACATGGCACTCTATGGGAACTTGCCGCTTAGGCTCTTGTAGAGGAGACGGTGTTGTATATCAGAACTTGAGTGTGATTGGGGTTGAGGGACTCAAGGTTGCAGACCTCAGTATTCCCCCGCTGAATGTTGCTGCAAACACGATGAATACCGCAGTAGCAATAGGGGAAAAGGCAGCTGATATAATCGTCAAGGAATTGGGTCTATCTTAGAAAGAATGGCTATAATTATTGGGACTTAGATCCCGATGCTGAACATGGTATGTGACTATTCACATAGCTACCTCATGACAGAGTCCTTTTCAAGATGACCCCTCTTACAATTCAAAAATTAATTTGATTGCTTCCTTGATTCGTGTTTCGATCGACTAAGAAGAGCGTTTGTTATGAGATGCAAGATTCCAAAAAGACAGTACCAGCATTGTTATTATAATAAGTCCAATCACGGCCCATGTTGCAGGGAAATTAATAGTTCCCGCATTTCGACTAAACCTTGCAGAGAACGATGAGGTCTTTCCCTACGTCGACCAAGATTGACCACACCTATAGCCAATAATCATGAACATCTGAGTACGGTTCGCTAGATCAGATCGCACCTCCCATGAGTAGGCACACGGATGATCATGCCGTTATTGCACCCATCCCGTATTGAATACGGCGTAGAGAAGTGAACATGTGAGAAATGCTTCACGAGGGAAACTGCATGAATCCTCTGAATATTGTCGTAACATGTGGCCAAGACCGAGGCTACAATCTCCTTCAGCTGGTATCTCCTGAATTATTGTCATCATATAGTTTCCAGTTCGATCGCGATCTGCATCATCGTGGTCTTTTAAACAGACTGATAACCGGACAGGTAAGTGATATTATAATCTCGCGATTCTCAGTACATCAAGATGTTTCGAGACGCGGAGCCAATGTCTCGTTGTTGAGATGTAATGACATTACATCTATTTCTTCACAGTGCTGCAACTTGATCTGCAGACATTTCTGTTCGGGAACTGACAATATTGATCAGTAATCATGTAAAGACAGTCTGAAATGATTGTTCCTAGCACAGAGGTCTCATGATTTATGCGTATGGCTTTTCAGGATTGGCCAAAGAGTCGCAGGGTCTCTTTGGAATTGTACCCATGGAACGCTCAAGTCTTGCATTTGCCTCGACATGGACACTGACATGGGTTCAGAAAGCATGACAAGTAAAATGATGATCTGCGAAAGCAGACTCTATGTATGTGAAGTCTTGATTCGAGATGCCTCGGCACACAAGGAAGTTCGATCAGGGGTGTCAACCCTTGCAATTACACGTGGGCTATTGTCAAATAAAGATAAAATAGACACATGAGTAGCGCGAACCATTTCATTAACCAGAACGCACGGGAAGACAATCTCAGAATGCGACACGTCCTCCGATCGATCGTAGCATCATTGCTACTGCATGGGGCATTTGCAATTGCTGCGCCAGACGAGTCTACCAAGCAAGCATGCAGGGATATTGCAACGGCCGTGCCAGGTCGCGTATCGTACCCCAATAGCATCGCATATCTCTCCGAGATCACCAAGTACTGGTCAACTGCGCTTCGAGACCTGAAGCCTGCGTGCGTTATACTTCCTAAATCAGTGGAGGAAGTCTCTGCAGCTATCAAAGTTCTCAACAAGTATCCAGGAGTTAATTTTGCAGCTAAGAGCGGTGGTCACGATCCAAATCCTGGTCATGGAAGTGTTCAAGACGGCGTTTTGATTGCTCTAAGGGAGGTGAGCGGAACAACCTACGACAAAGAGTCCAACTTGGCATACGTCAAACCGGGAGGCGAGTGGAACGATGTCATTGGAGCACTTGACCCTCAAGGTGTTACCGTCGTTGGAGGGAGATTAGGTATGTATGCGCACTATGTAGTTTGCTTGGTGAACATTGTGTTGTACTGAAATTACCATGTAGGCCTTGTTGGCGTTGGGGGATACCTACTTCAAGGTGGCATTTCATTCCTAAGTGCCCAGTACGGCCTTGCTGCTGATGTAGGTTTTAGAAACTGTGATTTTCCAGACTCTCTCTAAGCTGAGCTACCAGAGCGTTGTTGGTTGGGAGACAGTATTGCCCAATGGTACGATTGCGAATATAGACGCAAGTCGACAAAGGGATTTAGCTGTTGCCATGAGAGGAAGCGGAAGCCAATTCGGTACGTTTCATTCAGAGAATCGTCCAGACCCTTAAGATTTTTCATGACCTCTCCATGCTGATAACATTAGGAATCGTTACGCGATTCACCATAGAAGCCCACCCTATAAGCGAAGTCTGGGGGGGGATGCGGATTTATGATGCTGCCAATGCAGACAAGATCTATGCAGCTCTTCACAACTTCCTACCCAATGGTGCTGACGACCCTAAAGCTGCCATCATTCTTACCAATGTTGATGCTGTAGGTGGCATAAGAACAATACTCATCTTCTACTTCTACGACGGCACAATGCCGCCTATCAACAGTCCTCTTGCCGAGCTTCTTGCAATTCCTTCGATATTGAGCACCACGAAGGCTCGCAGCTATGCCGATCTAGTAGGTATCTGTGAAACTCCAGCTTTTCAGAGGTACTGACGAAATGAAGCTTAAGACTAATGGTGAAGGGGCAGCACTGCTAAATTCAAGAATTTCTTTCCGAGTAAGTGTACATGACTTATGTTTGTATGCGCGACACTGATAATTTGGGCATTTGAAAGACATCGACAATTCCGTACATCAAAAGTCGTCCCAGGATGTACACGGAGATTGCAAAGAAGTGGAAAGAAATTACAGCATCCTACCTCACCAACCCAATTCACCTGACATCCCAATGCTCTGTCGACTTTCAACCTTTCCCGGCAATTATTGGAAAAGAGAGTCAAAGGCGCGGCGGAAACGCCATGGGAATCTCTGAGGCTGACGGTGATCGTCTACTTCTTGAATTCCAATGTTCGTGGGCGCTCGCAGCTGACGATCCGATCCTGTATGCAATGTCGAGGGATATCACAGCTTGGCTAGACGTAAAGGTTACAGAATGGCTCGCAGATGACAACTTGCAGAATCGGTATCTACCTTTGTTCATGAATGATGCAATGGGCGATCAAAATGTAACAGGGACATACAAGGAGTATGCCAAGTTCAAGAATTTGCAAGAAGATGTAGATCCGCAAGGCCTCTTTCATGCGAGAGCGGGCGGTTATAAGTATTGAGCAGGCATTAATGAAATATCGTAGGCTAGACGGCACAATGACATATGGCTGAAAGATCAGATTCCGACCGTAATTTCATTTCCTGGTACCAAGTGCATTATCATCAGTTGCTAGCCTCGTCCCTATTCTATTGATGGGCCTACGCCGTGAAATCAGAGTACACCTAAGAGACAACAGAGCCGACGCTAATATCTGCATGGTGCATGTCGTTGAAGATCTTGTAAAGGCAGCGCGTTAGAGATCATCGTTACCATCTTAACGGTGTCTCATCTGAAATTTGCTCAAATTCATGGTGTGTATTGAAGCAAATGGTGCTCATTCCTACGAATAAACAGGTAGTTGAAATTATACGAGACTTCGAAGAGGGCTTACAGGTTGACGAATCTACAACGAGCCCCAACCGCTTGCCCGAGCCCTCACAATACCCATATCGTCCATATTCAGAATTCCAGTCTTCAGTTTAATCAACACTCGCCAGGCGATTTCCCGTAGATTAGGAGGGCCTTCAGGTGTATCCCAGAATCTGGAGATGAGACCGCGAGCTTTGGCCTGCTCAATGTGCGGTAATGCCATATCTCTCATATAGGCATTAATTTTGGTGCCCTCTGGGTAAGTGTAGTTGAGCGGCGGAACGAACAATCGAGCGTTTGTCCATCGTGTTGATGCGAAATATGAATTGGATTGATTAAATCCATAGATTGGTGGATCGACGTCGAGATCGTCGTGTAGCGTAAAGAGATTCTCGAGCTTCGCATCCCAGAAAATATCTCTGTGTGCCGAATCAAGGGCCAGAATTGACTCGAACGGTGCGTTCCCGGATGCGACAACAGTTAAAGGGCGTATTATCCTCTCTGTACCATTCCAGTAAGTTAGGAAATCGAGATCTCGCAAAGGCTGCAACTGTGCATGAAGCTCCGCAAAGGTTTCGGGTCCACTCGTTTTGACATCAACAAGTAACACAACCGTTTGATGCGGTGAACTTCTGAATATGCCTCTCCATTCCTCTTCATAAGTTCCTTTATTGCGCAATTGGATCATGCGTTGCAAGGGCTCGAGGTACATTGAACGTAGATTTGAATCACTTTTCAGGCCCTTTGAGGTGTGGCCAACCAGCAGATCTGAACCACGAAGGTGTATGTCGGCCTCAACAGAGATACAGCCAGAGCCCAGCGCTTCAAAGAGAGGGATACCCCTCGAATAGTCGTTATGAGAGTGAACGGGTACTGGGATCGCGTCATGAATAAAGGCCTGTCGCTCATCGTCCCAGATCTCCGGGCTTTGGCGGTTGAGTTTCCAGAACACTACGTCAAATAGATCATTGGATACACGAGACAATCCATTGTTAATGTGCTGTATCCAGAAGTATTGGAAGATGCACCTGATTAGGGTCATTATTAAAGTAACGAATATATTCTTGCGCGTCTCCTACTTACAGTACAATTGCAAGGAAAGCTATTGTTCGAAGCACCTGAGTTCCTACTCGTTCCCTGTGTAAAGGGACTGGAATTCTGCGAAAAACAGCGAGGTACCTGTGCTTTGAGTTGTCTGCGAGCGTGTTGCGCTCAATATCGCCATTGTTGACCATCTGATCATCCGAAGTGTCACTGCTGGATGAGGACTGCATTTCGAAATGGGCGACCCGAAAACTGGATATGTCATCGCGGAGCAGCAGGAAGAAGAGTAATGCTGCATAAATACTGAAATGCTGCAGCCTTCGGCTTCGGGTCAGCAGTAAGTACCTAGAGGTAGGGTAGATCGCCCGGTTGCCCTAGTGCCGGCTGTGCATGCCGATCAACGCATGAAAACTCCACTTCTGGGGTTTGTCGTACGAGATAGATCATCCATGTCTACCAAGTTCGGATCGGTGCCAACCATTTTCTCATTAGTAGCTGACAACAGGAACAAGATCAAACAAAACTACTTAAACAAAAGTCCTTTTTAACATCACATTAATAGATATTACCCTACTTCTAGGCTCCCTAGCAATTCTAAGCTCAACCTAAGTCCTAAAGCTAAACCTTTCCCTAAGTATTTTGTAAGAATCTTGGAGATGGTGCGCCGGGTCCAAAAACAGCTGTTGCAGTTTAGGGTGGAGTTGGCGTGCTAGAAACCTTCCGGCGGTTTGCAACCCTGACATTCATCATCGCAACCATCTTCGCCCTTGAACATAGTGATAAGTTCACAGTCATCGCTGCAATTTTGCTTCTGGCACTGGCACTGTTTATCGTCGCGGCCTCCAATACTTTAAAGGGTCAGTATTGAGAATCATCAAGAAAACTGTCATAGTTGGCATCGTAGATTTACTTACTATGGCTCACAGAGAAATGGCTCGGTTCCTGAGGTTGCGGATGGACTGGGCGGGCTAGTATTAGACGCAGAAGTCCCGATTGAGGATGAGATCGGAATGCTACTAGACACAGAAGTTTTGATGGAGGATGGGATCGGAGTGTTGGTGTTAGTAGCAGGAGTTTGGGATCCCGTGCTCGCTGATGAGCTTGATGCGCCAGTAGACGATGGATATTCCGACGTGGACGTGGACCACGAAGTGGGAGTAATACCCAAGCACTTTTCTATGTCTTCCATGGAAATGTCGGTTTTCTCCATGATTCCCTGGTAGCACTCTTGCTCCTCTTGGAATTCCTCAGAACCCTCAGGATGAACAAAGATCTCACCTGTAGCTGTTGGGCTAGCAGTAATCTGCGTAAGGGATGTTATAGCGCTGCCAGAGCAGGCAGTGATCGTAGTGCACTCAGTTGTAAAACTCTTTGTGACTGTGCCAGATATAAGTGCCGTTTCCTTGCAGCTTGGGATTGGTGTAGCGGAGCAGCTCTCTGACGACGTTGAGGAAGCCGACTCTTGGGCGGAAGAAGACGACTCATCAGGGTCCTCATTAGGGTCATCAGGGTCCTTAGTAGGCTCAGTATACCCTTTTAATCCAGGGAACTTGGTCAAGTCCATCCAGTCTGGCATGTTGCCCTTGATAACAGGAAACTCCATGTTGCAGGCAGCATCCATTACAGTATCGACGACCCTGTTTGCAACGTTTGCCACAATACCTAGCAGGCCGCCAGCTTTAGGCTTAGGAAGGGGATTGCACTTATCGTCTGGAAGCTCGATCTTGACAAAAATGACTGCATTATTGTCATCATCATCGTCGTTCTTCTTCACCTTCTTAGTGGGAACGGCGCTCAAGTCGGTGACCTCGGGGATGAAAAGATCCGTTTCAGAAACAATACCCTCCAGCCATATTGGAGTTGGGCAGCTCTTCATATCAACGCAGAGTAGCAATCCAGCTTCTGGAGTGGTTGTGGGTGTTTGAGAAAAAAAGCCCGACGGCAGCGCAGTTGGAATATCGCTAGTAATAGGTCCGGTAGTGTAAGTTGTACTATCCGATGAAACTGCTGGCGGGGCTTCCGACCAGGCTTTTGATGAGCTTCCTAGTGTAATTTCCGAGTAGTTGGTAGTAGCAGTCGGGCTTGAAGTGATTTTGGAAGCCTCTGAAGAGCTGTTACTGATAACTAGGGTCGAGGAAGTAACCAAGGTTGCCGAGGAATCATCGTAGCTGGCTCGGGTTGAAGTAACATCCGAGATGGTGGAAGAGCCATTGATAGCAGCCGTGCTTGCAGTGATATGCGAGACGCCGGAAGTACTGTTGCTAACGACCGAGCTGGGAGGGATATCTGAGATCGTGGGAATACTGTTGCTGGGAGTCGGAGTGCCCGTCCTGGTCTGCAAAGTCTCGTTGGCACGTGTTGTCTGTCCGACACTGCCGCTAGTGGTATGATTGGCATCGATTATCGTTGACACTCCTGCAGGCGGTACACCGAAGGGTGGTGTTTCAGAGAATGTATTTTCTGACGATAAAGTCTGGGTCGAGACATCGCTAGAATTTCTAATAGAACTCAAGCCAGAGGCCGAAGTTTGTTCAAACCCAGTGCCTGTTGACAAGAGTATAGATGATCTTCGGCTTGCTGTACCGGGACCTGTCGCGGTTCCATTACCACCGCTCCATGAGAACCCAGACGAAATCGGTACGCCCGGCGCAGCCAAAGAGGGAAAGCTGGAGCTCCTAAAACTTGTGACAAACTGGCGTACCTCAAGAACGTTGACTAATGGTCGCTTCATGTCCAGATCAACAAAAGGGTCCATGTACCGCTTCGTCTTAGGCCTTTGCCACGCATTACCGACAGTAATTTGGCCAGATGCTCCCATCTCATAGTTGTCGAGCGGCTGCACACAACCTTCGTTATTGACCGTTGTCTGTCTTTCTTTCAATAACCAGGTACCCAAACCGAAAAATGCATAGGAGTCGGCATTCCTATAACCTCTCCGCTCTTTGCCTAACGGGTACACCCCTTCCCATTTGTAACCTTTGTCTTTGCCGACATCGTCAGTAGTCAATCGCCAGTATTTTTCACCTTTCTCGGGACCAGGGTCGGTTTCTGTTGCGCTGGGAATAACATGCGTCATCTAAATATTGATAGTCAGCGAAAGGCAAGCCTAGATATACGCATTGTAGGACTGAAGTACCTCGTGGAGAATGGTAGAATCCAACAAGTCATAGTAATCAATCTCCCACTTGCCCGTTTTTCCAAAAATTGTACAAACATCACTTAAAAGCTTTCGTTGGTCTAACCACTTCCGTTCCATTTCTCTGATCGTCTTACGGATTTTTCTCTTCTTCTAAGCAATGATTAGTCTTTAATCTGGGTAAAAAATCGGATTTGGACTCCTTACATCATTGAGATGGCAGAGGTAAAGAGTTTGATAGTTGTATGTTGTGTGTTTAGTAAAGCCCAAAAGGGTACCCTTAGCGCAGCCATCATAGGTCTTTTCGTCGACCCCGCCTTCGATCTCTCTTCCTTCCTTGTCATTTTTGTAACCTTGAACATAAGGATTAAGATGATCCAACGTGCAATAGACCAGCTGTCAAGAATCTTAGCTTCAGGACACTCCAAACGCAAATCGAGGTGAGAGGCTAAATTACGACTCACTATATCTGATGGAGTTAAGGAAGACACATCTTGCTGCAGCGGGATGTTGTCAGTCTTAAAGTTTTCCGCCATGTAATCATAGTTGTCTATGTTGTGTTAACACTTTCGCCTCGTTTTCGACTTCATAGACGTATACTTTTGATAATGTTCATCCTCCCGAATAATGTTGCGGGCAGTCCCTTAGATGTATCATCTTTCTGAAGGGGACCTCCATCGCCAAATATCCTGGCAGCGAGGTTTGTAATCTCTTGGTCTGGGAAATCCCATTGCTCTGCATCTGAGTAGGGGCTGTGAGGACTCCCGATGGCGTCTCTAGCCCTATCAACCATCTCAAAGGCGGACTTGAACGCCTTGTCTACAAGCGTTTTGTGCGCTTAGTGCAATCTTAGTATTTGAACATTATAAAAATTGAAACAGTGTATATCACTTACGTGTGCATGTATCTGCATCATAGTAAACACGAGCCCGGACGTCCAGGATAAGTAAAAAGAGCGTAAGAACCGACAAATTCCACGCAATCATCATTACTTATGTGTTGATACTTGAGTAAAAGCACGTAGAGAGAGACAGTACTGGTTGAGTACATCAAGGAAAAGATTGAAGGACGAAAAGTAGATGACATGTAGAGCATAACGATTTATTTGTACCATTGCGAGTTGAGCTTTAACATATTCACGAGGCAAGTAATACGCAGAGGAAGAACTCCAGCATCAAGCCTACGCCTCATTGGTACTATTCTTGAGTTCTTAGTCTACATCATCAAGATAAGTCCGAGGGACGGTTTCCAAAATTCGCATATTATTCAGTGCCCCTGAGGCGAATAATTCAAAATTATCATCCTAGCCCCCACAAGAGGATGATACAGAATGACACTTGTGTTAGTTCTTCGGCGGCAAACTGGAGTGAGAACAGGCGCAACCAAGTAGGATCTACGGGGACTTCGACGCTTTAACTGGCTTATAGAATTGTAGAA
This sequence comes from Aaosphaeria pasadenensis, assembly GCA_022813625.1. NCBI lineage: Eukaryota > Fungi > Ascomycota > Dothideomycetes > Pleosporales > Aaosphaeria > Aaosphaeria pasadenensis. The sequence goes on along the minus strand of JAKLMB010000024.1, from coordinate 632,480 downwards.
TAGCATTTTAGTATGGCAGGTTTAACTGCAATATTTGGGATCGTTACTAAACACTGTTCATTCCATCCTCTAAGCATTGCGTAGAGCGCTTAGCAGGATCGTCTTTGACGCGGAAGTAGATCAAAATCCCACCCTAAACTACACGTAGTAGCTTTAGCGCCAGGTAAAACAACATCAACATTATTGATATGTTCTAATAGTATTGTTGGTCATCGTCATCAACCGTGCTGCACTACAACCCTCGGCCAATGTGGGAAAAGGCAGATTTCTGAGCGTACCATCAATACAAATTTTCAAACATTCATGAAGACAATAGTTCATTATACGCATCTTATACTTAGTAGATGCGTGTCAAGGTTTTGAACATCTACGCTATTGTTACATGAAAATCCGCTGTGAAGTGTGTGTAGATGGCATCATTTTGGTAGCACTATAATGGAGGGTGGGACCTCAGATGTGCGGTTATTTCGACCGAGAGACACCCACGTCCCTCGTCCCTCGTCCCTCGTCCCTATTGTTCCTGTCTTTCCTATTTGTTGCACGCTGCGCCCACGGAGATCTCTGCCTTCTCTTTGCCTCGGTGGCGTGATCAGGACTTCAACGGCACAGTCGCTATATATTGCGGCGTAGATGCTACCCTTGGGATCTCTGCAGCCCCCAACTATTTTGCCGAACGATTGAACAGCTCCATTCCGCCTATCTCTCATGATGGGCAACTTCTGACGTATGATAATCCGCCTTGCGGGCGTGGAAATACATTCATTTTAAAAACCCCGAGCGTCGTTAACTTGATCAAAATTCGATCACAACTTTATCTGGCCACTACTATCTGGCAAGATCTTGCACATTCAACATAGACAGTCTACATCGATTCTTAAAGTCTTACAGAAGCCTATCCTTCCCTACCGTCAATTCAATACCTTGCGAAGCGTCCTGTTAAAATTCGGAGCGTGGAACCTTCCGTAATAATCAGAGACCTTTAACTTACGTGAGTTTAAGACTACCTGAGCACTCGGATGTACGCGTGCCGCGTCCATCGGGTCAACACCCCCTGCACTCAAACTTAGACTCGCCGACATATTAAAGGGAGCCATTTACGTTTGCCTTCTGCCTATCGTCATATTTCCTGGCTATCTCGACTACTCCCAGCACAATTCTCATCAAGAAATACCTACATACTCGACGTCGACCTGACACGAGCAAAACTTTACTTTTAGACGAGTGGGAATATGTTGTTACTGGCTATTGTCTGATTGATCGATAATCACTTCTGTTGTTTTGTTGGGTAAAAGCTGTCAGCACTCGCAATCAGCCTCACCCGCGCACGAACCCCACCCTTGACACTAGTCCTTTGGTCCAAAACACTCGTCCTAGGAAGAAAATAACTTGGTCGCACTTCGCAGAAGACATACCATAGACGAGACTCAGGACAAACCAACCATCTGGCCGTAAACTTCGTACCCGTACTCCAAAATGGACGGCTTCTACTCTCTGTTTCGCCTCCCATCACACGGGGGAAGCTTTCTATCGATATTCACCCGGAGAGGAAGATCTAAACGAGACATCTATTGCCGCCAGAAAGCATATCACCATCACCAGCGACAACCTAAGCCTCTCCCAGAACAGCGACCCCGTGCGCTTAGCATAGATATTGGAGTGCTTTCACAGCAGAACGTCAATTTGATTCCCCGGGGTAGACTCTTAGGCTTGCCAACCGAGATTCGTCTTCTGATATGGGAGTACGCGGTTGGTGGGGACATCATCGCGTTGTTTATGGATGACGGCAAGCTTAGTCATACTCTCGTAGACAATTCGAATTCAACACAGCCAGCAGAAGTTGATAGAGGCATTAGTGCAGAATCGATTCGAGATGCCGTGGCTTCTAAAAAGTCTTCTCAGACCTCCACCCCAGATTCAAATGCTCCTCCTCCCCAGAAGAAATCGAATGCGTTGGCTTTGTTACAATGTTGTCGGCTGATGTAAGTCATACTGTACTATCGCGTGCAAAAACCAAAGATCCAGAGAAGGGAAATCAGTAGGTGCTTGTTACTTACTGACTATGTTTCGAAGATACTCCGAGGCAATTACCTTGCTATACTCCCACAACACGTTTCTCTTCATCCAGAATGCTACTTTCATGGCCTTACAAAACACTATCTTACCACAACGCTTCAAAGCACTTCGCTTCGTGCACATCCATTGGCAACGTCAACTCTTCTGCAACAGCGTAAATTCAATGAGATCCGACATCCCCCCCTTCGAGAACCTGGGCAACTACGACCATTCCTTCGAGAACAGCACATGGGATATATGCCAACTCCCGAATCTCGTCCATGTGTCTATCTTTGTGCAGGGAGGTTCAAGGTCGAATGATATAGGGTGGTGGCAGTTTCAGTTGAGCCACTTGTGCAAAAATATTGTAAAATGTTCAGGGTCGTTAAAGGGGCTTGTGTTGAGGCCTCCTTGGGCAATAAGACATATTGAGGAATACTTTGTTGGAGAGGTAAAGGCCTCGCAGTTTCATGTAGCGAGGCCAGTAGCAGATAGGGCCAGGGAGGATTTCGTGGATGCGGGTATAGACATCGATGTTGGGTGGCGACAGGGTGTGTTTTCTTACCCGCTATCTCGTAGTGAGAAGACAGACAGTAGCAATTCTACTGTAGATCTTGGAACAGTAGGATATACTGTATGGACCCCAATACCTTCAAGACTAAGGTAGTGTTATCGATCATCCCTATGGCAAGCAGATCTATGGAATCACAGCAAGCGCTTTATCACAGAGTGACCAACAGACTACGCACAATATTCGCCCCGGTCGAATAGGAATGGATGCCCAATTAACAAATCTTGGTATGGACTCCATGTTAGATGCTGAAGTATGCGCTGTGTTATCAGAAATATCAGGTAGAACGTTCCATTCACGGTTTTGCTATAAGAGAACATAATTGTGGACACGTTCGGCATACTTATAGTGACTCGGATGATAAATTTAGAAAATAATTCTATAGCGTATAGCCTCTATTGGTGCAAGGGATAACTTTCATACTATCGAGAGCAATGATTCCATGTATGGAAAGATTAATAGACGGTACCCCTGTCCTGAAAGATACAGGCTTAGCCAGCAGACTCCTCAATCTCATCTATCCTCTCAGACTCGATGGCTCAAGACTTGGGAGTATATATCACTAAGGTCTGTTCAGTTTAAACCACTCTGGAAGGAAAACAGGCAGTTCCATGCTCCATGGTGACTAATTGCTTGTTCTACAGCCATTTCAATAGTGGATGTTGGAGTTTAACGCCGTTGATATTGATGTCTGTTTACATAATTATGACACTGAACTCTTGTACACAACGGCTGTAACATAAAGCTCAATCTGAGAATATAGACAAGACTATATTGGACTGTTCAGTCTGGGGTGAGGTGCGGTGTGGAGGCGACGGACTAACCGTGCCTACACAGTATGTGCGGAAATCCGCGCAAACCCATGGGGTCTGTGCATCGCCCTATTCGTCGTAACCATGATTACTACCCTACTACTGAAATATTTATACAATCCCTTTGCAACGTCCATATTCAGCATTGTCGCCTTACTACCTTCCTCCGTTTATAAACCGCTTTTTTGACAACAAGGCTTAAATCAGACTGATATCCCTGCACAATCTGAATCTTTCTACAGCCCAAATACCTTTGTAACCTACAGAGGACCTCGATTCCACCTTTCTCAACAACATACTCGCTTCCTTGAGGTTGAACACTGCCTAGCTATGACGACAATGGTCTGCATAACCCGCTTTCGCCCACGACGGTGGTCTGCTGCACCGGAAACACAACACCGAGTCCGCTAACCGTCCATAGGATCTCCGTGTCGGCAATAAGTATCGGATTGGTCGCAAAATCGGAAGTGGCTCCTTCGGTGACGCATACCTTGGTATTGGCACCTCCTTACCCTACCTACAATTCCGATGAGGCTGACGATGAGATAGCTACCAACATCATCTCTGGCGAAGAGGTCGCCGTTAAGCTTGAGAGCGTCAAAGCTAGGCACCCACAGCTTGAGTATGAGGCCCGAGTCTACAAGACGCTTTCTGGTGGTGTTGGTATTCCCTTTGTCCGCTGGTTTGGGACTGAGTGTGACTACAATGCTATGGTTATGGACCTGCTAGGGCCGTCTCTTGAAGATCTCTTTAACTTCTGCAACCGCAAGTTCTCGCTGAAGACAGTGTTGCTGCTTGCTGACCAGCTTCTCTCTCGCATTGAGTATATTCATGCGAAATCCTTCCTTCACCGTGATATCAAGCCAGACAACTTCCTTATGGGTATTGGCAAACGTGGCAATCAGGTTAACGTAATCGACTTTGGTCTAGCCAAGAAATATCGTGACCCTAAAACTCACTTCCATATTCCGTACCGTGAGAACAAGAATCTGACTGGTACTGCCCGGTACGCCTCAATCAATACCCACTTGGGAGTCGGTACGTCGCCCTCTCGTTTTCCATGTCTGAGTCAAACGTTAACTGTACCAGAACAATCTCGCCGAGATGACCTAGAGTCTCTGGGCTACGTCTTGCTCTACTTCTGTCGTGGCTGCCTCCCATGGCAAGGTCTTAAGGCTGCTAGCAAGAAACAGAAATACGACCGCATCATGGAGAAGAAGATGACCACCCCTACAGAAAGCTTATGCCGTGGCTTCCCTAATGAGTTCTCTATCTACCTGAACTATACGCGTTCCCTCCGTTTTGATGATAAGCCAGATTACGGGTATCTACGCAAGATATTCCGTGACCTCTTTGTGCGTGAGAAACTACAATACGACTACGTTTTTGACTGGACCGTCTACAAATACCAGAAGAATGCCCAAGCCATCACCCAGGCCGCTCGCAACCACAACTCGGGCAAGGAACACGACAACACCCATGGCCATAGCGTTCCCAGCGCCAATGCCGGTACCTCGGCCGTTGTTACCAAGCGTTCCCCTGCCAATGCGCGTCAGGACGGTACCGGAATGTGAGTTCGACAAACCCTATCCTTACGAGTAACTCCTCTGCCCTGTGTTCAGGCACTTAGTATAAGATATGACTGGCTTCAGACCTTGCTAACCATTGCTTCATTTGTTCAGGCAGCTTCGTTCGTTGAAACGTGACGTTCGGAATCAACATGACTCGAGTGGCTATCAATCATGAACCAGATATTGCTCCATTTTGTGTGTTTTCTCTTTAGTGGATGCCAGTAAAGTGGCCACCCTACTGAACGCATGGTAAAGACAGCACCGCTGTCCTGGATACATCCGGATGGCCGCAACTCCCTTGCTCAATACGCGGACTTAGTTTGGTGATTTCTTTCTCGGGGATACAGCGGCGACTATTCGATGTCTATCATTACTCCGAGTGTTCGGCGGCTGTGTACGGTTTTCCACTCGTCCGGACAGTATTTATTCTTCCAAACAGCTTTGCATGCATGCCTAGGTACATAAACACCTATCCTCATACCTTTGAGCAATGTCGGAAAACATCAGGAAAGTAATGTCGAGTTAAGGGATCATGAGATACCCATAGGGATAACCACATTTGACTTAACACTGTATAATTCAGCAGAGCAGACCCACAGACTCGGTGGAAATGTTTCGAAATGAACTGGATGCGGAGGACTATTGTAAGACCTTCCATGGTCCTACTATCAATTATATAAGGATTGTAACATGGAGAATATATCTAGGCTAATGTTTCTCCTTTCTCACATCTGAAACTATTATAGACATGAGATTCAAGTAATATCAAGTTTCACCAGCTTTTAAAACTTGCCGGGTATGCAACTGCCATTGGAGCTCAAAATAACATATCATCTTCCAACAAGCTTATCATCTGTTGGTTCCCATGATACCACTCACTCAGCCCGAACGTCTGTCCATTCGCGGTTTCAAACACTCCATTCATTACATTCCCGGCATCAATACCAAAGTGGGATAAATCAAACTCAGACATTGGAGTTGGCATACTCTGTGTCAATCCTTGATCTGCAGATAGATTACACATCACATTCGAGCCAATGTAGAGCCGAGCAGCTTTACATAAAAGCTCATATAATCGGTAAGGGTGTGTTATCGAGTCCGTTGACGATGCTTCGGACTGCAAGGATGCTGCGAAGCGATCTAAGCGCGCTAAGTCGTCGAGATCGAAGAGCTGAACGGCACGGGTGAAAAGAATGCTGAAGGGGACAAATGGCGTATGCAGGATCGCCCTGGATATCATTATGGTCAGCCTGGGGTTTTGGCAGCCACAGCAGGTGTTGTTGCGCGACAATGAGGGAAACAGTCAACTCACCAATTGACGTACTTCGTCACCATGAGCGGGTCGCTCTTGTAACTTTGTACAATTGCCATACATTGCTGGTGTATATCCATTACATCGCGAGCAATGACAACACACTCGTCAGACGCACCGCCTGCAACTCCTAGCGTTGGTATGGCCCGAAGGATCTGTGTAAGCAACGAACATTGACAGACTAAATCGCACTTCAGGTGCATGACTAGCTTCAGGTCTGTGTTTGCCTCTCCACACTCTTTGGTAACATCCTGCAAGATCTGGTCAGTCATGGCTTGTGTTAAATCAATACGATGAACTCACGACAACCTCAGCATTCGTTTCAGTGATTATTCTCCGCAAGGCTTCAACCAACTCCTTGGCTAGGCGACCGCGCTCATCCTCGGGGAGAGACAAACCTACTGGGCTGTATAACTGATCGTAGACCTTGCCCTGAATCCTCGCAAATCTTGTTTGGCGTGATTGATTATGGTTGAATGGTAGCGTTATCTCAGAGTCACGAATGGTAGACGTACGGCCAAAGCGAAGAGAAAGCCCTTTGTCCACTCTATAAACGCTCCAAAACAGGTTTTCTTGGGCGGAACGTAGGGGATCGTTCTTTGCGCGCGGCGAAGGAATTCGGTGATACTCTAGCATCTGACAGAGATTTGCGGCATTCGAGATGTATGTCCACGCCATTGTGCTTTGTGAATTCTCAATCGCATTGAGTGCCTATTGCAGATATTAGCAAGAGACCAAAACATTTTAGCTATGGCTGATCTGACTTACTCCAAGCGTCAATGCAGCGACCATCTCCATGGATGCTGTCAGAAGAAGTGGAAGTTGGACCATGGCCTCGATGAAGTTTTTCCGACAAAGCTGGCAGTAGATGTTATAGTTCTGTTCGCCAGTAACGACTACGTACTCGGTGAATACGTGCGACAGGTACCCATTCGCGATGATGACATCTACCTCGCTGTAGTCGTCTACTGCAAAATACACCCGGCGGCAAATGTCGGCGAACATGTCGAGAGGCAATATTTGGGCGAGGAATGCCATCTTGGAATTTTTCTCGTGCTCTGGTCCTTGTGTTAGGCATGGGTGCAACGGCAGGATCCCTTATGTAGCAAACCTTTGGCCCATCTCAATACTGCCACAGCAGACTCCAAGGGGGGCATTGGAGGATTAGCTTGATGCCTCACTATCTTAACGTTTGGATGATTGATTCCGGCACTAGGGCTTTCAAGCTTCGACACAAGACTTCGTAAAGATGAAAGTACTTGGGTCGCTTCAGATCCCGCATCGCTTGAGTCTGTCTCTTCGACAACTGCTTTTACAAAGTCGACAATATGGATTGAATGGTCCCATAAGCCTTCATCGCACGATGCATACACAGAAGGGTGGTCTAGTTCCACAGACTCCGTCTCTGCTTGGTCTTCTGGAGTAGAGAATCTGCCTTCAGGGACTGCTCTTGGGTCAGCAGATGAAGGTGCATTAAGGCCCTGCAAAAGAAGCTTTATGCCTGTTGCAATATCATCGATTTTCTGTTCACTACAGGCATTAGATTAGGGAGAGGGGCTCACAATGGAGGAAGGTTCTTTCCAAATCGGACTTACTATTGTGTCGATATCAATACCCGTTGCCTGGGAGTTGTTGTTTGGGAAGCGACAGCACTATGGGTACAGTCGACCCTGGCCGAGACGCAGTGGGAGCACGGCGTCCCTCTATCACAACCAATCTAGTAGAGCGATATCAATTAAAACACTTGTTAAATGGCCCCGTAGTATCCTCATAAGTCAAATTTAGGAGACTAACCTTGCGTGCACGACACTGGTCGCACTGTTGCGTTCAATAAGCTTACAGTACAGATGATAGGACATGTGTTGTGGCTTACTGAGCGCCGAGTAATTGCTGGACGAGCAGTTGCCTTAACTCCTGCCTCCTTCCCGCTGGATTCCATCTAGATTATGTTCTTTAGATGAAGAATGTTCCGTATAAATTTTGGTGATGGTGGTGCTAAGGACAATATGGCACGGACCCTACGGATTTCCGCGGATTTCCGTGCAACTTACCCTGGCACGCCTGGCTACCTTGATGAGTACTCCGCACCTAGGTAACTATATTGAGTTTAGTGCTGAGATGTCAATGACTACTATTAATCATACCTCGTACTATTATTATTAGTAGCCGATCAGCCGCTCTTGCAGGTATACATTTCATTATTGATTTCAATCGTAATTGAGAGTAGAAGTCCCAATCAATCCAATTGATATTACGGATGGATGTTCGATTACTTGAAAGTGGGTATTGATTGTAGGTTTGAACCGGGCTCCTCTTAATTCCTAGGTCAAAGGAAAACTCTATCAATTTGCAGTAAATAAGCCACGAAATCTCCCTTGCCATACTATCTTTTGAGTACAGTTACCCAAAGTCTATGTGTTATTGTCTAAAACAGCCTCAAAAGTGGATTTGATACTGTCCTTCCATGAATTCTGTCCGTGTTTCGGAACCCACCCAAGGCTACGGCCCAGGTCGGCTGTTGATCTGCTCCAACTTGCAAAACCCAGCTGACCAGCTTGAATCTTTGCGGCGGTCGGAGTGCTGCCTGGGCTAGAAACCCATGCGTCGGATGGTAGCTCTTCTACCTCATTCGTCTCAAGCGCGCCCAATTCTTGTCCGGCTTGCGCCAACCCTTCTGACAGTTCCCTCCAATTGAAGTAGCCATTCTCGCTGAAGTAGATTCCCTTCCTACCAGAGGGAATATCCCCTTGACTCAAAACACGGCTTAATATGATTTCATACAGTTGTGTCAAGTCATCGATATGAACGTAATCCCAGTATCCACTTCCAGAGCCATGGACCGGAACTCGACCTCGACGCAGTCCTCTTTCCACGATTCCTGGGGGCTGAATCGTCAATCGATTGAACAACCCAGATCCTGTGCCATAAATAGTAGGTGACATTATGATGTAGGTCTTGACATTCACGGATTCTCCAGTATCAACGACGGTGACATCTGTGGTTCGTTGAGCGTAGGGTTCCTTGCCCTCCAATTGAACCAGATAGTCGTAAATACTCTCCGTATCATGCAAGATGACACGCTCTTCCGGAGTCTCCGGAACCGGATACAATCCAATTGAGGATGTGCCGGATGTCTGATTCGTCATATCAATAATCATATCAATGAAGGCACTACTGTAAACATACATGGAGGTATACAGTTTGAATTCCTGTTTGTTTTTGGCGATCGCTCAGTCCCTCAATAAGCGCCCGCGCAGCTTCTGCGTTGAAAGCGTTGGCAGAATTAAGGACGATATCATACTCGGAAGCCTGTTTGCGCAAGAAGTCCATGTCTTCCAGACCGGAAAATAGTATAGGTGTGACATTTTTTTCTTTAAGTCGTTCTGCTTGCTTCTCGTCTCGGATCAGTGCCGAGAAGGAGTACAACTTGATGTTGGCATCGGTGGATTGCAAGAAGCGAGTAAGGATTGATCCGCCGCTATGCGTTGATTAGCATGTGTCACTATGGATGACTTTGTGCATACTGACATATATCCCGATGAACCTAGGACTAGAATACGACGAGTTGACATTGTTGATGAAAATTGCTCAAGAGATAGACGTACTCGAGGGTTGATGTATTCGAGGATTACTGTAGTTCATGTCACCGGGGCATCTGTCATTTATACATAGGGCCAGCTTCTTGTATCCAATTATTGATGCATCGAGCTAGCTGCAAGGCCCTTTCTGCGCTATAATGCCCGAAGTTGGCAAATCTGGTGTAGCTCTACTCGCACTAAAGAGCCCTGTATTGGTAAGCGACCGTCCATTTCCAGGCACTAAATTTCAAGGGCCCACCACCACCCTCCATGACCACCGTCAACCACCGTCAACCACCACCGCACCCGGTTCTTGGCCACCAATGTTGGAACACCCAGCGTGCTAGCTAACAAGAGAACAGAAATGTTGGGAATTACGAATGATGGCTTGGTCTACCGGGTTTTATTTTATTTCCATATCAGATTTGTGATCATTGCGCGCACCGGCGTTCCCGAAGAATATTTTACGGCTTCAGAGTACTTGATTGACATGATGCAACCTCGTATTCTCACCATTCAAACCACTGTCGACCTGCCTGTAGCAAAATTGTAAGCAAGTTACATCGCTCATGAACGTGATCTGCGATGTCCATCATAAAGAACGCACAAGTAAAGTTCCGGTCCGGTAACAATCGTCGCGAATCGTCGAAATGCCATTGGCAACAATTGAAACGCTGTGCAAGTTTCGTGAGGGCTGATTTATAATTACCATGAAGAATCCTAGCGACAGACTCCTGACGACCGGTTCGGTTAAGCTTCCCAAGCAAGATTTTTGGTTGTTTCGATATCTGAAGAGGCAATGAAAACGCGATAACAACCGGGTTTCTAGTTCAGATGAACTAGACTGTTCCTAGTTCACGAAGAACTTGAATTGGCTCATGTTGCTTACATTGTCCTTTCCATTGACAATTCGAAAGAAGATCAGACCAAAATGCTACAGCGCATAGTATGTTCTTGAACGTTCAAAATGAGTGACATCGGTTCCGATGCTTGTACAAGCTGAGGATAGCAGAATTGCTACAGTATATCTGCAACATATCATGAAGATCTAACACCAATTGATCGGCAAAAAGGATATCAGTAGTTTCCATTGATATTTGCTCTCGTGTAGTACTAACGCTATGTCTCGATGGCAAGCACTTGTTTGTCCGGAGATACCCAGCTACAAGCAAAATGTCAGCGTCCAGTCACTGAAACTGTTCAAGCACTTTATCTGAGTCCGGCTTTGGAGTATTTCAACTACATAATAGGTCAGACGAACGGCCGATTTACCTGCAATCCATTTCATAGAGAGCATTTAAACTAAAGGTTTTGATGATAAGCCCAGGTCTAACGCAAGGGAGTACGTTCATGGGTGCGAAAATCTACACGTGCGCGAAAATCAGCTTCGACACACTTGGTTCAGACTGAGTGAAGTCCTTTTCATTATTAAAATACGCTATCACAACATTGGAATACAATCAATTGACCAAATTTGGTTCGAACTCACGCATATTACAAATCAACCATGCTTTTGGTGTTTCGATGCAGACTTTTCATATGGCCCGGGTTTCATTTTAAAATGGCCCTGCACGAGTTTCCGTTTTCGCGCCCATGTGTCCAGACTATCCCAGTCTACACATTTTGTGGAGCCTTGTGCCATTAACTCGATGTTGGGAAATTCATGTGAGTCTGCTACCCATTCTCCAAGATAGAAAGAAGGATACGCATGGCACATGATACTTTGTCGAAATACCTCCAGGCAGTGGTCTACATGGGTTAAACTCATTCTGGAATTTGGAGATACAACACTTACCTGAATGGTGTTGTTTCCAAAGAAACGACTCTCGCTCCTCCTCAGACATTCGGGGACCATAATAGTCCCAATGAATCAGACGCCTAATTATATTAAGACAATGCAATTGGTGATATGCTCCTATAACGCCGACGTAATCACCATCATTGACGCGAACCTTGTGAGTAAGGTTCGAATCAAGGCTATGCACCTCCTCTGGAGATATACGTATATTCTTGGCTGGATAGAATTAGGGTACTAGAAGAGAAATCGTGCTACGGTTTCCATACCTTCGAGTAGATCTTCCCATAGGTCATCAAGTTCATCGGAAGGAGGCGCGTTAAAACCCGAGCCATAATGGCCCATGCTCCACTCTGGGCGGTCTTTGAACTGAATCTTGTAATCGAGAAAATCTGCCATTTTCTGCGCTACGAAATTATAGTCAACAAATGCGTGGATGGAAATTGTATGTTTGGGATGGTCAAACGTACGCTCTTGATGATGGCATGTTTTACTCCGTTGAACTCGGGCTACTAAAGTAGCCGTGACGTCGATCGTCAATAAAATAGCAATGTCAACGAGAACAATAAACTGTGCAATCTTCAAGAAATTCCCTCGTAGCCAAGTCGATTTATTGCGATGCTGTGGTAGTGCTTCAAATTCAGAATGGCCATCTCCGCTGGCGTCTTCGCAATGTTGCCTGTCTGAGTGGTTAAGGGCGTGATAGCTCCCAGCCCCTTTGTCGTTGCCAAAATCCATTTCGCAAGTAGATCAATGTCGATACTTTCAAAGAAGACTGAATAGAAAAATGTCTCAAGATACTGGGGACAGTAATAATGCACTTTCCTGGGTTGGAACACAACCAAAGAAATTGAATGTTTGATCGTACTGCGACGACTATTCCGCTTGTGCTTCAAGAGATAAGTGCAGCAACTGTCGTTGATATGTATTGCCCTTGTCATAGGAACCTGCCGCTAGTTGTTCACGCCCGCATAAAGAATGCGGAGAAATGTCGCGATGTATATTTCCCGCCGTCAATCGATAATGCAAGTTAGCGCACATGCCATTTTATCATCCCCCCGTTGGCGGATATTGGCGAATCACGGTTGCTGATCTTGTGTAGATATCGCCAAAACGGCCGAAAAGGAGCAAGACAGGCACCACAAGCTAGATTCTGCAATTGATAAAAGCGGCTACTGATAAGGTGCCTGTACATCTTTACGTAGAAGGCTTCTTGAGCGATGCACGTATTGGTCAATGAGCACCTTGCAAGCTTTTTCGGTGAACGACAACTTGTATGCTTGACATCTATCGTAGGCAACTTCCAGATCCAGGATGATCTTCACGCGAGACCTGCCGATACGGCCTCGGCAGAGCTCGGCGCAATATTGCACACTGATCAACACACCGGTTTCTGTTTACAGCATAGTACATGAATTACACCACTCAAAAGTAAGTCCCTATTACAGTAGATACCTTATACAAGGTATGTATATCAACTCGACATCCGGTTCTTCAAAGGCGGCATTCTACTTCAAACTCGTTACTACAAATTTCTATAAGCGAGAACCATCAATATGCTGCCTTCTACCTTGATAATTGCGACCCTGGGCGCTTTAGTACTAGGAGCTCCCACTCCACAAGGTCAGTACTTGTTTTCACTCAACATCTACAACTGTATACTAAATTATACAGGAGCCAGTTCTTTTGACGTGATCCCGAGGTCTCCATCTTCCAATCAGGTTGACTTCGCTAAGCGAATGATCATTGTTGCTGCAGAGGTTGATCAGACCGAAGAGTTCGATGAGGACGAGGACAGTGAATAAAAGCACTTCCTGGGTTCTCTACCTCTAGTAACTATATTCGGTACCGCGATATTGACCTTCGGTCAAGACACATCGACATATATACGGCATGTGAAAGTAGAGGCCTCGGGAGGGTCACCGGTCGGTCCAAGGACGAAAACCATGGATTGCTTGAATGTTACAAATCCTATCATGTCCGATTCGATAGCCTCTTATCCCTTCATAAAAACAAGAAACGAGGACTTCTTTTGGGGCTATTTAATGTATGGGTTCCAATTCATCTTGGCGCGAATTACGGTGTTAGGCTCGCTACTTTCGTTTCTGTATAGCGAGCTGATGGCCGCTTAGCTTTTCAAACTTAATCACATTGCAATTCTCGGTCCATCTCCCTATTTGAACTCCAAGTAACCACTCTGAAATTATGCCTTTTGGCGAAATTGTGTCGTGAAAGCGTTGAGGGCGCGTGCTGCGTGGACGTAATTTCTTTCTTGAATCCTGAATTCAGAGACACGAGCACTACTGGCGTCTGACATTGTCTAACTTAACCATACAATTACGAATCTGCGCGCTTATTGTATATTAATACCGACAATACAATAAGTACACTACTTTCTTGGGAAGCATGTATTGCAACTTTTATTTGCGTTGGTTACTAGTATTTTTAATATCTTCAGATAGGATCTACCGCCGCTTTTGATCAATGTGTCAGCATGTTCAAGCCAATATCTGTTGTTCTCGGGTACGTCGTAGTCGGAGCACAGTCTAGTAGCGATTGCCTCGTAGGCAGGACGCGAAATGGATGAGCGCATATACCGTTCCTCTGCTTCTCCTCATCTCCGAGTCATATTGAGAAGACTTGGAGGGCCGTCGTATAACAAAAACAGTCCCTGCATCAGCATAGTCTCTCGCGCCGGTCAGTCTTCAATATTGCCCACCCTTTGGAATACATATAGCGTCGATCAGATTAATACCTCAAGAATTGACCGAGTGCGACCAATCATTCCGAATTGCAATTCGCTGGAAAGACGCTCTAAGAGTCCATCGTGATATATTACAGATAAGGAGTACGATTTCGGTTGCATTTCCGCTATTCTACAATGTTAGGCCATCTTTTCTATCGCGCGTGATCGATGACTACATGATTCTACAACGTGAAGCTACTCTCTACCATTACTAGATCATGGCCAGTGGGGGCATAATGAACCCATGGACATCGATCCCGAGGAACTAAAACGTTCATGGGTGAGCGGGCATTAAAGGCCCTGCATTCTGGGGCGCACATGCAATTCTCACGAATCGTAGAATTATTCGAAGACCTGTCCCCAACTACTGGGTCTCGGTACTCTTGCTCGTGCCTTTGAATCTGCTATATCCTCGAGTACAATATTGACTGATGCTGGGTTCATGTCGTCCCTAGTCGGATCCATAAACATAGAGAAATCGAGAAGGAAATTGCCTATTGTCAAGGTTTGGTTATCTTTCTCCGGTTAATAGATCCATCTCTTAGCCATAAAGAATCGTCAATGACCATCGCGATGACGAAAGAATGGAGTTACTACTAGGCCATCCTCTCCGTTAGTGGAGTCCAGAACTCAATCTTGTTAATCATTGAGATATCATCGTTTCGCATGATTCGTACCATAGACTTAAGGATCTTCCTTAATCCATGTTGTGCTGCTTGTGCTCAATACGAGATAATTC
The DNA here is from genome assembly GCA_022813625.1 of Aaosphaeria pasadenensis. Classification (NCBI taxonomy): domain Eukaryota; kingdom Fungi; phylum Ascomycota; class Dothideomycetes; order Pleosporales; genus Aaosphaeria; species Aaosphaeria pasadenensis. The sequence goes on along the minus strand of JAKLMB010000024.1, from coordinate 617,304 downwards.
ATTGAGGCCGCTCTGCCTCATCCCTGATTGGACAATCACGACATCGCTCTAACCCCTTCTCGTGGAGCCAACGGGTTGATTGTCGATCGCAGCCAGTACTCGTTCTAAGTTTGTTTAGCAATCGCTTGGAAACGACATTTCGGAAACCGAATGGCATGGCGTTATGCACACCTTCAGTCAATCTGCCGTTCGCGATTGTAAAGTCCAACATGATGCATTCAGGAGACATTTGTGCAGCTGGTACTTAAAACAAGTTCGTCGCAGTATTGAGAGATTCGTAAACTTGCATTAGAGACAACCTAATTGGCGCCTAGAACCTATGTACCTCACATCTCAATATTGACAGCCTTAACCATGAAAATCATTCCAATCGAAGGCCTCAACGTAAGTGTTTATAATTGTTTGAAATATGGCAAGGTTGCTAACAGGATATAGGCCATTGCCTGGTGTATGACCTCGCTTGGCGTGATTCTCACAATAGGACGATTTTGGATCCACTGGCGCAAGACCCGCCGCATTGGTTGGGACGACTATTTCAATGGAATGGCCTTGATATTTCTAGTCGCGTACATCACGACTTACCAAATCTACGTACCGATAGATTATCAGGCACAACTTTACGCACTCGGCCTGAGCAACGAACCGCCCGGACCTCGCGATGTTATGCTAACTATGAAATTGAACATGGCCAATATTGCGCTCTTCTTTTGTGTCATTTACTCCGTAAAGGCCAGTTTTCTTGCCATGTACTGGAGGATTTTCGAGATATCGAAAAGGTTCCGTGTTGCATGGTCATTATTGACTGCCTACACCGCCCTGTGCTTTCTTGTTTCTTTTACGTCGATATTCTGGAAGTGTGGTACGCCAACAAACTTCCTTGAGCCAGGCAAGCTGAATTCTCCACAACCACCATACTATTTTACTAATCATTATCAGAGGCCTGTGCGGAAAGACCAAGGTCGATCATTGTGCATCTTCAGACGATGTGGTGCAGCCTGAATGTCGTTGGCGACATCATGCGTATGTGACAGTTATCCTACCTTGAACGGTGAAATTTGACCCCTCGCAGTTATGATAATACCGGTCGCAATGTTGAAGCCGATGCTTATGCCCCTATCACAAAAGATTGGTGTAGCATTCGTCTTTAGCCTCGTTTTCATTATCATCGCGTTCGATATACTGCGCACAGTCTACACTTTGCGCATGTCGCCTAAGTTTCAGGATGAGAATGCAGTTTGGGCTTTGATGGAACCTACGATAGCCGTCATAGTATGCGCATTACCATGCTTTGGCAGCAGCTTGGCCTGGATCACACCTGCAGTGTTCAATGCCTTGATTAGCTCAGTGTCGAATCGCTTCTCTAGTTCCTCGAAACGAAGTTCAAATTCTTCGGGCAGTGTTTACTCAAAGGACTCAGATAGGACTGGGAAAGATTCATGGCTTATAAATGAACGTACAGGGAGCGTTTAGACGGAGTGTATAATCAACATATTGTTCGTCATTATATATTTCTAAACTTGTTCAGCATCTTTCCGATACGGGTACGACTCTTAACAATATGATGTGCTGCCGTCAATTAGAGAGCTGATGCCTGAAAATATGATGTTGTTTTGAGTTAGTCTGTTGGAGGCCCTTTTATTCGTCTACTCGTGTTTGAATCTCAATAAATCTCTAGCTGGGAAGAATGATACGGATTTTCATCAAAGTTCCCTTATTCTAAAGAGTGTGCTGCTGGGACTAGGAGGCTGAAGATAACTCGTAGTCGCCTTTCTGTGGGTTTGCGATTTCAAGATCTGTAGGAAATGGAGCAGCCTGCTCATTTGAATGTCCGCCCTCACCATCTCTCTGGATACTCGTTCAAGAATTTTATTATTCTGAGAAATTGGTTTATAACCCGAATTGTTTTCTATACCTAGCGTGTCTCGATCTTTTCGCCCTTTAATACTATACGAATACGATTTCTAACAGAATATATGGCTCCCTCATGGTGTGTTCTACTCAGTTATGAAAGGCGGAAGATAGCAGACGGCGGCAAGGCAATCGCAGTCGCGTAAGGAAAAATGAAGAGTAATGATGTGATCTTCTTGACAAGGCTAATCAAGGTGCAAAGAATTCATATTCAATCCAAGAATCGGGATCTAGATAAAAGTTTCCGTCGGATTGAGAATCGTTAGTGGCGTATCAGTGAAAGCCACTCCAGAACATGACAAGATATACAAAGGCTTTAAATACAAAGCCTTCCCTCAAGCTTGAATTGGCCGATCGAATCTGATAGTCGCCCTTTCTTAATGGTACTTATTTTTTGCAAAGGTCCTCACTTCGAAAAGCTTCCAGAATGCTTCTCTCGAGCGCGAGTAGACATGCAATGAGAGGTTCCAATTAGGGACTATGGCCAGCTCCATTTAACCAAGAGACCAGTCTAGACTATTAAACATTACTTCTGAGACTTATATGGCCACCGGGTCGTTCCTAGACATGTTTTCTGTATTCATAATAAGAACCAACTTTCAATCTGTAGTATTCTCAGCAAAACGTACTTAGTTCCTTTGGAACTGGCCACGCCCGAATTTTCTCAAACTTTGTGATTATTGCTCGCAACGCTTGTAGCTCCCACTCATCCGTGAAGAAGTGGCCATAGTGAAGGATACCCATGGCGGCATTGACAAGGGCGGGAGGACACTGAGGTCGGGAACGGGCCATGCCACAAAGATCAAGAACCAGCTTTCGAACTTTTGACTCAACTTGACGATGCGCGCCCCGCGCTACCCTTTCCGATCTGGGCAAAAGAGGTCAGCGTACTCTCAACACCTACAATGTTGCTAGTGTCAAGCCTACTTTAGATTGGGGTCCTCGGCTGTCAGGACCATCTTTGAAATGATTACATGCTGAATCCCAGTGATTGCCAAATCGGAACCAAGCCAGACAATTGGAAAGACTTCACCTCTTGACTTGTTGGGTGGTTCCCAGAGGATTGGAAGAAATTGGGGCAGAGTTTGGATGATCGATTCGAGTAGCTGTTCCTGCTCTTTCAATCGGTCTAAAAGCTTCTATCAACAATTATTCACTCCGAAATCTTGAAATACCAACTTACACCACTCGCTCTCCGATCCGTCATCGAATAACCATTTGGCTACCTGAGCTGCATGCATGATTGTCTTGTCTATAGCCTCGGCATCGTTCCAATGTTCTTGCGATAGAAGCATCTGCGGCGAGCGCCTGCCCATGAAGGCTGAGTAAACTTCCTGTCTGAGCGATATCCAATACACTACGTGAATTAATCCTTGGCCATTGGGGTTGTGTACAATGTGGGAGCTTCGTAAAACAGTGTTTATGATATCTAAAAAGTTTACTCCTCCGGTCGAAGAGCCTTCTGGCAATGCCTCGTCAATATTAATTGATTCAACATCCTCTATCTCCTCAAATTGACGTAGAATTATAGCTGTAGCGATGATCAAATCTCTCTGATCATCATCCTGAATTTCGTGGAATGACCTGAGTGCCGGTAGACATTTCAACATATACTCAACAGCAACATGGGGTGTGAGATTGGTCAGGATTTGACCTTGATAGCAAATACCTTCGGGCGTTCTATGTTGAGGCAATCGATGAAGATGTCGTGCAGATGTTGCGAATATGGCATTGCACAGCGGCTGGAAATACCTGGCACGTTCCGGAATGTAGTACTGGAAATGTTTCCGTACATCACATGTATCAAACTGTCCATCTTAGATTCCCAGTCTCTCTCAAAGGCATGACAAATAACGCACCCAAGGTGATATTTCTTCAATGAAATATCTCATAAGACATGCTTCAGTTTGGTCAAACATACGTAGTTCGAACCCAATTGGCGGAGTAACATGACTTCGACTTTCTGTTGGCACTGTACATTCTTCTTGATGTGCATTGCGTCCATCATTTGAGGTACTGCAATCGATGAGCATAAGGGATCGGCTTTTGATCGTGCACGGTCTCTTCATACTTACACGGAGTGGTGTGAAGAGTTCGATGTTTGTCCCGAGTCAGGGTATGTCGTGCTCAACGGCAAGCTCTCTGGTGAATTCGTGTGTGGCGAGTTGGTCGAGTTTTGATGGAGGGCCGTGACGGGTGGAACAGTATTGCATAGTTCAACGTGGGGATCTGAAAGAGGAGGGTGCTGGTCATTGTTGTCTTGTAAGTCCACTATACAGAAGGCCTCGCTAGGACCATGAACCTGGACTATTAACAGTTTGCCGTCAGAAATCTGCCCCTCTTGCATCCCATTGGATCATTGCAAATTCGCGGGCTCTTACATCGGACTGGATTACTGTTGACCCATCTCTCATTGCCAGTGAAGAGAGCATCATATTTGGCGGACGAACCTGGTCGAAATGGGGTGGGCCGTATATTACGAGTGCACCGAATGTCTTTCAGACGGCAACGTTGGCATATGGGGCGCTCTTCGTCGCCTATGGTTGGAGCGCAAAGTATGGATTAGCATTACAGCAAACAGGAAGGACATCGTAGCATCGAAAAGGTTGGTGCAATCTTTCACGAAGCACACGTACATCGCACATGCTTTTCTAGGTATTCCTATTAGCTCTCAAGAGCGAGCGATGGAAGGGCTACCTACCCCTGCACTGGTTGCAAGGATTTCTCACAGGCGGCATTGACCTATTTGGCTTGCGGATGAAAACTGGCATGCACGAGTTACTCAGTCGACTTTCCAAAGCATGCGTCTCTAGTGGAGGTATGCAATGATTCAAGCATACAGGTTTTCAAAATAGTAATAATAATGATGACAATTGAAAGATGGCCAGTGTGGGGTAGGAGTCGGCGGATGAGGGGGCATCCCAAGACCCCGAAAGGTCGCATCACTCCGGCGGGACTTACTCTTTTGGGATGGGAGCTATTCTTCCTTAGGTACTCACCACTAATACTAAACAGGTACTACCTACCTAGGTAGTTAACGATACGTACATGTGCGCTGGTATGAATTACCGTGTCTGTTCGTTACCAACAATAATGCATTATCGTTATTTTTATTCTCCATGGCGATGCTTTGCTCAAGATGAACCCTGTGATATTATACATCCTGATTGGGATATCCGCTAATCGCTTTGCCATTCTCCATCCATAGGTAGGTAGGAGGTAATCAGGCCCCCTAGCGAGCCTTGCTTGGGTGCTTGGTTGCTTGGTATTATTGTACTCAGATCTCGCACCAGCACAGCTTCACCAACGGTCATCGAAGAACTACAACACCTGCAGGTATTTCGGTCAGGACGAATTTCGCAGGATATCCCATTCCCTATGAGATATTCATCGATAAACACAAGATCGCGACGCTTTAGACCAGATACTCATTGCAAGTTTATCCTTCACTCTTGTCTATGCGGGCCGGAGGCATCATCGTCGCGACTCCTGCCACATTGGCTAGCGCCGCCACTCTTGCCGCGATATGCAGATATGGCCTCTTCTCTGCCCAAAATGAGATGATGTCTGAAGTGTTATGCTGGTTGATGCTTTCTTTCGGATGCTGTATCATACAAGGCGGCTTGACAGCTTCCATGCGCCAAGCGGTGAAATCATCTTATGGACACCGACCACTATGGTTAGCAGCATTTGGAATTGCTCTTGTCAACATCTTTGAGGAACAACACGGGATCCTCGAGCTCATGGTAATAGTTTGTTTCATATCTGAGAGTTCTGTGTCCTCTGACATGCGACTAGCCATTGTTGGGCGCCGCCCTTCTTGCCGCAAAATCCAACCCCGATGTCAAGTTCGGAGGCACACTATTGAGCACATTGTGCGCCCATTCACCACAGCTATTATTCCCAACATTTATATCTGTCCTTGCCACCATCGTTTTATCTAGGGAAGATCCTTACTATGCTATATCTTCGGGTATTGTTGTATTTCCCCTGATAGCGATTTGTTTTTTCTCTATCCGCGGCAGTAGCTCTGCAGGCCCCCTACCTTTTGATGACATTCACGAACTTATGGGTCGTTTGTCACTGCGCGTATCAATGATACTGATTATTTTTATCTTCGGTCATATCCTGATCGCTGGTCCTTTCATCTATCAGACTATACCTGTCCTAGGCCTGGCATTGGCCAAAGCTGGATTTTGGTACTTCGTTGCACGCACAGTAAGACCAAATTTTCTTTCATTCCAAACGTCAGTGGACTAAATCATATCAGATTCACTATGCTTCCTGGTCATCTGCACCCTATGTCCAGGCATTTGGCGTACTTGCAACGCGCAACCCCTTCGTGCAGACTTCCGATTCGCAAGCGGTTTTATACGTCATCTCTTCACTTGCGGTCCTGGTTCAAGTAGTTCTAATGGTGCCAGCGAGGACCAAGGCAAAGCTTGCTATTTCGGCCTTTGCACTCCTGCCACTCTGGTCGTACACGACTAACATGGCAGCAATAAAAGCCCAACAATTATCAGCCCGCTCTAGCTTCGTTTCAACACGTCAACATCCCATTTCCGCTTTGGTCGAAACATCAGAAAGGCAATTCGAGGGTCTAATTAGGCGCCAATCCAGTAACTTCACCAGTGCATACAATAATTATCGATCGAAATATCACGCAGATCCACCCCCTGGCTTTGAAGAATGGTATGAGTATGCCATCGCACAAAATTCCTCTATCATCGATGACTTTGATACAATCCACAAGTCCATCTCGCCCTTTCTCACATTGAGTGGCGAAGAATTTGTAAAGATGATGGATTCCGCGTTTGCTGTCGAGGGCAGCGAGCTTTGGCTCTGTCGTTATTCCGGTGCGAAAAGACAGACAACTTGCCAGCATCCCACGCGAACGAATGACAGACACATCACTTTATCGTTCGATAGGTTGCTCCACGGTATTGGAAGCAAACTCACTGATATAAAATTCCTTGTTAATCATCTTGATGAACCAAGGGTTCTCATGCCTCCGTTCCAAGGTGAAGGAGACAAGGCAGCGATGCAGCGCCAATTGCGAATGGTTCACCTATCCCATCAACCAACGTATGACGCGATCACGCAATTCTGTTCCGCTCAGCATTTGTCTGAGCCTGTGCAGTCGGGCGAGAAAGAGCAAACCTATGAATTACCCTTTATTCAAAATTTTAGCTCGTCTATCGATCTGTGTCTTCACGATGAGTATCGCAAACAACATGGCCTCCTTATGGGGCCTGTTTCCATGCGCTTAATGCAAGGATGGGCTCCAATATTATCAACCGGGACCCTTTCGACAATGGGCGACATCCTCTTCCCTAGTCCAGCTTACATCGAAGATGAATTCCAGTACGATAGCCTGCACGATCCAGAGTGGGACCAGAAAAAGGGCAGCCTGTACTGGGCAGGTTCTACGACGGGAGGATTTGCGTCAAGCAATGATTGGATGAATTACCACCGCCAGAGGTTTGTCGCTCTGGGCCAAGGGCTCGAGCCTAGACGATATTCGTACCTTGTCGAAAGATATGGCCAGGTCGCCCAAGAAAAGAGTTCGTTCCTCAATGCCAGACTGTTTGAGGTGGCCTTCACCAGAATCCTCCACTGTGAAACCATCTTCTGTAGATCGCAAAGATTCTACTTCAGGACGAAGAGTTGGGCAGACCGCAACAAAGCCTTCCAATTCAAACTTGCATTTGACGCGGACGGAAACGGTATCAGTGGCAGGTTCCATCAACTTCTAGCATCAAATTCCGCGCCTTTAAAACAAACGTTACTGAGGGAATGGCACGATGATCGCCTAATACCTTGGGTGCATTATGTGCCTGTAAGTCAAGGCTTAGCCGAGCTACCGGAGATTGTTTCCCATTTAACCTTGCATGAACACGGTCAAATCATGGCGAAGAAGATTGCCGACAATGGGAAGGCCTGGTCGAGAAAAGCACTGAGAGAGGTCGACTCGAGCATTTATTTATATAGACTTATGTTAGAGCTCGCGAGATTGCAAGACCCAGAGCGAAAACCGCTTTAGGGGCGCCTTTCAACGCTAATGATTCCATTATTCCACCGAAGAACTAATTGAGAGATCCGAACTGATATCATTTGGAAAATGGAGAGCAGATTCCACTACCAACTAACCATGTGAGGGTTTCTCCGTATTTTGTTACGTCAATTCTCTCCGCAGTTCTATTCATTCTACGTTGGACAAGCCTCCCACATTCCGGGTTGGTGACGTCCCGGCTTATGGTCATTATTCCGAGATTTTAGATGTCGACGCAAATACGGGTCATTGTCGACCGAAAGTTGTAAAATCCCCGTCATCAACTTATACGGGAACCATGTCTATCTTCTTTGCTCGTGTTGTCCATAACAAGTAGGAGCCGCCGGCTAGGGAAAAGTGTCCGGAAATGTTGTGTGTGGAACCACCATGCAGCTTTAACTTTGCAACTCTGTGTACAAAATGGTTGACCAGCTAATCTCAGTTTGGTAAGTGCCGCCGGGGTTACTACATTTGTTGACAAGCAACAACATCGACCATCACCCAGGAATTGTGGTAAACTTATATGCTAGGTAGCCAAGCTACATGGAGAAAGCAGTAGGGTCATGAAAACAGATAAATAGAGACATGTGGCCGCATTTGCAGCCCCATCAAAATTCTATTTCGTTTGACGGAGTCTCAGTGTTTGACTCGAATTAGCTGCCTTCTCTCCCTCAACTGATCATGGAGCAAGTCAACATTGCCGTCGTCGGTCTCGGCCGTATGGTATGTTTTCTCCAGCGTTCCATAATTGTATCTAATAAAAGTTTTAGGGTAAGCGACATGTTCACACCTTGCTATACCGGGTTCCACATGCTCGGGTAATAGCTGTCTGCAGTGCGACCCCGGAGGAGGTACAATGGGCAAATAACAACCAGGAGTATAAGGAATTCGGGATTTCCGTTTACGACAATTACAATGATATGCTCACGCACCCGAAATTGGCCGCTGTCTGGATCTCTACCAGCACGGACGTCCATGCCAGCCAGTCACTGGCAGCAATTGAGCGGGGCCTGCATGTTCTCTGCGAGAAACCTCTGAGCACCGACCTTGAAGAGGTGAGAAAAAAGGCTGCATCTCTTAGCAAATGCTGAACCCACTGAATCCATGCGCTGACGCTATATCAAGGCGCAATCCGTCGTGGATGCAGCGAAGAAGCATCCCCAGTTGAAAGTCATGGCAGGATTCTCTCGTCGTTTTGACGCTTCTTATCGAGACGCTGCAGTCAAGATACACGATGGCAAGGCCATTGGAGACCCCTTTGTAGTTCGCTCAAATACTTGCGATCTCCTTGACAATACTGGATTCTTCGTTCGATATGCGTCTCGCAATGGCGGCATCTTCGTCGACTGTGCGATCCATGATATCGATCTGTCCCTCTGGTATCTGGGGAACCCTGTGCCGAAGGCTTGCTGGGCAATTGGCACACTCCAGCATCACCCTGAATTGAAAGAATTCAACGATGTTGACAATGCCGTCGGTGTTGTCGAATTCTGGGGTGGTAAAATTGCTTATTTTTACTGCTCTAGAACTCAAGCACACGGGCATGATGTTTGCACGGAAATCACGGGGACAACGGGCAAGGTGATGGTGAACGTCTTCCCCCGCGCAAACAACGTAGTGTTGGCAGACCGGTTGGGTCTACGGAATGAAGTTCAGCCGGAATACTGGCAGAGATTTGAAGATGCATTCGCAACTGAAGCGAATGAGTTCATCTCTTCAATTGTTCGGAATGAACCTGTACCACTCCCAATGGAGACGGGAATTGTCGTCATGAGAATCGGGAGGGCTTTGCAAGAAGCTCTGTGTACTGGCAATGTCGTCAGGTTTGATCAAAACGGAAACCTTGCTACATAAGTTCGAATGATACGCTGATTGTAGAAAGAAAATGATAGAATTAATTGAGTTCAATGCCATGCTATTTTACTACAATGTTTCAAATAAACCAAGGCTGGCCGCCCTCGATTCAAGGAATGCCGGACTTGTGTAGAATTGTATCATCTCTTCCCATTGGGTTAGCCACTCCCGCTTCATCCACATTCTGTCATCTGCCCATAGCTTTTCGTGGATAACCTTCAACTTCCCTTCTTCATCCTCCTGGGGGAAAAATCCACCATACGCCCTGTCTAATTGTGTTGCGGGAAACGCGCCTTGGGGGGCAAATTGCCAGTTTAGAAAGGCCTGTTCAGCCATCATACAATCATATCTGTCCGTCTTGACGTAATTCTGCAACAGTCGCTGATGCATCCTTTCTGAAGGAGAGAAAACCATACTGCCAACGTTGATGTTCCGATTCGTTTCATTGAATGGATTCTGAGGAACACCCGCAAACACGTATGGCTCACACACTGGGCTGCCATCTAGAAGATAGTCATCCGGTTCCAGATTGGAGTCGAGACAATGCTGACTCACTCCCAGTTCAAACATATCGTCAATATTTGTGGTGGGAAAAGCGTCGGCATCTAGGAATAGGATGCGTGAAAACTCCGTCTCTTTCCACATGTTGAGTTTCGCAAACAAGTCCTTCCAACGGTGTTGTGCACCAGGTGTATTTGGATTCCATTCGAGTGGTGCTAGCTCACGAACGATGGCTCCGGCCCCCGCCAACAATTCTCGCTGCTCCATAGTAACGAAGTCTCCGACAAACACTATGAAAGGGTATCCTTCGCTCCGTGATCTAGGGGACCATAGCACTCTGTAGATAAGAGAATGTATGGCCATGAAGTAAGGATCTTTGATGGACGGGTTCCGGGTTGCCATGAATGTAGCGTACGCATATGTATGCTTTCCATTTGTTGGATAATTGTATGGTTTCTCATTGCTCAGAGCTTTCAATACGTGACTCGGAAAGTCAAGGTCAAGGTCATTTTGAAACGGAAACTCTGCTTCGAAAACGGTGGCGACGGTTTCGGTTGGGATTGGTATGTTACTTGAGGTTGATTCATCATTCTGAATCTCGATTTTGGTCGGTACAGGGAAGGCAGCCGGGATTTCCAAGGTAATTGAACTGATAGGCCAATTGGCAGTTGACGAGAAAAGCGGAAGTTCTGGCGGAGGTCTTGTCTTGGAAGTGACGCTCTCTGTTGAATGTGACTCTGGTTGCACACCGTCCGCTTGAGGGTTTCCGTGCTCCGGCACCAATGGTATGGTAATAGATGATGAGCTGTTATTCTCTACCTTGCTATGATGATCATGTATATTTCGAAGTTGAGACAGCTGCAACATGTCAGGGCCATGGAGTGCGAACATCCAGATGCATACTACAGCCCCGAACGCAGCAGCTCCAAGATTGCGCACTTTCCTCATGTCGACGAAGTGAGTGTTTCAGTACCCTTCTGTCCACCTTCGCTTAGATGGAACGATGTTGGGATTTCACGTGCAATTCAAACCCCTCGGTCCCTAACGCTCCCTTGCCGTACGGTCGCTTGGGGCGTGGAGCTTGGCGATTGGGGAAAAGTGCATGTACCGACGCGATAAGTTGTGCTTCCAAATGATGTGTAGAGGATTTGATGAGCAAATATTACGACGGCGCTCACGCTTCTGTCAATCTCGATCAGAATCGGCGATCATGAGCATGCCTAATGATCATCGACACAATGGTGTAAATCGAAGGCTTGCATAAATCAACACACTCCACTGTTTATAGAAACGGTCCTGATCTGCAGAAATACTCTTGGAGAAGATGTCAGAACATATCCACTTTAATTGGCTGGGGCCGGCGAGGGTATAAGGGTGGTGTTCCTTTTACCCCACTGATCTGTGAACCCTATGGGCACGGTAGGGCCGGAGCAAGATCCCATATAGGAAACCCAATATTGTCCCCTATGCACGCCACCGGTTCCTGGCGGTTCCAGCGCATTATTACTCATTACCGCCAGTCCTTCAACTTGCGTGCGAAAACTCAAAGACAAGAAGTGTCCCCATGCGCGGTGCTCGTTGCGATAGATTTGCGGTAAATTGTATTATATGTTTTCGTAAACGGGAACCAGGTCGAAAGGATGAGGACGGCATCTGTTCAGACTCAAACCCATGTTTTACACCATATTTTGGATGCATGTACATAGAGATGTGATTATCGGTACTGTACCGAGTCGGGACAGGATTCGTATCCTGCTAGGGTTTGTTCGTACCGATGCCGGCATGAGATGACATGTGAGACCGAGGAGAGCACGCGAGCAAACTTAGAGCGTCTTATTCGCAATGCAAAATTTGCAGGTACAGCTATTGATACAGTCGTGATTATGAGAATATGTTCTATTATAGGTACTGGGCCACCACTAAATAAAATATTTTAGGCATTGCGTAACGGAGTCTGTGGTAAGCTCGGTTGCAACGTTTTCTTGTAAAGCCAGTTCGATATTTTTACGCTCGGCTCGTCGAAGAGCTTGGTCGCAACCTCTGCCGCATATAATGTCACAGGTAGAATAACAATCTGTGAAGCCCAAAATGCGAGTTCAAAACCCATTGGGCCTTGTGTCGAAAGAGGGAAGGCACCGATCCAGTTAGAAATGTGATCTTTCTGAACATCTCTCGCAAACCCCACTGCAGCGTACACTCGATCTCCGAGTATCCAGATGACTGGCCCATGTACCAAGTAAAGAGCAAAGGAAATCCGAGCGAGATATTGGCAGAACCGTGTTTCGAAGAAGCCCTTGAGCCAGGGCAGTCGCGGTACTGAGGCGACCGTGAGTACAGCGGCCCAAAATAAGTAGAACCACTTGGGATTGAAGACTGCTTGAGGTTTCAAATGCGACAGCCATCTCCAGCCAGGTGATTTTGAGAGTAAATGCTCGCTATCTGGCGAATCAGCGGAAGGGACACCGCCCAGATACAGGGCTACAATGAAAAGATGGAAGAAGATTAATTCTTTGAATCCCTCGAGCGTTGTGAAGATTTTAGGTTGTTGGCCAGCCAAGGCAAGAAGATCAAGATCGCTGAGAAGCATGCCTGACACAAACAGCGCGCCATACCAGCCGTCTACCACGTATAAGAAATAGACTATGAGTCCTACTTCGCAACACAGACGTGCATTCCTTGTGCAGCGAGCCAGTGCTGATGTAGTGGTGTAAACGATGATTGAGCCTTTGAATTCGATTGGGATCGACCAAGCATGTGGTTGGTATGAATTCGAGAATTCATATATGCTTTCTGAGAAGACGAAGCTGTAGTTTTTGAAAGAATAATACCAGTTCTTGAGCTCTTCTCGGTAGGTGGGCTTCAACTCAGCGACATCGACCCATATCTGAGACCAGTGTCTGTAGGACAGGAAAAGAAGGGTGATGCAAATGACTGGGAAGTATAGTCTAACCCAACGACGAAATAGCGCAGACCCAATGCTGTCTGCCGCAGTCTGGTAGTGTCCTTTTTGTATCAAATCTAAAGATTTGATGGAGAGAACGTAGCCAGAGATGACGAAGAATATTGCAACGGCGAAGTGGCCTCCGGAGAAGAAATGGCGAATGAAGGGCAAGGCAGCGAAGTACCGCCGACCTTCGTAACCAAAAGCATTTTCGAATATGAGATTGCCCTGGAGGTTGTGTGCCCATAGTTGATTGTGATGAATGTAAACCATGAGTGCTGCGAAGCCCCGAAGGCCGTCCAGCCACGCCGTTCGTCGCATGGGCTTTTTAGGGCCTCGAGATCTCAGCGCCAGAAATTCAGGGCGAACAAGATCCACACTCCATCTCGAAGCTCGTATGGGCATCCACTTCGAGGAGTACAAAGCAACGTCTTCCAGCTCTCCGTTGTCGAGTGGACCATCGAGTTTGGAAGGCATGTTCAAATGATCAGTGATGGCAACAAAAACTTCAGGGTTGAAGTCGATGGCGAACTACCTGCCGTCGATGAGACCTTAAAAAACCATCTCACCAGAGGGGCACGATTATTGGGCTTGCAAGTGTCAGATGCTGAAAGACGCGCCAGCACGGATCACAACACAAGCTATCTCCAAGCATCACTATCTCGCGCAATAATACGGGGACAGACGCGGGTTCAACGAGGACGTTACATGGATTAGGCCAGGGTAGTCCGGGGTAATTTGCCAATGCGGGGATAAGCGTAAATTGCCCCGCCCTAAAGACAAGAAGATCGACAACAGTTGGATGAGACTTGAACGTTGAAAATCCAACCGCGGATGAGCCTCGCACTGATTTTGCGGACATGTGAGCCTCCTCATATGGTGGTCCCTGGCGGGATGACGATGCGACTGCAGGTTCCTGGGACTTTATGCACGTCGTGCATAAGGGCTCGACCTGGAGCCAGATGAATTCATCCAGGACACGGCCTGGAAACAAGCTAGTGAACTCTGTAGACACCTCTGCTATCCAAATAAGCTTTAGCTTGGCGGTGTTGGATACTCCTTTCTGCTCGTGACGCCGAAGTGATTGTCCCAACCTCCCCAACACATGCAGTTCTCAATACTACTGTTCCTTGCCATTTGATGCTGTGGAGGGCATCGTATCGTACGTGCCGAGGGCGAATCCTTTCATAAGATTGAATATCGCCGAGGCCCATGCGCAGGCATGAAGATTCCATGGACATGGGAGGCTCTGTTGATGGATTTGTACATGGCTCCCAGGGTTCTCCCAATATCCCGTCTTGATCGTAATTTCGTGAAAACCTCAGCATGCGCACTCGCTCTGCCAGACCTCGTCCTCTTCAGCTTCATCTCAATACCAGAATGCCCGCACACTCCCCAATTGCGTCTCACTTTCGCAGTAGACTGACAACCCAAGTACGGAGAGTGTTGCCGGCATATATTCTCCTCGTTTTGCTTCTTGTTCTTATTCTGAACTCTTCGTTCGTTACCGCACCCATCCGAGCCGCGCACAAGTACAAGCGGGAGCTGAGGTATCAGCAGCCTCTACAGTCGAGCACCACACTGATCCCTCGCAAGATCTGGCAGACTTGGAAGACGAGCCCACTCACATTTGACCAAAGGGATTCTGATACTGCGAAAACATGGGCGGTGCGGAATCCTGCTCACAGATATGAGGTTTTGACGGACGACAACGCTGTTCAGTATCTTGAATGGCATTATGGAGTCCATGGCCTCAACCGACCAGATATCGTTAGCCTTTACCGAGAACTCAACATCACGATTATCAAAGCGGACCTTCTCCGCTACTTGGTCATGTACGCGGAAGGTGGGGTGTATGCCGATATCGACGTAGAATGCCTACGACCCATTGATCGATTCATCCCCGAGCGATATGATGCGCACGACGTGGATCTCATCATCGGAATAGAGATTGACGAGCCTGCGTTCAAATCACATCCAGTTCTAGGATCCAAGTGTGAATCTTTCTGCCAATGGACATTCGCAGCCAAGCCTAGGTTACCCGTCATGATGAGACTTGTGGAGAACATCCAAGAATGGATCCACGATCTCTCGAAGCAAAAGGGCGTCTCTATTTCAGAACTACAACTGGACTTCAATGAGGTCATTAGTGGAACAGGTCCATCCGCATTTACAAAAGCTATTCTGGAGCAGATGACTGCGCAAAACCACGGAAAGCCAGTGACATGGGATACATTCCACAACCTGGCTGAATCAAAGTTGATCAACGGCATACTAGTACTCAATGTCGAAGCTTTCGCAGCTGGGCAAGGACACTCTGATTCCGGAAACCATGACTCACGGGGTGCGCTGGTCAAGCACCATTATCACGCCTCAGGGTGGCCTACCTTGCACCCTCGTCTCAACCATCCCATGTACGGTGAGGTTGAGAAGTGTAACTGGAAGCCTGAATGTGTTGCTGAATGGGTAAGCTGAGCCACGCAAATCCCTTCAATTAGTATTCCTGCTGACACCTGCGTAGGATAAAAATGTGGCTGAATGGGATACCCTTCCCAAAGAAGAACAAGACAAGCGACTTGCCAGTAAGCCATCCTGATGCAATTTACTGCACCTGGTCCATGCAATATCAAGGGTTTCTTGACACGGCCTGGAGATCATGATTGTCTCCAGTCCAAGAAGCACTTCGGGGAGTATGGCCCTCAAGTACAAGACGAAGACGACTGATCGTCATTAGCGCATGATACTTCCAACATTCCTTCTGGGCAAACAAACGGCGTTAAGGTATACCCGGGAGGTAACTCGGTCATGAAATAATATTTTATTGGTATAAAGAATCACACATCTGATTCCGGCGGCTACTATAGATAATTAGAAGTACCAGGCTCGTATACAAGCTATTCCCTTCTTTATACTGTTGTGCTATCTGTACGGTTGGACTTGGTATAATCATGACTATTAAGCACTGTATAGATCCAAAATCCTCCAAGTATGATAATAAGTCAAGTGCTATAGTTTTAGAGTCCATGATGCGGACTTTTCACTTCAACACAAACTACAATACACCCATTCACCCACCACTCCCCACCATATTGGGCTGGAAGCTAATCGCACATAAGCGTGTATTGATTCGACATGTTAGGCATGCAAGCCACTCAACAGCCGGAATGTAGCTGTGGCGGAATGTTGTAGGTGAATGCTACGGCAATCCCACACTGTACACTGAACATCAAGAGCATACCCTGAACTTAAAGGAAGTGTTTATTTTACGAGATTAGAAGCGATAAGACACATTCCTACCGCCTCCGCGAGAGAATCATGTGCTCCGGTGTGATTTGTATCAAACGTATTCCTTCTGCAATGACTCGCCATTTTCGAACCATTGGAGCATCGAAGGAAAACCTAGCTCATTTATTTCCTATCAATTCACCCCAGCCAATACAACCCCCAAAGGATGTTTTCAAGATATATAAATGAAAAACGGACGGCCAGATTATTATTTCACGCTGTCCATTTCGATTCCTGTCCTTTCACATGCCTTTTGGGTGGCAGACCGCAAAGTCCTTGTCTCGATGGTAAATGACACCACAGTACGTTATGTATCGCGGCTCTTGATGGTTGTCGTCACTCCATCCTTCTGTATAGACTACTCGGTAGATTCCAACATCCTTCTTGGTTTGGGCACAGAAGGTATCATCTTTGAGAATCGGGAACTCATACAATGCCAGATTGTTACGTCTTGGACAATCCGGAAAATTAACGCCGTTGTAGCCCGAGTACAGCTTTGGATATACTCTGTTGGCTGTGCCCATGGACATTATCAGCATGTAGCGTGGATGAAATGTAGATAGACTGACGATTTTTGCAATTTTTCCGACTCTTGTTGTAATAGACGTTACTGGCCCGATCCAACGCGTTGATCACATCCGTCTTTGAGAGTGTTTCTTCTATTGATCAAGTTAAATACTATAATAGATACAGGTGCGGAGACCAGACATGGTAAGGCAAGTCTTACTCTGAACTTTGGGAGGGCAGTAAAAGGTGGAAGAAGGAAGCGTTCCACGTAACTCCCACTCGTACTCGCCATCCAGGGTATGAAGCTTTGATCCATCTGTTACATTATATTCACGGGACTCGTCACCTAGAGGAGTCTGGCCGTTGCTTGTACGACTAGCGTAAGCAACTGAAATACATTTCGCAGCGATAAAGAGCGAGGGGAGAAACCTCATATTGATCTTTGAAAAGTCGATGAAAGGAAGATGTGAAAACATTGACACTTGGCTGGTATAAAAACATGTTTTCAAACCTTCAGATGACAAAGAACAAGTTAGGTGAGACACAGTGCCGTGGTTCTGTGGGGCGGCACACACAGCCAGCCTTGGGACATGAAGCAATTGTTATCGAGAGCCTAGGCTCCGGATTGTGGGAGTAGCTGAGGTTTTCGAGACCAATTGAGAATATCATTCTACTATATACGAGACGAATGCAGACACGGCAACCATTCAGCTACGGTCAAATGTGGTGGTATTGCTCCAAAGATCTCGGGTTTCCCGCAAGCGAATCCGCATGCAGCCCAAGTCCATCACAATCTAGTTCTAGCCTCCGCCACATGGACGAATCCGTCATAAATCGTCAAAATAACCGACGAGCCACCGCTTCATCCAAATCTACTTGGAACCGCGAACCAATTGGGTTGACAGGTCGACGCTCGAGACAACCATAATGCTGTATGCGTGATCGATTTTGTCCACTTCAGCTTCCAGCAAGACGCTGTGGCATACCTGAGTTGAGCATTATTGGCAAAGTCAGAGCAATATTAACCTGTAGGCGTGGCACGAGTAGCACATTATTGCAAGACGGCTCCATCGGACAGGTCAACCATTTCCGCGTATCCCGCGAAGCCTAATACCGATTACAGGCCATAGATTAGTCTTCCAACAGCCACCATGCGAGTGACTCCATATCCATACCACTCGAGGCTGTTCCAGAATATCAGCTCGTTTGCGGGCGCAGTGTCCAAGTTGCGCGACCTCGAGGATTTCGAGCCGAAGAGGGCCACTATAAAAGGTTTCGGAGACGGTCGTTTGGAACTGCAGTCTGGTAGTTGCATCCATTGTTCTTCACTCCATTCATTACAAAAATGGCTCCCGACCTCAATAAACTCCAGGACGAAGCGGTCAAGTCCATCGCCAGTGTGAGCACACTTCTCCGTAATGCCATTGCTGCTTCATTGCCCGTCGCGCCCGAACAATACCTGACGATTTCCATTCCTGGGACGGTCATTGACCTTGAAGATTATGACTCAGGCGGCTCCTTCGTCTATGACATTCGAAAGCATGCCGTTGCGCCTACGACAGTCCGACAGTCCGAGGCTCGTCTTGTCGATGGTATGATACCGATTGCCAACATCATGGTGAGTCCGACCCAAACTACTACTTAGGTAACCACTAACTCTTTGCACACAGATCGGAAATACAGGTAAAAGTGTAGCAAGAAGCTACTCGCGTGCTTTGGACGGTCTGATCCCTGCCAAAGCGACAATTAGTAGTGGCAGAGGGGTAAGGAGTCCAGGTCAGAAAGGATATGACGATGCCATGGCGTTCCTCAAAACGAAGGAGGGCGGGAGGTCCATCGTGGACATTTACGTCCAAAAGCAGCTTGCGTGGGGCAAAGCTCGCGCTGAATGGGATACTGCCAAGATTGAAGCTCAAAGTAAGTGTTAATCCCCAGCCTTTCTATTATCCTATATTCCATGATACACCTTTCCCAATGACAATACGGAAACATTCTCTAATAGGAGATACAGACAGAGCAGAAAAACTTTTTCCACCATCGTCCGGGCCGGACTATATGGGTAGACAGAAGAAGTATATCAATGACTGGAACCAGGAGAACTTTTTCAAGTACAAGTCGGCAACTCAGGCTGCATGGATGGACTGGGTTGTCTCGGGCAGCAAATATAATGTTGACTACAACTTTGGCATGGTTGACATTGATTCGATCATGGCGCGGGTTGAAGCAAGCAAAGAGTCATTGCGCAACTCCACGATTCCCGATGCAGATGGAGCCAACGAAGTCTATGGAGTTGCACTCACCCCCGGTCGATGGGCAACATATTGCAAGCGTAAGGCTGAGGGTTGGTATCAACGTAACGGAAATTACACACTTGGCCAACTTGACGCCGAGATCGCTAGACTATCATCGTTGCTCGACTCCTACAATACGACAAACACCAAGATTACGAAATCTCCATCCGAGTATCCAGTCAAAGGAGTCACGGCGTCTACTACCTTGGAATTGGAGAAGAAAAAGGCCAATGTAACCACGGCCACCAATAATCTATACGATGCACAAGCCGAACTGGCTGGTATCAGGTATAATCAAGGTGTTGCTGTAAACAAGCCCGATTTATCAAAAGAAGACAAGGCAAAGGCGGAGGCGGCCGCGAAATTATTGATCGATCCCGCCGTAGCCAAGGTCAAAGCAGCTCAAAAGGCGCTTCAAGATTCCAAAATTGCTTTATCGCAGGCGAATCTGGAAGACAAAGACTACAAAATGATGACTTTGTCCGGCACTACGAAGACTGACGTCCAGAATTGGATTGGGTCGAAGATCACAACGATCAACGCTCAAATCAAACAGCTCCAGGATTTGCGCATCGCCAAAATCAAGGGTGAGCCTATCACTGTACCAGTCATCACCGGTTCGACGGCTCCAAAGGATGCCGATGACAAAGATACCGCCAATGGTACTACCTTTGCCGGAGAGGGCGATGAGATGGCAAAGGCAAGCTTTGGATTAAACAAACCCCCACCGCCAGCGCCCGGGACAACCGCTGCTGCTGGAGGGACTGGGCAGAGTTCCGATGATGCAGACCCCTGGTCAACCATCAATTTTGCGTTTTCGGCCACGGACCAGAAAACACATAGTGAGGAGTCAAGCTGGGGAATGACTGTCGGAGGATCTGTTGGGTTTGGTCTTTGGTCTGTAGGCGGGTCCTACTCTCATGACGAGTCACACTCCAGCATGCAAAGTGATATGGCTTCTTGCGACATAAGCGTCTCGTTTTCCGCACTTGTTGTCAACATTAATCGTCCATGGCTGTATGGTGAATTATTCCAAGATGTCGACTTGGAAGTCGCGGAGGGTGTCAAGATCAGCCCAGGTCCACTAGGACTCCACCGCCTCATTGCATCACAAGATGCCGCTACCATCGACCAGTACGATCAATTCCCAGCGTACCCAACTTCATTCATTGTCGCGGCGGATACTACAATTGAGTTTAGCGGCAGCACCAAGCATATCGAGGAGCACTTCGATTCGCATAGCAATTCAGGAAGTGCGTCGGTTGGATGGGGTCCGTGGTCGGCATCTAGCAGTTTTCATGAGTCAGGCTCAAGCTCGGATGTTCAGATGCATACAACGGCTACTGGTTGCAAGCTCACATTTGGGTCTCCGCAGGTGATTGCATGGGTGAGCCAGATCTTACCCGCGTTGCCGAGGACGGAGAATTACAATCCTCTTACGCAAGGTGCGGGCAAGGCAGTTCCTAAATAGAGGCTTTGTACACATCACAAGAGTTAGATCATTGGTAAAGATGTTTCAATGAATAATTTCCAACTTGACAAATTATGCTCATCTGAGAATGAAAACACCATTCTGTTCCAGCGTGACTTATGAACCTATCCAAACTTAATAAAATTCATCATTGAACATCAATTTGCACTGTGAAAAATTGTGCAATGTTCATAGAAAAACTGGTCTCTTTGTTGGATTAAACTAAATGACGTTCTTTTTCTCTCGGAGTGACAGTGAGCAATATACTCAAAATATCCCTTGGTTAGTTGCAACGCTGGATTTTTATTTTCGTCGTACCAATCTACTATGCCCTGTGACAGAAGACATACAGTAAGGAGAGAATTATGGCGTAGGACAGCCGTTGAGTTTCCTCAATTCCCTTCCAAAGATTAGTCCAATCGATTGGTCCACCTTGACGGCCTTCGACCATCTGGTATCCAGTTGAAAACACCCTTGTGGGTTTCGATAGGAAATACAATCTCAATTTTCCCATCTTCATTGAATGCAATGTAAAGCGCATCCTCTTCAGTGAAGCATGCCTTCCAGATATCAGGATATCGTTTTTGAGACGCTTTCGCCGCTTCACAGATCTTGTATTCTTGCTTATGGCAGCCGACTAGTGGGCCTACAACATATTTTCCTTGTGTTTTCGGCCGCCCGTGATATAATTCATGAGTAGAACCTGCAATCGTTTTGAGCTGTTGGATGTTAAAATCATTGACTTCGTACATGCTCGTATTTAGGTAATTCTTTTTGTCAGGGCAAGCATACTTTCCAGGCTTATAGTCGCTATGTCCTCGACGAAATCTGCTACGCCTTCCGCGACCTGAATCGAAATTAGTATCGTCAGTGAAACGAACCTTCTTTCCGGACAGTTTTGAAGCTACGCGGAAATTAGTCATGATGAATAAATTGCCGTTGTACCACTCACGAATCTCTTGATCAGTCATATATGGCGTTGGGTCTGTCCATCCTCGTTCTGACAGTTCCAAGGCGCGTTTCGCGGAGAAGGGTTCGTAGATATAGGCGTCCAGACTCTTATCTTCCACCGCCTGTTCAGTAACCATTTTGTCCCTCAGCTGATCAACCGTTCCTAAGAGCTCAAGCTTCGCTTTGCGCCACGCACTTCCGAGCCGATCATAGGAGGTCCTGTCTCTTTGCTCTTTGGCATTCTTTGGTATCCAGCAGACTGGTTGATAAGGTCCACCGAGCCGGCTCCAGGCCTGTTGAATTAAATCCAGAAAGTCAAGGCACATACGCACTTGACATACAGGACAATAATCGTCCACTTTGGTGGCAACAGGGTGTAAAGGATGCTTGCACTTTGCTGCCTTTTTATTAGCAAAAATGCCCATTTCTACGAATCCGGAGAAGCGAGACAAAGCACGTTGAGACTTAACCTTGTTGGAATAATAATCTTGAAGCGCGCGGTAGTCTTTCGCGTAGTTAATCACTCCGAGCTCCTGAGGCTCTCGGCTCCGAAGCTGATAGGTGTGATAGTGCGAGCATTCCTCTTTCGAAAGAACCAAGTCAGCTGGACATGAGGCGGCTCGCGAATCGTAGGGCTGTGGGCAAGACATGATTTCGAGACTAGTGGTGGAAATCAATTCTTGAGAGTGGTTCCAATTCATGTATTCACCGAGCAGAGAGCGGTGCTTTTCTACCCCATGGACGAAACATTGTAACTTCAGGCTCCATGTAATGCATTGAACATTTAGAACGCTGCTGCCTTTGGGCACACCTGCACAATGTTATGTGGGACAAAGAAAAATATAAAGTCGGCCTCTTGAATTATTAACTTCACAATTGACTTCACAATGTCCGACATACTTGAGAAATTGATGGCGTAGATACCTGCTAATTGTGACGTAAAGCTAGAGTGAATCAGAGTTAATCCGGGATAGAATATATCAGAAATCAATTTAGTAAATTCCCTTGATAAGATTGCTATTCGATATCTACATGGGCTATAGATTCATCTGCATTGCTAATCGTAGTGCTTAATGTAGAATCTTCAACAGCCAGACTCGATAGTTTATTAGGGTAAGGTTAGCGTAAGCGCTGGTCGGTGGACTTTTCTAACCACTCATGAGTAGCGCGTTCTATAGTGACTACGGCAACTACGGTCTAATTTTGAGCCCGAATATAGGAATGCAACGACTGGCTCCGCTCGAGCCATTGTAATTCGTTTGCTGTAAAAACGAACCGAACTTGGAACCGAGGCCTGGCATTGGAGGCCTGGCATTGTGGGCCTCGAATGAGATAACATTACCCTCTTCCTTTCTTCCAGATACCGAAGATTGACATGATAGAGGTTTTAATTAGGACCATTGGTGAGTTGATCGTATTCGTAAATCCACACCCGGTCGAAGAGCCGTAGTGTGGGTATCCTCCCACATAAATGATACTGCACGCCCACACCCCAGATCTTGTATCGTTCGTTATACTCCATTCAACATTGTGCACTGTGTAATACTACCCATACGTCCTCCGAATTGATGGTGCACATGATGACGAAAAAGGGAGACCTCGAAGCAATTGAACGAACGCCTTCGCACTTGCAACAGGGTTCTGCAAAGAACATTACCAACGATGCTGTCTTCGGCGAGATTACAGCTGATGGCCCCAACTATCGAAGTGTACGCTGATGCCCCCTTAATTCCTTCAGAAAACAACAAGGTACTAATCACTCTTCGCAGTTGGGCTGGATTGCAACTGCTATTCTCATGTCCAAGTCGATGATCGGTCTCGGGGTCTTATCCATACCAGCTGCTTTTGATGTATTAGGAATCATCCCCGGCGTTCTCTGCCTCCTTGCCATTGGTAGTCTCACTTCTATTTCCGCCTACGTGGTCGGCACCTTCAAAATGAACCATAGCGAGGTTTATGCCATAGATGACGTTGGCTACAAACTTTTCGGAGTTGTTGGCCGAGAGTTCTTCGGTGCCGCATTTATTGTTTGTAGGTCTATCTAAGGAACCCGCCTAGGGTTCCACCGTTTATTGACACACTTACGTAGATTGGACATTCGTTGTCGGGTCCGGTATGCTCAGCGTATCCATCGCTCTGAACGCAATATCGACCCATGGCGCCTGCACTGCCGTCTTCGTTGTAGTCGCATTTGCTGCCACATTCCTCGTCTGTAGTATTCGCACACTTGGTCGTATAAGTTTCATAGCATGGGCAGGGCTTGCGAGTATTCTCGCATCAAGTTAGTGTTGGCCTAAATAACGTGGAAAGAATGACCTGCTGATGAATCTACAGTTCTACTCGTTACGATTGCTGTGGGAGTTCAGGACCGGCCAGCAGCTGCACCACAATCTGGGCCATGGAAGTCGGACTACAAGCTCTTCGGAGGTCCAAAATTCCTAGACGCGGCATCCGCGATCTCATCTCTCGTCTTTGCTTACGCCGGTACCACAACCTTCTTCGCCATCGCTGCTGAGATGCGGGAGCCAAAGCACTATGCGAAATCGTTGACAGTCTGTCAAATTCTTGTCAACAGTACATATGTCAGCATTGGAATAGTAGTGTACTACTTCTGTGGTTCATACGTCGCTTCTCCCGCACTGGGCTCGGCCGGTCCACTGCTGAAAAAGGTGGCATATGGGATTGGAATTCTCGGAGTTTTCGTTTCAGCTGTTCTCTTGTCTCATGTGAGTAGTGCGTAATCTGACTACGGGAATCGCTCCCAATGACCTATCGTTAATTGATGGAATCTAGGTGACGGCAAAATATATATTCGTTCGTCTACTTCGCGGCACGAGACACTTGACTTCAAATTCTCCACAGCATTGGCTAGTATGGTTAAGTTGTACCTTTGGCGTCACAATGGTCGCATATATCATCGCCAGTGCCATTCCGGTCTTCAATAGTCTTGTTTCGCTGATTGGAGCCTTCTTCGGTACTCTCATGTCGTTTCAGCCTTTTGGGATGATGTGGCTATATGATAACTGGAAGACAGACAAGAGTAAACGAAGCATCAAATGGTATCTGATGTGTACTTGGAGTTTCTTTGTTATAGTAGCGGGCACCTTCTTGATGATTTCTGGAACATGGGGATCAGTTCTCGCGATCATTAGTGACTACTCGGCAACTGGAGGTTCAGCCGCATGGTCTTGTGCTGATAACTCGAATTCCGTGTAGAAATGACTCTGGTAACTCTAACCAGATGGCAACTTCTAATTCCTTATTGCTTTTCTTTTCATTTAGAATTTACATAGACAATAATACAGAAGAATTCATAGAACTACAGGTAGAATCGACTTCGCTTTTTTGCTATGTCTTTATTGGCAAGCAGTAGGAGGAATTTTAGAAGAGCACAAAGCCCACAGCTATTAGTGTCCCTTTCACTTAAGAATCCGTCTCTTCTTCGATATTTTGTCAGTGTAAGCGGCAAGCGATCTCACACCCCAGTCAATATCCGCCATCATTATACGAGGGATTTATGTTCCCGCAGCAAGTCCCACTTCCCCCAGCCCAAATGTATGCCCTTTGCTTATTATTTCAAACTTCGCCGCGAGTTGCAAACCAATCGTATGCATTTGTTCGAACCGTATCATCGGTTTTTTTCTTCCTGTTGTATATATCTTACCCATGCCCGCACACCAGCATAAAGTAATCGATCTCACATTCGCTATGCTAGCCAAAGGACGATATGTTTTGGTCATCTTGTCCCTTCTACTCCAATCCATTCAATCGCAGAACACAACCCCAGATTCTATAGTCGATCTCGGATACGCGCGCTACCGAGGCCTGCACAACTCAACCCTCAAGCAAACAACATACTACGGCCTGCCCTATGCGCATCCTCCAACAGGCACCCTACGGTGGAAATCCGCTATCCCAATCGCCCGATCAAACCCACATAACCCCCCAAACCATGCCATCGCAAATTCTCAAAATGCCACAGTCATAAACGCAACAATACCCGCCGCAACATGCATCCAAGGCAACCCGGGCTGGTACCCTCTAGAGCTATCCCCACCAAATGACGGCTCATCGTCTGAGGACTGTCTCACACTCAACGTCATTGTCCCCTCATCACCTCCATCGTCTGAGTTATTGCCCGTCGTCGTGACAATCCATGGCGGGGGCTACACCACCGGCTCCGCGCTTTTTACGCTGCCGTCTCCATTATTCAAACACACGGCGGGAAGCTTCATAGGCGTAAGTCTGCAGTACCGTTTGGGCGCCTACGGATTTCTCGGATCTCGAAAGTTCGTAAGTGAAGGAGGAGAGACGAACCTGGGGTTAAGGGACCAGCGAGTGGCGTTGGAGTGGGTGTGCGAAAACATTGCGAGGTTCGGCGGCGATCCGGACAAGATTGTCATTTGGGGCAGTAGTGCTGGGGGTGGAAGTCTGACGGCACAGATGGTTTATGAAGGTGGGGGTGGAGAGGTTAGGGAAGGAGGGAGGTTGTTTAGAGGGTCGGTGGTTGAGTATCCTTGGTGGCAGCAATTTCTGCGAGACGAGCAATTGGAGAGGCAGTATGGGTATTTGTTGAGGGCGGCGGGATGTAAGGATTTGGATTGTTTGAGGGGAGTTGATGAGAAGAAGTTGGCGAACTCGACTCGAGAGATATATGGTGTCGGTTACGAGACTGGAGAGTATCCGTACGGAAGTTTCTGGTTCGGCCCGTACGTCGACGGGCATATCATGAAGGGGCTACCGAGTGAAGAGTTTGAGGGCAAAAGATTCATCGACAGGCCGTTACTCATCGATAGGGATATGTACGAGGGCTGGTCATTCACTAACATGTCGCTCGAGACGAAGGAAGACGAAGAGAAGGACCTGAGAATTGTGTTTCCGTATGCGACGGCTGAGTTTAGAAAGAGGCTCGATGAGGTCTACCCACGAGAAGCATTCAATTCTACACTCTCAAGGAGGGCCACTTGGTTTGGGTAAGTTGTGTCCTGTTAATGTGGCAACCACACTTTCTGATCATTCATTTTCAATAGGGACATGACCATCCATTGCCCAACACGCCTACTAGCGGAAGTGCATGCAAATGCATGGAAACTTGTCTTCAATGCCGGAACACAAACCCATGCTGCGACAGCCTTTTTTCTTTACGATCTACCCGATATGATAGGACCGAAATACAATGCCACGTTGGCAGCAATCATGAAAGACTGGGTTGGCTCGTTTGCGGTACATGTTGATCCTAACATTCGGAGTTGGAGCAATGTCTCAAAACCGCACTGGGATGAGTATCATTCGGCGGAAAAGAGGCCAACAGTGTTGGCTAACCAGACAGAAATTGGCGTGCCTGGAGATTTAGACTTGGTCATCGATGACAGATGCCAATTCTGGAGACAATACCGGGGTATAGCACAAAATTAATGCTTAGCACATGGGTTTAAGAATTACATCATGCTCACGGAGTCGAACAAAGAGGTGTTGTGAAGATGAATAAGTTCCATGTCATCATGCTAATTCAATGATCATGCTATACTATATCTGCTCTACGAGATAGTTTCAATGCATTCCATCTCAAAAATATCTATGAGTCCCAACGCCGCGCTATGTATCGATGGAAACAGGAACCGTCATCTACAGGTTAGAGCTAGCAGCGGAAAACTCCTTGCTAAAGGGGTAATCAGTGTAGCCTCTCTCCTCTCCGGCATTATAGAAAGTGTTGCGATCGTACGGATTGAGCTCAATACCCTCCTTCAGGCGGAAGACCAAGTCGGGCGTAGAAATGAAGTAACGACCGAAAACGACAACGACGTCGTGGTTGGGGTACTCCTTGTCCACGAGAGCCTTAGCAGAGTCAGGCTTGAAACCACCAGCGACTAGAACGGGACCTCTGAACAGGTCAACCAAGGGACTGATACGCTCGGTGGACTCAACATCAGCGTTGCCACTAACACGCGACTCAACAAGATGGACGTATGCGAGGCCAAATTTGTCGAGTTTAGAGACAATGTCGGAGAATTGTGAGATAGGATCCTTCATCTTCATGCCCTGGAACGTCGAGAATGGGGAAAGACGGATACCGGTTCGGTCAGCGCCAACGGCGTTGACGACGGCTTCGGTGACCTCGATAGCGAACCTGGAGCGATTCTCGACGCTGCCTCCATATGCATCAGTGCGCTGGTTGACAGTGTCTTGGTTGAACTGGTCAATCAGGTAACCATTCGCGCCATGAATCTCAACGCCATCAAAGCCTGCTACGATGGCATTCTTAGCGGCCTGGGCGTACTCCTGGACGAAAGACTTGATCTCATCGATGGTCAACTCTTTGGGAGTAGCGTGCCCCTCCAGAGCTACTGCGCTGGAACTGCGGATAGTGATACCTTCCTTTTCGGCGGTTTTAGGATCGGCAACACGACCTAGCGCCCAGAGCTGGAGGTAGATATAAGAGCCTTTGGCGTGGACAGCTTCAGTGACCTTCTTCCAGCCATCGATCTGAGCCTGGCTGTGGATGGCGGGAACCGCTCCGTAACCTCCAGCCTGAGGAGAGATGAAGGTGGCCTCGGTTACGAGAAGAGTTCCAGGGACGGATGCTCGTTGAGCATAGTAATCCGCAACGAAAGGGAGGGGTACGTGGTTTTCATCGGCGCGAAAACGGGTCAAAGGGGCCATGGCAACACGGTTCTTGAGGGTGATGTTGCCGACCTTGAGCGGCTGGAAAAGTTTTGAGGATGCCATTGTTATGTAAGTTGCGTGGAGGCCTTCAGAGATTTTGTTGAAAGCCTGTTTGAGTCGAGCTTCAAGCTGCGTTGAAGTTGGTATTGGATGAGAAATAGCGGTCTGAAATTACTGAGGGCAGGACGCTTTATATGTAACATGGACGGCGATAAGAACGGACTATTAGAAATAGGAACAAGTGTCGACAAAATTCGACATTTGCGAATTGACATTAGTTATCGCATGTTTAGAATAGCGAAAATGTCGCCGAAGATCCAAAACAGGGCGAAGATGACGCCATGCAAGGATTATTGTAAGGATTGTTGGCTGGAAAAAGATTAGTCGTGGTGGCTAATTTGTCAGCTACGATTTGCGACAGAAACGAAGAGAAAATGACAATGATGATTGTAAGACAACAACCAACCATACAACACCAAACAAGGTGCATGCTAGAGAAACAACCCACGAGGGGAGGCTCCACACCTCGGGCGCCGGTCGGCGAATGTGATTCGAACCTTAAGGGTTTCTCCCAATCTTCAAATTTTGTAGGGAAGATTGCAAGTGAAATCTGTGATCACTAATGCATCAATTGAGCATGCGATCTCTGACGACCGCCTGGCAGCCTGAAATTGAGCCTCGAGATCTCCGTTCAAACGCCTCATGTCTTCGAAGTTGAAGACCTCTATCTTTTCCTCAACGTCATACACCATAGTAAAATTTTGAACCAAGATATGGCGCGACTGTTTTAGGATTGGCTGCCGCCGTTATGATGAGATAGGCAAGCGTTTCTCATAATGCGCCCGCCGCCGGCACTACTTGTACTGATGCAGGGCCACAGCTACTGCATGGCAAATGTGCGGGTAGGCAAAGTAGACAGACCCTGCTGCGGCTGTTGTACGGCAGCACCCGTACTGTGGTCGATGGAAGTGCCCGCGTGCGAGAGTAAGTGCTTGATGATGGAATCAGCCAATGGTCGACGTAATTCCTATGTGACGGAAATGCACAACCTCTTCTGCCCCCGAAGGAGAAAGATGTGTACACAGGGACAGGCTGGCCCTTCACCGACTATGCTTGATAGATTCATGGGTACTACGACGTTGTGTCCTGAATTGTGCCAGGCCCAGTGGGATATGTACGCACTGGAAAATGACCCAGGGCCAATAAGATATGGTCCAGCTTGATTACTTGGAAACAACAGCACTGCAGTCGATTCACCACAGAATACTAGTTGAACAACTGACCCACAGACGAATTCAGATTGCAAGTCAAATGCGGCCACAAAGAACGCCACCGCTTGTTGGGGCGATCGATCGATCCTAGGACTGGAGTCTGGAGCGTAGTAGTAATTTTCTTTGCTTCATTCCAACCCAATGTTTTTGTTTCGAAGTCCTGGAGAAATATGTTGCCAAACAATCGAGTCTCTCTGGTCGATGTTGTATATAGTTCGTCCTGGTACCTTCTACCCTCGAGATATGTTGAGTGCAAAACGACAGAGGCTGTACATGCTTTCGAGAAGGTAATCAGAGTGTCAAGAGCGTGGAGTGATAAACATGTAATACCTTTACAGGATGAACGGCAAGGTGCGATTTGTGCGGCCAACTCTTCCTTTAGTAAATGACCATTATCACTACTCGTATCGTGATGGCAGAAAATTGCATGCTCCCTTTGAACTTTGACTCGAGACACAGACAAACTACAGCGTGCATTGTGTGTTGATCTTGATATAACGCGTGACAGACATAAAGAAAGAAAGGGTTACGAAGACCTTGAAGCATATTGGATGATTCTGGAGAGTAGTCATTAGAATGGACATGGATGATGTGGCGATGGTTGGTACAGAGCAGTCGCATCTCGTGATGAGGGTCGATGTCCTAGGTTGTGGCTTGACCTGAAGATTCCTACCTCGTACGAGTAAAATGATTAATATTCGAAGATGAAATTGAGTACGGAGTATAGTAGAGCATTCCGTCACTGACCGGTTTACGGTTGAGCGAGTGGGGAAAGCTGGTGATGCAGGTGTGGACTTTAATGCCCGACAGTCTAGTCCACTTCTGGCATGGGCATCATTCAGTTTGGTCGTTACATGCCCAGAAGTATCATGTACTCCGCAAGTCGGAGAAACGAAGCCAGACAGTATCTGACGGGATACTACTACCCATATTTCGAGGAGGGTATACTGTACTGTGCTCGTAATTATGTGAAAGACGGCAAAAGGGATATTCGACGGAGATTTAACTTTAATTATAGATTGATTACCTGTCGGCTTTGATGAATGCGGAGATAATACTCGTTTGTTCAGAAATGCGTACTCTCTGTCCTTTTCCTGTGTAATGATACCGGTCTTACTATTGTTCCGCTGGTCGTCGGCACAGTGACTAATAAGTATCATTGCCTCGCCCAGTATTATTCCTCTAAATTCCCCTAACTCTATTGTTCTTGTCACCGAACTGCTAGTCACCTGCTAGTCATTATTCACTTTTCTCCACACGATAATCCCCCCCTCTCCCCACCATCCATTATTCAATTCATAACTTCAACAACCCTTAAATCAATCCAGTCCCTCATCATCTTCATCACCATCGTCGCCCGGTATCTTCTACTCCGTAGGTAGATACCAGTTTCCTTTGACACGAACCACCGTTTCCCGCCGCCGGACCTCAATCAGGCAGGTTCCGTGTCAGGCCCGACCCCTCCCACCATTCAAATTGTGAATCATCAATCGCACACACTCATCTAACACTCTACCGGCCTCCGCACCTCCGCATAACCTTCACCACATAATACGATACCACGCCACGCCACCGAAGGAAAGGAAATCTGCACAGCCTGCCTTATTGTCCTGATCAGCTTGCTTGGACTTGTACGGACTCAGCCGCTGGAATCATTCGTCAGCATTGTCCATTGTACACGTGACGTCACAAACAAGGCACGCGGGCGCACAATATCTGACTCCCTCCCTCTCCCTGCGTGGCTTATTACCATTGTTCACTCCCCAGTCTCCGTTTCACTCTTCACCAACAACGCCTTTCACACCTGTCAACACAATACAATCAACCTTCCTATTACCGCTATTTTACACAAACCCACAAACCGAATATGGATGTTCTGAAATACGGCATTTGCCCTCGCATTTTCCTTTGCCAGAACAACTCGAACTTGAACTTTGTCGCTGGACGCTGCGCTGGCGTCTCTCCCTACCACCTGTGAAGCAGTCAAAGGCCTCTTCGCACAACAAAAATTACACTCTCCTGTCGTCGACCGTTCCTCTAAAGATCAACCATCGCGCGCGAATACCGCCGACTCTCCCACTATCCAACATATGTCCCACCTCGATCCAGCCGCGCGACGACGCGCCGAGCTTCCCGCAAGCATCATCTTCACCCCGAAAGAACTGAAGCACTACCGCCGATGGCAGCTCCAGTCGCAGTCATATTTCGACACCGATTCGATCGGCCACCTACCGTCCGCACTGGAGTACACCAGATTCAAGACATGGCGCGAGCAACAGGAGCGCATGGACATGATGATGCCCGATCCTTTCCGCTGGGGAGATGAACTGGCGGCCCACATGAGCCCTCCCACGGCGACCACGTCCCACAACAACACGGCCCCGCTGTCACCACCACTTTCCGAGTGCGAAGTCGACAATATCGCCACCGTGTGTGGACACGCGCTCCACCCTGCCATTCCAACCAAAGAGCAAGCGCAATGTCCGACATGCATCATCAAGGCTCACCTTCAATATTTTGGCCTTTTGACGGATAAACTCGCGTCAGCCGGAGGACCCGTATGCCACAAAAAATCAAAAGATCCTCGCGGCATTCAACAACAGACATATGAAGCCTGGTACTGCGGCAAACTCGATCTGGTCCGGACGGTATATACAATACAAACATGGGCCATGCAAGAAGAATCATGGCAAGTTGCTGACGTGGACAGCGACATGAAGGACCGTCACTCTGCACACGAAGCGCTCATGATATATTGGCAGACAGTGGATAATGCCACCAGCGACGAGAATAGTTCCTCCAGGCCCAGTGAGCCAGAGATTGAGCCCGAGATGACAACACTGAAAAGGAAAGACAGCGGGCGAGAGAGGACTGTGGACTTCACACAAGATACCCATTTCGGCGAAGGCCGACCCCAAGCGTACTTCCGCAAGGACAGTCCGCGTTACGAACCTAAGATACCCACCAACGATCATGACGAGGATGATGAAGTCGCGGAAGACGACTATGAAGAAGAAGACGGAGAGGGCAGCAACATCGAAATCTCCCCTGAACACGCCTTCAGCGACGAAGAAGAGGAAGACGAAGATTTCAGTGACGGAATGAGCGAATGCACATCCGACGATGGCTACAGCACATGTACTGAAGAAGGGGATTGGTGCGGTATCACTTTCGATGCGGCCATCGATGACGAGGCTAGCTACATTATTTTCGAATGAATCAATGAAAAAAAGTTGAAACTTTTCATGTCATCTCTTGCATTGAACAACGCTGAACGATCGTGATGCTACCATTCCATTCTTCGGGGTCTCCATTCTCCTTTGACTAAATCGTCCAACCCTCCTCTCATATAGTTCACCACATGTCCATACCATATGTTCGTTGCTGCGGCAGATTGGAAATTATAGTCAACCCTGAAGGTCCATGCCCCACACGTATCTTGATGCTCGACTTGCAGCTCCCTGTCTCCAAATGCTTTCTTATACACCTTGTGCTCATGAACATTCGTGAAGTTTCACTTCTCATAGGACGACCAAACATCTTCATAGCACATGTTTGCATTTGGATCAACCAAGAAACTCAGAGATCCAGCCATCGTGTTCGCTCCCCTGTTCACCTTAAGGTCCTTTACCTGAGTCCTCAGTGCATTGGGTGCGCCGGTGAGTACCTTGACATGCCCATCTCATCTCACCTTTATTTCCAACTTCTCCTGCGAGCTCCTCTCTCACCTTTACTCTTACTCCCCTCTCTCCTCTCCTGCCACTACTTCTCCCGTCCATCTCCCACCATCCCTCTTTTCTCCAACCACCAACACTCCACCGCGACCCATTTGAAGCCGACAAAGACAGCAAGTGTTTAATCATGTCTCCCAATTTTGCCAACCCTTCGCCGTCTTCCTCGCCCTCTCTCTCTCATTCCCAATCTCCTTCACCATCTCCCTCAACCAAGCCAACTCCCCTCAACATCCTCCTGGACCCAGAGGATGCTGTTCTCTACCAGGACTGGCTCGATGATGAAGAATTCAATCACCGCAAGTTTGTGGCCGCACATAGGCGGCGCGAGATCCCGGCTGCATGTGAATACATGGAGTTTATTGAGTGGAAAACACATCATGCTTCTGGGTTCACAGACACCAGAAGAGAGCCATCTGGTTCGTCAACCTTTCTTGACTCCACATCTTCCTCCGATATGGAGGACGTTCGGGCCTCGATGGAGCCCGACGGCGGCGAACAATCTCCAGAAGAGAGCAAGGAAGAAGAGAAAATCATATCGCGGGGAAGAAAATGTGGTCACTCTTTCTTCCGACTACCCGAGCGAGGGCTCGACGACTCGATGGCAGATCCGCCATCCCCTGCCAACGACTTTGAGAACGTCGGCACCACTCACATATACGATCCCGACGTCATCAATTACTGCTCCCTGTGTATCACCCACGCCCATCTCTCGCTGGTCACTGCACTACTACAGACCTGGGTCAACTGTGGCGGACCCTGGCGTAAGTCTAACCGCGAGACCGATCCACAGACAAAATGGTACTATGCTGCCTCAAGGCAATTTCGACAGGCCAGGACCAAGCTCGCTAACGTAATCGAGCGGTACGATCGAGAGGCCGCCGAAATTGGAAGGTGACGACGGAGGTTACGGCGCGAAGGCGGCCATGAAAGCATTCATCGAGAGGTGGCAAGCTCCCTGCATGCTCGCCGTCACCTACGGCGAAGAAGGAGACGTTGTCAGCGGATGGAGTGAAATCCTGCCGCTTCCTCCCTCTGCACCAAAGAAGAAGACCGTGACATTTTCGGTCCCGACCACGGAGCGGGATCGAGAACAGAACAAATTCGGTACATTCTGGCGCCATTCGAGGCATTATGACCCCGAAATATCGATCTACGCTTGCCCGGAGTACTCAGAATCCTGGCAGGATACGTCTTTCAAACACGACCACTACTTCACAATTGCGCAATCGAGGATCCTCCTGCTGAAGTTGGACGATGATACTGGGGATTACAAGTATCAAGACATCAATAAAGCCGAGAGTTTTGGCAACAACCTCGCTGTCTGGAGGTTGCAGATGCTGGTTTCGGAGACGTTGGCCGCTATGACGCTAGAAGAACGGTCAGACATGGCCACGACTATCGCGTCCTCAAGCCTTTATTGGCTCGTCTGGAAAGAGAGCGAAGAAGAAACGATGGGGTTTGACGATTACATAGCATTGGAGACTCTGGCTGGGTCACTTGTTCAAAAACATGCTATCGCGGTAGGGGACCTAGATCCAGAAGATGCGAAACCGGTTGTGGAGGTGAGCGATATAACGCTCGGGTTTTCAGATACCGCTAGCAGTTCCAGTGGTAGCCCATACAATGACATCAGCGACACGGAGGAGGATTCCAGGGAAGAGGATTCAACGAAAGAGGAAACCACAGAGGATACTGAGAGTACTACTTGCGATCAAGAGTCGGGAGGGATTATGATCGATGACGACGAAACCGCCTAGAGTTGAGGAGATCGTGATTGGAAGGTTTGTTTACGCAAGTTGCCATCGTCATTGTCGATTCTTACACAATACTTTGTCTTTTCGTCTTTTGGCCGATCTTACGACTCAGCCAGCTGCTTCGAATTGAAGCGCCACGTGGATCTATTAAACTTTGGACAACGCTACTTTGGAAGATTCTAAATCAACCATATCGTGTTCTAATTAGCAATTCACATGAAAACAAAAGATTATTGAACTCATGTACACAACCAATATCAAGGGTTTTGCGAAGAAAAAAGAATCCAAAACCTCTATTCACACTTTAACACATTTCCTCCATTCAATGAACTGAATACATGCGATCATATATAATAAAACCAGCATATCTCTTCAAAATCTGTTCAAGTGCAGTTTCCTTGGATGTGGTTCGTTAAGTAACTTATTTATCATTGCATCTAGTTATTCATTTGATTACTACGCTATTAATCCCTTTCTCAGCTGACCACAACACGGACTGTTCCAAACTCAATACGCTCACTTAAGTCGCTGTCAATCACTACAAGGGAAATTACGTCTAAGCAATGGCGCTCGTGACATCGATCTTGCCCTCCGTATGTCCACTGCGGCCCGATCCGCCACTGAAATCCCACTTCAGCTCCGATGTGCCAAAGACGGTGACCTGCTCGCCGTTGAGTGGCACCGTCTGCTTCAGACTGTTGTTCGTAGTCGTGTGAGACATTGCTGATCCAGTGTTAGAATTCACCCGCTATGTAGGGCCCCTCCGCCTTCCAGAGTCGGACACGGCTGGGAGGATCCAGATCACCAGCCGGAAGAGAGTAACTTACAAACACCGCCAAGATCATACGAGAAAGAAGGCTCGCTGCACTTAGCAGTTTCGGTCTGGTCCTTGGGGTCATACGCGTATGTGCAGTGGATCTCTACTGGCCCCTCGAGCTCGGAGTTGTGGTACGTCGCGTCGACGGTGTATGTCGTGTAGGCGGAGGCCGGGAACGATACACTGGCCTTGTAGTCCCAGTATCCCATGTCTGCACGGGGCTTCATGGCGGCACCGGAGACCACAGAAAGGACAGCGAGAAAAGGCAGTATGGAGTGCATTTTGGAGATTATGCCAAGTGGAACGGGAAGCTAGCGACAGTGGGTAGAAAGATTGGATGTTGGCTTTGGTTGTAAGTCGTAAAGACGAGTGTTGCTATAATGTGGGGATGCAAGTGGCGTTTAATATAAAATGGCCTCGACCTCCCTTGATTGTCCTGTACAGTAGATCGACGTCACCTGGTTCATGTTGTACTATTGACTTTGACTGTCGATCCCCTTTATTTATAGCCGCAACGGTGCCTGTCTAGGTACGGTTACATTCGCGACAACAACATATCCTGGAATCGTTGACCTAAAAAGGGTTGTGGGTTTATTGAATGCATCAATTGAAGGGTCCATGCCCCAGGAGAGGGATTCAGTATGGAGATCCCCCGATCTAGCCGATGCGAAACGTAACGGTAGCAAGCGAAGCCGGGGAGGCCTTGGAGACAATACATTTTCATTAACATCGTTGAACACGTTTACTTCACACGAGGCGGTACGTGAATATGCAGCGATTTTTAGTCCGAGGTTTTTTTGGAAAAGTCATGCAGACTCCTTCACTATTAGGATTTACCAAGATAACGATGCTTCTTCCAAGGGTGTTGACTCTACGCTATGATGTGATAAGTGGCCTATGCTTAGAGAGACAGTTATTGTCTTAAACTGACCGTTGAGGCTGGCCAGCGACAAGTTCCGGGATAGCTAGAACCAGACACCGCAATCGAGATCAAATTCCCGTTTGCGATCAAGAGCGGCTGGTGAGAGAGGACCAGGTAATAATGATGTCGATGTCATAGTCGTGAACATTAAAGCGAATACCTGAACAAGACAATATGAACGGGAGCGTGGACATAGCCTCACTATTTATCACGCCAGAGGATTGCTCAGAAGAAACCCAGAAGCTGGATAAAAGAAATAATTTCGAAGTGCGGAAGAAAGGTAACTCTTCCCTATCCATGTCTGCAACAATATATTGCGATATTTCCAACTAGTCAAAACTCATATCAGGTCCACTCAACGTGTCGATAGGTGTACTTAATGGGTATGCAAATGCGTAGCGGAAACGGGATCGTTATTCAGATACAAAACGCCAAAGTGAATCATAGTCCATCAGAATTAATGTTTACATGACAACACAGCAAGAGTTTTGCTTCTTTGCCTGATTTCGGATTACGTTAGTTGGCTTTCTGAACACGGTGTAATTTCCACATACCTGAGTATAAAACATCTTGCTTTGCGCGCTAAGGTTGTCACTCTTCGCAACGAGGCTGTCAATCTTTTCTCCACGCTCAAGCACGCTTTCGATGGTCTTGTGCAACACAGTCTTAGTTTCTTCAAGTTCTTTTTGAATCTTGGAAAGGTTATCTGCAGACTCCGGGTCTTGGAACTTGGTTAAATATTCCTTCAACTCGGGGAATGGTAGGCTCTTTGCCTGTGTAGCATTGATGTATGCCGATCGAGGGTACTGCGCTTTGAAATCGTAGGTGATCTTGGTGAGAAGACTCTGCGCAACACGCTCGGGATACTCGTGGTCCGTAGCGATCAAGCCACATAAGCCTTCGGCAAGGGGTAAAACGTGGAAAGAGTACGCTGCGAAAGAGCGTCAGCATTGTTCTC
Organism: Aaosphaeria pasadenensis; assembly: GCA_022813625.1. Taxonomy (NCBI): domain Eukaryota; kingdom Fungi; phylum Ascomycota; class Dothideomycetes; order Pleosporales; genus Aaosphaeria; species Aaosphaeria pasadenensis. The sequence continues at coordinate 579,424 of JAKLMB010000024.1, read as the reverse complement.
TGGAGATAGGTGTATGAAACGAACCTTCCTCCTTGAGGGTTGTCCTCCCTGAGCCTGGTCGTGTGCCTGCAGCGACTTTCGTCGCGAATAACATCAACTAGTTCTTATGTTAACTTATGTTCCGCCGATAAGCCCTGGTTGAGTGTTGTCCCGGCTGCGGTCTGGATCAGACGTACGAATTCATTGACGGTGCCTCTGGTGAAACGACTGAAGCTCGATAGGTCGGTTTCCGATGCGAGTTCTAAGGTTTTATCCTTATCCTCATTCTTCCATACCTGCAGACCGGGTTAGTCGGGAGACGATGGGAATGGCGGTGGGTAGGCAACGAACACTTATATAGTAAAGCTTCATAATGGACGAGCGAAGCAAGAATCTTGAGAGGGTCTATGTTGCAACCAGCCTTTTGGAGACCTTGTCTGAATAAAGAACACGGCTTTTAGCTAACTAGATGGCCGCCTGTATCGTCTGTATGAGATGCTTGCTAGACCGATCCCATCTTGTAAAGCTTCAGTCACGGAGGTCGTGGCGGCGGAGTTGCTGACATAATCGCGGGGATCTGTCCACGTTCTTAGCGGTCGGAAAGCGCCGACCCACCGATGCATCGTCATTCAATGATTCATCGTACCAAATTCCTCTCAACGTCTAGACACTTTATAGAGTAATCCTCTATCACCAACTGAGCCTGGGATTGTTCTATTTTCTCGGAACTATCATCGAAACTAGCAAACGTACTATGCCTACCCCTTTGGGTGATGCCCATATGAAATGGCTCGAACAGCTTCAGGTCATGAGAAATGCCATTGCTGAGCTTAAATTGCCTCCAGAGTCACTGAGACCCACACCCTATGGAGCAGATATCGAATTCGCAGATGGCGAACTCTCCGAAGAAACAAGTGCAGACGATATTTGGGATATCAGTGACGATTATGAAGATGACTACAGCAGTGACCACTTGGATGGCATCGACCCGGCTCAGCCTGGGAATGTAAAATATAACCAAGCATGGCTCGCTGATCGATGTGCTATTGTTGCTGCCAAAGGTTCCGGACTTGACTCAGGCTCCCTCAAAGAGCAACTAATTGCCATTCTTGCGAGTGACAGCAATGGTAAGTTTGATATCTCTCGTGGAAAGTTCCGCAGATGCTTATTGACATCCTTATCAGATGAAGAATTGCAGATGATGTTGGCGGACATTGTCGGATTTGATGAATTGGATCTAGTGGCGGATCTTATTACACACCGTCAAGAACTCAAAGACTCGCAGCACGAATCTGCTAGCAATGGCGTCGTCGGTCGTTTGCAAACGAGAGCGGAAAGAGAAGAAGCACTCCGACGCCAGGATTTCGAACATAAACATACTACCTTGGCATCTGCAGTAGACCGCAAAGGCCCTCAATATCCACACGTTTATCGAACATTCGAAGCAGGAAACAAACTATCTGCTTACGGCAAAAAGTTCGCGCTTCCTGCGAATCACAAACATCACGATGACCAGGTGTACGAAGAATATGAAATCCCTGCGGCGCCTGTGGGTGTCCTTGGAACCGGTCGCAAATTAGTCGACATCAAAGACATGGATGGGCTTTGCCAACGGACATTCAAAGGCTACAAGTCTTTGAATCGTATGCAAAGTTTAGTTTACCCAGTCGCGTATTCTACCAGCGAGAACATGCTTATCTGTGCACCAACAGGTGCTGGTAAAACTGATGCAGCAATGTTGACAGTTCTAAACACTATAGCAAAGTACACCATACCAAATCCGATCGAAAACCCAGATGCTACCGACTTCACACTGCTTGCTGATGATTTCAAGATCATCTATGTTGCGCCGATGAAAGCCTTAGCTGCAGAGGTGACTGAAAAATTGGGGAATCGATTGGCTTGGCTTGGTGTTAAAGCGCGCGAATTGACCGGAGACATGCATCTGACAAAAGCCGAAATATTAGATACGCAGATCATTGTAACCACTCCAGAGAAATGGGATGTCGTCACACGTAAGAGCACGGGCGATACTGAGTTGGTCCAGAAAGTCCGTCTTCTTATCATTGATGAAGTACATATGCTTCATGACGAGCGTGGAGCTGTTCTGGAGAGTTTGGTCGCTAGAACCCAGCGGCAAGTTGAGAGTACACAGTCTCTTATTCGAATCATCGGCTTATCCGCCACGCTACCGAATTATGTTGACGTTGCCGATTTTCTCAGGGTGAACAAGATGGCTGGTCTCTTTTACTTCGATGCCTCCTTCCGCCCTGTTCCGCTTGAACAGCATTTCATTGGAGCGAAAGGCAAACCAGGAACCGTCAAATCAAGAGAAAACTTGGAAAATACCGCATTCGACAAGGTCACAGATATGCTTCGGCACGGGCACCAAGTGATGGTATTCGTGCACTCGCGCAAAGACACGGTTAAGACGGCCAGGACATTGTACGAAAAAGCCATCGAGAATTTTTGTTCTGACCTCTTCGACCCAAGTGGACACCCAAAATACGATTCTGCTGTACGTGACATGAAGCAATCGAAGGGACGGGAGATTCGTGAATTGTTGTCGAAGGGTATGGGTACACATCATGCCGGAATGCCTCGCGCGGATCGGAACTTGGTCGAACGCCTCTTTGCGGAAGGTGTGATCAAAGTTCTCTGCTGTACAGCAACGTTGGCTTGGGGTGTTAATTTGCCAGCCGCCGCCGTCATCATCAAGGGTACACAAGTTTACAATGCGCAAGAGGGCAAGTTCACCGACTTAGGTATCCTCGACGTCTTGCAGATTTTCGGTCGCGCGGGTCGGCCTCAATTTCAGGATACAGGTATCGGTTTCATATGTACAACACATGACCGCCTTGAGCATTATTTGCGTGCCGTTACCGAGCAACAGCCCATTGAATCCCGATTCTCAACTCGTATGGTGGATAACTTAAATGCCGAGATCTCCCTCGGAACCGTCACTACCGTATCCGAAGCCGTGCAGTGGCTAGGTTACTCATATCTGTTTGTGCGGATGCAGAAGAGTCCCTTGAATTACGGGATTGACTGGGCAGAAATTCGAGACGACCCCCAACTTGTTCAACGACGGAGGAAGTTGATCATTGATGCCGCGCGAGTTCTTCAAGCAAGCCAAATGATCATTTTTAATGAAACTACCGAGGATCTACGGTCGAAAGATGTTGGCCGCATCGCGAGCCAATTCTACGTGCAGCAATCCAGCATTGAAATATTTAACACTATGATGCGTGCGCAGGCCTCTGACGCGGATGCTCTCGCCATGGTCAGCATGAGCGGAGAGTTTGACCAGATTCAGTCCCGTGATACTGAAGAGAAGGAACTTTCATCTCTCCAGGAAGAGGGCTATGTCGTAACCGAAGTCAAAGGTGGTGTAGGCACGCCCCACGGGAAAACGAACGTTTTGTTACAATCCCATATTTCAAGAGCTAGACTTGAGGACTTCACGCTAGTGTCGGATACGAATTACATTGCCCAAAATGCTACACGTATTGCTCGAGCATTGTTCATGATTGCCCTCAATCGTCGATGGGGTTATCAATGTCGGGTTTTGTTGAGTCTATGCCAATCCATTGACCGCCAAGTATGGGCCATCGAGCATCCGTTGCATCAATTCGACCTTCCTCAACCGGTTCTGCGAAAACTAGACGAAAAGTGGCCCTCGATCGAATCTCTGAGAGACATGGAGCCAGCCGAGATAGGCCAACTAGTGCACAATCAGAAGATGGGAACGGTGGTCTCAAAATTGCTAGACAACTTCCCAACTCTCGGCATCGAATCAGAGATCGCTCCTCTGAACCGCGATGTTTTGCGCATTCGGTTATGGATTACCCCGGAATTCAAATGGAATGACCGACACCATGGTATGTCCGAACCTTTTTGGATTTGGGTTGAGAATTCCGAAACTTCGGAAATCTTTCATTCTGAATACTTTATTCTATCGCGAAAGAAATTGTACGACGATCACGAGTTGAACTTCACGATTCCGTTGTCCGACCCATTGCCATCCCAGATTTATGTTCGTGCCATATCCGATCGATGGTTAGGCGCAGAGACTGTTCACCCTATCTCGTTCCAGCACCTCATCCGACCAGACACCGAGAGTGTATATACAGACCTGCTCAATCTCCAGCCTCTACCGCTATCTGTTCTGAAAAATCCTATTCTTGAAGAACTCTATGGTAAACGTTTCCAATATTTCAACCCTATGCAGACCCAAATCTTTCATTGCCTGTACCACACGCCCGCCAATGTACTCCTAGGGTCACCAACTGGTAGTGGCAAGACAGTAGCTGCTGAGCTCGCGATGTGGTGGGCTTTCAGAGAGAAACCCGGATCTAAGGTTGTCTACATTGCACCAATGAAAGCACTTGTCCGTGAACGAGTGCAGGATTGGGGAAAGCGCCTTGCCGGTCCCATGGGATTGAAGCTCGTCGAATTAACCGGTGATAATACGCCTGACACTCGTACAATTCGCGATGCGGATATAATCATTACGACCCCGGAGAAGTGGGATGGTATCAGTCGTAGCTGGCAGACTCGTGGATACGTTCGTCAAGTATCCCTTGTCATCATTGACGAGATCCATCTCCTTGGCGGTGATCGTGGCCCCATTCTGGAGATCATTGTATCGCGAATGAACTACATCGCGTCCCAAAGCAAAGGCTCAGTTCGATTGCTCGGCATGTCTACAGCATGTGCCAATGCAAGTGATCTTGGTAATTGGCTTGGGGTGAAGGAAGGACTCTTCAACTTTCGACATTCGGTCCGACCTGTTCCTCTAGAAATCTTCATTGATGGATTCCCCGAACAACGCGGCTTCTGTCCCCTAATGCAGAGTATGAACCGCCCCACCTTCCTCGCTATCAAGCAACACTCTCCTGAGAAACCTGTTATTGTGTTTGTTGCGTCCCGTCGTCAAACGCGACTTACAGCACGGGACCTGATCAACTTCTGTGGCATGGAAGACAATCCTCGTCGCTTTCTCCATATGCCAGAGGAAGATCTTGCTCTCAACCTTTCTCGGGTGAAAGATGAGGCCCTCAAAGAAGCTCTCAGCTTCGGTATCGGCCTCCATCATGCCGGTCTTGTTGAGACGGATCGCTCCTTATCCGAAGAGTTATTTGCCAACAACAAAATCCAGATTTTGATTGCCACTAGTACTCTAGCTTGGGGCGTCAATTTGCCAGCTCATCTTGTAGTCGTGAAGGGCACGCAATTCTTCGATGCGAAGACTGAAGGCTATAAGGACATGGATCTTACTGACGTTCTGCAAATGCTTGGTCGTGCAGGTCGCCCTCAGTTCGACTCTTCGGGTATAGCTCGAATCTTTACTCAAGATGCGAAGAAGGAATTCTATAAGCACTTCTTGCATACCGGGTTTCCAGTTGAATCGTCTCTCCACAAAGTACTGGACAACCATCTTGGCGCAGAGATATCTGCTGGAACAATCACTACAAAACAAGACGCCCTGGATTACCTGACCTGGACCTTCTTCTTCCGTCGCTTACACAAAAACCCTTCTTTCTATGGACTGGAGATATCGGCCGAGGAGCATAACACAATCGCAGCGCAAACCATGGCTAACGACTATATAGTAGAACTTGTTGAAACATCTCTCCGGGAGTTAAGTGAATCGTCTTGCATAGCGATGGAGCAGAACGAGATTGACTCCACTCCACTCGGGAAAATCATGAGTTATTACTATCTCTCCCATAAGACTGTTCGATACCTGGCCAAACACGCTAAACGAGATGCAACTTTTTTTGACGTTCTATCTTGGGTTTCGCATGCTACGGAATACGACGAACTGCCTGTCCGCCATAATGAGGACCTGATCAATGCCGAGCTTTCAAATGCTCTACCACTGAAAGCTGACGACTTTGGATTGCCCATGTGGGACCCACACGTTAAAGCCTTCTTACTCCTTCAAGCGCATTTCTCTCGAATTGATCTCCCCATAACTGACTACGTGGGCGATCTCAATAGCGTTCTGGATCAAAGTATCCGTATTGTACAAGCATCCATCGATATACTTACAGAGTTGGGATATCTTTCAAGCTGCGAAATGATGGTGACATTGCTCCAGGCAATTAAATGTGGCCGTTGGCCTACTGATGGACCTCTTTCCATCCTTCCAGGCGTCGAACCCGAGAGGGAGAGGAAGCGTATGGAACATCCACAGTCCAATCCCAAGACCTTAATTGAAGCTACGCTTGCAAAACTGGCAACGCTCGAGAAAGCTGCACGTATTTCTGGTGTAGCTGCCGGGGCGATGAAACGGTTTTCAGAGCCCGTCTCACGACTGCCAATCCTGAATGTCCGTGTCGGGGATGTGAATGCTACACATCTTTCTTTTACTCTACAGCGGAATAATTCTGCCCGAACTGGACCAGGAGGAGTGCGTATATATGCCCCTCGTTATCCTAAGCCACAAACAGAAGGCTACTTCGCCATCGTCTCCTACTCTGGTTCGGACGAGACAATCGCTTTGAAGAGAGTTGGGTGGAATGATACAGGAAGAGGTGCGAGCTCCAAATTGCAGACATCCATCAAGATCAGCTTGCCGGAAGCAGCGAGGGGAAAGAAGGTCAACGTTACGATTCTCAGTGATGCTTACCTAGGGATGAAATGGGATGTTCCCAGTGTTGACGTACCGGAAGCACCAGCTTTAGAGCTGCAAAAAGGCAAATAACGCCTAAAATTGAATGTTCATATTAACAAACAATAACAAACAATGGTGCTTATCTATTCTATAGTATATTCTCTGGCCTATCATCTGGTGACTCCAGCCTTATCTCATCAAACAATATTTCTGAGATCCATCTATCATCTTAATTAATGTAGATGGCACTGTCGCGCGATGATTCATTAAGTTCGTGGCTTTTGGATGACATAGTACAAGTATATTACAGATCTACAACGGTGGATTCCGATTAACGAAAACGCAACTGATCTTGCCTACTCCTGTTTGCCTGTGTGCGATATGATCAGACATCGCAGAGCAGCTGATCAAAGAGGAGAGAAATTTGACCACTCAATAGATCTCTTCTTTCGAATCTTGATACGACAGTGCTGGCTGTGCTTGTACTCATGGATCTGAGGATGTTACGTTAAGCGCCCAAGGCTGTGTTTGCCCCACTCAAGCATCCCTGTCTCAGTAACAGCTGTGCCACTCAGACGCATCCCTCAGGCTCTAGGTTTAAAAGCAAACTTTCATCCCATCTGTACCCTTCGTTGTACCCTATCCTTTCACCTCCATCAGAATTGTGACGGCTAGATATTTTCCACGATATTCGAGAAGCCGTCAACCCAAATCCAGGTGTAGGACTCTCAGCCAGCGTCCCCAGCGCACTCGTGTACTGAAGAACATCAAATATGGCTGAAGGCTTGGGTATCGCAGCAAGCATAATTGAAATATTCCGGTTCGGGAAATCAATATATGATCGTCTTGCTCAGTACCGCGACGTTGTTGGAAATTTACCTGAAGCATTTGCTCATGTTCAGAATCGTTTAGGCATCTTACTTGATGTTCTGGAAACGACGCGCCTAGCCGCTGAGGCTGGCGCTCTACCAAGTAGGGCGGTGAGGGCACTGAATCCTGTCATGAGAGGTTGCAAGGAGAAGATTATGGATCTCGAAACCATCATGAACAAATTGCTTCCGCAAGAAGAAATGAGTGGCTTGCAAAAGAGTTGGATAGCTGTTAAGAGTCTCAAATACGATAAGAGGATACAGCAGATTACAAAGGTCATTGGCGAATACGAGAGTAGCTTGACTTTGCATGCAGCGAGCGCTAAGTATCAAGAATTGGAAGGTATGAATCCAAGGTGTTGATTATCGATGATTATCCTTGAGATGACAGGGAAACTCAAGGTTCATATGCTGATATGAGCGATTCTTAGCGCGTCCTCGTCCGAAACCAGCGTCGACTGTGCCATTTCGCCAAGATCACAATTTTGTAGAACGCGAAAGTCTTCTCTCCATCCTCGAAGAACGCTGTCCAAAACCCGCCGCAAGAGTCGCTTTGGTAGGCCTTGGTGGCGTTGGGTAAGTCAATGTCCCCTTTCCTTCTTGGCAAGTGTTTTGATTGTGGGTATCTCGTTGGAGTACTAATGATGAATTTAGAAAGTCACAATTAGCTGTCGAGTATTCTTACAGGTTCCGTGCACGATATCCTGAAAGATGGGTTTTCTGGGTCCACGCTGGAAGCAGCTCGAATATCGAGCAAGGATTCGCGACGCTTGCGGAAAAAGCAAGCATACCGGCTTGGGATCCAACAGACAGGAACAGATTCAGCGTTATTACAAAGTGGCTTGCTGATGAAGCCAATGGAAGTTGGCTAATGATCATTGATAATGCAGATGATCTGGGAGTTTTTTCACGACAGGCGGAGCCATCAAACAAAAAGAAGAAGAAAAATCAATTGCCGAGCGGTCTACCTATCGACGACCTCCTTCAGCTCTTCCCGGAATCCCCAAATGGGTCATATTTATTTACCTCCAGGAGTAAAGAAACTGCCTATCGCTTGACGGGCGATCACAATGACATTCTGGATGTTGAGCCGATGAGTGAACAGGAGGCAGTGATATTACTACACAAAAGAGTTACCGGGATCGTCAGTCAAGAGGATGCCTCCAATTTGGTCGCAGCAGTCGATTATATGCCACTTGCAATTACGCAAGCCGCTGTGTACATTAACGAAAACAAGCCAAGAGTGACTGTCAAAAAGTACCTTGATGCGCTTAAACAAGGTGATCATATCCGTACAAAACTGTTAGAAGAAAGTATTTATGATGCGCGCAGGGACGGTCAACGGTCCAACTCCATAATTGTAACTTGGCATATCAGTTTCCAGTGCATAATGGGGAAGAGGAAAAGTGCTGCTCGACTGCTTGGTCTCATGGCGCTTTTTGATAGGAACGATATTCCAGAAAGATTACTGCACGGTCAGTATGCACAGGAGGATGGTACAACAAATGCTCGCCAGGAAAGATTGTTGCAGCTGGCGAATTGTATGCAAGATCGAAACGCTCCACGGAATTCAAAACGGCACCCAGAGACAGACGATTTTCAAAAAGACTGGAACATCTTGACGAGGTTCTCTTTGATCACTACAAATCTTGAAGGCGATCATTTTGCAATGCATAACCTGGTGCAGTATTCGATGAGGATGTGGCTGCATATCCATGGAGAGCTATCGCACTGGGTGGATAGACACCTTTGGCTAATGGAAAAGAGTTACCCGACTATACCTGACCATACGTCAGAGCTGTGTCTGAGGTGGCTTCCACATGCTAGTGCAGCCCTCTCCCACGAAGTTTCAAACAAGAAAATGCTGGAAATCTGGGCTAGCTTGACCGAAAAGATCGCTGAGTACATGAGCACTGTCATTGGTGCGGGGGCGGACACTGAGGCCTTACTGAGTTTGGCTGTGAAGGCATACGACTCCTCTTTAGGACCGAACCATGATCGCAGTCTTGCCTGTTCAGAGTCTCTCGGCTTCTTTCTAGCTACTCATAGACGATGTGAGAAGGCCGAGGTGTTCAGGAGGAAGGTTCTGCTTGCGAGAGAGAAAAAGTACGGGCGCAAGAGCAAGAAATTATTGTTCAGCCTAGACTCATTGCAAGAAACTTTGGAAGTGTTGAAGAAACATGATGAAGCGGGGGAGCTATTTCACAGAGCTGTGACAATTCGACTAAAGGCGTTCGGTGGCAGTCACCACGAAACACAGCGATCATTGAACCAACGCGGTGTTGAGCTGCTATCGGAAGGCTATTACGAAGAAGCAGAGGGTGTTTGGCGACAGGCTTTCATACTCAGACAGCATGATCATCCCGCAACAGAGAAATACGATTCGCGATGGGCTCAACAACTGCACGCTTTAGGTGGAAGAATAGGCATGTTCAGGGACAATTGGGCTAAACAAGAAAAGATCATGCTGGAAGCATATGAGTATAACAGCCGATTCTTAGAAAAGCATCACCATACAATGATTCGAAATGTTGAGGAAATTGCCGTCGCTCTCGTGCAGCAGCAAAAGTACGAAGAAGCCGTCCCTTGGTTTAGAAAGGCTCTTGAGGCGCATGCAGCGGCCTCGAACGAGAAGACAGAAGATGCTCTTTTGACAGTGCACCAGCTTTCATTGGTTTTTCTAGAACTAAATAGACTAGACGAAGCATTAACCATGGCCCAAGAGCTAGCGAAGGCAAGAGAAACATCGACAGGAGGAAACTTGGCAGACTTGGCCAGTGCAAGGCATGGTCTAGCCAATATAATGCACAAAAAGGGGCTATTCGACGAGGCCGGACAACTTTATGAGCAAGCTCACATAACTCTTGTCCAGGAAATGGGAGAAAATCATGATAGAACAAAAGATGTTCTGACTGATTGGACTAGACTTAGGAAGGACATGGAAACCCGTGTACAGGGCGGCGATGGAGAAGCTTCGAATAGTCTTGCCTCCCAATGGGAAAGATGGGGCAGTCCATATACTCCGAACAGGCGAATAGTCAAATAGATGGGTAGGCGCCTTGCATGTATTTGTCCATTTCTTACCCTAGACTTCTCTTATTCGGTATGCCAACCCAATCGGCATCAAGATTGGCGCAATTCCCAATTCAGAAAGTCGGCTCTACTTCTTCAAATTCTCATAAAACTCTCCACCAATGGTCCAGTGCCGCATGACAGATCCTTGAAAATAGCGCTTGCACGCACACGTTCTCTAAATACACCGCCAAATGCATTGCAAGAGATATCTGACAAACCTTATCACAAAGTCCTTGTCACTTGTGCAAGATATTGTTTCCTCAATCATTTCTCGCGCAACCTAGTATCCCAGCCCTTGATATCCAAGCCATATAGCATTCACTATTTTTAGTCCAACAATGTGCTGCCTCCACGAGATTTGCGATTTTTGATGCCCACTCTGATCAAATTTAAGATTCACTCACCCCGCACTGGAACCCTGCATGATGTTTTGTGCAGATCACTTGGAGATTAAAAGGTCAACGGCCGGGGGACTACAATTTAAACATACACACGCCCCTTGTCATTCGCTACTTTGAAAAACGTAGCTTGGCAGCCGCCTTCAATCAGTTATACGCTCTTGGCTCACTCCTCTTACCTGGCATTATTTCAATGTCGAAACATCTAAGCTACAACAAGCAGCCGGGTTGGCCAGATACCGGCCACGGACAAATCACTTCGTTGATCACAGTCGCACATGTTTTCACACATATGAGGTAATGGCTACATATCTCTTGCGCCATGACGTTCTGGAAGGAAGGTGCTTCATTTAAAGAAGCCTGTACACTGGAGCTAGGTGAAGTTCCATCCCTTATCGAATGCTTCTGTTGCCTTGACTAGAATCTCCGAGCGCAGAAAAAGGCGAATCATTGTTCATCATGGTGGTTCTATATGGCTTCGTCGTCACTTTTGCAAGCCTAACTCCCACTATCTTGGGACAGAAATGTGCAACTATCAATCCAGCATATGCGCCGACATGGGGTTCGGGTTTCTCTGGACGCGTGGTGATGAATGGGCTGAAAACACCACGTGGTCTCGTTTTCGATTCCGAGAATAACCTGCTCGTTGTCGAATCTGGAGGAGCTGGAGTTCGCTACATAAAGCTAACAGATAATGGCGGAAATGACGTGTGCGTCGCAAGCTCTGAGCAACTCATCGACGAGAAAGGAGTGAGTGGATTTCAAACGATGATTAAGGTAGTCATTGACGTCTGCTGTTTAGCTCAACCATGGGATCGATCTCTCAGCTGATGGAAAGACGCTGTTCGTCTCATCCATGACGACCGTATTCAGTTACTCATATGATGCCGCCGCTGGGACAGTAGGGGCGAGGAAAACTCTCATCACTGGCATGAGCAACAGTGGGCACTCCACTCGGACCGTGTTAACATCCAAGAAAAATCCGGATCTTTTAATTGTCTCGGTCGGTTCCAATTCGAACATCGACGCCGCAACCTCGCAGCAATCCTCTGGTCGCAGTCAACTACGAATTTTCAGCATCGCCAAAGTCAGCCAAGCTTCAGTCGCGTATACGTCAGGGGAAGTCTTAGCCTGGGGGCTTAGGAACAGCGTTGGTGTAACTGAAAATCCTGTCTCGGGTGGAATAGTGAGTCAAAGCATAAATGTGTTTAATTCGCCCTTTCCATGGTCACTAATTTGATCGAAGTGGTCAGTTGAGAACAGCGTTGACGATATGAAAAAGAACAACGTTGACATCCATAACACTAATCCATGTGGTTTGTACACTGAAGTATCCTATTACTACCCACCTATACTAATTGATACTCGACAGAGGAACTTAATTATCATGGCACTCTCAGTGGTACATCATCGGAACGCGGGGCCAATTATGGCTATCCAGAATGTTTTGCTGCTTGGGATCCTTCTGTCATCCCTAATAACCAGAACATCAAAGTTGGAACTCAGTTCGCCATCGGCTCAGGTAACGATGCAACATGCGCGCAGCGGGTCGCGCCAAAGCTTTGCTTTCCAAGTCATACCGCGCCTTTGAGCGTACGATTTAACAGGAATAGCACTGCTGCATACATTACGTTCCATGGATCTTGGTATGCTATTCAGAGCCCGTTCACATGAACAGCAGCAGTTCGCTAACAGTAACAGGAACCGTCAACCACCAGACGGCTATCGCCTCAGCAAGGTCAGCATTGACCCTGCAACTGGCATGCCTACCGAGCCTTCGACCTCCAACACAGCAGCGATCAATGTTATGAGCAACCCTAGTAATGGTAACTGCCCTTCCAAATGCTTCCGTCCTGTCGATCTGGCATTCGATGCCAAGGGGAGACTCTTCATGACCAGTGACTCATCGAACGAGGTGTGGGTTATTGGAGGAACTTAAATACAAGCATTCGCTGTAGCACAGAATAGCAATTTTCCAGGTTCTTTGCCTGCAGTTTTAGGATAAACAGGATGTTATGATCAGATGCCAAAGGCTTGTTGATTGAATCCACAAATAGCGCATCGCTGTCTCTTATTCCTGACATACAAGTAACTGGGGGGATTGAGCATAGAATGACATCGACTATCCCTAACGAGCACCTTGTGAGTAGATGGACAATACTTCTATCGTCGACACTGAGCATCATTTGCGTAACCCTATGGTTTTAAAGCCTACATAGCCTGCCGTTCTGTGTCTGCACACCCTGATCCCCATCCTTAATCACCCACTGTTCGCTTCCAACAGCCGTGGTCGCGTAGAACAGCCCTTCGGGATCGTACTGCTTCTTAATCTCTAGCAACCTTGGATACTTGTCACCGTAGAAATCTTCCTGCCATTTAGGTTCCATGACGCTAGCTTCGTTCAAGTATGATCCTCCACCCTCACTCGCGGGCGTGATGTCTCTCCAAGGTTGAAGAATATCATCTTGCAGGACTTTGTTTGCGTTGGAGATCTGCTCAGTGGTACTGTTTGGGGTAAACCTCGGTGATTGGGTGATGAAGAAGCTTTGTGCGTGGCGCCAGGCAGAACTAACAGCGTTGTCGACGTTCTGAGGATTCTTCGGTGCTTGGTGGTAACAACCGAAATGGCGTGCGTTGTTGACGTGTTTCATCAAAGTATCGAACGTAAGATTGAATTTGACTGGATCATCCCAGTTTGCCTTTGGAATGAGGCGGTTGCCTGGAAGGGATTGCGCTGAACCCATGGGCTGTGCTGTGGATCCCCAGGCGTCCCAGTATGCCGGAAAGAATGAATCATAATGTGTTGAATTATGTGGGGCCTTGAATGGGATGCCGAGCTCATTGATTCTGTCGAACAATGGCTTTGTGAGATTATTGTAAGATTCGATCGTATGACCTGGAGCAAAAAAGGATCTCATCCTCAATGTCAACTGCCCATCAGTATTGAAGATAAAATACCAAGAGTAGGTTCCTGCATCAGTGAATTCTGGATACATCTCCCAGTACTTCCTCACGCCTTTCCAGAAGTTCTCGCGACTGACGGTCTGGTTTGTCGTATTGCCCAGCTCGAAAGTTGAGTGAGTAACTTGAATCTTCGGATGGACTTTGACAATGGCGGAGGTCACTATTCCAAATGTCGATCCGCCACCACCTCGTAAAGCCCAGAACAACTCAGGCTCCGACTCTTCAGATGCGGTAACAAAACGACCGTCCGCTGTCACGACTTGGTAAGCTAAAACTGAATCGGCAGCCATTCCATAGTAACCTGACAGAGGATTGTGGCCTCCCCCTTGGAGATAGCCGCCAACGAAACCGACACTCTATAATTCTGATAAGATGATATTGTAGATCAATGCGAGCGTGGACTTCGTACCTCACAGACACCACCTTGAATAGTGCCTTCCTGTGCTTCCGCAGCTCTATACACTTCCTGAACTGTAGTTCCAGCATCTGCCTTCATTGCCGGTCCCGTATATCCTTTCGCTATGTAGTTAGGCAGGTATTTAATTTCCTTGAGGTTATGCATCCAGATGCTCAGTGAGCCTGCTCCTGAAGATTTTCCCAAATAGCAATGACCTGTATTCTTGACGACGACGCGAATGTTAGCGTTGCGCGCGAAATTGAGAGCAAGTTGTATTTGGGCAACGCTGGTGACATTCACAGCATATGTTGGATATCCGCCCAGAGCGCACGTATCTTCCGTCGTAGTATCATTACGGGGGAAGCAGGTCCGTCCTTGATATATTGGCCACATGATGCTTGTTGGATCATCCTCACTGCCTATACGTCAGCATGCAGAATTATGACTTGAATTTTGCAGCAGATAGTTTGGGAAATATATTCTTGGGAGCATTCTGCAGGTTTGAAACTTACTGTAACGATGGTGTACCGAACCTACGAATAACTTCGTTGCATTTGGAAAGGTCTTTAGGGCCCCACGCAGAATTGTAGCATGGGGCGGCCACCGGAGCAGATGATATCAACGCCCCCCCCAAGAGGTCATTGAATGTATCCCATTCCCCAATAGTTGGCCAATTATCATCTCCTGGAAAGGTCTTACAAGAATTGTTCTTTGCATTGCGGGAGACTCGAGTTTTACTGCCTTGGTAAAAAGAGAGAAGGTTAGCAATCTGAGAGGCTCTTGGATCCTCCCAGATTTGGCGAATAAGTCCGTCAGTCAACTGAACGTTTTCGGCCTGAGACAGTGGAGCGTTCGCTGCAACAGTTTTACCGGAAGAAGCGGCAGCAAGCTCTGTCAATCTGCCATAGGTACCGCAGGCAAAAAGACTGCCCAACGTAACAGAATGGTGTAGCGCAAGTAGAACCATTCTCTTCACGGGTAAGCTATAACCAATGAACAAAAAAAAAAGCAATTGGGAATGTTGTTCCTGAATAGTATTATATACGCACTGCTCCTGGTTTTGCTTATGTATCAATATCAATTTGGATAATTAACTCTTAAATCTTGATCCAGTACGATCAGCTCGCCGTGCCAACCTTCTTAACCACCAACCTTTTGTTCACTTGTAATTGTCGACTCTATTTCGACTTTTCTGGATTCTAGCCAGCCAAACTTCTCATTAAATCTGATAACCCATTTTGGGACAGAGCATTGGTATCGCAATCTCGTGTCGGATCGAATTTCGTGACGATGCAATTGCCGAACGACACGCGATGCTCATTTCAAGGCCTTGCAGATGTTCGGGGCGTAGTGTGATTCTGATTGGCGAATCGCGGAGATCATCCTCTCCGACTGTCGCGGTCAAAAATATTGCTGCATACAAGAAGCGAGCAAGAATGCACATTGAACGGTGAGGGCGCATGTATTTACCCTCTATTAAAGTTGTGTTCGTCTGCGACAAAGAGACAATACCCTATAAGGGAACGATTTGGTGAGGTCAATGCCCGGCCGGTGAGCTAGTAATAGTAGAGAGGTTTTTTGTGATCTTCTCTGTCAATATACAAAACAAGATTGTACGCGTGAAGATTTCACAATGCTAGTGCTGGTCGCATTAACTAAAGTTTCGGGCAGTTATAGGATATGGTATTGTATGTCCATGAAAGGTCGTGGCTTTAGATTCAAGATCTAAGTATTGAACTGGGTCATCGTACATCGGCATCGTACAAACTCTCTTCACCTCCGCTTCCGCCATCTCTTCTTTCGAAATCTCCGACATTTTATGTACAGTTCCAGCATGTTCATCCTCCGCTCGCGTCGCTTGCAAACCCTCCAACGCTCCCCTTCCCGTCTACTTTATCCTGATTCTTACATGCATCAACCGCTTACTTTTCTTTATCTGACACACCGAGGTTCGTCGAATTTTCCGACGGGAAAAAATGTTAAAAACTGCGTTTCTGCCAGGAAGGCTCGGGGTAAGCAAGAGGAAGGGCGCAGCCGCGTGCGTACCTCACGACCATCGACCTCGCTCGGTACAGTGTAGAATATATCCACCAACAATCATCGTGGATTCAATCATGTTGTGCACTGTTGTACACAAGCCACATATCCGCATTAATGATAACCGACGTAATTATCGATACTTTTGTGACTCATGGACATTTGCTTAAATTTATTTTGTTGGAGCTACTCACGTTTGTAGTGCTGATGACGATGGGGGCGCGCGTGCATCGCCGGATAACGAATCCGGCAGGAATGAACGGAAAACGAATGAGATGCTTATGCCAATTCATGAGATCAATCACCGTTTCCTGGGTTTCCCTTACTATGGAGTGGGTGACGGTGCGAAAATGAGGGAAAGGTTTGGATTCTATTGAGGAAGCACTTGACAAAAGACAATCAGGCAAAGTGACATAGCCAAGATGGAAAATTCAAGGTGTAAAGCAGTCTACAGGTCTGGCATACAATGTGATATCACTAGTTCAGAATGCGCTACTCGAGTTCTGTTGTAACGATACTTATATTATATTTGAATTGTTTTCCATCTTCTTGTTGCATGTCTCTTGTAGTAAGGTGCGGTTACTGAAGAGCTCATGGCTTGCTGTAGTTGCAGCTGTGACGCGATTCACACAGCTGTGCCAGGATTCTCCAGGTCGGACATTGTAAATATACATTGATGGCTACCATAACTTCAGGTTCAATGATCATATCGTGCAATGTAGCATTGTCCATTTACAAAAATTAGCTTGCAGCTTTGATCATAACAATAGGACCTACACAATGTCTTTACAAACAACAAAGGAGGTATGTATCTTTCTTAGCCTAGTATTCTATTAATATAAAAGATTGTCTGCTTGTACTTACTAGGGAATCATAACCCTTCTGCTGAGCGTCGCAAATCAATCCTCATCAACCCAAATCTACAAGCACAACTTACAACAAACAATCCAAAGAATCATCCATTCAACATGTCAGAAATATCTATTGAAGAGCCTTATCCAGTAATAACATCAGAGGCAAGCGATGCCTTAATCCATTTTGAAGAATCTGAATTCATAGAGCCTTTAGATAGCGGAGAAGATCGCGGAAAGTATGCTCCGGGAGGTTTTCACCCTCTACATATTGGGGATGTACTCCACAATGGGCGCTACGAAGTCGTTAACAAGATTGCTACTGGGGGCTTTTCAACCGTCTGGGCCGCTCGGGATAATCACTAAGTTTCTTTGACTCCAGGTTTGGAAATTCCATTAACAGCTGGCCGCCAGCAATGCGAGAAAAATCGTGTCCATAAAGATTCTCAAAGCAGATTTTTCACAAGGCGAGGTAAACGAGTTGAAGATTTTGCAGCACATCGAAGCAAATAGCAATGAGACACATCCAGGACGCCAGTATCTACCACAACTGCTAGATCACTTTTACTGTGAGGGACCTAACGGTAAGCTTCTTTGTATTGTTCTTAACGTACTTGGCCCAACTTTGCAAAAGATTCGATGGGAGATACCAGCTTGGCGAAGGCTTCCTTGTAAACTCAGTCGTCATATCTCCCGACAACTCATTCTTAGAGTTGACTTTCTACACTCGATAGGCATCGTGCATGGAGGTAAGGCGATCCATCCTTTCGACTATTTCAACGTGAAAACTAATATTTGTTGTGATCAAGACATCAACGAAGATAACGTTGTAATTATTCCAGATCCCTCAAATTGATCGGGTTTGCTTCGATGCAGCGTCGAAGAGTAGGCTAAGCAGAAGCGATGGTGAGCCGTTAGGGGAGCATCTGCCAGAATACTTTGTCGAACCACTGGATCACTGGAGATACGGAACGTAGAAGAACTCAGTGATATCCAGCTTATCGATTTCTCAGCCTGTAAGTTTTCCTAACACACAATAAAAGCTCTGCATAGCGTACTAATTATTGGCTAGCATTTTTCGAAGCGCAGCCTGCGTCGTCAGTCCACACGCCGATAGATATTACTCCTCCCGAAGTGATATTCATGCAACCGCTAAACAGAGCGATAGATAGATATCTGGAATTTAGCTTGTATAGTACGCCGAACCTTTACACTCCTGTCATCTGGAAATTTCTGCTAATAATACGTGGAGACATATGCATATTCTACAGGGGATGCTCTGTTCGACTGTTTCATGGTGGTGGATAATCGGTATATTATACCGCAGATTCATCAACTTCTAGGAGAAGATTCTGCGCCATGGATTTTCAAAGCTTGGATAGACACTATGTCCAAAAATGCATGGGAAGGCCTCCCACCAGTAGAATGTTTGTTTACCCTACTCCATTATTGCAAACACTTTCAGTCACTAACAGAATCCAGTTGACTCAGAAGAGGGGGGACCACCTTTGAGTGAACGAATACGGAAGTGTTACTATAGCTACGAGTCTAAACCGAAGCCCCTCGAATGCGTTTTTGGCAGTAATGACAACCTAGTTGGTTATAAAGATGGACAAAAATTTATACCGACAGAGCAGACCCCAGAAGAGCGCTGGCCAGAAGTTGTCGGCAATGAAAAGACGACGCGTTCCTAGCAATTCTCATCGCATACCTCACGAGAATGCTGGTCGCCGACCCGTCGAAGCGAACCACAGCTTCAGAGTTGTCGCTCGAGCCTTTCGTGCAAGACCCTGGGTTTGAACCGCAGGCGTTGCGCCCACTTCTTCCCTTTTCGGTTCCCAGCGGTGCCTGGACGCCTTCGTCATCCATCCGGCTTTCCCCAAGTTTGGGTAGCGATATGTCTACCCGGCCTTCCTCAAATTCGGGTAATGATATGTCTACAGATTGAACGGCATCGAGTATGTTCCTAACTCCTTGCCAGCGCATGGGATGGTTAGATCTGACATATGTTCGCTTTGCCCGATCCTTATTCTCAAATTCACGAGGTTACCAGGATGAGCGGAAACGATATGAGGCATTCCACGTCAAGGCAATCATCTATTAGTTACAATTGTCGTTATTCTGTAGCCTTACCATACTTTAAGTAGACCCAACACTTACTGCAATGCCAACCTCCAATTACAACACCCTCCTGATGCCCTAAATGAGTGATTCAAGGAGTAATGTTGAAGCCGCCACAGCGCTATGTAGGGAAAATTCTCAACTTCTAAACCTGAGATGTACACATTCACCATTGCTGCACTTCGAAAATGTAAATTGTCGCGATCAATTACTGAATCCTGAGATTTAAATGCATTTACATTGTTACCTCCACGCGTATTCTATGCAACCCGATTTTATATACACACAACCACCTAGTCGCAACCCTTTTCCTTACGCTACACTTGAACAAACACTCTCCCATCAAGCCTTAACCATCAAACCCCACCCCTTATGCGTGACCCTCGCCGCAACAAGAAACACCGCACTCCCGAGCAGCAAACACCCGCCATAAATCCAAATGCTCTCGAACCCGCTGTGATCCAGAATCGCGCCTCCGATCGGCGTTCCGATCAGCAACCCGACAGCGATGATCGCGAACGTCTGGCCCATGCGGGTGCCGATCTTCTCGCGGGCGTCGAGGGACAGCGAGACGACGATGGCGGGCGGGATGGAGACGAAGGAGCCGGAGAAGAAGCCGTAGAAGGCCATGAGGACGATGATGGCGGCGGAGGTGTGCACGGCGGCGAAGCAGAAGCACAGGATGGCGGAGAAGATGGTGCAGGGGACGACGACGTTGAAGACGCCGATGCGGTCGGCGATGACGTTGGGGATGGTGCGGCCGAAGATGCTGGTGCTGTTCATGACGGCCAGGAGGTAGAAGGCGAGGTCGGGGTTCGTGATGTGGCGCTGTAGAGCGTAGAACTGCGCGTAGAAGAAGGGCATGTAGAGACCCATGAAGCCGATGAAGAAGCCTGCGATGTTGAGGCTGTAGGGGGCGATGGTGAAAGCGTTGAGGTCGAGGAGGGAACGGGACTTTTTGGGGAGGACTCGCACGCGCATGACGGTGAGGGGAATGACTTGCGTTGCGATGATGATGAATCCTATCACCCGGGTTGTCCAACCGAATCCGATCTGCGGAAGGAGGCGATGGAAGACAATGGGGTAGATTATACCACCTATCAACAGTCAGACTGGTACTCCAAGGGGATACGGTTGAATTTTAAGGTTTGTCGTACCAAAAGAGCTCCCACTCGCGGCGAGTCCTACAGCGGTCGAGATCTTGGTCGTGAAGTAGGTGTTTAGGATTGCTACTGCGGGGACGAACAGAAATCCAGTACCAGTGCCTATGCAGAATGCTTGCGCGAGAAGAACCTGCCAGTATTTGTGGCATAGACTCAGCATCATCTGTCCTATCACAAGGAGAAGAGACCCAGAGATGAGCAACGTGCGAAAATACCCAGCATCATAGATCGGTCCGGACAACGCGCCCACCATCATCAGGAGAAATCCTTGTATAGAACCTATCCAAGAGACTGCGGATGCATTGGAGTCTACCAGTAGTACTGTGTTGTAGTAGGTCTGATATGAGCCAAATGTGTTGACGATGCCCCTGCACATCATGTTAGCTAGTGGCCCTCAAACATTCTATTTGCTTTCAGACAGTCTCTTAGTGAGACGCTGAGAAGGGCAATTTTCCACTTACCAAGTATTGAACAATAAGAAAAATGCACCTAAAACCTGTAACCACGCGACGAGTCCTCCGTTGGGTATACTACTCGTATCTCTCACGCTCTTTCTGCTAACGACCTTATTCAGGCCTTGCTCATCACCGACATATTGTTGGTCATCCTCAATCTCTGCATCGTCTTTCACCGGCGCATTGACTTCTTTGCCACCATTCGCCTCGATCTTTTCTTGCGACTTGTCGTGTGAAGTCGCATCATTGTTTCCGTCACGGCTTGGCAGTGAAACAGAAGATGATCCAGATTCTTGTATTGTCTTCTCGTCAGACACAGCTGTGGATGGTAGTTCCACCGCGGAATTGCGGCCACTAGTGGTGGTAGGATAGGCCATTTGCGGTGCGCCACTGCGGTCATACACGTGAACTTGCCTGCACGCGGTTTGGGTGTGACGAAGCCGCGCAAGGTGACACAGGTGTTACGATTGCATACGGTTGGATGAACTATGATAAGAGGGTGATCTGAAAACGATGTCAAAAATTGACCACCGAAGAGAAGGAGGGTAATGAATTTGAAGAAACGAAGATGACGAACAAGTCGATGTTCGATGATGGGAGAGAGGAAACCAATTATTAATATATGGGAAAAACAATCCCTGGAGAAAACGGTAGTCAGATCCAATTCATACCAAGTGAGGAATAGTTCTGACCCACCTGCGTGTATACGACACATGGGATTGCATGGGCGTTGCGGATGATGATGCACTCTCCACCCCCTCTCCCACCGTCTTTTCCCCCCCAGTGGTAGTGGTAGGTAATAGTAGACTATTACTCGTTGTTACTCATAGGGGAGTGCCGCCCTTCGGAAAAGCATGGGCAAGATGGCGCTAGACTGGCCTCCTTTAAACCCGCACAATCCCCGGTTGGGTAAAAAGCTTATTCCATCTCATTCACTCGGCCGACCAACGGTCTACGCTATATCCGACATGGGGTTGTACGAGATCTGTTCCTGTTTAGCGATGACTCGCAGTACCGACAATGGAAACTGCCCATTGGTTCATCGAAGTCGTCATGGTGAAGGCCTGCCTGTTGTTGGAAAGAACATATAAGAATACTGTTGATTATTGATAAATTCTCTTATAAAGCCCAGAAAGCCACCAAGGCCGCTGCCCACTCCCTCCAACCTGCATCACCAAGTAATCCGAATGCGGACACTTACAGTGTGAATTTCAGGTCGAAAAAGCACGCAGTCCATCCACGAGAAATCTAAACAGGTTTTATGATGTACACAGATGCCGTGCCTCATGGTCGTGATGAAGTCGAACAAAGAAAACGGGTATGCGTCGTCATCGAGTCGTCTCAGTGCTTTTGTTTGTGAATGCCTTCACAGATAAAGAATAGGAAGAGGAAGAATAAATGAACACAAGAAAGAAATCGTGAGGATTTTGGGGAACCCAATCGCCAAATGTCGCCAACGCCTATGCAACGCCCTTTCGCTCGCTATGCAGTGTACAATGCTAACGCAGAGGACTCTACCTGAACCTCCAATCATATCGAGCACGCCCAGCCATATGGAATACAATCGATCCGACCCGAAAATCCCTGCAAAACCTACCATGGCCCCAGAGCTAGTAATGTAAAATTAACCATATCTCCACAGAAAAGATCGAAATTTCAGAGGACGTTTTTTGCGCCTAGTGGGTCTGACGTCGCTCGGTAAGCATTCGTCCGTTGGCTTGCTCTTCGTGGAAGAGATTGTCGACGATGTGCTGTGGAACAGAGTTACTTTTGTCGGGTACCTGACGGAACCAACTGTGCAGGACTTTCCTACGGCGATCCTCTCGCTCAGTTACGACTTCGTGCATGAGCTTCTCAATCCTGGGCCAGCCGAGTTGGTTGACGACGACTGGACGCTTGAACAACCCATCCAGTAGAGCAATCGGTAACGAGAGCAAGATGGTAGAAAGGGTTCGAGTGATGAAATCGGGATTGAGATCTTCGGGCGGCACGTCCCCAAATCGGATACCGCTTAACCGTGGGTTGTGCGACGCCTGTTTCAACTCGACGACATGAGGCAGGCGGGGACAGTTCTGCATTTCTGCCGCCACACTGAAAAAGTTGAAGCTGGGAGAGAGATCGTAAGCCAGGAAGTCCACGCAATCGCGTTCCACAAAGTTGGTGGCGTCAAATTCCACGGGACTTCGAGCACCTTGTGCAATTTCATCCCGAGATCGAGAGTAGATGCTTTCCCTAAGACCATACTCCAGCGCCAACTCAACCGTGTCCCATCGCAAGAGCGCTCGAATCAACTCCAAGCCGCGACTGTGCATATTCCGAAGCCCAAACAACTTTCCCGTCGCCGCGTAGCTTATAGCTCCAGCCATGCGCTTGAGTGCCTCGCGTGAACTCGGGCCTTCTTCCTCCCCGAGGAAGAACGGAGCCAAACCGTAACAATATCCCTCCACGGTGAACAAAGGAGCACCATAAAGTATTTTGATCGCTTCGTCGACTGCTTCCGAGGTGATGTATTTGTCCTGTGTGAAAACATCAAGCTGCACCAAGGAGTGGTCATTGCGGGCACTTTCGGCGCGACCACGTTCAATGGAGAAGGCAATCGCTGGGCTACGAGCAACAATGAGGCTGTGCACCGGAAGCTCCAACAAAGTGGTAGTAGGGGAGCGGACACGCAAAACAGCATCTGCGTACTTTGGATTCCCCAGTTGAGAGTTGAGGTATGCCAGAAGCTCGAAAGGCATATCCAGTTTCGGAGGAACAAACGACTGCATGCCAGGTCCGGCATGATAGGGGGCGAATCCTCGATCGTCTTCATGCTCTGAAGGTGGTTGAGTTCCTTGGTAGAGCGGCTTCAGGGGCGATTGTGAGCGAGGGGTAGCGGCGTGGCTGGCGGTCGCTGGTGCCCCTCCATGTGAGAATGAAGGTACAAGATGCGCATCGAAGGGGGTCTGCACATTGAATTGAGGGGGTTGCAAGCCTCTACCATTGATGTAAGGTGGATCCAGGGATGCTGCAGTCACTGCCGGGGGAATCCAGGGCGCCTGGGAGCGCGAGTGGTGGTGGGCGTGGCCGGGATAGAATTGACTCGCGAATTCCGGGTGCATGAGACCAGGTGGCTGGCGATGCGTTGGCTGGAAATGGGTATGCATATCCTGCTCAATGTCTTGCGGAGTGGAAGGTACCGCTGGAGAGGCATTCGTGGCACCAAAAACGATACCGTCGACACCAGGTTGCTGGATATGCAATGGAGTGGTGCCTGGGTGGGCCCGTAGATTGGCGTCATGTCCGTTGATCGATACACGTCGTTGATCGGCGGGATAGAAGGTAGCGGGGAGCTGGTCAGATACAGCAGCGCCTGCAGAGGCCCCATTGACAGTGTCCTGACGAGAAACCTCCTCTTGCTTTGTAGACTGTGCGCCGGCTGTGGTGTCTGCTCCAGGGTTCATTTCTAATATTGTCAGACTCGACTCACTCAAGCTCATTTCCACACATTACGACTTACCTTGGGCATCGGGGACCTCAACGGCAGTCGCACCTGCAGATGTCGCCTCAGAGCTTGCGGGTAGCCTGTTCTCGACACTTTCGTGTTGTGCGCCAGAGACTTGGGTGTCCGGTGTCAGAGGGTCGGGAGCGTTTCGTCGGTTGGAGCCGTTCCCAATGGGCTGGGGAGTAGTCGCACGCGCATCTTGCTTGTTCACGGTCTCGCCAGGATTCTCGTCCGGGGTGATGGGGCGCGCAGCTCGCTGTGGGCGGGACAGCTTGTGAGGAATTGCTGGAATGATGGGTAAAGCTTGTCGGGTCTGTCGGGCTCTAATACCAGCAGCGGCATCGGAGGTTGTCGCCATGGTAAGAGAGGATCTAGCGATTGCTTGGAACGGAATGGGAGAAGGGGGTCGGTGCAGGTAGAGGGAACTGAAGCTTAGCAGCGGCTCCAAGATAATTGCGGATGCAGCTCGAGTTGGCAATTATCCTGGAGCGCTGGGAAGTATTTGAAGAGCAACAGGATAGAAAGAGCCGTAAAAGGCAGAGAAGAATGAGGTGTTATGTTGTTGAGAGTTGGGGTAGAGAAGAAGGGAGGAGGGAGGATGCGGCGATGGGAGTTGAAGTTGGGTTGTGGTGGTTGTGGTGGTGAGTAGAGTGATGGTGGGGTGGTTGTAGGGTGTGTTCGAGGTAAGAGGTGGTGAAGGACCTTTGGTGGAGGCGGTGGAGGAAGAGCTAGAGTAGAGAGAGAGACACACACACAGAGAGAGAGAGAGAGAGAGTACGAGTAAGGGGATCGGAGTTTCTTTCTCTCGCCGTCTATGTCAGTCCACGTCTTGTCTGTAGATGGTTTAGTTCGTAATCTTCTCCTTCGTCCGCCCTTCAGCTAGTTTAGGTTATTTCGATCGTTGGTCGTTCTCGCACTCTCTCGACTTGTGTCTAGTCAGTCCAGTTGGTCTCGCTGGTTCGTGTCGAATCTGATTTGATTCTCTTTTCGTGTGGGGAAAAATCCAAATCCATGTCCGTTGCCAAGAGGTTCGTCTGATTGGTCAGCGCCTCTGCAGGCCATTCGTCATACTCCTCCCCTTTCGTCATAGTAAGATGTATATAAATACATACACAGCTAGTTCCAAAGGTACATATAATAGTCGGACATTCACTGATACTCGTAATATAAGTAAACATTCAACCAACGTTAGCAAGATTAGTAACAATCACAGGGAGCATGTCGGTGTGTTTGTACATGTCAATGGAATGTTAATTGACATTATGTTATCATCATAAATATCATCATCAACTACTATTACTAGATGTTGGAGAACACTTACTGCATGACCATCATTGCTGACTCCCACTTGTTGCGTTGAAAAAATTGAACCTTTCAATTCCCAAATGAATCCCTGCAATCGCCCTCTACATGTGACTTCCGTTACTGTCACATTCATATGACTCTTTACAGAACTTCAATCAAAGCAGCAGGTGCCACTGACTGTCCATCCAACAAACGCGACCCCATCCACCATGCGCTCGTTACGTTTGTACTCCTCACCACCTCCGCTTTATCCCCATCTACCTGTCCTATACCGACCTTTCCTATAGTCCTAACCTTGAACGACATATCTCTTCAAAGGCGTCAATGCCATTCACACGTTCGGGATTAACTCCATATTCTCGACGACAGTCCAAGCCACCTCAGAATCCTATAAAGTCCTATCACCAGGAGTGCTCGAAGCAGGTGCACATGAGTTCAACGGCGAAGGATTTCGCAAAACAATCTGTTCCACCCAAGCAGACAACATTCTCGCCAACAGGTGCGTTTTGCTGAATTCCCCCATCAGGCCTTTCACTGACATTGAACAGTCAATAGATTTAGCATCCTGGCGGCACTCGATGCGAACCCTGCTCAGTGGTCATTTGACTTCTCGCAGACGCAGAATTCAATTAGCAGCTGTCGTCGTCGTGGCAAACGCGGCGGCAAGCATGTTCGAACAAAAGGCATAAGGAAGCAACGGAAGAGTGAGCAGCGCGAGGTGGCTGACAATCTATGTGAGCAAATGGCCGAAATGTGCCCTCAGGGGGTCGATGCCATCATTCACGATCCAGACCCTCAGGATGATGTACCGACGCAGGCTCTTCAGGGCGATTCTGCTACTTTCCCCGACAACGTAAGGCATCCCTGGATCCCTCAATTTGGGTCTGCCGTATCCATCATGAAGGACCTTACACCATGCAAAGACAAAGAGTCCACTTTGTTTGGCGGTAATCAATCGGTTGATCCGTTCAAACAATGCCTCACCATGGCCGAGAAGCCTGCTTTTAAGCGCAAAGAGTCGCGGTTTTTCCCAATGGCCGCCTTCCTAGCGTCACCGGACATAGCATCAACTCAATCTCCCCGGCTACCCCTAGGAACCCTGTCAAAAGTTGCCGAAGCATCAAAGCGTTTATCTGATATCATCAATACTGAGCCCAACACTCCCACTGTAGCTTCAGAATGCCGTGCCCTCTTATCGGAGAGAACTATATCCCCACCTTTGACTATCAGTTTGAGTATCGGCCGAGAACAACTACAAACTTTAAGTCAACCAGTGAAAAAGGAAGAATCCGTAGTAGTCAAAAGTTCTGTAGCCACGTCTCCTGAGATATCGAAAGATTCTGTTGCCTCTTGGACTTCGGCTTCATTAATTGACATGAGGCCAATGCGTTCAGCCACTGCACCAACAACCAGCGAATATACCGTCCCAGATGGAAGGCCTGGGGCTGCGCATCCAAATAATACCCATCAGTTGAGGAAAGATCCTTTGGAAAACGCTGCTTTACCAAGTCCAACAAAACCGGTACGGCCATTGTTGCAAAAAGCTTTGACATTGCAAACACCATTCAGGCCCAGGTCAGAGTGCGGTGAGATCGATGAGATCGCCCACAGTTCGAACATCGACCGACATAGTCGAGATGAACATGCCGATCTTGAGCATTTTCTCTCACTGGGCCACGCAGATCCGTGCTGGTGCAGGCGGAATATCTTACCAACTCCTCCGCCCTCAGATACCGAGTCATATTTCATGTCCAATGACTGTTATGGCATGACATTTTCAACTTCCCTTGAAACTCCAGCTTGGCCTGATATGTCACCGGATCAATATGCATCTCCCAATGGCGCCAATACCCCATCACTATCCTCTGAATCCGAGTTTGAAGACTTGGAATGTTGGGAACCTTGGAAGATGAATCAGGAGGACTGGACTATTCTTGCGCGTAGTGAAACTCCCCCACCAGTTCGCACTCCTCAGCTACCGCATACGCCACTTGCGCAGATGAGTCCTCCATCGGATGAATCCGATCAAGACGGAGATACTTGGACTATTTTACCTTTCTCACCAGAGACAAGAACTGCGTATGACGACAATGCTGCTGAACTGAGTGCATCCATGGGCGATCTCAGGCAACCACGCCTACGCAACGACGATACGGACAAGATTGCCCTTGCCACCGCAATCGAGTGGCCAAGTCTAGCGGAGGCAAAGAAACTGAGACGAGCTCAGAAGGAAGTGAACCATAGGCCCAGGAGCGCGAGCAGTGTTGGTGACGAGGGCGACGTTGATACCGATGGCGGTGTCATGATCGGAAGACTGTTCCACTGATGCAGGGATTGCTTGCCTTTTTTTATGAAGCTATTCATGTAAACTACTAGGAGGGGTGTTTGTGGGTGCCTGGATAACTGTCGAATTCCTGTTGGGCCGAATTGAGATGTCTGAATACTATACTTTTATCCCCTTTTCAACTATGTTGCCACTCTTGATGGACATCACATGCATGGAACTAACACAATCGAAGAGACAAGTTTGGCTCGATTTACTTGATTGTATATTAAATGCTATAATGACGTCTCGAATATGTTCATATGCTACGACCGCGTACGGCTGCTATGTTCGTATGTACACCAGCACTGAACCACTCGCTGGCTCCTTAACTTCCAAAACACCAAAGATAACGCGACCCATCCCTCAACTCCAAAATGATCCTAGTATGCTTCGATTGTCCCAATCTCCCAAAAGAAAAAATAACAAAACAGTCTTCGTGACAATGCAAGAAAGTAATGCAGGCAGTGAACATGACGTAAAAAAGTATATGCCAGTCTAATGCAACTTCGAAAAGCCGTCATTTACACGGTACTCGTGGTTGTGATGCTCGGCGCGTCGGTCCTTAGGCTCGATCCCGTGTGCGCCCTGTTGTCGAGGCAGAACAGGCCAAAGAAATCCTCTGTGCACGTCGTGCTTGCGGAGTCGTCTGATGTCCAAGGTGATGAGGATCGCTTCGCCTTTTTCTTGGTGCTGGTGCTGGTGGTTGTGGGGAGCGGGTCGTTGCAGCCGAACCAGCCTGGTGTCTTGCAGGATGTCGTGGGTGCCGGAGAGGAGGATGCTTGGGTTTGGGTTGGGGTGAGAGAGGCGTGGGTGTGTTTGGTGGATGCTGATGTGGTGGTGGTTGTGATTTCGTCTTTGCAGCCGAACCAGCCTGGTGTCTTGCAAGTTGTAGTCGTGGATGAAGACGTTGTGGTCGTGGTCGTGGTCGTTTTGTGGTGCGACGTCGTGGTCGATTCGTCGAGACATCCCCACCAACCTGGAGTCTTGCAGGTTTCCGTGCGAGTACGGGAGAAAGATGAGGTTGTTGTTGGCGCGGTGTGGGAGGGCTTTGAGGTTGTTGGTTCAGTGCCGTTGCTTTCGAAGAATTCCCATGGGAAGCAGTCTGTGCAATTCACATATTGTTCGCATTTGGCGACTTCATCGTACGCTTCGAGAACGTCCTTGATGACGCTGACAATCTTGTGGGTACCAATACCCACGCGCCATCCGAGGTCTCCAACCGTGTCGTATGCACACTTGAAGCCTGTATGGCATACGCTTTGCATGGCATAGCCACCAAAGGTGCAACTACTACTTGCTGTGTTGCATTGCCCCATATAAACAGGGTCGGCGGTGTGTCCGAAGTGGAAGCCCCCGGTATCTTTGCGTTGTTGAAAAGCACCAATCTGGTGGCCTGGGGGCGTCGGTAGACCGAGACGTGACGCGGGCATGGCCTCTGGTACGGCCTCGAATGTAAGGGCTGGATGTCCGTACGTAAGGCCGAGGAACGAGGATACAGCGCCGCCGAGAGAGTGACCGGCCATCCAGACTTCGGCATCAGGGTATAATTCGGTGACATTATGGTAGAGATCCCGCGCAGCGTAATAGTACCGATTCTTCTTGTTCAACGCGGTGACCAGGCAGGTTGAGTTGCAGGTGTAGGCGGATGTTTGGCAATCGCACACTTGTCGCCACAGGTACTGTCCTCCTTGGCCACAGCAGCAGCTGAAGAACAGATTGTCATTAATCTTGTCGTTCGTTGTTGTTTCTGACCCATCGAACACGGCAGGAGATGTTCCTTTGAGACCAATAACAACAGTCCGGTTCGTCGTATCCGCGAAGACATGACCCCGAAGCCCATCTGACTCCCATCCAAAGTCTTCTGTGTAGTTGAATCCTCCCTTCACATCCTGCCACTCTCCCGTACCAGGCTCCATGATGTATGCATTTGCAGCCATGCGTGCAAAAGTCAGAACAGTCTCCTTGTCGGTGACGTTGGGTCCAGGTATCTCATCCGTCGTCCATGCATCCTCAGCCAATTGTACCGATCTACCTTTGGATCTTCCCCAATCCAGTATGCCATCTATGGTCTCTTTGCTCCTGTCTACTAGTCGCTGAATGTTCATCGGCTCCGACCTGATGCGCAGTGGCGGTACGCGCTCCCGATCCGAGGAATGTGCATCTTCCGCCATCCATACCGCTGCATTTTCTGGAACGTCGAGGCGACGATGAAGGTCGGGGTGAAGATATGTGCCATGATGGAATATGTGTTTGAG
This sequence comes from Aaosphaeria pasadenensis, assembly GCA_022813625.1. NCBI lineage: Eukaryota > Fungi > Ascomycota > Dothideomycetes > Pleosporales > Aaosphaeria > Aaosphaeria pasadenensis. Next base: position 549,123 of record JAKLMB010000024.1, on the reverse strand, counting down.
CGAGAATTCGTGGACCTGTGCCTGAGGAGGAGAGTCTGGTGATATCGGAGGTGGCGGTAGAATGGGGATCTGTGACGCGGAGGATACAGCGAGGAATCCGAGGAGAAGGGACGCCGTCACACGGGTATTGGAGTCGCAAAGATGTTTCCTTCGCATGGCGATAAGTATGACGGAGAATATCAGACAAAATAGAAACAAAGACGCGTCTGGGTTTGGGTATGATGTCGTGTTGTTTGTTGGATGTCCGGAGTGACCTGCAGGGGATGTTGAGTATGTTATGTATGAGAGTATGCGAGTATGCTATGACGACTGCCTACTGGTTCATCGTCATGTGCGGCTATCCAGTGGATACCCGCACGTCCCTTATGTTGATCCGATCCGAGATAGCATGCGGACATCCGGTTTTGGTTTAGCCTGAATCCGAAGCTCTAGACGGCCGATAGACAAGAGAGAGCGGGGACACGAAACACATGCAGCTCACCATACACATACACACTTACGCCCACACCACCTATCACACTCGCTACTGGACTACTGGACTACTGGACTACTGGACTACGTATCCGATTACTACCACCTACTTACTGGATGGTTCCTATTCCCATAATTTCAAAGTACCCTCCTCGAATGCCTCTCTCCTCCTAGCTTAACGAGCTCGTTCCCGGCTCTCCACGGCCAATCCTCTGTCCAAGGCTTACGTTCAATGCTCCACCTACTACAAATGCCGCATGACGAAATAACAATTACCACCTGGCCGCTCTGATTATCGGAGCCTACCATTTTACGACTTGTCCTGAATTTCTTCTGAAGCTTCATTCAGTTATCACAATGCCAGAAAGGCCAAAGCAGCTCCATCCCTCCAAGTCGTTTACGCGTCTTGAGCCTACCCAGGCCAAGGGACCCTCATCCCGGGGTAGAGCTAGTACCTTGCAGGCAACAACAGCTCCTAGCATTTTAGATCCTCTCAAGGAAAAACTGCTCCCTGACGATGAAGATGAAGAACACGAAGAGGGAGACGTGTTCGCCCCGCGGGAGGAAGACGAAGAGGAGAAATCCCCAGATCCCAGCGTACCCGATAGCTTCGAGGAGCTTCCCATCGAGATAAGGAGCTTGACGGAGAGGTATAATGGCTGAGCTGCTCCATTCGGTGGTTCAATGATTCTAACAATAAACAGGTTTCTCGACTCGCTGTCTGCGAAAGTACATCCCAGCCCACTCTCCGCCGATGCCTTATCCGACCTCTTCCAAGATTTCTATACACGTGCTTCCTCTCACGTTAACACGCACATCGCTGCACTGTCCTCAAAGCTTTCGCGAGAACATACATTGAAAGCACCCCCCAAAAAGGGCGCACGGAAGGAGAGTGATGCAACTGGCGAGCAGCAGATGCTTACTGCCACCGAGATCGTCGATCGGAAGAAAGCTAGGCGTATGTTGGAAGTGAAGCGTTTTGCTTTGGAAGAAGCTATCGAGCGTGCCGTATGCGAAAAGGTCTACGACAGAATATTCAGGCATCGTAGTGCAGACGATGAGGAACGAGACCAGAAGCTCCGATCTAGGACAGCCGCCCTGTCGCTTGTTGGCATTGGTCTAAAGGAGCTACTGATGAGTGCCGAAGAATTGACAGAGGAGGAGAGGTCAAAGACAAAAGACAGGGAAGGTGAAATCAAAGATTGGCTTTCAAGTGCCAGGGAAGATATACAGAAGATGGACAACGAACAGTATCCATTGGGGAAGCTGCATCACCTCACTGCTGCCCACAAGTCTATTGTTGAGGCACTTTCCAAGATATTCCCCGCATCCTCCTCTGCTGATGAGATTCTGCCCACGTTGATTTACACCCTCATTACCTCTCCGCCAGAGCATCTTAACGTCATAAGCAACCTCAAGTTCATTCAGCGATTTCGTGGGAGCAGCCGAATGGACGGTGAGACAGCGTACTGCCTAGTCAATCTGGAGGCTGCGATATCGTTTTTGGAGACGGTAGATCTCTCATCTTTACGCGCCGAGGAAACTCAATCGGGTTTGGCGAAAAGCAATTCACGGCCTTCGACACCTCGCTCTGAAGTCACACCAATGCCATTGGGTCTATCACAAGTGCCTGATCTGACGCAAACACCAGCCACACCAACAAAGGATTCCGCAACCAAGGCGCCGCCATCTCCTGGTACTAAAACTCAGCGTCGCTTGAGCAATCTCATACAGGCGCAAACGACCAAAATAGAAGCAGCTTCCGATGCCGTGCGCGAGTCAATAATCGATTCAGCTGATCAAGCGCTCGACACTATCAATAACACACTTGAGAACAGCTTCAAGTTCCTCTTCGGGAGGGCCAAAGAGCGGGATCCGAATAGCCCGGGAATGATCGAGGAACCCCAACTCCCGAAAACGCTCGCCGATGCCAGGAGACTAGTGAGCTCAGCTCCTCATATCGACGGAGAAGAGGAGGATGCTGCCAGCGTCAGTGCAGCAAGTTCAGTGATTGGGGATGATCAAAGTGAGGCTCGAAAAGGCCAGGATGCTGGGAACAGAGTTACGGATCTCTTTGCCGGTAGGCGGCAGATTCGAGACCGTAGCGTAGATTCAGCTCAGTCCGTTGGAAGTGGCAAACGCATGGTTTCCAACTTGTCGCCGAGCGAACCCAAAATCTCTCCGCTACAGACCGCCAAGACCGAGCCGCAACCAGTGTCGACCGGCACATCTGCCGTGGACTCTATTCGCAACATGAGCAATTCATTCAATCCGCTGAATAGGTTCGCCAATATGACCGTGCTGCCGAGGTTTGGGCGAGCAGCGACCAGCAATGCCAGCACCCCTGGGATCACAACGCCCTCAACAGAGCAGTCAAAGCAGCTATCTGCACCACCCACAACTACTACACCAGGGTCTTCTACCCCAGGCGACGTTCCACAGGTCGATGAGAAGGGCGTCCGAGCGATCGCGGCGCTAGACGCTCTCAAGAAGACACCACCACCAGTCAAACGATTCTTAGAAGTCAAAGATGCTTCGGATTTAAAGATAAAGGAAGTCGATGAGTTGTTGAAGGAATATCAAAGATTAGCGGCTGCAATGCGGGGAGCTATCAATCATTGATTGTCATGCATGGCCATTTGGGAGTTAGGAATCTTTGCATATGGGTTTATGGGCAGCGTGTGTCGTAGGAGTTTCTCCAGCATATATAGAGGATCTAGACATTGATCTGTCACTCAGATCTTATATACCTGTACACTTGACAAAAACCCCTCGAACGTTCACCAAATTATGTTTTAAATATCCGCTATGTGACTGATGACGCTAACACGATTTGGGTTCTGGTGTAGAGGCGTAAGGTGTATGGTTGCTAGGGTAACGAAAGCGCGCGTCCGAACCCTCTTCGCTTCGGTTTGTGTATTGAGGGAACAACGATGACCCACGACATCGACAACCACCACTATCACCACCACCACCGACTATATCTTCAAATGGCGGAACCAATGTCTTCGCTATCACCCGAGAAACTGAACGCGTCTATCTACCCTACTGACGAAGACGATATGACCTGGCACGATCCCCCTTCGTCGCCCTTTGTTTCCCACATCGAAAGCGACCAAGAAAACATTGCGCCAGGCGCAATGGCACCTACACCAGCTAAGCCCTTGATTGACTTCGACGAGAACCCACCACAGTCCGCTTTCAAAATTCCGACATCAAAAAGCCTTGGAAAGAAAGAACGCAACTCCCCAGTCAAGCCTACGCCGTCTCAGCGGCTGCTCGATGACTTCGAAGAGGATTCGTTCAGCACGTCAGACGCGCGTGTAAGTCCGAAAAAGGCATCGCCAGTCAAACAGACCCAGACAGATCGTCCAGAATCTGCCTTGAGCAGTCGTTCGAGCAAAATATCTCCCATAAAACTCTCGCGAACACCTTCCGCCGAAGTTGCAGAGCGCCTTTCGAGCTCCATCCGATCAACAACACCCGATGGTCTCCCTGCTTCGCATCAAATTGGGTCTACATACTCAGAACCCGCATTGCGTGATAATGAGGGGTTGACACAAGCAATTCGGATGATGGACACAGAAGCGGTACTCCGTGATAATGAGGGCTTGACTGTTGCTATGAAGAGCATTGAGGAATCGCGCAGCGAGAGCTACGAATCTTCCACTACATACCACGCACAGGCTGACATCACCGACTTCGACGAGTTTGGAATGGATAACACCGAATTTGGGCCTGATGGACCTGATTTGACATCTGCTGATATCGACGACACATGTTTCAGCACATTTTCGGAGATGCCCAACTTGGATATGACCAAGTTTGCAGGTCTGAACAAGAGCCCCACCAGGAAAGGGTTGTACGACCCGGTATGCAGCATCATCGCTTTTAATCCCCTTGCATACTAACAGCGACAGGCAACTCCGCGTGCTCGTGCACAGATGACCCCATCTACTGTTCAACGCAGTGAGCGCACACCATCTCCGACACCTCGCCGCCAACACAAGGACAACGATACTACTAATTTGTTGCTTGATTTCACTGCCCAAATCGAGGCTTTCTCCGTTTCTCGTCGTGCTTCTCCTTCTCGTGGCCGGACGTCCCCTACCAAATCTAGTACAGAACCAAACCTCCTTTCATATATTCAGAACCAGCGGTCACCAGCAAAGGGAAGCTCGGCTCAGGTACCAGCAACACCGTCACAGAACAGGCAGCTTCTCAATCTCTTGGACTTTGAACTGCCTCCACCTCCCACGCCTCGATCCGTCCCAACGGTCACCATTCGGGAGCTTGAGAGTTTGAAGTCAACCATGCAATCTCAAATCTCGAGTCTCACGGCTTCTCTATCTGGCAAAGAAGCCGAGGTCGATTCACTTGTTAAGGCGATCTCTGGTGCAGAACGGAGAGTCGGCGAAGCTCAAGAGCAACTTCGGGACGAGCGGAGTGCGCGTGAACACGCAGAAGCTCAAATGGAAGATTGGAAGAAGAAGGGTGAGGAAGTTCAGAAGATTTTGCTGGATGTTCAGTCAGAACTTGCACGCAACGACACGGAACGCGATGCGCTACTCACCCGTCTCGCAGAGGCCGAAAAGCGCGCTGAAGAGGCTGAGGCACATGCTTCTGAACTCGAAACTCGTGCTATTGAGGCTGAGAGCAAGAATGTCGACATGACCACCTTTCTAAGTCCTGAGGATGACGAGAACAAGAAGGTCTACTCGGAGATTGAATGCCAAGCTGCAATTGCCGAGAAGGTTAATGACGTCGCTCGCGATTTGCACACTGCATACAAGGCCAAGCACGAGAAGAAGATCAAGGCTCTCAAGGAAAATTATCAGAAGAAGGCCGATGAACGGTGCAAAGAGTTGCGTGTCCAGATCATCCGTTTAGAACGACAGGTCGAAGAGGCAGAGAAGAAACGAGATGACACGTTCTCGAAAGTCGTTCCCCCAGAGTTTGCCGAATCGAAAGATGGGGTCCCGACTGCCACTCCTCCCACATCAAACGCGGGGGATCTCAAGACGATTGAGACCCAAAAAGCGGAGATCGAAAACTTGAAGGCTAAGCTGGCTGGTCTTCAATCAGAACTCTCCAGTCTCCGCAAGTCACAGGATGTACTCATGCAAGATCTCGAGGCCGAACGTGTCGAGAAGGGCGAGCTTGTCGCTGCCGCGGAACAAATGCTTGCTCTCTGTGGAGAGAAGATGGGCGAGATCCAACAAGAGGAACTTCGTAAATCGCACCTCGGTGGCGCGCCTCCCTCTGCCCCCGCTCCAACATCCACTGCTAACAACCGCACTGCACCATCGATGCGGAGCACTGGCTTCCTAGCTGGGGGCGCTCCCGTATCCTCAATTTCTCGTCCTGAGTCCGCACTCGGCGGAGGAAGGCCCACATCAGCAATGGGCGATCGTCTAGGTGCCATGGGTGGTGCGTCTGCCAAACCTGCAACAACGGGTGTTCCCAAACCAAGCGGCCTCAAAGCGCCTGGCGGTGGCTTCGGCTTCAAGGGACCATCCGGATCGGCCCTTGGCAGGAGCACATCGGGAAGCAACAAATCCCGGCTCATGAGCAATATCGAACGCATGGGCGGCGGCAAGAACGGAGAGTGAACTATTAGGCTCACCGGATGATACCCTTTTCCTTCTGGTTGTTTTCTTGTCATGTTTGGGGTAGGCTTCACGACAAAGCTAGGGTCAGGTTATTGGTATATGAATAGGAAGGAGATGCGTGTATCTAAGGCGTTTATAGGAAGGAAGCTCGGCGGACATAACGAAAACAGTACCGAGCGTAATGCATGGCTGGGGAAGTACAGTATCTCTTTCCATGGGCTTCTCACATATTGTCTCTGCGACACCACATCGCGCTTAGCCCTGTATGTTCCTTTCACGCTACACTGTATAGTTGGTTGCGTAGATATGGCCGGGTAAATGAGCTTTGGAATTATGATCCTTACCTTGTAGTGTTCAAGTGACATCAACCATTGACTACGCGCCCTCTCTCCTCTCGACTAGGATCTGAGATGCAATCAAGATTGCTCGGCTGATTATGAATGAAGTAAGATTGAAGAAAACTAGATCAAATACGATGCCGAGATACGAACGTGGGATCTTGAGTATCTCGAGTTGCCTTCGGCCGCGTGGTTTCTGTACATACAAATGTACCACCTCTTCTAATTCAATGAAAAACAAGTAGTTAATAGCGGAACACTTCAGATAGGACGTGCAGGTGGCCGAACCTATCATACCTGGATCCTTTACCTAATAGTATTCGTATTGCTGACTTACGCATGGGATCAAAACCAACGTACGGGGATTGTATTCGTCAAATTTCACACATCATCTTTGGCCAGAACAATGCCTCCATAACAATGGGAAACAAGGGCCTGACCTCATACTGCATTGAACTGTTGCTGCGTTTTCCATATGTAGACTTAGACCAGGGCCCTCAGCGCGATTTTTATCTGATCCGACATTTCGCAAGGTAGAGGCGACAAGGATGTTATGAACTGCCAATTATAGCGGCTTATTTCCAAGATAACCTTTCTGTGTTAACCCTATTGCATACTTAATCTTGAACTTCCTCGTATCGTCGCCGCATTCTGAAAAGATTGACACGGCCCCGCGACACAAATTTTTATCTGATCCGACACTTTACAGGGTACGGTAGGCAAGGATCCTACCTCGTAGTTATCAACTACTCAATCTGGGAGCTTATGACGAGTAGAATTTTGTCCGCAACCATCTATGCGCAGGATATACAATCTCAGGATATATAAATACTGCATTGTTCATTGATGTATCATTTTACTGTTCTACTAACAACCTCCCTCGCAGAGCATACTCTACAAACAACAAGCTACCTCAAGTCACCCAAAATCAATTATTACATTCTTCTTCACTTTACCTCATTTTTGTTGGATCAAGATGCAGCTCAGCCAGTTGTTCACTATCTTCTTTGCGGCAACTGCCTGTGCGGTAGCTTTGCCCGCTGCCCAGAAGGACGAGGCGAATTGTGGCAAAATAATGTTTGGTACTATCGCTGCTTGCCAGGAGAAATGCCCTGGAACTTGCCGCGTACTATTTCCTATTCGGCTTCAATGCCAATGCTGAGCAGCTCTGCGATACGGTTCCATATGACAAGTGACAAGAAGTTGGGACAGTTCGTGAGTGTGGCCTGACCTGGTACAAACAAGTTTTGTGACTGATTGTGCAAGTAGCTTTGTCGCTGAGTCTATGGGCGCTGTTGGTGGTTGCCATAGAAGTTAGCAATGGAATCATAAATATCGATCATAGTTCATTAACTTGAAATTGTGCACCTCAAGTCTCTGGCAATTACTATGTGTTCCCGAAATTTACTAGTTCCGGCGGCCCGACTATGTTCAGTAGCCAGCTCACTTCGATCATGTCGGACCCGACTAACCAGAACGTATCAGGTATCTGACACCATCGACGAGCTATTGCAAGCTTCCCGCGAGAACAAAGAGCATACTTATAATTAGTAGCTGCCCTGCATGCGCTGAGTAACAATAAGTAGAGCTGTCGTACGTTGCCAGAGTAAAGCTTTCTGGGACAGTAGAGTTAAAGCTTACTATATTACGAGTAAACCTGGAAGGGCTCTCATATTATGAACTAGCAGAAAACATTGTAATTCATATATTTGACTTATGAGAATTGAACTATGATTATATGACTTATATAGGTGAAGGTTCTTTCAACAGTCAATTACTACACACCTATTATAGCTGTGCGATTTAATTTATCAATCAAATATAGATTTATTAAGAGTATTTCCACACAGAGACTCCTCACTCAAGACTTGCCTGGAAGCCTAACGATTAGTCCTCGATTCATCATACAAGATATAGTAATAATCAATATAGGGTCTGGGTACAAAGTCAAGGGGCATTGAATGCGGTAGCCTGAGGTGACTATTGAGGTGGCTACTGAGATATAGTGCAGAAACAAGCCAACTCTAAGACCACAGGATATTGTGTTGAAGGCGACTCGATCAAGATACGCTCGGTGCTACAGTGTAGCTAGCACATCTTGCAACGCACCTACCAGGCTCATATCCAGCCGCTACTCGAATAATTCAGTGGTAGGAATATACTTCTCTTTAAGAGGCCATCCTGATGACTCTATGATCAAATGGACTTGGGACCTACTCAGTTTACAATACATGGTCCGTTTTCGAGTCTTTTGGTCCTTTAAACCCTAAAACATACAGCCTCTGCGGTGATGGCTACGACCGAATGTACCTATTACCACCAAATTCGCCCTCTGCTACCGAGACATCACCTGTCCCAATGTCGCCATCGTCTATCTCATCTACAGGACAAATTCTCGGTGTCATCGTTGGCGAGTCGTCGGGCTAACTCTTATGGGAGTTGAATTTGTCTTCTTCCTCTACCACAGGAATAGGAGGGCCGCAACTACTTTTAAGGTGCATGCTCCCAACCCATGGACTTTACGGGATACTGCATTCAACGACCAAAAGCAGAGCTTTGCATGGTGTATAGATCTTTCTCAACCGTGAGCATCTGAGCCTGGGTAGTGATTTCGCCGCTGGATCATATTCTGCCGAGGTGTCTGGTGAAGCTACACAACGATAATCTAGATGTTCGGCAAACGTGACTCTGAGCATTAGATCTGGACCCTATGCCTGCGCGCGATAATGCCCCCCTCTCTTGAACTCTCACTTCTTCGAAAATTGTGCATTTGTCCAAGGCTAGCAATGCTTCGGAAGCTTGCTCCACGCAAGGAACGATTTTCGTATCAGAGAATGAGGCAAACAGCTTATGGTACGGTATAGCTCTGTGTATTAAGCTGTAGATAAATCGCCTTTGTTATCAAAGGTCCCTATTAAAATTCAGCAACGAATAGTTCCAACAACATGATATCAAAGTGTACTCTGTGACAAACTTTCCTTCTCGTTGTAATGCTGGAGGATGGGTTTTCCATAGAGGCTTTGCGTAGGCGAATCTAATTGGTTTAACGTCTGGGACCCAACCCCTGTCTTGTAAACTAACGATTTAGCTCGAGGCTATCAGAACTTCAATCCATATTGACAATCAGGAGATAGGAAAGGTCCTATTATAAACCATTCCAAATCGTATGATTAGTATGTGAGAGACAGTTTACGATTGGGTATAACCCCTAGGCGCGGCGGCTCTTCCAGCCAGTCAACTTCTGCGCAGATCTGTGATGGCTGTGCGTGCAGGCGCCAGAGCAACAAAGATCGGCACACGGCGCCACAATGTTTTGATATCTCTAGTCTCCCCACGATCACACCACTGATCGTCCAGCCAATTGCTGCCTTGTAATTCAGCACATATGTGTGAGATCCATTGCGATTGCGGAGTGGATAAGCTTAGCTGGCTTCACTTACTAGGGGGGCAGTCTTGGCAGCATAGTCAATGTCATCAAGGTTATCAGATTTCCATACACATCTGTGTGTAGATTGTTTGATCCCTATGATATATTCCAGCAACCAACCTGTCAAATGAATCCAGCTGTTAGGTGAAATGTGTAGCCACAAAGAATCGTCTATCTATATTTTAGAACTCATCATGGTCAGTTCTTTCCTAGTTCTGTGCTATTGCTCGACGATAGATAGCCTGTAAGAGTTCGGAATCTACGGACGATGGGAGGCACCATGCAACGTGGCCAGCATGTCTTGGATGAGGCACCAGCTCCCTCCTATGACGCTCACCGGGTGCACGCGTTCCCCGAGCCTTTGTCCTTGCACAGCCCTCTAGGTTATAGCTCAGTGTGGAAGCGTTCAATACGGATGTGGCCAACATTGCCACTTAATGTCAGCTTACCTAGGCAAACTTCAGGATTTCCGCGCGGTTAAGGACCGTCGCTTAGCGCTTTATATTCGCTGATTCGTTGCTGCGAATCCTCTGGCGCGCGGAAGCGCGTAAGCGCCAATCCTACATACACGGGCCGGAGCGTTGATGCTATAAGTCGTTTCTCGCGCTTGACTTTTCGTGCAGATGATCCCCACCCTCCCTCCCTCCCTCACTAACCCTGCCTCACCCTCACTCATCCCAGACTCTTGGCCTCATCTCAGATCCTTCAGACAAAGAACCTGCATCATCGCATTCTCTCGGAGCCGCGCATTCTACTGTTATTTCCGCATATATCATACTTCTTCGCCTCTACTGGCCGTTTCTCATTTCTCTACTCATCATCTCTTGCTTCACCAGATCATTTCCCACACCTTCTATAAACACAATTTCCTCCCAGATTCAATGGCTATTTGCCATTTATTGGCCCTCGTGCTTCAGTGCACACTGTTCACTGCCATCGCGTGCCTTCCTCAATCTACCGCGACTCCTTCGCCTCATTCGGACAACGACAACAGCTCCGTAATAACTAGTATTATCGAGATCGTCATTGCATTCGCAGCTCTCATTGTTGCCATTATTGGTGTCCGTCGCTACTGGGTACGCCGAGGACGGTTTAAGCAAGATGGCAAGCAAGCTCGGCTTTATCAACGTATGTACCGAGTTGATTCAATCCTCCTGTTGTCCATTCAGGCACTAACATTAAATCAGACTCGCAAGGTATCACGAATGATTTTGAGACTGCGAACGATTATAACTATCATCATCACTACCACCATTATTACTATCACTTGGAATCGAGGACATAGGCCAAGGAATCGGTAGAAGGGCCAATGTATATAGCGCACCAGCTAAGGCGTCGGAATTCTAATCTTGTCATCTTTTGAAATGTGGAGATTCAAAGAACTGTTCTAGAACATCTACACGCGGCGACCGGATTGTACTCTCAGGAGAGCGGTGAAATGACGTTTGCAACCAGTGTAGACCACAACTTTGGCGACGGAGCCTTGGTCAGCCGGCACTTTGTGTTCAACCAATAGGAACCCTTTCCTCTCCCCTCTGAGCAAGGGCCATGTGGGTGGGTGTAGAACAATCGCTCTACCTGGCCTCGTATCATAAAGCAGTGCGTGGTCTGGGTAAATTTATCGGTGGCCTCCTCCAAGAAACCCTCTGGCCGCCTGTACCCTGGGAATGCCCAACCCTAAACAAAACGCCGTACTCCGTACTTTTTAACACTATTTCAAGAGATCCTGCCCTTCTCCTAACCCTTTCTCGGGAATTTCGGCGGCGGCGGGGTCTCTTGGAGGCGCCCACCCGTCAATTACCCCGTCGATGGGGCTCCAGGCACTGAATGCATGGGGGGCTTTCCTCCTTCAGTTTACCGCATTTCATTATGCCGGCATACTTTTGACCCTTTTGAACCGACTCCCATGGGAGATCGTGGCTTTCCGCTTTCGTAAGGAAATTATTGGACGTCCTGCCCAGACAGCGGCGAAAAGCAGGGGTCGGGGCAGAAGCTATGGAGAACCTTTGCGGGTCGGTGCGCAAAGTGATTGTAAACTAAGATGGCGATTCCGAAGCACTGGATACAAATAGGTAGAGTTGGACGGAGTAGAAGGATTCGAACTGGGAGCAGATGCAATAATGGACGGTTAGTGACAATCCCCGTCGGCGCCGGAGTCAGCTCTACGCCTCAGCCTTCTTGTTTCCTAACGCCAGGGCCGTGGACCGGCGCCGATTCGACATGGGCGTAGCACGCGAGACATGGGCTTAGCACGCGAGACAAGAGTCAAGAGCGTCGAGAGATGATCCTGTTATCTTACGAACGATACAGCATGTTGAGGAGACCATGGTACGGAGGAGATGTATGGAGTACATCTCTCCAGCCAGAGTGAGGGGATTTCCCAAGCATTTACACCATTCCATCGCCCATGACCATCTCACAATCAAGCGACCTCCTGCATTCGACAATACGGTACTTCGAGCATCATACTGAGCTAGGCCACAAGCACGAGATTTCTTCTTCGTGGAGAAGTCTGCGACTCCAGGCAAATCTGATGAATTCACACTATTTTGTGATCGCTTGTCAAAATGCCAGCGCAAAAAAGGCATGTATGAAAGCGTAGAGTTACACGGTCATGCTGCTTCACGTTCTTACAGGTGATCTTTTCTTGTTTTCATCGCCATACTGATCTCACTGTAATAAACCGAGATACACTCCACCAAATGTTTCAAATTGGCAGCGAGTCTCCAGCCAATTGGGTAGATCGTTGATACAATTTTAATTATCATAGGGTGCGCCATCGTACCTACCCCCTAATAGTCAATAATGGAAGGAGCGTGGAAGGAGAGGGCAAGCTGGCGATCGCGCGGGCAGTTGGGAAGTTGCCCGACACCAGAGCAGATAGTTAGGCGAGGCGGAAACTGCTATCATTGCTTGTATCGTATCCTTGCAATTCCCCACGTCAGCGACCGGTTCGCTTTGAGAAATGCTATGAGAGAAAACAATTCACAGGCGGCTCAAAGCCCGCTCCTGTGCAACCGGAGGCTGCGCATGTACAGAGGATGCAGATGAGGGTTCTGTGTATGCCATATGCATGTCCACTGCATCTCCATACTCTGCTGAGTCTGCTCTCCCACTACTCCGTACACCATACCGGCATCTGTCGCTATTACCAGTAATCTTAGACTCCTCTACCTTAACCTCTCTACAGAGTACCTACCTAGTGCCTATATGCCTTTAGTAGTATTATAGGGAGTAGGTAGGGGTTATGAGTCTCTTTACTACTATATCTATATAGCTCTATTATCCCTCTATTCTTTAGCACTTATTAGTATCTACAGAGTATTGAGTTGAGTGATGTGGAATGGAGTGGTGTGGAATGGAGTGGTGTGGAGTGGAGTATTCGTTGTCCCGGTCAACAACATTGGCCAGGAGGGCCGGCCTTGGTGGCTTTGCTTGGTCCTGCATGTCTGGACATGGGGTCTACACCTGCATGAAGTGCTACGAAAAGCCACCTAAAGCTATGGACGGTGGCTACCTTCAGAAAAACTATCAGTACTCCGTATTTTAACTGTATAAAAGCTTGCTCGACCACATTTTCTCCATTTTGTTCATAACAGCCAATTCATAAATACGCTAAGTTTTCACTGACAGTGTTGAGGTTCATTATGGAATCAGCTATGATTGTTATTTTTGTATCAGCAACCTTCCTCGTACGCTCGACCCATAGTCATCCACTTCCTACCCCAACGCCCAGTCCAGAACCAAGTGACTCTGAGAATTCGAATCAAGAAACAGCGTCATTTCTTGTCAATTGCGCGACCCTGGTGATCACTATATTATTTGGCGTAATTGCTGCCTGGCTGCAGTGGAAGTGCGGACGAAGGCAAATCCAATCCATTCCGATTCCAGGGTCTCATTCATCAGGTCCGTGATATATCAACACTTACCGTTCCATTGACAACGTCTCATTCATTTCATAGGATCTATAATTTTACGACGCACCCTATTCGCCAGCGAATTCTATTACGCTGCCTCCGCTGAACCCCGTTCACAGAACGGCCATCCAAGGCCTATACCTACCCGTCGAAGGATGGCTGGAACAACTTGAATACTTGAAGGTTGGCATCTAGTTATGTTCAGGACAGCTTACACTAATCTTCTGGGAAGTTCAAACAGGAGGACAGGCCAACTCGACTTTATCAACGTGCGTAGTCAAATGGTACACCCTTCATGTTATGCAAGCAGACACTAACATTTATTCAGACTCACAAGCTATCCCGAATGACTATCATCATCACTAGCACCACTATTACCATCACTTGGGATGGAGATCGTAGACAAAGGAAACGAAGGAGGAGAGTACATGCCCTAGATAATAAATGCACTCGGAATCCAAGCTCTTTTTTTTTCCTCAAAAACTCAGAATTCAGAATCCGATGCACTGAGTTGAAATGATGTTGGCAATGTGTATACGCCCGGATTTTACGGCAGGCCGTAAACCTCGACTTACTGTTGAGACTGCAGTGATCAATTTCGCGTTCACTCCAAAGCCTGTCAGCGAGGCCGAAGCCTGTTAACGAGGTTCAGGAGAGTAACAACACCAGAATAACATTGTTTTGCAGTGGTGTGGGCAGAGCATTCTAGAGCCTTACGATGCCTGGCGCAAGCTTCTACAGGCAAGAGAACCAACAAACTTCCGTTGCATCGCACTAGCTTTGATCCTCTTACCAGCGATTTAAGCAGGGCCGGACTTCGAGGACTTTGCTTTTGGTTGGCCTCAGCAGTAGTCAGTACGAGATTCAACCCATGAACAGACATGACTTTTCTAGGCTCGCACGATAAAAAAGAATCACAGGTGAGAACACAGGCTTTCGCGTGAAATACCTTCGCAAGGGCAGAAATACTAGACGATGGCGCTGGACGAAGGCGGACGATGGCAGCGTTGGCCGATGGCGGTGTTGCGCGTTTTCAGCGTTGGACGCAGCGCAACGGGCGCCGCCGTGTGGACGACGGTCGAGGAAGGGAAGTGAGTGGTTGGCGGCCTGTGAACCAAGAGCAGCAGCCACTACAACTAGGCAGGCGATCCTAAGGGTGGTACATAAAGTGAGGCTGCTCGTACAGACCCCCCGTATGAAAGCCGTCAGAGCCATGGATTGCGTCCAAGCGGCGAGCGTCGGGCGTATTGGAAGATCAATTCGGTCTGCGTGTCACACTGTCAATCTGCGAGTACTGGGGTGCCGGGGCACCCGGGGAAATCAATCCGCGAACTTGGCAACTGCGGAGCAAAGATTGATGGTCTCAGTTTCCATGGACATGGTCATCTCATCGTCGGATCTACCCCACCAAATTCGTTGCAAGAGTCAAATTTGAACAAGGTCGCTGCTTCGGCGTCGAAGCTGCATTCACGGAACTAGACCTTAGAATTGCAATAGAAGTAGCCATCGCCCAACAAACGAACGTCTTCGCAACAACAGTACCCCAGAAAGCAACAGGTTAGGTAGGCTATGAATTTAGAATCCTTTTTCGTCGTCAAGGAGCCTATTACTCCAGACAAATAATGATAATACTACACGAACTTATGATCAATTGGCAAGTACCAGATGTACGAAAAAATATGCAATAGACAGGCTTTCTTTTTGCTGCATGGATTGCCGTAGAGCACTCGCGGTAAACCTACGAGGCACCAAGCTCCCAGAGCGATCGACCGGACTCGAGCGTCAAGGTAAAGAACACAAGCATGCTAATATGCCATGCTAGGACTCTACACAGTATGCTTAGTAGCATATACCTACGGTACCTACCTAGGTAATCCACCAAGAGATGTGATCGGAGCCTCCTGGTTGATTAGAGAACACGAGAGTAGCGAATAATGTTCAATTCCCCGTATTAGGATTAGTCGTTGATATAGCCATGCAGCAATGGATCTGACATAATGATCGCCCGCAGCCTGTAGCGCATTCCCTTAGGCAGGGGGGTGACGTGTAACTAGCACGGATAATTGCCGCCTTATTGTTACGAATGGAGTATGTCAGAGCCTTGTACTAAGGTTGTGTTTACCCTAGAATCTCATCGCTTTCATCACTCGGGGTTTTCCAACCCCACTGACCATTTCGCAGACCATTTCGCAGAGGTATCCGAAGAAGCGCAAGGCACGATCGTGCTCTCTTCTTTGCAAGCAACAGAAATAGAATTCTTCTCTTTCGTCGCTCTAGTTTCGAGGATTCTCGCGAGTGGTGCACGCAGTGCTTCGAGGACTTTTCTTTCGGTGCGCCTTGACAGTAATGAATAGGATACTCCGTACATCCCATAGATAGCCACATAAGTCTCTTCGTACAATAAGAAAAGAAGTACATGCTTTTGGGCGCACCGAAGCGCGGCCCGAAATGCATGTGCAGAGGCGGGAATGCTGGGTGACGACGGGAAACAAAGTGCCTGCACGTAACCAGGAACTCTTCGAACAAGGGCCTCATAATGTGTGGCCCGTGGGTAATGGTATGCACATAGCAGGCCACAGCGCCAGGCCAGAGCTAGGCCAGAGCCACCAGGACGACCGCCCTACCCCCGTGAGATTCCCTCCAGCACCTCAGAAGAAAGAAGGCCAATTGCTCACTCTCTCCCCGACAGGGGCAGGCCCGTCAAATTTCTGCCTAAGTGATCGAAACCTTTACCGATGAGGATACTTACCAGGTAGGCGTTTTTGTTTGTATGCCCTTAGAGCACCTGAACGAGTATCCGAAGGACGAGGAGGCATGTTGAATGATTCATTTGTATGTGGTTTCTAACGAACCCCTGCGAAAACGAACCGTGAACTGAATTCCCATGACCGTTAGATGCGAATCGGGAAGTGGAAAAGGGCCCAGAAACGCGGAACAAAACTGACGGGAGCGATCGTTAACCCCCGCCCCCGCCCCCGCCCCCTCCCCCCCCCCCCCACGCCATTTCCACAAGCAAGCGAGCTGCTCTGAGGGCCACAGTCTGTCTATACCCATGATGTGTTCCTAGGTCATCTTCAGGCGCGTTAGTGAATTCTTTATGACGCGGTGCTCCGTACGGAGTGCTTCAAGCATCCTACTTCGCTCGGTCACGAATGCAATCCCTTCCTCAGCGAGATATTTCGGGCTCTGGGCAAATTTTACGACGCTACAGGAGACTATAACGGAGATAGGTCTACTTTGATCCTATTTAGCCCACGCTCAATGAAATTCGTAAAGCCATGGAAACAAGCATGTCCTATTATGATGTGTCGCCATGTTGCACGGCATGTGTCCAGGGCCGGATCCCTCAGCGAGCCGGTGTCCAATGAGTATGATTCCGCAGCGAGAACTGCCTTGCGCGGGAGGATAAATCAGCCAATCACAGGGAGGCGGACGCGGGTGGGGGGCGTTGCTGATTGGTTAATTTACATCCATAGGCATAAAGCGCGACATGACCGTTGTACTGTCGCCTCAATATTGCAGGAGCAATTATCAGCTGCAACCACCTCTCGTTCTTCACAATCTTCCTACTTGAGTGTTTAGTAGGAGAGGATTTGGTTTTCACCATGTTGGTTGGCATTGATCCAGGGCCGGTGCCCAATGAGTATGATCCCTTAGCCAGAAAGTCGCTTCAGAGGCGATATCCCTGCACTTCTCTGCATAGTCGTGTTGTTGGAGGTCAATCTTCTCCTGCCTGAAAGTGTATACCAACATTCAAAGTTTCACAATAAATGAGGAGATCAAAATGGACGGCGCAATGATTTCGGACTCATACAAATCGAAAGGACATATGCTCGAGAGCTACAATTATGCGTATCTTGGTTTAGAATGGGTTAAGAAGTTAGCTATGAAACCACAGATGTGGAAATCATCCCTGCTTCAAACGTTGACTCGTGCAGAACAAATGCCAATAACAAGCGAGCATAATTACTTGCTGCTGACCTTCCGCTCGATTCCACCTTTCTTAAAGTACGGATAGATAACGTCTGCCCCGTCGGGGAGTACGGTGTATATAAACGCTTGTTCGACCACATTTCATCCATCTTGTTCATAGCAGTCAATCCACTATTGCGCCCAGTTTCGAAATATTTTCTGGATCTTTAATCGAGTCCAGGTGCATTGTTAGGAATCAGTCATGAATGTCATTCTTGTACTAGGGAGCTTCCTTGTACACTCGACCAATTGTCACCCGCACCCAATCACGACCCCAAATCCCGAGCCGAACAAACCTGAGACTTCGAATCAGTTCATTGAAATAGCAGCACTGCTTGTTGCTTTGGCAACCCTACTGGTCGCCATATATTCCGTCCAGCAGCAAAGCAAATCTGAACGATGGCAATCATATTTCAATCCTTCTCTGGTGATTTCACAGTCAGGTTCGTCATATATAAACCCTGATTGTGCCATGGCCAACATCTAATTGATTTCAAAGGACCTACAGTGCTACGACGGACCACCTTCGCCAGCGAATATTATTACTCATCCCCCTCTGAAACATATTCACAAGGCTACCGCTTACGGCCAATGCCGGCACGCCGAGAGACTGCTGCAGTAGTTGGATGGCTTCGGCGTTGATGGGGAATGGGAACAACTTTCAGTTCCTTTGTATACCATTCGTTAATATCAATTCTGCTCTTCGAGGACAACCCCAAGTTCTGGAGGCGGGGATCGAGGCGCTCGCAAAATTATCCCTCCCAGTCACAGCATAATTTCGCCTAGTATTCATGATCATTAGTGCTGCAGAGGACTTCTATAGTATTTGGGCACATTGTTGCTGGAGATGTATTCTTCATCGCCCAAAGTAATCTCTTCAGGAGGTGTTCCCGACCTCTTCGTCTTCCTAACTCCAGGGAAATTAGGACGCCTAACAAGCGCTTTCAGCCGTTTGATCTTGTCTTCTGCAGCAACAAGATATTGACAGAGCTCCTGGGTAGACACAATGATCTCTCGTCTCTCACCATCAATTTAATCCCTTGTCAGTTCCTTACAGGCAAAGCCGCTTAGTTAAAGTCGTATCCCTAGATAATTTATAGGGTTTCCTTGCTTGTTCTGCGAGAAATGTTAGGGACAAAAGATAAATAACAGTTAGGCATGGCAAATACCTCATCTGCGACTTCTTTAACTACTCATAGCTCGTCTCCATCGATAGATGGAGGAGTTGAGGTCGCCATACCGACAATGTTGCCTCGCACGACTCCTTGCTACCGTACTCAATATTCCCGTCCGACAACAACCTGCACGCTTGCATCTGAGTCAAGGATATAGTCTTTTGCCAACTGATCTAACATCTTCCTCTTCTGCGAATATGCGACTTCAAATATGACCCTAGGATATTTCCCATTGTCATGCCAGAAAGTGGCACCCGGTTCGTACCTCAACAAACTGACGATTGCAGCTGCAACGTTGCTGAGCATGACATGACGGCCCGAAGAAGAAGGCGCGCGATCTACCCGTACCCTGCTAGTGCCGCTCCCGCCTGTAACGTGCTAGCACTGTAGGTAAAATGCAAGTAGCATTATTTAGAAGCATCCATTGCCAAAACCTGCGAGTAGATACATGCCACGGGATACTCTAGACAACTTGGGAAAGGTAGAGATTATTTCATTGCTGCTTTAGAAGGCAAAAGGTGGAGCTCAGCAGACTAGGTTGCTTGATAGAACGTGGCTAGCAGGCAACGTCTCAGCCGCACTTGGACGGCCCAGCTCGCCGACTCACACAGGCGCTTTCTGCCATTGTGCACTAAGTCCATGATCAACCCCCATCGTATGAGCAACTGTCGGGTTGGACTGCTCTAGATTTCAATGCGATATTGAAACCTCAGCCTTGGGCGAATGCGTCGCAACCTTTCACTGAGCAAAGGACAGATCACGATACTTGAACGTATCACAGAACTGGAACAGACCCTGGTTCTAGAAAGCAGTCCAGAAGGAGAAAGAAGTATAGAGCTGGAAACCGTTTCACAACTAGAACACGTTAGAACTAGGTAGAGCAGCGATTGCCCTGACAACCAGATGCTACTACATTATATAAGTACTATCACATTGGCAATTCAATGTCGCCGCTGATGCGCTCCCGTAAATAGTTACCTCCGCAGCTCTGTTGCCTAGCAACACCTTTGCCCACAGAGGTCCCTTTGTGTTGCTCTTTAGTTAAGTCCTTTGAAACACAGCTTCACCTTACACGTTTAAAACGACCTTGATTATGAAACAACGGCGTAGGTCTATTACCAGCTTTCGGCATTAGATTAATCCGTCACCATGAGCAAAGATGCGAAAGGAAACGCGGGGACGGCGCCCCGCCAGCCGGAACAGCGAGACGACCAATCTGAGGAGCAGCTGAGACTGATCCTAGAGGCATCACCCAGCGCCGACATCACTGAGCGCAAACGGAACGAACAGCGTCTGCGGCTTGTCATCGATGCGGCGCCAACGGCGATGCTTGTGGTCGATTCCGAGGGCACCATCCGGCTGGCTAACGAGACCTCGAACAAGCTCTTCGGCGCAATGCCCAGCCAGTTGCTTGGCGAGGGCATTGACATGCTGATACCGGAGCGTTTCCGTGCCAAGCATCCCGACCACCGGCGGGGCTTTTCCAAGCATCCGGCTGCGCGGCCGATGGGTGCTGGACGCGATCTGTACGCGCGCTGCTTGGACGGGACGGAGCTCCCCGTCGAGATTGGGCTTAGTCCACTAGAGACCGAAGAAGGCTGTTTCGTCATCGCCTCAATCATCGACACCACTGAGAGGCACCGCAACGAACAGCTGCAGGCGCAGGTTGCCGCGGCTGAGGCGGCGACCCGCGCCAGGACAGACTTCCTAGCGATGATGAGCCACGAGCTCCGCACCCCACTCACTAGCATTTTGGGCGTCATCGAGCTATTGCGCGGCGACCACTCGGCCGAGGAGCACAGAACGCTGATGGACGCCCTACAGGGCTCGTCCAACAGCCTTGCTACTATCGTCTCCGAGATCCTTGACTTCAGTAAGATCGATGCCGGCCGGCTCAGCATCGAAGACATCGACTTCGAGCTGACCTCAGAGGTCGGCACGGCTATTCAGCCGTTTACTAAGGTTGCCCTTGCCAAAGGTTTACTGCTTAATTACATCGGTCCCGACTTGTTGGCCGCGCCGTTTGTCGTTCGCGGCGACCCCACGCGCTTGCGGCAGATCCTCGTTAACCTAGTGGAGAACGCCATCAAGTTCACTGAGGCTGGTGAGATCGAGGTCAGGGTTCGTGCGCCGAAGCACAACGACGACCCGCGCTGGCGGTTTGTCGTTCGCGACACGGGCGTTGGCATTGAGGAAAAGGCGCGAAACAAGCTCTTTGACCCGTTTGTCCAGGCTGATCAGTCCACGACGCGCAAATTCGGCGGAACAGGACTGGGGTTGGCCATCTGCCGTGGTCTCGTCGAGGCCATGGGCGGCGAGATTGGCGTGCAGAGCGTGGCAGGCGCTGGCTCGGCGTTCTGGTTCACCTTGCCGCTGCACAAAGGCGATGCGGCCGTGCTCGAGCGCCGCCATCAACCTGAGCGCGATCCGTTCGCACGCACGCACCGCCCGCTTAGCATTCTAGTTGCCGAGGATAACGAGACTGTTCAAGTGCTCGTCGGCAAGATGCTTGAGCGGATGGGCCACCAGGCCGTCTGCGTTGGCGACGGCTACGCAGCGTTGCAGGCGGTTAAACGCGGCGGTTACGACCTGGTGCTGATGGATATGCATATGCCCATCATCGACGGTACCGAGGCCACGCGCTGCATCCGTCAACTCGACAGCGACGCCTCCACGATCCCAGTCATCGCCCTGACCGCCGATGCCATACTCGACCGCCACAAGTACTACTACGATGCCGGCATCGACGAGTTGCTCACTAAACCGATCAACCCCGCACAGCTGCGTGCGAGCCTCGACCGGATCGAGCGAGCCGTCGCGGACGGTGCCACTGGGGCCGCCTGCAATAGGGAGACCGTGGACAATGCGATCGGCGAAGACGCGGTGCAGCTTTCATTTCGAACGCGGGTCTCTCGATGAGCCTTCTGAGCAACCCTAACGCCAAACAATACTTCAGTCTTCTCAAGGAGGACGTTAGAAATTTAGAGTTTCATCGAGGTCCTCTGAAGGTCGACAGGCTCCTAGGAGTGATGAGGCAAAGGCCGTTTCATATTAGCCCTAGGCAAAGGCAAATGACGTTCAGAACTGTTATTCCAGAACACTATTAAATGGTGCCAAGCAGTAATATCTATCCTGGTGCTGTAAGCTACTGCAAATGTAAAGCTAGAATTGTAGTTCAGGCCTAACCTAACAAACATAATAAAAAAGGTTAGTCTTATATAATTTTGAGTCATCTATTGCTTTAGAATTAATACAAGTATTCTACTTAATTAGTAAAGTAATTATATAGTTAAAATTCTGTGCTTAAATACAATTACAGGTGTCATAGCATGCTCGTCACAGAATCGAGCACTTACTAGGAGTTTGTACCTGTTGAAACAAGTGATAAGTGATTCTTATTGTCAGTGATTAGGCAGTGTAGCGGTACCGCTATTTGGGGCTTCTGCTCAATTCGGTTCGGCCGATTTCTAATCAGTGCCTTCGTTCAACATGGCTATGGACTGACCGATTCTTGTGCATTCTACCTTCCTCTAGAGGACGTGGCAGTCGTGCTGCTAGATAGTTCGCCGACTACATCACAGATCAAGGAGATGACGGAATGCAGAGTCTCACCTTACTTGAGGGTGTAAAGGGATGGGCGACGGCGGGCGATGAATGCGTACATTGAATTATCCAATATGACGCTAAATTCTGGTCGCAACCTTGAGGCCTCGAGCATATATTAACAAAAACTTTAACCATCCAAAAGTAGAAACCATGATAGCTAGTCAATCAAAAGACTTACGCAACATGGACCTCATCGACTGTATGCTGTCGGCCAGGGCTGGGTTCCGTCTCACGACTTCCTCCTTGGCCTTGCTATCATTCAAGCTTTCCCTGGGCTAAACTTTGATTTTGCAATTTACCTAGGCGCGCTGACACTCGGGTGCACAGGTACTCCTACAAGTTTTAGCGCATTACTAGGATATCTAGGCAGTTTCGTCCCATGCATCATCCTCGCAGTCGGTGTGCAGTCGATATGGCAAGCTCTGAGGGCAAGGCATGGGTCGTTAGTCTTCTCAGGGGTATCAATTCCACAGCTGTTGGACTTGTCTTTACTGCTGTGTATCGGCTTTGGGAGATCGGATACTTGACGCCGGAGAGCCGCTGCGGTCACCCTACGAGGAGACTGCATGGTTCAAGGTCCCACCAGCGACGGCGATCATATTTGGGGCGGTTCTGGGCCTGGCATGGTATGGTGCTGTTGGTCAATAAGATTGTTCCGCTTTGGAGTTGATCATGTCCGACCTTCTTGAGCAGTTGCAACCCATACATCTATCTTCCTGTGACGGACCGATCTCGTTGCCCTTGCCTATACATATTACATCATGTGCAGACAAGATCCCTATGAAGATTTGTAGGATGATGATGTAACAGCTCGCTTTGAGCGATGCGAGTTCCCAGACGTGACGACGATTCCGTGCAGTCGCGCAATTAAGGCTTATTTGACTGGAACAGTCAGCAATCCCCAAGAAGTGGTGCAGGCTCTATTCCATGATAATGGAAGCAAAGTTTGAACAGGCATTTACTGCTGGTCCTGAGAAATGCGGTGACTTGACACGCGATACGCCTACAGGCTCCTAGAAGACGTTGAAGAGAGCGAGCTTGATCTGTATCCAAGACTTATGTCTCATCGACCCCGTGATGACAAGCTTGAGACCCGCAATTTGTCACCCAAAACTTCTCTAGCCCATTCAGTCCCCTTTCACATGCGTCTGCAATACGAGCGCTGGAATAGTAGGCACTACTCGCGAAAGGGTTTGCAGGTGAAAATAGAATGTCTGATCAGCGATTTTAATGATTGACAGAATTATGGCGCTCCACTAATCTTGCTAACAATACATTCTATCATATAATCTTTGCTGATGGGCCCGTTCACTATTGTCCTAATGGCTACGATGAAGTTGAGCTTCTATACTGATACTGGCAAGCTGGGAAGACACCGAATGCGCAAGACGCCTCGATGTGTTTACTGAATTTTACTGTAGGTAGAACAAGGGGGCTGACTACTTCAACGGGTTCACTAACTGAAAGGCGAGCGCGAACAAATGTAATTCGAGATTGCAACTATGCCGCATCTGATACTCAGAGATTAGCAAGCAAAGAGAGGACAGCACCATTGGCGATGATGGCGTATGACAAAGTAACCATTCGCAGCGTACTACCGTAGAGGCCAGGCCTTCATACGAGAGGCTCAGCCACCGGGTGGGAAGAGCAAGAGAGAGGAGGTGACGTGGGTTATGTGTTGGGCAAGGCCGCCGGTGAGTGTCTACCGATCAGGTGGGGTAGATGACAGTGCTCGTAATGTCGGTGTGGTCCGCCGGTCGGAAGTAAGCCAGCGGTACGATCGATGATATTATTGATTGATAGCTGTTCAGGGCCTTGCGCCACCCTTTCGTTGATTGGGGAAAGAGAAAACTGCCAAAGAAGTAGAATTATATGCAGCATGAGCCTCTCCAAGGATGGGCACCTGCTTTCACGAGTTTGCACGTTCACTTATCGAGAAACTTCACTGCTGTTGGTCAAGTCACTGTCCATAATTCTCTACTCCACAATACCCCACAATAGAACCTTTTGTCTGCGGGGTCTTCCGATTTTTAGATTGAGCACTCATGCAAATTTACCAACACTATCACGTTTTGAGTAGACTAAGGTCATTTCTACTGTCAAGCAGAGTGTGGGATTGCCTCTCCTTCTAGAAAATTACGATATGAATGGATTTCTTCATTGTAAGTAAGATTGTATAACACCTGCTAGCCTGTCATGTTTAGATAATTCAGGTAGTATTGTAATCTTAACGTAATATGGGTCAATCCACTAGAAAGCTGATGCAGACTAATCGACAGATCTCTCCACATCTACGAAGTCTTTCATCAATCTCGTCGCAATCCTGACGTTCAGATGAACACATCTACGCTAACTATGATTGCCGTAGCTCTTCCTCGACTGTATCTGCCATTTCTCCTAGAGTGTCGAATCTCCAGTCCCAAACAGGGTCTTGTCTGCTTCCCATGATCGACGAGCTGCGGTAAATCCAGCAACTCTTCAGACCAATCTTCCGTGCTGGATGGTGATCATGGTGTTGGCTCTGTGCTGTCTGCAGTACCTGGTCTCTCTCCACGCCCAATTCTTTGGCTTTGGCAAACATGTATTCGAAGTTGCGAAGATCTGGCTTGTAAGAGCCAATGTCCTCAGCCGTGAGAACGGCATCGAACTGAAAGTTCTCAAGTGGGCCAGCGAGCGCGCCGGCAAACGACGCATTGTCCACGTTCGATAACACAACGAGTTTGTAGTGTTTCGACAGTCTCTTCAATGCATCCACGGTATCAGGGAAGACAGGCCAGTTTGGAACGGAGTCGCCGAATGCTTTGCTTTCCTCGGCCGTGGGCTCAGCAAAGCCCAATCTCTTGCACAGCTCAGGATGGACCTTTGTCAACAGCTGAGCGTACCTCATACTCGGATTCTCGGCGAGAATAGGTGCTTCCACTTCTCTGTGTGTGGTTATTATCACCTTCGGATCTAAGTCGGTTTGGCCATTTTTCTCCAATGTAGGCTGGTAGGCGCGTACGGCACCACGCTCCCAGTCTATCAGCGTGCCGTAGACATCGAACGACAGCAGGCGAAAGTCGGTTAATCTGGACATGGCGAAGGTTCAGGTGATCTAGAGAATCAGGAGCAATGTGAACGATCAGGATGAAGATATACCACAGACTTTATACAGGATACAGGATACAAGTACTACTATACTCAGTGTTGCACCAGCATGACGATCGTAAGCGAATGACGTACGGGTACCTTGCACTCGGAGCAAGGCCTTGTTTACACAAGCCAACAGGAGCTATTCACGTCAACAGAACAAACAGAAACAATTCCAGCGCTAGTCTCTATAGAGCAGCTCAAATGAGAACAATGCGAGTTTACCCCACACTTCGTCGAGGGATGATCCCCAGATGTAGCTGTCAATGAATATCAGTTTGCATTTGTCATCAACTGAATGGAAATCCTCAACATCGTCGTCAACATGTTTCCATTTTATAACATGATACTTTCGTAGAGTTCAGCAATTGGTTCTCTTTCCGGAGTTCACATATGCTTTTTTGTTACTAGATATGGCAAGAAGAGAGGCAATCATCCTTCTTTCACTAGTGGAGGACCTAGGCGACAAAATTGCGCAATCACATACCCATGATGGCGGATCGGCCCTTCGTCGGGGGAACCTGGTAATAATATTACCATGAAGAATTATTTCAAAGATATATCTGACCGAGGCCAAAGTAAATATCTCGCATTGTCCATTGTCAAGTCGTCAGAACGACTTCTGGGTCAACAGATATACTTGTAGAAGATTGGTTTTGGCCGCCTCCTAACAGTTGGCATTGTTACTCAGGTATTACATTGACCGAAACTCTGTGACTGAAGTATCATTATTTCAATGTAACTGCGTGGAGGAATCCAAGAGTTAAAAAACAACAAACAATTTTCTACTTGGAACAAGATGTTTTAGCGTTTTTACAGAGTTTTTTTTCTCATACCAGTAGCTACGAAGGTCCTTTAAATAATAAACGCAGTTACACAAGCGGCGAGCCCGAGTAGGTAAAATTTTGGCGAGATTCAAGCAGTTCGGAAAGTACTAATGGCCGAAACGGAGAAAAACACTCGCCGACACCGATCAGATGGTACGAGTATGAGAATAGCAATGGCCCAACCCTTTTTTTAAGATAAATGCTGGAAGAATGATACCACTACATAAAAGGTTTCCCGTTCCTTGATTTTACTGTAAACTTTCTCTTACAGACCGTAAATCATATCCTCCGACCATTCTGAATCACAATGCTCTCTGGCGCCTTGCATCGCATACGACCTACCCCGGTTGTAGCTAGTATCGCAATCGGAGGTATTAGTCTAGGACTAATGGGCAAGCTGATGGTGCGAAACATACATGCCGACTCAGGCGCACCGCAAAAGGTATTCGGAGGTGGCCTGGCAATGGTGTCACTACCACTTGAAAGTTCCGTGCTGGTAAATCATAACACCAAGCTTCTGCGTTTCAAATTACCCAGCAACAATCATATCAGTGGACTTTCGTTGACCGGTAGGTTCCATTTATATTTCCCAGGAAGCAATTGTCTTTCTCCAGGCTGACGAGTTATAGGAGCTGTGCTCACCCTCTCTTGGCCAAAAGGCCGATGGCTACCCGTGGCAAGGCCATATACCCCAATCAGCGCGTCAGGTAATAAACCTTACATCGTCTCTGTAATCCCAAGCTAACATGAGTAAAGACCAACCAGGCGTAGTTGATCTTTTAGTAAAGCGGTACCCTGACGGCAAGCAGAGCTCGCACTTGCACTCATTACAGCCTGGCGAGACACTGCGCTTTGCTGCGGCCATCCCAGGAGTCACATGGAAGGCTAACAGCATGCCGCATGTCACTCTCATTGCGGGAGGTGCTGGAATAACACCCATCTTTCAGCTTGCGCAAGGCATCCTGCGTAATCCAGAGGATAAGACTGCTATCACACTGGTCTACGGCGCCAACACCGATGAGGACGTCCTTCTAAAGAAAGAGTTTGACGGATTTGAAAAAGAGTTTCCTGGACGGTTCAAGGCCGTATACACAGTGTCTCGCCCTTTCGAAAAATCGCCATTCCGCGGGGGATATGTGACGAAACAGTTACTCGAAGAGGTCACAGAATCACCGTTGGATAGAAAAACGAAGGTGTTTGTGTGTGGCCCTCCATCGATGGAGACATCCCTGGTCGGTTCCCGAAGTGAACAAGGCATCTTGGAGCAGCTTGGGTACCGGAAAGACCAGATTCATAAGTTCTAAGTCCTTGGAGATGCGTTGGAGAACAGGAATATCAGTACCACAGCCATTTTCTGACCAATTGCGGTGGATGCATCTAATGCGGACTTTTTCCTTGTATACTACACTACATAGATAAGGTATCTGGGGCAGATACCCATCTAGACGGGTATAGAGCGTGCCTCAACTCGTTTGTAACAATATAGTACATTATTTCGTGCATTTCGGACGTAACTTCGATAGACTCTGAAAACAACGTATGATGCCATAGCTCATGCAAAGAATTTTCTCAGAGACATCACCTCACCTTCTCTATTTGCCGTACTCTTGAATGTGACCTTGCCATAAGACAGCAGTATAGCGAGATGTATGATCATTCGATTATCAATCTTCACCTGAACGTCTAGACCTTGAGGCTTACATCATTGTGTTGTAAGAGAATGGTCAATGGCAGTGCCAGTCTCCTAGAGTACGACAACACAGAGATTTTTCGGTCCAGCGAAGCTGACAACGGAGTATCAGGAGTTGACCTTTTATTTTGTGATCAAGCAGCTCCAATTTCTCACCATTCGTGGAACATATTTGTTGCGCATAGGCAAGTTTGTTTTCAGTGGTTCAATGGGTGCTAGCAGAAGTCAGAGATTGTCAGAATTCTTTTCTAATCTGGCGTCATATGAGCAACGCTGACTCGCCGCTACCAACATCATTCTAATCTCCTAACAATATCACAGTAGATTTGAGCATTCAAAAAAAAAACTCCGGACAATCGTACGAGCTTGGGGTCATGGAAGTGTGGAGAACAGCTGCGTCTATCATGGCGCTGATAGAGTGATAGAGAGAGGTAGTAAAATGTACCTTCACGTGTTCGTATCAACAAGTGAAGTACAAAACTTTGGTAATGGCACGCCTATTGGACGGCTTCAAAACTTTCGCAGTTAAATCACCATGAAACATCATGAAGACACGAGATCTTGTTTTGCTTGCTTGCCTTCAAAGTTTGACGCCTTAGTAGTGAAGTTGAGTCACGTTCAAGCTCAGTATGAATCTAATCTTAAATCACAAACCAATCGCTAGTCTGGGCAAAGTGAAGGTTTGATACTATAGGGTTGAAACGTCAGGCAACAATATCGGAATAGTGAAGTTTGCTCGTTCTCGCCACGCCAGAGGGTGCCCGCTTGTGTGTTCTCTTCTATAAGAGACACCATCTGCGACTTCCTGAAAACAACCATCCCAGTCTTTGCATCAGTCTTCATCCTGGTTTAATTACAACGATCGTTGAATATGTCTACCAAACGGGCTTTGCTTCCCAGCGACAGGACTCTCGATGCAACTTCATCCACCGACAAGACATCTCAGGACGTCGTCAACGACTATTTCATGAAATATGCTGAGTTCAGGGAGCTTGACGCGATCAAAAAGAAGGTATGTTATTCTATCATCCCTGCACATTCGGAGGTCCTAATAGTCCATGTAGGGATGGGAAAATCCCAAAGCTGACAATTTCTTCAAAGAACGGCGTTCACAAGCCGATAAAGCGAATACATCGGCCCAAAAAGTATTCTTTACCATGATGCAACAAATCGGCGACGAGCTAAACCGCCAGACGGGGGCTTTGCAACTGCCGCCCGCACAGTCAAGACGCCCCACTGTGCTGGACATCTGCATGGCACCCGGTGGCTTTACGTCTGCGGTTATGAAGTACAATGTCGATGCGAGAGTTTCCGGAATCTCTTTGCCTGTAGAAAATGGCGGGCACTTTATTCACATTCCCGGTTGGCAGAATGACGACAGACTCAAAATCCGTTTCCTGGACATAACCATGCTTGCGAAGGACATGGGCGTTGAGGCTAAAGATGTGCCAACGGATCATCCCGATGCTCAAAACTTTATATTGGATCTGGATCAACCATTCAGTGGTCAGGATTATGATCTTGTCTTCTGTGACGGTCAGGTTCTTCGGACTCACGAGCGATCTGAATACCGGGAACACGGCGAAATAGGCCGCCTTCGAGCTTCTCAACTCATGCTGGCCATGAAACGAATATGTGAGAATGGGCGGCTCGTCATGTTACTTCATCGGAACGATGCGGTGGATGTCGTCTCTCTGCTCTACACACTGAGCAGATTCTCGTCCATCCGGCTTTTTAAGCCACAGAAGAAACACGCGATGATGTCTTCGTTCTATGTCATCGCTGAAGGTATCCATCCTAGAAGCCAAGAAGCTCTAGATGCGGTTGAGGTGTGGAAGAAGCAGTGGCATGCGGCGACATTCGCGAGCGACGATGACGTCCAGAAGGCGCATTCGATCTCGGTTGACTACATCGAAGGGGTTCTGGCAGACTTTGGGGAGGAGTTAGTCAAGCTATCTCTTCCTCTCTGGAGAACACAATATGCTGCGCTTCGGAAGTCAGAAATCATTTCGTAGGCATTGGGAGCGACGGCATTTTCACTGGAAGGCTTCATACCTTACCTGGCCCTCATGTTACATCGTAAGGACGACCTGGATCGATGTCAAAGTTCAACAATTTGTTGTTTTACAAGTGTTAGATTATGAACCTTCTCCCATGCAAAATAGTGTCAATCGAATAATCAAATTTGTTCTTTGATAGACAGTGTGAAGGAAAAGTTCAAAATCAGGAAACTGTGAGGATGTTATATTGTGAATAAATGATACCAGGCATCGCCATTTTGTCCAAGATGAAAAGAATGGATTGATTTCCTTTACTATGGTTTCCTATCCAAATCTTCAGTTTCTTAGGAGTAGCCTAGGTACCTCCTAGGTAGGTACTTGCTGAACCTTGCGTCGCCTCTGATTGGTCAACCTTCATCAACCCTACGGCGGCATCAGTACAGCATTTATCTGGTTTACGATGCAAAAGTCAAAGTGCGCAGATGCAAACCCTTCCCGGGGTGAATCCAAGTTTTTGGTAATTGTTCAAGAATTCATGCATCCTAGCTGAAGGTACCACAATTTCCGTTACCACAATTTCCGATACTCTCACATCACATGAGTGCGCGATCGAAAATTGTCCAAGCTTCAAGATGCACCTTACATCCCACAATCGCACGCTCATCTATCCTCCAGGCTCGCCAATGATTGTGTGAAATGCCTCCGACCCTCAATGTCCCCCCTACAGATCGCCAAAGAATGCCTCGCCAACCAGTCTAAGCATGTCCGCCTGAATGCCTTCATCTCTCGCGCATCGCAGGCCTCCATTCTCGCCCGCGCGTCTGCCGCTCAAGATGTCGCTCCGGGCCATTGGCCCCCTCATGGCCAGCTCATAGCCATAAAAGATAATATTTGCACCACCGATTTCCCTACAACGGCTGCTTCGGGAATTTTGAAGAACTTTACAAGCCCATACGATGCGACGGTTGTGAAGCTCCTCCGCGACGCGGGAGCGATCATTGCGGGGAAGACGAACATGGACGACTTTGGGATGGGTTCACACTCTATACACTCTCATTTCGGAGCAGTGAGGCACGAAGAGGAGGAAGGGACAGTGCTTAGTGCCGGTGGAAGCTCCGGTGGCAGCGCTGTGGCTGTTTCATCTGGTCAATGTACAGCGTATGTTTGAGGAATACTCTGTATCATTTGGGAGCCATCGTTGACAACCATATCAGTGCACTTGGAACCGATACAGGAGGCTCTGTCCGATTACCAGCCGCATATACCAGCATAGTAGGCTTTAAGCCGTCGTATGGACTTCTCTCGCGGTGGGGCGTCATTGCATATGCCAACTCACTCGACACTGTTGGCATAATTGCGGAAGATGTGGAGACGACAAAGCATCTTTTCATGACTTTGAACAAGTACGACAGCCATGACCCTACATCTCTCCCTCCGTCTACGCGGGCTCGTCTAGGCGCCACGAGCGACTTCAACTCAGATCCTCGCCATTCGCAGCGTCCCCTACGAATCGGCATTCCCTTGGAATACAACATCTCGGACCTCCACCCCGACGTAAAAGCGACCTGGAAACGAGCCCTTGACCTCCTCGAACTAGAAGGCCACACCCTCCACCCGGTCTCCCTACCCAACACGCGCCACGCCCTCTCAGCCTACTACATCCTCGCGCCTGCCGAAGCCTCCAGCAACCTCGCCAAATACGACGGCGTCCGCTACGGCACGCGCGCAGACGGGCCAGACGGCACGCCCACCAGCGTCCTCTTCGCACAAACCCGAGGCGCGAACTTCGGACCAGAAGTCCAGCGCCGTATCCTCCTCGGCGCCTTCTCCCTCAGCGCCCAGGCCATCGACAACTACTTCATCCAAGCGCAGAAGATCCGGCGCCTCGTCCAGCAGGACTTCGACCGCGTCTTCGCTACC
The DNA here is from genome assembly GCA_022813625.1 of Aaosphaeria pasadenensis. Lineage (NCBI taxonomy): Eukaryota > Fungi > Ascomycota > Dothideomycetes > Pleosporales > Aaosphaeria > Aaosphaeria pasadenensis. The sequence goes on along the minus strand of JAKLMB010000024.1, from coordinate 517,039 downwards.
CCAAATCCCCTCCTCAACACGCCGCCCACCCACGCCGAAGACGAGGGCGTCGACGTGATAATCAGCCCCACGGCGCCGACCCCCTCCCCTCTCCTTTCAACCGTCTCATCCCAACCCCCGACATCCGCCTACAAAAACGACGTCTTCACCGTCCCGGCAAGTCTAGCTGGCCTCCCCGCGATCAACATCCCCATCATGGTCCCCCAGGGCGACAAGCAACGTCCCGCTAGTCCGTCGTACCACTCGAAGTACTCATGGCGTACCCTCGGTGTCCAGATTATCGGACAGTACGGCACTGACGATCTTGTCCTGGAGGTCGCGGAGGCATTGAAGGAGTACGATGAAGCCGGTTTCAATCGAGGAGAGAAAGTGAGGGAAGAGGAGGAGGATGCATGAATGACCAAATACGACGGCGTGGTTTAAGTCGGGCGAGATACACGGGGATCTGATTGGGGATGTTGTATGATAGTGTTGTGTGTATGTACATACGGTGATACGATAACGTACGATATGATATGATTAGATTCAAAATCGACGAAGTTAGAGCTCATAGTCACCACCAGAAATCAAGTACTCGTAATCGTACTTGAGATCCTTCTTACGACATGTGTATCAAGTGTAACCTAAACATCATTCACTAAAATGAAAATCACGTCACAAGATTTCTCGTCATAACATAAAATGTCATATTGTAATGTCGAGTTTGTATATCATTCAAATGAGCGTCCTATCCTGAAAGCATAATCTCTTTCCACACTTCTGCCCGCCATTGGCTTCCCCCTGTCCCAGCACGTTGTAGCAGGTCGAGGTTGCGTCGAGGTGTGGTAAGGTAAAGTTAGGTATTTAGTGCTATAATTCCTTCGTGTGAGCAGACGTCCGCCGAGCTCTCCGAGAGTAGGTATAGGGAGATTAAGGGCAGGGCAGGGCAGGGGATTGGGAGGGGCTTACAGAGCAGGAGCTGCAGGAGCAGCCGTTGCAGTCACCGCTGCAGGAGCAAGTGGAGCAGTTGCTGGGGTGGTGTGTTAGTCTTCGTTTTCTTGGGTCGATGGGATGGGCGAGGGGTTAGGGAAGGGGAGGGGGGAAGCAGATGTGTAGAATGGTATTGTATGTTGGTAGTGATGGGCCAGTAATGGGGTAGATGCAAGGTAGGGGAGGCTGATTGATACGGGACGTATCGATCTGAGAGGTGGGATATTGGCGTACCATGGAGACATGATGATTGTTGATTGGTTGATAAGACTAAAAGTCCGTTGAGTGATGCAAGATGGTTGGATATGTGCTTTGTGAAGAGTACTGTGTTGGATGGACAGGTTAAGAAGCCATCAAGGTGCGCAGCAACGGGGGTTTATATAGACATCTTGTCGTCCACAGAATGTCCTTTCTCAGCCTTCCTCCCTCCTCTCCCCTCTCTTCGTTGTCCTACTAGACTCAACGCAGTGCATCCCGCCTTCGTCTCGTTACGGGCGTTCCATGGCGCTCCAAGGCGATTGGTCTGATCAGTGCTATATCGAATGCTCGTTGCCGGCTATACCCTTACCCCGACTGCGCCGCGTGCTACCAAGTATGATTGCCTGATCACTGGTCTGTCTGGCTGCCTACGAGTGCCCGCTTCAAGCGACGAGGTCTTTCGGATATGCCTATTTGGGAACAGCGGGTTGGGGGATTGGTTCTTCACATAAGTGGTGTGGATAGAGCGGGGCAGGATAACGGTGGCGGGACACATTGGGATCCTATGGGAGAGGATTTGAGGATTAGGTTTATGATATGCGATTCGCGGGGGTTTGGGACGTGGTCAGACGATGGGGTGAATACAGTGGAGGTACTACTGGCTAGATCGTTGGGATGGACACTGCATGGTCGCCATGGTGCCGAGGGGTTTCTGGAGATTGTTGAGGGACGATAGCAGAAGGGTGAGATGTGAAGCTCTGGAGCCTATGGTGAACAGTGGCAGGACACCATGGTCGAGTCTGACGTGGAGATATTAGGTTGTCCCGGCGGTTAGGTAATGGGCCGGGACGAGGCGTGGGAGAGTGTTGAAAGGTGAGGTTTCTCCTTCGTATCTAAACTTACCCCCGGTTATCAGATGGCTTTTCCGTAGAACTGGCATGTCACTGCGATTCTGCAGCTGCGGTTGGTACACGCAGGTTGCATGTGCATATGCAGCTTGAAGAGCTCAAGCGGGGTTCTTGTGTCACAGTGCCTGCATGATCACAAGCTGGACGCTGTAGAGGTTGCATACACTCGCGGGCAGAGATGTAGCGAACGGGCGATCGAGTCTCGTGGTTGATCTTCGTTGTACAGAATCGACCGAGACAACGAAAGATGAGCCGAGATACTCAGGTGACAAGACTGTGAGAGCATTAAAAAGAGCCATTATGGTTATCCATATCGGCCCCAAAGTGACGGCTGAGAAGGAAGTTGGAGAGAGTGAGATGAATGGCTGCTGCTGTTGTTGTCCACTCAGGTGCTCACACTAACTCCTATCGAGCACCACGAGGCAACGCCGCACGTGGGGATTGAGCGATGTTGGTATCGGAAGTCATAGTAATTACATTTCATTCAGCGGTTTAGGTGCTTAGTTTAGGTATGTATTTCCTCTATAAGGTGGGTATACGATACGTTGTGGGAACTCGACGCAAAGACGGGAACGATGCCACTGGTACATGACCATACATGACAAGTCGGCAGTATCATTCCTTGGCCTGTAGTCGTGACAAGCATAAGCAACACATTAACAATACCCTCGCCACGATAGCATGTCACTCATGTGTACTCCACTCCGTACAGTACACCATCCCATGCCAAACCACCGGCTAACCTTCTTCGGTGGCTTCCCTCCGGAGATCTGCGCCAGTCGATTGCATAGTCTTATAGTCCTAAGTGCTAGAGAACAATGGGCGCATCCCACGTGTGTATTCGAACATGGAAGAATGATGATAGTCGCTAGTCATACACAATACAGAGAAAACAAAGCCGCCCTACGCGCTGCTGAGGCATATTCATATGTCCAGCGTCATCCTGATATCGTCCCCTAGTCGCCATTCGTCGTCTCGCGCCGTCCTTTCAATGGGCGAGTGCACATCTTCCTCGTCACTTCTCCGGCTCACGTCCGTACTAGTGGAACTCGCTATTGTGGGGGCGATATCACTACCATTCCTACTCCGACTTCTGCTGTGTTTGTGTCTCTTGAACCAACTACGGCGGGATCTAGTAGATGCAGCATCTGTATCGGAGGCAATAGAGGTAGCGTACTCCGAAGGAGGGCGGGCACTTAGGTCTAAAGAGTCAGGAGGGGAACCTCGTTTGGGTGGAGTGGTGGAGGAGTTAGAGGTAGCAAGTGGTGCAGAGTCGTCTACAGGATCAATTTTCGGGGTCGGGCTCGGTGTTACTTCTGTCGAAGCAGTCACTTCGACTAGCTCAGCATCACGATACCACTTGCGACGGCGAGTATATCGGCCCCATCCGTCCTGCCCTCGTCTCCCATCTCTCCACTATGGCACGGTTAGGATTGTATATACCAACCATGACTTGACTGTTCAATTTGCGTACCTTATTGTCGTAGTAGATCCAGCTTGCGTCATCCCCTGCGGAAGTTGTCTTATCTGACTTGCCAGCCTCTCCACTGTCAAGCTTCCATTTGCTGCCTTGCACCCATCTCCACCGCGCCTGGTTTCCTTCCACTTCAGGGAGCTCAAATTGTTCCTTTGGCGGCACGGGATTGAGGTGCTCGTCCGTCCAAGATGCCCGTTCGTAAGCAAGCATTGACGACGTCCAACCTATACCCAGCCATCGGCGTTGATTCTCGTATATACTGAACGTGAAGCGCACGCCTGGGGAGTCCGGACGTCGTTTGGCGGCCAAGGAAGCAGCTATCTGTTGCGCGCTCTTGCGGCGTGGTGGTAGCTTTGGTGCTTTGTCGTCCAGTACGACCGGTTCTCCAAAATCCAACCCAGTCACGAAGGCGCATATCCTACGAACCATCTTTGACCTCCAAAGAATGGTACGCGATACACGTGCCGGCCGTGAGTGCCAGCTTAGTATTACGGTGCCAACAGCAAGGACCACTCGTTTGGTAGAAAGGATGTAGAATGGCGGGAGTGTCAAAGCGATCCATAGGGGCAGGACGAAAAGTATCCGAATGAAGAGAACGGTAAGTGCTGGCCGAGTGGTTGCTGAGGTCGCAGTACGCTGTGTAGACAAGAAGTCCGTCAAGCGCAAGAACGGATCCAACAAGATGTTGCACCTTGACGTGAATAGCTTCAGTGTGTCCACTATCTCTTCTAGACTCTTGTGATGTTTGATGTTGCTCTCCGATTCCTGTCGCTTGTGGCTCGTTTGCCCTTTCTCTCCCGTCCAGCCCGTCGACGATAGCGGGGAATACCTGCGCGCAAACATCCCCAGTATAAGCCCCAGCACTACTATTATAGGCCCGGCATATCTAGTTATCCTGTCTCCATACATGACGATTCCCCAGAACGAAGCCACCAGCAGGAAGCTTTCCCAAGGATCGCCCGTCGTCCATGTCAGCAAACCGGCGAATTGGTTCAGCGGCAGCAGGAATGGGTGGGAATAGGCGAGGACACGAGTGACTTGAGGAGGAGTTGCGGCCAGTAAGGGCGATTTCTGATGAACGAGGATAGCAGAGCGCACCTTTGTCTGCGGCGTTGCTTGACTCAAGGTGGACGGGGAGAATGCAGCGTAGGTTGGCGGGTTTGGGTCAGCGACGGGTTGCTGCGAGACATTGTCGGTGGATTGCGTTGGAGTGGACATGTGATGAAGCCAGGGAGTGTCTGAAGCAGTATTAGAAGACGTTCATTCACGATCCACGATCCCTCTAGGTGTTGTTGACCCAGAAGGGGTGGGTTGGGGGTCGAGACTCGCCAAATGCTGCCATGCATAAACTGCAAGTGCGTCATCGCAGCCTTGCACGCGAATGAGGCTGAGTGCCGCGAGATACAACGATTAACGACGAAACTAAGCCACGCTCTAGGATAACCGGCCGGCACGAACGGGATCGGAAAATAAAGAGCAGATGGGGAAGACAGCAGAAGATTTTCAAGAAAGAAAGGAAGAGAGTGAGTGACGGTGAAATCCAGATGTTTTCTTTCTCATGATGACAGGCGGCGGCGGGAGGGGTGGGAAGGGAAGGTACCTCGTGCTTGTACCTTGTACGGGCATGTGAAGACGAGACGGAGGCTTGTGCCGACTGACCCAACCTGCGAGTAGATATCCGTTTCTGTCTCTTTGTACATGTTGGATATTAACGAAAATTCCGGGCTTGCAAAATCATAAATATTTCTACTTGATTTCAATGGTATATAGTTTATTGTTTCACTCGATATAGTTCGATGGAGTTACTTGTATGGACATTTCTTAATCGTTAAGGTCTCACAAGCAAGATGCCGACGAGTAATAAATGATAAATTACCAAAGGAGTATGCGATCGAATGCTGATTGGTTGCTGGTCGTGTACTGATTAGTCACGCATCGGATCAACCAGGGCAGGCACGGGACTGGCCGTCGCCGAATCATCGGAAGGAATCGATTCGACGATTCCCTCCAGAAATTTTGATGCGCAACTCCAGTCCACAGACGATCACTACGAGTCCCATCATTACAGCAACGACAACGACGGCGTCGACTTAATTGACATACCACTCTTTCTGCACGACACTCTTTCAGTAACCCAGCATCGGTCAAGCCTCCCTCTCAACCCTGCACATATATTAGCCACTCCCAAATGGTATGCATCCCATGGTCAGATCCACATTTGCCCTCGTCTCTTTCTAACAACCCTTCAAGGCCCATCGCATAATAACACAAGTCGTCTTCTCTGGCGCTCGTATAATAGGACGTGCCGTCGCCGAGTCCTACCGACAAGCCTCTGCAACCCAAAAGTATGCCGCCGCCACCCAGAAATCCGGCGGCAGCGCCTTCAGTTCCAACAACATTACCATGGACGAGGCCTGCAAGATCCTGAACGTTGGGCCTTCTAAGATGGGCCAGATAGACATGGAGTTCGTCACAGAGCGTTTTAAGAGGCTATTCGATTTGAATGAACCCAAGAAGGGTGGAAGCTTCTACCTACAAAGCAAGATCTTACGGGCAAGAGAACGGATCGAGAGAGAAGTCCAAGGGTTCCAAAGAATGGCAGAGAGAGAGAAGGAATTGTCTGAAGGGTTCAACCCAAAAATCACCAAGGACTGAGAAGGTTTTTTGGCTGAACGGGGCATTCGACTCTCCCTTTCCATCGATTCGTGTACCCTTCCGATCATTCGATCCTTCCATCCCGAATATAACACCTCGAACGCCCCGAATCCGAAATAATTGCATTTAAGAATAAAGGCGTTGGGTTGTTGGCATAAGCGTTTGGGAACGTCCTCCAAGGTTCCGATCACATAAAGTGGCGCCATCTACTTGCGGGTCTACACAGTTGGGCATATGACCCCGTTGCGATGTTTCTCCACTCTGTGATGTATAGATAATTTTCCTTATCTACAAGCATTATTGTTCTCTTGTACTACAGAGTCATTGTCTCGTTTGCAACCAGCCACTCTGGCACTACATTGGGACATCATACAACCTACTTCTTTGTAAATTTATTGTCATAGATGCACCAATTCAGGAATTGTAACAAAGAGGCGAACAAGCAAATGAACAAACAAGTGCAAGTTCCTACGTTAAATGCTTCGAAAATCTCGACGCGTATCATCAGGCATTGTTTGAATTGGTTCGAGTCTGGTCGCGACTACGATTTGTCCCTTCCCCCACCTGAACTATTAAGAGAGTGATCCATGCATTCTGGATGTAATGCCAAGCCGCGCACGGGCCTTCTTTCAACATTTCTCTCTCGTTCGCGTTCAGGCCCACAATCCCTCCTCCACTTCACTCTCACCTACAAACGCGCGCGCTATCGCCAACGGAACCAACCTTCCAACGATGGGTGATTCCTATCGACCTGCGCCCCCGCGTGGTCCTAGACGTCCTCGTCACAGACCGCAGCCTTCTCTCGCTGATCGCGTTACATTCACTGCAGGTGGCGGCGACAGTTACCGACCAGGTGGAGATCAAACCAACCGTCGACAAAACAATCATGATTTTACCTTCACTTCCAATCGTCAAGGCCCTCAATTTCCGCCCGTGCAGCCTCAGGACGTCAACCCCCCTCGAGGTCCTCGGAAGAGCAACAGTCGCAACCGCGGACCCAATGGGCGCAACGGCCGCGGTCACAACGGTGCTGTAGACTCATATGCACCTCGTAACAATGGCGATAGGCAAGGTCCCGGACGGCCATGGCGTCCATTCCGTAAAGAGGCCCCGCATGAGCGTGCCCTTCTCCGAGTCCAGAACAAGGATGGCCCTGAGCAAGTGCTCGGTGTGAACCAAGGAGAAAGCAAGTTTCTGAACCCTGATGACCTTTCAGAGAGCGAAGGCGAGATGGACTTAGAGGAGACAGAGGACCAAAGCGACACGCCTGCAGAGTCCAAACCGAGTGCCCCCAAATCCGCCAGGATTGAAAGCTCTCGCGCAGATGGGGACTCGGTACCCAGATGGTCCAATCCTGATCCTTACACTGTTCTGCCGCCGCCAGCAGATGAGACGGCAGGCAAGAAGATTGACTTTGTGCAACTCATTCGTAAAGCGAAGAAGCAATCTTCCGAGCAATCTGCAGCGCGCAATGCTGTTGCTGCTAACGATGATTTCATCTCGTTTGGGGAAGAGCCATTGGTACCTCCTCCTCCTCCTCCTCCTCCTCCTCCTCCACCACCACCCCGCGAGCCTCATCCTCTACCACCACCGCCTCCTCCTCCTCCTCCCCCGCCACAATCAGTCCCTCCGTTTGTAGGCTCGTTGGATCAAGTCTCCGCTACAGGTGTAATGACGAATGCTAACCGTATTGCTAAGCGCACTGCTGAAGCCGCTGGTCTACCTGCTAGGCCTGGAAATGCAGGCCGACAGGCACCGAAACGCAAGTTGGATGCGTCGGACAACGGCATTATCGATGAGTGGATGGTTAAGCCGCGCATGAATGCATCCCCTTGGCATCATATTAGGCCTAAAGATGCGGCGCGCATCGGTCGAGACACGCCAGGCCCGGATTTCCAAAAGATGCGCATTCTGTAAGCCCTCTATCTTTATTTCCTAACGTCTTTCACTAACACCACGCCAGGCTCCATAAAGAGATCGTTGAGTTCTATAATTTTGTGAAGCCCAGTGACCACATTCACCGAATTAGACAAAACTTGATCACAAATATCGAGACAGCTATAGGCAATGCTCATCCCCTCCGTTGCCCAGCGCGCTTGCTCTGTTTCGGCTCCTTCCCTGAGAGGCTCTACCTGCCCACCGCCGACATGGATCTTGTATTCGTGTCCCAATCCCATCTTGATGGAGGTTCTAGGCGGCTGGATTTTGACAGCAAGCGGCAGATTAACCAGGTTTTGCGGCAGACTGGTCGGCGTCTTGAAAATGTGGGGATTGCGACTTCACTCATAGTCATTGCAAGAGCTCGAGTCCCTATCATTAAATTCAAGGACAGGCGGACCGGTATCCAAGTGGATATCTCATTCGAAAATCTCTCAGGCATTGTCGCCCAGGATACGTTCCGAAACTGGAAGCAGGATTGGAAGGACGAGTTCGTATATCTGGTGGCACTTATCAAACAGTACCTCGTCATGCGGAATCTCTGCGATGTGCATACGGGTGGACTGGGTGGGTTTTCCATCATCTGTCTCGTTGTTTGCTTCCTACACACGTGGCATTCGAGATATCCCAACCAGCAGGAGTCAAATTATGGAACATTGTTTCTGGACTTCCTAGACTTCTATGGCAATGAGTTCGATCTTGCCACACAGCGTATAGTCATGGACCCCATCAGTGTCGTGCCTAAGGTAAACAAAGACGTATCTACAGTAGTGATAAAAAATACTTACTTGTTTCAGGGCATTTACGGCATTGACGGAAGAGAAGAGAAATCAAATGGCCTTTCTATACAGGACCCGAATAACTCGGAGAACAATATCTCTGGCGGCTCACACAGGGCTCATGATGTTTTCCGCCTATTTGGAGATTCTCATGCCAGGCTCTCTGAGCGCATGAATAAATTCGATCCATCCGGGAACAGCATCCTCGATACGGTGATGGGCGGAGATTATTCATCTTACCAACGCTTCATGACCCAGATGAGGAAACTCGCTGGATAAATACTGGTGACAATTGAGATCTGCAGCTCGAAGCACTGTCCGCCGTTTTCCGGATTTCCTATGTTCTGAACGAAGCGTTCACATTATGTTCACTTCAGAGCGACAACACCCGTTAGGCTTACGAGAAGGCCTTGTAATGATTACGAATTCCACATTGTGAGGAGATGGATACGGCTATGGAGGTTATGAAATCAGGTATACCCCTTGATGGCGTTTATGGAGTTTACGTTGTTCAGATGAGGATATGTCGCTTCGGCTACGTTGATTTCGCTACACGCAGATATCACGTCCCGGTGGTAACAAAAGGCGGATTACCTATGGACTCCCTGCACTCGCGTTCAGTTCCTTGTCACCGGGCGACTCCCGATCTCGCGTCCATCGGCGATTTCCTACATCGACTTGGATGAGCCCTTTTCATCGCTCCGACGAAATCGACTCCATATTCAGACGTGTAGGGTGGATTTACTCGTGCCGGCCGATGTCGCAAACCACAGGGTTCCCAATTGTATTCTAGATACCATGATACTTTTTCACTTTTTTTCTTCTTCTTCTGATCATCTCCGCATTTGACAAGGTGTCGACGCTCCTCTAGATTACTGCTAATTCATTACCCGGTGTGGGCAAGGCTCGAAGCTGTTAAGGACAGCGAGGGACAGCATCACTCATTGAACACTGCTTCCGATTTCCTTCCTCATCAATGGCGATGCTTTATGCGCACTATTGAGGAGGAACTTTGCATTATTCAGGAGCTCTCTACTACACCTCGTAGAGTGTGTGTGTGGGAGAGGGTCTCAGTCGTTACGTGCTCCCTTATTCAAGCTCGTCAACTCAACAAATGAGTGTCAATTCATAGTGTGGTGAACCTATAGAGCATGCTACTGATATATAATTTTAGAATAGTTCTCAACGGAATATCGTCAATAATGCTTCAAATAATGAATTGGGAGAATTTCTACTTTCTATCCTGCGCGTCGATAGGCGAATGCACGATCTCACAGGCCTCCCTTTGGATGTGTCGCCAGGATGCCTGCGGATCGCGCTTCGATGACGTGGGTGTTGTTCCAAAATCTTGGCTTGGCTGCTGCACATGCAACGATACATTTCTTGCCTGGTTTGTACACTAATTATTGCCATGTTCATGTCTCTTGCTCTCCCCTCTCCCTCCACTTCCTAAGAGTTTTCTATTCCCTATCTTCATCATTTCTTTTGAGATAAATAAAGCTTGTGGCGGTCTGCCCTGCTCGAGCATCCGAGCTAATCTGCCAATATGGCGCCCAAAAGTCAGGCACTACAAACAAACATGGACGTCGATTACGTGATTAGCTATCGTTTTGCGAAGACGGGTACGCAATTTGCACGTCTTTGAATTGACGCATCAGCTCTGACATGTTGGAATAGAAAAGGCTGTGGCCGTACAAAAGTTCGAGAAGCTAGTCGAAGCTCTCGCCAGCGTGGGGCTGCAGACGGAGGTCCGCAACGGCGACAATCACTCTGTTCTTCTCTTCATACGCGTCTCCTCGGACGAGCACCTGTTCGGTGAGATCTACAGGTCAAGGTAGTATCCTTACACACCTGTGCCAGACCCCGAAGCATACTGACAGCCCCTGAACAGAGTCCGCGACTGGATCCACGGCGTCCGAGCCGCTGCCCCTCCCAAGGAAACTCGTGAAGCCCTCGAATCCGAACCCCTTTATGAAGCCGAAAGACTGCGAATCATATACCAGCTGATCACGAACCCTGTCTCGGAGGGTGGTGCGGGTATCACGCCCAAGGAGGGCGAGTGGAAAGAGGTCGAAGCGCTATTCGCCCTCCACGATCATGCGTATAACAAGGATTGGCTGAAGAAATGGACTGGGCAATGGTTCTTGAAGCCGGAGGACATTGACGATATCCGCAATCGCTTGGGTGAGAAGGTAAGCATTGGTACAGTCCCACGCATAGGCATTGTAGCTGATCTTAGAAGATTGCCTTCTACTTCGCCTTTACGCAATCCTACTTCGCTTTTCTCCTTTTCCCAGCAGCATTCGGTGCCTCGGCATGGCTGCTTCTGGGGTCCTTCTCTCCCATCTATGGTATTGTGAGTTCTATATGGTGCATTGTCTTCACCGAGTGGTGGAAACATCAAGAAGTCGACCTAGCAGTCCGCTGGGGCGTCCGCAACGTCTCTCGCATCGAGACGAAGAGGAAAGATTTCAAGCACGAGAAGCAAATCACAGACCCAATCACTGGAGAGAAGGTTCTCCTCTACCCTGCTACGAAGAGATTACAGACACAGCTGTTGCAAATTCCTTTTGCTCTTGGTGCTGCAGGACTCCTAGGAGCTTTGATCGCGACCTGCTTTGGCATTGAGGTTTTCATCTCTGAGGTCTACGGCGGTCCGTTCAAGACTATTTTGGTATGTGCATTGCTACTATGTGTCTAGCTGCAGGCTAATGTATACAGGTCTTTCTTCCTACCGTCATCCTTACCACGGTCATGCCTGTTCTCACGGGAATTCTTACTTCATTCGCAACCCGATTGACGCAGCTTGAGAATTATGAGACCGAAGCTGCTTACCAGACAGCACTCACGCAGAAGATCTTTGTCCTCAATTTCATCACTTCATACCTTCCTATCTTCTTAACCGCCTTCGTATACGTACCTTTCGGCAACATCATTGTGCCGTACCTTGATGTCCTTAGCTTGACAGTCAGGCCCTTTGCGGAAGACGAGAAACAGCTCCAGGCTCCCGAAGCTGGTTTCACCATCAACCCCGACAGACTCCGTAAGCAGGTGATTTACTTCACCGTCACCGCCCAGATTGTAAACTTCGGCATGGAGCTTGTCATGCCATACCTCAAGCGCCGTGGCTTCGCAAAGTACAAGAAGATGCAATCCGAGCGCGCCGCGAAGAACGGAGGAGCACCGCCATCCCCAGCCGCCAACGACCCTCCAGAGGATGCCGCATTCCTTGAGCGCGTACGACAAGAGGCCGAGCTCGACGTCTACGACGTGACGACCGACCTACGAGAAATGGTCCTCCAATTCGGCTACCTGAGTCTTTTCTCCGTCATCTGGCCCCTCACCGCAGTCTCCTTCGTCATCAACGACTGGCTCGAGCTCCGCGCCGACGCCATGAAGATCTGCGTAGAGATGCGACGACCCACGCCCTGGCGCGCAGACACCATCGGACCGTGGCTCGACTCCCTCAGCTTCATCACCTGGCTCGGCAGTCTCACGACCTCTGCGCTAGTCTACCTCTTCTCCAATGACGGTCTAGGCCCCGACGGCCACCCTAGCAGCATCACAGGCTGGGCGCTCCTCCTCACTGTCTTCTTCTCCGAACACGCATTCTTCATCGTGCGCTGGGGCGTCCGGCTCGCCATCTCCAAGCTCGACTCCCCAGGCCTCCAGAAGGAGCGCAGAGATAGGTTCCTCGTGCGCAACCAGTACTTCAAGGAGAATCTCAGCCTCCTCGAGAAGATTCCAAGGATGGCGGAAGCAGGCGGAGACATCACGAGGGAGAGCCTTGAGGAGGATGCTCGACGCGCGAGTCTCCATGCCACGACGCCGGAGATCAGGTTTTGGGCCAGGCAGAAGGGGTGGAAGGAGGTCGCTGCTGTCGGGAAGGGATACATTGAGCGGGCTGCGGTAGAGGTAAGCCCCGAGACTAAGAAGGAGCTTTGAGTTGTTTACGGGAATGAGAGTGCTGGGTGGTCGATGGAGTGTGTCGGGGGATGAGTTCAGGAAGCGAAGAATGAGAAGAGATGGAGTAAAAGTGATGGTGGCAGTGGTGAGGTGGTGCTTTTTCCTTTCTTCGATAAACCCTTACGAGTTATGACCGAGCGTACTTGGCCTGGCGAATCTTTCTTGCAATCCTTTTCTGCTTCTTCACCGATGACACCTCTTTACAGAATATACACATTTAATACATTTTTATCCTCGATCTTTTCCATGCTCATCATATCCAACAGTAACGTACATGGCTATCATCAGCGTCATCATCATCACCTAAACCCCACAACATCCCCCCCGAAACCCACCGGCCTCCTAACCGCCCTCCCCTCAACATACGGCAGTATAGCCAACGCCTTATAAATCCTGCCCATGCCGGTAGGCCCCCTATCCACCAACCTCTTCCACGCGCCCTCCACCCTCTCCGCCACCTCCTTCCCCTCCTCACTCTCCCCGCTCCCGTCCTTCTTCTTCCCCTTAACCAACCTCTCCACCCTCTCCTTAATCCCCAACGTGCTAAGGAAAAACGCCTGCTCTACAGGCCCATGCACCTCTACGCCCGGCGAGGCATCGAGAGCCGCCTCCGCGAGGGCCAGGAAATCGACGTCTGCGGACAGGTCGACGAGGCCCGGGTCGCGGAAGGGAGAGCACGTGGCGTGCGATCGGATACCGCGGAGCGTGTTGGCGGGGATCGTGTCGAGCGGTCCGTAATCGAGGATCAGAGCTGCGCCTGAGGGGTTGGGTTTGTTGAAGGGTTGTTCCTTTTCGGATGCTCGTCGTTGGGGAGTTGTGGACGTAGACGGTGGTGGAGACGGGGGCGCAGGATTCGCGCCGCCGATGCGGGTGGCGAAGTCGGAGATGTAGGAGAGGGATTCTGGCGATATTTCTACGATGGCGCCCTCGGTGGATTGCAGGGCTTTGTAGCGGGGGGACTTCTGGGGGAGGTAGAGGGAGTGCGGGGTTGGGGTTTTGGAGAGGGTGAGTTCGAAGTCGTCTTTTGGGGCTTTGGGGTCGGGTTTCGCGTAGGCGGTTGCGGTGGCGTTTTCTGGGGAGGATGGGGGAGGGGATGGGTTGTCGGTGTAAGGTGATGTCGGGGAGACGACGAGTTCGTGCCAGTTTGATTGCGGGGCTTGAGGGCCTGTTTTGGGTTTTATGGGTCCCGTGGGCGTCATGATGGTCGAGGAGGCGGGGATGCTGGTCGACATGACGGATTGGAAGATGTGGATTGGAAGGGCGTCGAAGAATTCGTGGGCGAGGATGAAGGGGGTGGTGGTTTCTTCTAAGGAAGGGTTTAGTCTGGTGTATTTTGAGAGGGATTGGAATTGACGAACCTTTGGGTACGAGTCTGATGTCTTCGCACCAGATGATGTTGGAACCGGGAATGTATTTGCAGGGAGCCGTCCATCCGATATCAGTGTCTTTCAGTTCGTCCGTACCGGCCAGCAGTTGGGCTTGTTGTTTCCGTAGATGCGGCGACGCTTCGATGAGATAGATAGCCTCTACGCTCCTTGAGAATCTCTTGAAATTTGAGAGTGTCTGTTCGAAATCAGTATCCAATCCACATATACATCTCTTGCATTTTCTTCTTCCAGCATTTCGAACATACCCTCAGAACATCATCCATCAACGTTCCTCTACCCGGCCCAACCTCAATGATCTGCACCTTTTCCTTCTGACCCTGCGCAAGCCACTCAGTATAAAGCCACACTCCCACCAACTCTCCAAACACCTGGCTGATCTCAGGGGACGTTATGAAATCGCCCTTCGTTCCGAATTGGTCGTGGCCGGTCGTCTGCCGTGTGTAGTATCCGCCGTCAGGATGTGTCAAGCATTGCCGCATGTACGCAGCTACGGAGATGGGGCCGGTAGTCTGGTAGAGATTATCAGCTTCCGATAGTCTATCACGAAGAAGGGAAGTTCAATTACTGTTATAGCCTGCGCCAGCGTCTTCGCCAACGGAGTCGACCATTGTCGCTCATCAATCGAGGACAACGACGTCGGCGCAGACTTCGTTGGTGTCGACGAAGACCACCGAACACCGCATTGTGTGCTCCTTAAAGTCAATGCCTGCGTGCGTGAGCTCCGCACCGCATTCCGGCATACTGTCAGCGCAATTGCCCTCATCGCGCGTGTGTAGTTCAAGTTTCCATGACGTAGGGTCCGTCCCGCATCAATTGAGAATCTCGAAAAAAATACCCGGGCGTAAAACGCGGGAAGGGAAGCTATGACCACATGTTAATTGCACTAGCGTCGTGGTGAGCTTAACTCTGCTGCGACATCGACCTATAAAACGCGAATTGGGTTCTTCTGATGAGACAAAGATAAGCGCGATTGGAGAAATAAGAAAGAGATAGAAAGATAGGATGGCTTCACGCTGGGCGAACGACGAAGCCGATAAGGCGGAGGACGCCCGTAGGAAGAAAGAGAAGGAGGAGAAGAAGCGCCAGAAGCTCGCGAAACAGCAGGCCGAGCAGGAGGCTGCTGCTGCACGTGCGGCTGCAGAACGGGAGCAAGCATCGCGACCGGCTAAGAGAAGAAGATTATCTGCCTCCCCTGAGAAGGAGGGTGGTGCATCAGGCGTTTCTGGAGAGGCAAAGGTATTGAGATTTGAAGCTGGAAGTTGGGGTCCTTGTCGACATATCAATAATTTCGAGACATTGAATCATATCGAGGAAGGCAGCTATGGTTGGGTTTCCAGAGCAAAAGAGATTGGAACATCGGAAATTGTGGCTTTGAAGAAGGTCAAGATGGACTACGTAAACGATGGCTTTCCGATCACAGCATTGCGAGAGATTGCGATGTTACAGAAGGCACGGCACAAGAACATCGTAGACTTGAAAGAGGTAGTCGTGGGAGACTCTCTGGATGAGTACGCCCTCTTCCACATCCTCAACCAGAACCAAAACACTGATAGCTAACCTACACCCAGGGTGGTACTTGTAATGGAATTCATCGAGCACGACCTCAAGACCCTCCAAGAAGACATGGCCGAGCCCTTCCTCGCCTCCGAAGTGAAAACCCTCCTGCGCCAACTAGTCTCGGGCGTAGATTTCCTCCACCAAAACCACATCATGCACCGCGATCTCAAAACCTCAAATGTATACATCCCCCTCTCTCCCTATGAACCACAACCACTAACTCACCCCCCAGATCCTCCTCAACAACCGCGGCGCCCTCAAACTCGCAGACTTCGGCATGGCCCGCTTCATCCCACCACCCAACGCGCCCCTGACCCAACTCGTCGTAACCCTCTGGTACCGCGCCCCGGAGCTCCTCCTCGGCACGACAACCTACAGCACCGAAGTCGACATGTGGTCCGTGGGCTGCATATTCGGCGAACTGCTCCTCAAAGAGCCTCTCTTACCAGGCAAGAACGAAGTCGACGAGCTCGCCAAGATTTTCGCGCTGTGCGGCCTCCCGGACGAAAAGTCGTGGCCGGGCTTCTACCGCCTCCCCAATGCGAAGAGCCTGCGGCTTCCGCGCGACACGAGGGGCCCGAAACCTGGCCCCGTGATACGCACGAAGTTCCCGCTGCTGACGAATAAGGGGGTGGAGTTGTTGACGGAGCTGTTGTCGATGAATCCCGAGGGGCGGCCGACGGCGGGGGATATGCTGAATCATGCGTATTTCACGGAGAGTCCGAAGCCGAAGCCGCCGGAGATGTTTCCTACGTTTCCGAGTAAGGCGGGGCAGGAGAGGAGGAGGAAGAGGAGTCCGAATGCGCCGCAAAGGGGGGATGCGCCGGGGATGGGCGGCGCGGAGATCGATTTCAGTGGGATCTTTGCGGGGAGGGAAGAGGAGCAGAAGGGGGCTGGGTTTATGCTTAAGATGGGTTGAAGTGTGGGGAATGGTCAAGTGCGAGTGGGTGCTTTCAATAGATATATTTATTGTTTATTGACTACCTGAGCGCGTCATTGCGGGCGGTATACAGCGATGCCATGTGAGAGCGTAAAGGGGTATCCTTGATCCCGGAGGCTGCTAATTCTATAAAATCAAAATGGAAGTCCAAATGCCCGCAATTGAGTTTTGTTTTTTCCTTTCCCTGCTGCAACGCCATCCAACGCCAATCCTGTCCAAGTGTTGTACCTTTTTTTGCTTGCCGCACACGCATGCACAAGAATCAGCGACCATGGTCTCGTCCTCCGTCACCCCTGCCCCTACTACGGCTTCGATCACTGTAGCTGTCATATGAATCATAGCTGGGGCTTCTTCGTCCACGTCCGCGAGGCGATGGATCCCTGCGAGAGAAATTATCTCCGCCCCGTCCACGACCACGTCCACGACCACGACCTCCGCCATCTCCACGTCTTGGTGGTGTCTCCGAGCGAGATCTAGAAGAGTACGACCTTGATCGGCTTCGCCTGGGAGACCTCGACCTCGAATATGAGCGACGGTGAGAACCACCTCGATCTCCTCTTGGTGGGCCACCGAAGCCACCCCTACCGCGACCCCCTCGACCACCGGGATATCCTCGAGGTGGGGACCTAGAATAACGGCGTGGTGGGGAACGATAACGCTGTGGGCCTCCCATGGGCGGCGGCCGGTACGAGCCCGGCGCACCACCTCCTCTGCTATCATAGGAGTCGCGAGGCGCTGGGCGGAAGGGAGGAGATCGTGAGAAGCGACGACGGGGGAGTACTATGGAAACGCTGAGCTTCGCACCGTCCAACTGCGCCTCGTGCATCTTTGCGATGGCTTCGTCGGCATCATCGACTTCCTCGTAGAGAACAAAGGCAGTTCCGCGGTTGATGTTGTCTGACCTGTTAGTTGGTCCATTATGCGCTTGTGAGACAGGCGTGCTTACAGAGCTGATTCATGGGGACCTTGACGTCTTTTATGGGACCATAATTGCCGAAGATCTCGCGAATATGATCCTCTTTGACATTCTTGGTGAGACCTTCTACAACAATCTAGAAATGACAGGGTTGGCATGGGGAAATTTGGCTTTCACTTGGGGGCAACAAATCGCCTACCTTTGCACTTCGAGGGGCCGGGGAATCACTCCTGCGGCTTGGACTGCGGCTGTAGCTTGCTCGTCGACCTCGAGGACTCCGTGAATATGACCTTGACCTGCTATCTGGTGTGTAGCTTCGCCTTCCATTGCGCCTACCCCCAGGACTGGCGGACCGATTTGGTGTGCGCGATCGCGAGCGAGAGACAGACCGGGAGGACAAAGAGCGCCGAGGACTCCTTGAGCGGTTCGAGGGTGATCTGCGATCTTGCGACGGTGATTGTGTGATAGGACGGCCACGAGAGGCGCTGCGAGAGCGTGTGGGAGATTGGGATTCTCTTCTTGACGAAGACATGGTCGCGAGGATGATGCGACTTTCAAGCCGGCGGGATTGATTAGAAATGGATGGCGAAGCAGTTGTTGTTATTGTTGTTGTTGTATGTTTGATAGTTGCTTGATATCCATACTGAACAATGAACGCGTCCAAAACTTTGGAGCTCGGACCACTTGTGTCTCACGTGACTATTGTTTCACAGCTCTATGTCCCATTTGGGCTAGATCGAGCGTCATCTCTCTCTGGTTCCGCTTGCAGCTGAATGAACAGCTGCGAAGAATTGGTGTCTTTGACTGCCGAATCATGCTTCAAATGGGTGGGACAACATACCGGAGCTTGGGCTAGCTACAGCAGATTTACTGCAGGGGAGACCGCAACGGTTGGAAAGCTGTACACAAACACACAAGGTACATGTAGGTGTATGTGCTATAACATGATCTCCTAGTACAACTGAACTCAATTCCACCTGTGCACGGGCAGCTTCGAAAACGTTCAAGGAATATTTAACTACATGGCGGCAAAAGATACGGGTACATTGCAAGCTCCGGAGGGTTTCAAGCTCCGTGGCAAGCGGTTCGGCTATGGGAGGATTGCATTGTGCCTATCCCGTTCTGACCGGATGTTGGCTAGACAGAGGTGATGCATCTAGCCTAGGAGCATTTCCTTACCGTACTCTGCTCTGCTCTGCCGGAGATCCCATTACGTGCGTCATATCTACCTAGGTATTCATGCAGTGCAGTAGTTCTACCGGTACATGCATGCACACGCAGGAGCAAGAGCACAAGCATGAACATGAACATAAGCATGAGCATCAAGCTTTCCATTCCCATATCATGCTTCGGAAAACGATTGTACCTCGTAGGTGGAAGAGATATCCCGTTGAGGGAATTGGTTGGGTTGGGTTGGGCGAGTAAGACATGACAGCTGATTGCATCCATCCCCTGATCCACTCCATTGATCTATCCATTCATGTGCCCATACTATTACTCCGTATGTAGGCATGTATTCAGTCGGACCCCCACACGACAGCAAGCTGCATGATGGCGCAAGAAGCGCCAAAGGAGAAAATTGGGCGTGGGAATCGAAGAGAGGAGATGATTACGATACTATAAGTAGAACATACACACAGGACTGCATATATTATTAGCACTCATGACGAAGGATATAAGAGTTCCATGTAAGATGGTTATCAACATGTAAGGTTTAATTCAAAGGTATAGGCATCTAAAGTGCAAATTCACTCCGTATCAGTATATACGGTGTGAATACATGTGCTGGTGGTGTAGTAGTTAAGTTATTTTAGTTGTCGAGTTGTTGTTGATGGCGGGGTTGTTGGCCGTTTCTTCAAAGCCCCACCTTTTCCCTCCCTAAACCGCCCGCTGTGTCTCTCTCACTGTTGATTTGGAACATCTTCTTCCTCCTCTTCCCTGCCCAACAACTCAACTACTAGTCACAGTTACCTCGAACCTTGTCTTGTCTTTGCCACTCATCGCAAATAGCAATTCAAACTCTTGTTGCTGAGTCACCCTATCCCTCTTCCTCTTCCTCTCCTTCCGACCGCCCAACTACAAATCTCTTCTACCTGTTGATCATCCCGCCTTCCCGCCTCTCTTTCCATTACCCAACTACACACTAAACCCCTCCATCACCTTCAAACATGTCCTGGCAAGGTACGTCTACAGCTCCTGACACCCGTTCAGCTTATCCAATTAACATCTCCTCCAGCATATATCGACCAGAGGTAAATTTACTATCCATCCCTTACCAGATATCATCAGTTGAATCTAACATCTTCGTTTCCTACCAGCCTCGTTGGCTCAGGCAACATCGACAAGGCCGTCATTTGCGACATCACCGGCGAGACCATCTGGGCAGCAAGCGCTGACTTCAACGTACGTCTATCCGGAAACATCTTTCTACAATCAAGTTTTGGACAGGAAATGGCACCGGCTGGAAAGCCCGAAGCTGTTTGCGCAAAGACATCCCCGATCATGTATGCTAACTTGTACCTGCCAGCTCCCCACCGCCGAGCTGAAGGCCATCGCCGACTCCTTCAACGACAAGAGCGAGCCCAAGAAGGTTCTCTCCGAGGGCGTCAAGGTCAACGGTGTCAAGTACATGACCATTGCCGCAGATGACGACTCCATCAAGTCAAAGAAGGTACCGGCTACCCCCACTATACATACAGAATCTCCTACATCCAGACAACGTACTAATCTGTTCATCCTCACAGGGCAAGGAGGGCGTCGTAGCTCACAAGACCAACCAAGCCATCCTCATCGCTCACCACCCAGACGACGTCACCACCCCCGCCGCCTTCAACAGCGTCGTCGAGCTCGCCGAGTACCTCAAGGGCGTCGGATACTAGAGAAACAAAAGTTATGGTGGAAACGAAAAACAAGAAAAGAAAAAGCCTTTTTGGTGCGAGCGGACCTCACTTCCCCCTTCTCCCATTCTGAGGCCACGCACGCGCAAGTTTTTTGACGTTGTAACTTTAATGGTCTATTTGCATACCCCCTCGGTGCGGAGCTGGAGACGGATGGCCAGACGGACAGCCGGACACATGGATGGGATGGAGACGGAACAGTGATGGACGACAGGCAATGGTCAAATTCACACTTATGATAGAAATGAACTGGAACGAATTGATCTCATGGACAAAGGTTGGAACGCTTCCCCTTTTCCTGTATACTTGAAACATCTGTTCGAAATGTTCTCCCTCTATAAATATGACTATCAAGATGATATAAAAGCAAGCTCGCAAGCGCCCCTTGGGTAGGTAGGCCAAAACACCATCACAACGCCTTCCCCAACTCTTCAAACCCTCACCCCCTGCAAAACTCTAACAACCTTCTCATAAAACCCCCTCTGCAACCTCGCCCCCACCTCCTCCAACTTCTCATCATCCCCCTCCACCAACCCAAACGCCTGGGGTCCTTCAAGACAAGCCCTCACAACCTCAACAACCCTGCCCCCTAGATGACTGTTCACCCACCTCAAATACCCCTCACTCTCATCCAGCAACCTCGCCCTCGCCTTGTACGTCACACTCGGCTTCGCGGCCCTCAAATTCTCAATCCCCAGTATCTGATCAATGGGCTTCCAGTACGCAATCTCCAGCAGAATGACCCCCAGCGCATACAGATCAAACGACTTCCTATAGCTCCTCCCACCCACCCCCTCGCGGTTACCCGACCCTTGCACCGCAGGGTGGCGGTAGATGTCCTCGCGGGCGGACTCGGGTGGCTTCTCCGTCATGTCGTCCGACAGCGCGGGGCGGGAGTAGTCGAAGCCGGAGATGAATGCGAGGTTGTATTCGATGTCTGCGTTGCCGGAGTCGGAGAAGAAGAGGATGTTGGAGGACCGGAGGCCCTTGTGCAGCCAGTTCACGGCGTGCAGGCGCTCGAGGTTCTCGGAGAGGAGGCACATGAGTGCGATGCGGGAGGTTAGGGAGGGGACTTCGAGGGCGGGGGACGGGGTCGTGAGGAGGGTGTGGAGGGAGGTCGGGCGCGTGGACGGATGCGCGGAGCTGGGCTTCTCGAAGACGATGCCGAAGCGGTAGTGGTCGTCTCCTGTGTCTGGGTCGAGGTCTTGGAAGTAGCCCAGGCAGTGGGGTGCGCGGAATTGGTTGGTACGGTTGTTTTCGCGGAGGAGCGCGACGAGGGCTTTCACGCGCTCGTGGAGTTTCGGGTCCGGGCCAGTGTGGTGGTAGGTTGGGGGTTCGTAGGTGTTCCATTCGATCCAGACGGAGGTTTTCTTGCCGTGTGGACGTTGGTAGTAGGCTTCGACGCGTTGGAATTCGTTATCTTCGTCTTCTTCGTCGATAATGTGGATGTGTTTGCGGTCGAGCTCGACGGCCCGGATCTCGGAAGCGGTGTTGGGCATCTTGATGGAGTGTGTGAATTCGTCGGTGAAGATGGTGGGATCGTCGATGGCAGAGTTGAGTGCTTTGGTCTGGGCAAGAGCTGCGAGGCTTTGCAATTCTGGGTTGTATGATTCTCTGTCGTCATCGCTGTCGTCCAGTCCGCGTGCCTGCAGGATCGCTCGAACTGGGCTCATCGAAAGGCTCGGCCCTCGTTGCCTGCGAGTGTTCCTCGATAGGAAGGTCGAATTGATAATCTGGGCGAGGTCCTGGACGCTGCTGTTCAGTTGCATAATCTGGAACTCGGTTCGTGTCTGCTTGATGGCGAGAGTCTCGAGCTGCGATGAGTTGAGCATCTCACGCATATAGTCGTTGAACGTCGACAACTGCAACACCAGTTTCTCCATCTTGACCCGATCGAACGACGCCCATTTGAGCTTACGAGGGATATCAAACGCCTTAGCAGCATAGGCTAGAGACTTCTTGAGCAAGATCTCTGACTGCGGGAAGCGTCGTGCAAAATCGGTATCTGCACGCTCCAGAGTCGGGCTCTCAGGGGAGTACGCTGGAGGGTTCGGCAGCCGCCCATGTTCCTCTGCGAATTCAACGAGGAGCGGCCGCGTGAGCTTCTTGTACTTGTCGTCCAGTCGGCCGAACTGACGTAGTAACCTTCGCTGTTGGTCGAGCACATCTAGTAGAAGACCTTTACTGGAATTGCTGACGAGGAGGCTCTCGTCTGTCTCGTCTAGTTTGACGACGTCGGCCCAGTCAAGGAGACGGTACTGCTCGGTCTTTAGGCGGACTCGAAGATGCTGGCAGTCTGTGGGCATGTGCTTTGCATCGGTGATGAGTTGGTAGCCTGTCAAAAAGTCAGTCATGTGTTGAGATACGACAGATGGGCGCAGCTAACTTACCTTGCACACATCCTGAGAAGACCTCAAAGGTCAATGATACTATGCCTAATGCCAACTCCGCCATGTTTACAAAGAGTCAATGACTATCCAACCACTCAAATGAACTCTTTCTACAAATCTGTTCGATTGAAAAAAATTTAAACGGGCTCCAGGCTTAATCGGCTATTCGACAGCACAATATGATTTCACGATTCGTTGTATCTAACAACCCTGTCGCATACGATATGTGAAGAACAGTATCGGAATCTGCGAGGAAAAGCGATCTGGGCCACCATCGAAAAGGGATGCGGCACATACTTAAGCGCCTCAAGGCTCTAGGCGAGGCTCCATCATTGAGGCAGGGTAACAACGCAGCCTACTGCAGCTCAGCCTTGATGGCTTTATGATCGCCAACGCATGCCTTAAGGCTATCGTCGGTTTGCTCACCGGGATACCGGTGAACGAGGCGGATCCCGTCATTGTCAGATTTCGTAGAACCTACGAATACTCCATATTAACAGATTTATCCATTGTAACTGGTACAGTGCTGGCCATCAAGGTTGACCAACATATAGGTACCGGTAGTTTGAGGTCTGGTTCAACGTATGGCATGTAAGACATTCGACGCCACACACGAGTGCACAGCCACTCACCGCATCCCGTCATCACCAACATTTCTTAAAACCGCTCCCTCACGCCGTGTGACATTCCACACCTGCAGAATCCCCGGCGATGGTATTCGCCAGCCTACTGAAGCCCTCCCCAGGCCCACCCCCGGACCCCTTCGAGCGCACCTCCTTCCTAAAGCTCCTCCTGCACTCCCCCGTGAAGCTCCTCCTCTACCACCTCTACCGCATCCTCTCCTCCCTCCGCTCTCTCCCCACGCCCACCGAGCCCAAAATCCGCATAGTATGCATATCGGACACGCACACCCGCATTCCGGAGGACGTCCCTGCCGGCGACATCCTCATACACGCAGGCGACATGGCGAACGCCGGTAGCGTGGCGGAGATCCAGCGGCAGGTCGATTGGCTTGCGGGACTGCCGCATAAGGAGATCGTGGTGATTAGCGGGAACCACGACACGTATCTCGATCCGCGGACGCGACCTAGTCTGTCGGATGCGCAGCAGAGGGGCGGCGTCGATTGGAAGCGGGTGCATTATCTACAGCATCGGAAGCTTACGCTGACGATTGAGGTTGAAGCGGAGGGGGGAAGCGAGGTGGGGGAGGAGGAAGAAGAAGAAGAAGGGGAGACAACGAGGTTATTGGGTGATAATGGCGGTGGGCAGAGGCATAGGAGGTTGGTGATCTATGGCGCGCCGCAGATTCCGGCTTGCGGGCCTATGGACGTACATGCGTTTCAATATCCTAGAGGGAGGGATGCATGGTCGGAGACTGTGCCTCAGGATATCGATGTTCTGATTACGCATACGCCGCCGAAGTATCATAGAGACATGCCGCTGCCGACTGGTATGGGTTGTGAGCATCTCATGGCGGAGGTGAGGAGGGTCAGGCCGAGTTTACATGTGTTTGGACATGTACATTTCGGTGCGGGCCAGGAGGTTGTGTGGTGGGATCGGTGCCATGAGGCGTATGAGAAGGGCATGGCTATTCAATCGAAATGGTCGCATGGCGTGCTGAATCCTTGGTTATGGTGGAACATCGTTAGAGTGGGGTATAGAGGGCTCAGAGAATTGATATGGGACAAAGTGTGGGGAGGTCAAGGTCCAAGCACGATCATGGTGAATGCTGCGCAGATGTATGGCAATACTGGAAAGTTAGGGAATCCCGTTCAAGTGGTCGAGATATGACCTGGTTGTCACGGCCTGGGACGAGAAGTAAATACTGTAATAGTAGTAATGTGTAATTCTTGTCAATCATCATACAGTTCACGCACAAGGGCAACGAGCAGCCAAAAGTATTTCACGCAGAAAGGTTCTGTTGAACTACCTTGACCAAGTCAGGCTCCCGTTCAACATGGAGATCAGGGTACAGGACCAGTCTATTGTAAACTAGCCGTTCGCCGCTCTCCTCGTAATTTTTGTTTGGGGTCATGAACAAGCGTTAAACCCATTGGCCATAAAAAACCGTATATTCCACCAGCACCATCCAGCAATAGAGCGCACACGCTCAGAGACGGCGACCACGGCGACCACCCTTTCTCCTGGTAGAGTCGGAAGGAGTGGGGGTAACGTCCTCGATACGTCCAATGCGCATACCGGCACGGGCGAGAGCACGGAGAGCAGACTGGGCACCGGGGCCGGGGGTCTTGGTTCCGTTTCCACCAGTGGCACGGATCTTGACGTGGAGGGCAGTGATGCCAAGCTCCTTGCAGCGGGCAGCTGTGAGATGTGAGTATTCTAGTCGAAATTCTGTTTGAATTATTGCTCTACGCACCGACGTCCTGGGCAGCCAACATAGCGGCGTAGGGAGAGGACTCGTCACGGTCAGCCTTGACCTTCATTCCACCGGTAACACGGGAGATGGTTTCGCGGCCGGAAAGATCGGTGATGTGGACGAAGGTGTCGTTGAAAGACTGGGATTTTGTCAGAATTGCTCGCACGAAATCCTTTAATCCAGTCCAAAACTTACAGCGAAGATTCTGGCAACGCCGAAAACGAGCTCACCCTCACGGACCTGGGGACCGAGTTGGATGTTCTCCTGGGTGGATCGCTCGACCCTTTGAAAGAGCTGTTAGTATTTGTGTACATCTTGAAGGCGAATAATTGGAGGCGTACTTCTTCTTGGGAGGCATGTTGACTGTGTGCGACGGGGGATTAATGAGGTGGTGTCGGTGGGAAAGTTGAGGTCGAACAGTTCGTCACGAAAGATTTGTGGGCGGCGCAATTTGGTGTCGAAATTCGGGTGGGCGAAGGTGGCGGACTAACTTTTCTCCGATGACTAGCGCAACGGGGCGCGCCAAAACCTCTCCCGCTGTTTTTTTCCTCTCGAACTTCTTTCATCTTCATCTTCCAAACAATAATGACCTGAACATCAACAACAACAATAATAAACAGCAATCAACTAACACCTTCGACCTTCCATCATTCTGGAGGTTGTATGTGACAATGGCTACTACAGATGACGCGAAGAGCGTCGGTATCATCGGCATGGGCGACATGGGAATCATGTACGCCCGCCGATTGAGTGACGCAGGCTGGAAGTAGGTTTTCTTCCTGGCGCGTCGTCTTTGCAGCTTCAACTACACCAGCTGTAGATCTATGCTTTGGTAAGTCCTTTGCTCTTCTCTTCTCCCGTACCTTCCCTTCTCACTGCAATGATGACCGTGAGTGCATTTGGCTCGAGTATGGCGTGAGTCCTTTCCACTGCCGTCTTGGTTTTGGATCCTGGGCTTGCCGCTGTCACTGATGTGAATTCTCGCTACCTTAACTATTACACCTCTGAAAAGCTTTTGAGATTCTCCTATTACTTCTTCAACCTATTGGTCGACTGAAGCTGACAATTGTCCTCACAGATTATTACATTACCACACCATCGTCCTGTATCGTGCTAACCGTAGCTCCCCAGAGTAAATGCCTGCGATATCCCAGAGAAGTATGAAGCTTTAGTAGAACAGTTTAAGGACAGAGTATGGTAGCACCTTGTATATATCATCTCCAAATGAAAAAGAAATCAATAAACTAAGCCTGTCACCAGCCCAAGGTTGAAATCATGCCAAGCGGTCACTACGTATCTCGTGCCAGCGACTACATCATCTACAGCGTCGAGGCTAAGAACATCGACGCTGTTGTGAAGCTCTTTGGTCCATGTATGCCTGCCTGAATATTTAAGCATCACCCTTAATCGTGACCCATGACTGATTCGTGCGATGACTAGCCACCAAGATGGGTGCTATTGTTGGTGGTCAAACTTCCTGCAAAGCCCCTGAGATCGCCGCCTTTGAGAAGCATCTTCCAAAGGATGTTAACATTGTCTCGTGCCACTCCCTCCATGGTCCTGGTGTCCACCCGAAAGGGCAACCATTGGTCCTCATTAAGCACCGCGCAACAGACGAGGCCTTCGCGTTCGTCGAGCGTGTGCTCTCCTGTCTCGAGTCCAAAGTCGTCCACCTCACGTATCAGGAACACGACAGGATCACCGCCGACACACAAGCCGTCACCCATGCCGCTTTCTTGTCCATGGGCACGGCATGGAGTGCGAATAATCAATTTCCTTGGGAGTCTCAACGCTATGTCGGCGGAATCGAGAACGTAAAGATCAACATCACCCTCCGTATCTACGCGAACAAGTGGCACGTGTATGCCGGACTTGCCATCCTCAACCCAGCGGCGCAAGTACAGATCAAGCAATACGCAGAGAGTGTGACAGAGCTGTATAAGCTCATGCTCGCAGGACACAAAGAGGAGCTGCGGGAGCGGGTCCATACAGCAAGGAAGGCTGTGTTTGGAGGCTACGAGGGAAAGGAACTCCTCTTACGCGACGAGCTTCTAGATCAATTCAGTCTGGGCGTCCTGCCAGAGAAGCGATTGAAGAACAACCATCTCAGCCTTCTCGCCATCGTCGATTGCTGGTGGAAATTGGGCACCGTGCCTTATGAACATATGATCTGCTCAACACCCGTATGTCTCTAGTTTCCCTCACCCTCTCCCCCTCTCCTTTCCAACACTTCCAACCCACTTGGGATGTTGTATTGGAACCACGTCATGCACTCATTAACATCGACAATGTGTAGCTCTTCCGCATGTGGCTAGGCATAACAGAATATCTCTTCCGACACGAAGAACTCCTCGAAGAAGCCATTGACACTGCAATTGACGACAACACGTTCCGTGCCGACGACCTCGAGTTCACATTCGCTGCCAGGGTTAGTTGCCCCCTTCTTTGTCAAACAACATCTACTCATACTGATATTTCTACTCTTCATAGGACTGGAGCTCAAGAGTAAGCCTCGGCCACTTCGACGGCTACCGCGAGAAGTTCGAGAAGATACAGGAGTACTTCGCGCCCCGGTTCCCCGAGGCGACGAGGTTGGGCAACGAGATGATTAAGACGATTTTGGAGAAGACGAAAGATGAATAATTTAAACATATACAATTATAATTTAGTCGAATAATCCGCTTTAGCAACACCGCCCAGGTGCGGAAAGAGTGGAGGAAATGTACCTATTTATTGGCAGCAGCAGGAAACTGTATATACTTTGGACATAGAGACAGATTGTGATGATTATTGAAGTTGGATTGATATTCGCTGGCGTCTTTTGAGTGGATTCGTGTATGTTCCCCTGGTTCGTTGAAAAAAGCGTCTCCGTCTAAAGTCTACCTACATGCAAGAAATTGAGTACACTATGCAATACATCGCACATTACTTCTCCTCCTTGCCCTCCCCCCTCTTGAACTCCCTACTCTCCCCAATATCCACAACATCAAACACCCCCGTCTCCTCCAACCCCTTCCACTTCAACGCCTCCTTCAACAACCTCGGCGGCTCCAACACATCCTCCTCGGTAAGCACCCACGTGCCCCAGTGCATGCCCAACGCCTTCTCGCACCGCGTGTCGCGGAAAATGTTGACCGCGTCCTTGGGGTTCGCGTGCATGGGCGACATGATGAAGCGGGGCGCGTAGGCGCCGATGGGGATGAGTCCCAGGTCGAAGGGCCCGCGGTGCTGGCCGATCTCCTGGAAGGCCGGGCACGTGGGCAGGTGTGCGTACTTGGGGGAGTAGTCGTCTTCTCCGGCGGGGACTTGCGGGACGGAGCGGTAGCCTGTGTCTCTGTTGGGTGTGCGTTAGAATTCGAAGAAGGGGTGTAAAGGGGGAAAGAGGGAACGTACCCGGCGAAATAGACCTTCGCGCCGCTGGACTCCACGCTCCAGCTAGCCCAGAGCGTCCTACATTTATCGAAGGGAGTCCTTGCCGAGACGTGTTGGCAGGGGAGGGCGCTGATGGTGGCTTTGATGATGTCTTCTTTCTCTCCTGCTGGTGGTGCTGGAGCTACGGCGGCGGGAGCAGCAGCGCCGTCGGATGATTCTGATACCGAGACACGCGCGACTTGCTCCTCGTTCGCGATTGACTTCACGACCTGGAGTTCCAGGTCCCTGGCCTCCCACCAGTCGAGCTCGGTCACTTTCTCGGGAGCCACCTTGGCGGTGTCGACGAACCACTTCTTGTTGCCGAGCGGGGCGAAGAAATGCGCGTTGGGGAACTTCTCCTTGATGCGGTTGATGGTCGGGTAGCTCAGGTGGTCGTAGTGGTTGTGCGAGATGACGACGGCGTCGACGACGGGAAGTTCCTCGATCTCGCATGGCGGCGGCGTGTAGCGCTTCAGGTTGGGGAGATTGATCGGCGCGCAGCAGTCTTCGAAGACTGGGTCGAAGAGCACGCGGAGGCCGTTGCGGCCTGGGAATTCAACGTAGTAGCATGCGTGACCGAGCCAGGTTGCGCGAAGGTGAGCAGTTTCACGAGAGGGAAGGAAGTTGGGCTTGACGATGGGGACGGTTGGTGGTGTCGTGTCTGGAGTATTGCTCTGGCCAGATAGTTTTCTCCTGTGAAAACAATTAGCATGTGCTATTCTGGCCCCTGTCTTCGCAACCTAGTAGCTTTCCATGCAATTCTGTCATCCATACAGGTTTTGATATATCTCTTCCTCATTCAGGACTTCTTACAAAATCCGTCACGTGTCTACGTAAGTTATGAGGCACAGAACAGATGGAAGGAATACGTACCAAACCATAGCTTTCATGATCGAAATCGGCGTGAAATCTCTAAAGCTATCCCACGGATTCACAAAGCCCTTCCCGTTCTTCAGGTGATGCGTCTTGTTCTCCGCCTCCTCGGGCTGGGAGTATGTGAGCGATGGCGCCATGCTGGCGATGGCGTAGAGGGTCGCGGAACCGACGCCTATCTTTGAGGCGGAGGACATTTTGATGTACTTTTTGGCTGTAGTTGAGAATGGGGAGAAAGGCTGGGAAGGATTATGGGTATAGGAGGAGGTGAAGAAGATTGGCCGTTGTTGTCGTTGGCGTTGGATTGTAGGATTAGGTGTGTACACTTTCGAAGAAGAACAACAACTCGCCGAACGGCGGTGCGCTCTCTCTAGTACTGAGGAAGATGAATATGCTCGAACCGATGATGAATGCAAAGTGTTTGGGCGTAAGTGGGAGTGAGCGCAACGTCGCAAGCCTGGTGACATGCACTGAGCTATCTGCTGAAATCGAGTGAGATTATGAGGAAGCGGAATTGAAGGTGGAAGCGGAGAGAGAAGAGCCATGCCGACGACGTCAGCAGCTCTTTATCAAGCCCAAGAAACTCCAATGAATGCGAGGAAGATTCAATGCAGATACACAGCCCCCGTGCACCACGCGCAATGTCACGCTCACCCTGTAGCTTATTGCCTGCCAATTGAGACGATGGACGAAAAAAAAAGGTGAGATGTTGATGGGCCAGCTCGGATATTTCGCCCTATGTCCGCTACTCTGCGCGCGCGTACTTTCTCGCACAAGACGCACGAGTAAGCAAGCGAATGCGAGGACCCGATAGACGCCCCCCGAACAAAATGGTAGCAGAAAAGACAACTTATCGGGCAATGGATGCAATTGGAGGGTATATTTTGAAGGAATCGACGTGTACATTAAATTCTAACGTCGACGGATATAATTAAGAAAGTGGGCCCGCCGGCCTATGAGTTGAGGGCGAGAAGAGCGAACGGACGGACGAACCCTCGTCCCATGGCTTATGATTACCCCCCAGAGTGATTGACTACCTACTCATAGCTAAAGACTATACGAATCCAAAGTGTTCTAGGTAGGTTACAAGTAAGCTGCTAAGAAGGTCGACGCATCATACACTTGATAACGTTTGGCAAAGCGAACAAATACCACGAGTACGTACGGAGTACTGTACCATCTCTCGAACGCGGTGGCTTTGTTTGAGGGGGAAAATATCATGAAGGAATAGGCGTGATGATCTTGCAATCTTGCAACTTGCATGTCCATCCATAAACAATTTCCTATTAATATTAACATCTACGTACTGGTATCAGCCTCCTAATCATGATTCCTCATGACCTTCCAGCCCTGCCACGCCATACACGCCATTCGAGCCTTCCAATCCCAGAAAGGTCTAGCCCTGAATCCAACAAATCCCATCGGCATTACTAACTTCCCGACTCCGACCACCAACCATCTACCACCTCACCTCTCGTCAATCAGTGTCGATACCATTATTCCAATACATCCATATGCTTTAGTGTTGAAGTTGAATCGTGTGCCTTGCCGTTATTGCTGCTATTTCCATCAATGGAAGTGCAATCACCACGAAGTCTACATCTACAGCTTCTCTACTTCCACGCCGCTTCAGTGTATGGGGCGCATCTACAAGAGCTATAGACATGACCAGTCGACATCTGTATTTCGGCGTCCAATCAAGATGTGGGCAACGACATTTAAATAGAAAAACACAGGCACCCATCCAACGGGATCCGGCACATTTCATGTCAAAAACTCGCCTATGGAGTTCCCGCCGCATGCACGCCTGCCGTTGATACACACTAGGGCATCGGAGAAGTTCTCTACGGACCAACCCCCCTGTCGCGACAATCGGAGGAGAATAAGAAGTATCCTGAAACGTTTCAAGCCTTCAATTTCCGCATGGATACTCGAGATTTTCTTCGAAATCTTGTTCTTGCCGTTTGCTTGTCATTTCGTTATCCCAAAGCTCGCAGGTTATGATGTTAATTGACATGCACATAGGCAAAGCACTTTTGGCCCAATGATCCGTTTTCGAACTCAATTGCACGACGAGCCGCAGAGAGAAGAACCAGCGATCGCTTTGCTTATTTCCATTCCAAAGAAGGTACCATTAGAGCCAGAATAATCCGTCACCCTGAGATTTGTCGATCACGAGTTTTAACATCGACGGTCTGTGATTCAGACTCCTCCATGTCGCTTCTTTTGCGTGCACCCCTATCCGGACACGTCTATCCTAAATCTATTCCATCGTTCGATATTTTCGGCATCAATCAAGTCTGGGGCCTTGATATTCATCCCCACGACCCAGTCTTCCTGTTCATCCTTCTTGTTCCCGCTCCCGCTCTGGATCGCCGCTAGAAGACGGTTCCGGACCAACCTCCATGCGACGAAGATATGTCAAATCTGCCACACACTTCCGCAGAATGTGATAGCGATATGTCGAACCCGTTTCCTTTCTAGACAAAGCGATCTACTTCGACTAATACATCTCATACCTCATTTCAATCCCCGACATCAAAGCCGTCATGTATGTGCGTGCAACGATATTGTGGAGATAGTAAAGCCAGTCAATTACCGTACCTGTACGAAAGCTACATAAAAGAGGTGCAAGATCCCACTCTAGAAGAACATCATCACCATCATTCAATCATTTCTCTATTCACATTCAATTACATTCATTCCTCGCACGCTAATATCAACGTTCTTTGCCTATGTTGAATTAACATCAGATATTAATAGTCTTGCAAGCAAGCACAACAACATTCAAGCCTCCCAATTCATCACGTAGTACGTATTTTTTTGGGACTCCCACAACAGATCCAATATGAGGTTCCTCCAGGCCACTCTCCTGGCCCTCTTCGCAACCACCACCTTGGCAGCGCCAGTGGGTAGGAAGGAAACAACTCGATCCGTTACCGACGCCTCTCTACCTGGTCGTGACCCAGGCCTGGCTCCCGCACTCGCTCCCGCTCCCGTCCCTGGTCCTGGTCCTGATCCTGATCCTGCTCCTGCTCCTGCTCCTGATCCTGATCCTGATCCTGCTCCTGCTCCTGCTTCTGCTCCTTGCGCCTCTGCTCCAGCGGATCCCGCTCTTGCAAGCGGGCTCGACGACGCACCGCCTCCCCCTGTGAAAGAGGAGCCCACTACCTCACGAGCTCCAACTCCCGCTGTTGCAGGCGGACCCGACGACAAGACTTTGCCTCCCCTCGATCCAGAGACTTCCGTGGCCCCTGCCCCAGCGTCTGACCTCACAAGTGAGCTTAAAGACCCGTTGTCTCCCGCAGCAGGCGTGCCCGCCACCTCAGGAACCGCAGCTCCTGTCGCCGATCCCGCTATTGCAGGCGGACTTGACGACTCAGCGCTTCCACCCAAGAAGATCGATCCGGCAGCAGAACCGGTAGAAGACCAGCCCCTCGATCCAAAGACTTCTGCCGCCGCCCCTGCTCCTGCTCCAGCACCTGCCCTCGCAGGCGAACCCGGCGACACATCGCCTCCCGCAGAGGGCAAGCCACTCGACCCAAAGACTTCTGCCGCCGCCCCTGCTCCTTGCCCCGCGTCTGCCCTCAAAAGCGGTGTCGACGACACAGTACCTCCTGTGGAAGAGGAGCCCACTACCTCACAAACTCCAACTCCCGCCGTTGCAGGCGGACTCGACGACGGCAAGACATTGCCTCCGGCAGAAGAGGAGCCCCTCGACCCAGAGACTTCTTTGCCCCCTGCTCCCGCTCCCGCTCCTGCTCCTGCTCCCGCTGCTGCTCCCGCTGCTCCCGCTCCTCCCGCTGATCCTCCCGCTGATCCTCCCGCTGCTTCTTCTTCTTCTCCTGCTGATGTTCCTCCAATTGTTGCTGCTGCTGCCCCTCCACGTCCTCAGCAACGCCGAGCTGTCCGTGGTGGTGGCTCCAAGGGCGGTTCTCCTCCTCCTCTTCCTCCCAGGCCAGGTACGAAACCACCCGCTCCTCCTGCTCCCCCTACTCCCCCAAAACCCTTCATCTCACCTGGTCCACCCCCTGCTCTCCCTCCTCCTCTTCCTCCCAAGCCCTTCCCCGGTCCTCCTCCTCCTCTCAACACACCTAAGCCCTTCGTTTCACCCGGTCCACCACCTCCCCTCCCCCCTCCCGTTCCTCCAAGGCCTACTCCTCAAGCTCCCGCCCCCGCTGCCCCCGCTCCTCCCCCTCCTCCTAAACCCTTCATCTCACCTGGTCCACCTCCTCCTCTCCCTCCTCCTCTTCCTCCCAGGCCCTTCCCCGGCTCTCCTCCTCCTCTCAACACACCTAAGCCCTTCGTTACACCCGGTCCACCACCTCCTCTCCCCCCTCCCGTTCCTCCAAGGCCTACTCCTCAAGCCCCCGCTCCCGCTGCCCCCGCCCCTCCCGCTCCTCCCAAACCCTTCATCTCACCAGGTCCACCTCCCGCTCTCCCTCCTCCTGTCCCTCCCAAGCCAACTCCCGCTGACGATGTAACCCTAGGTGGTCAAGGTGGAGCGGATCTGAGCCTCCCCCCTAATCCCGTCCGCGTCGAGGCTCCTCCTCTCCAAGCTCCCCGGCCCGTCCCCGCTGCCAAACCCCCGATTCTTGCTGGTGACAACGTCGCCGCTCGCGATCCCCTCGGACGCAAGCCGGCCATCAAAGGCAAGAATCCTTCCGGCGCCAGCTCTGTCCGTCAGGGCGCCTCGGGACTCTCGCGCAGCGGCGCCATCAAGGGTGCTAGCAGCCCTGCTCCCGTTGAGGCCGTTCCAGGGGCCTCGGGTCTCTCGCGCAGCGGCGCTATCAAGCCCGTCGGCGGCAAGCGTCCTCCCGCCGGCGTGCCCGCTCCTCCCCCCGCTGCCGATCCGGCTCCCGGTACCATTCAAGCTCCACGGCCGCCCCCTCCTGCGCCCATCAACCTCGATGATCCCCCTCGTACGACTCCTGCCCCTGGCTCTAGATTTATCGAAAAAGTCAGCCGGTAAAGCATAAGAGAGAAATCGATAAGATCGCCGTGGACCGAGGTTTTGGTTTTCTCAGTGATGGGGTGAGGGGGCGCTTTTGTCTTTGGCTTCAGTCTCTGGGTCTTGGTCTTTGTTTTGGTGTTTTTTGTGGGTTGTTCGCTTTGCATTTTCTCCTGGCACCGTTCTGCATCGTTCCCTTTTGTCATCTAGTATGTTTCGTTCTGTTTTCGTTCTTGTTTTCCGCCGCCAACAGTAATAGGAAGAAGAAAGAGCATACAGGACAGGAGTAGCTGTCACCGAAAGACGGTGCTGGTTGCGTCTGAACAGTTAGTCGGTTATGTTACGGCATGGATGAGTTTGGGATACGACAAACACCGCCACATCATCACATACGATGGATGTCTTGCGGAGTTTTAGTGCAGTACAGGATAGGCAAGAATGGAAATATTCGCGTTTTCGCGTGTGCTCATAAACAAATCAAGAACCATGTCCGTGATGATCTATCATTCGTTATTACTGTTCTGTGGTTCTTCGAAGTCTTGTCTCATCTCTCTCTCTCTCTCGGAGGAGGAGGAGGAGGAGGAGGAGGAGGAGGAGGAGATAATCCACACAATCGTCATTGTCGTCGACATAACATATACATGAAATGGATACTGCTTGATCTTATGCTAACCATTGTACCGTCCCTCGTCACGCGTGAATCTCTTGATTAGCCTCGTTGTTATCCTGTTGATATCTTAGCACGGTGTGTGGTAGTGGTGCCACACCACCGTCGAGATACCATGTACAGCTGAAAGCATGACAGTCTCACGAAGGCAAGAGCAACTTAGTACTCACCCGTACCAAACATACAAAGAGTTGAACAATCACAAGGGTGGTCCGAAGTTGCAAAATCATGGATGTTATGTGTCAAGAATGTATTGTTATTGTGCTCATGTGTGGTATTGCGAATAATGCCCCCGTCATTTTTTGATATGGTATAATATGATGTTTGTTTGGTTGTTTGTTTGTGTTGTGTCAATGTGATGGTGATGATGATGATGAACCCATTAATTACAAGCCCGGCTACAATCAAACGTGTAGGGGGGATATAGGGACCGCAATGAAAGCCTTTGATCAAAAGGTTGGGGGGAATAAAGTCGTGAACCCAGTGTAGTAGTGTAAGAGTAGGAAAGAAGAAAGACAATAAGAAGAGAGACCACCAACTCGATGCCAGGCTGCTGTCTTTCGACTATGTCAGCGTGCGCCGGCGACACCTCCTCGTGACCGCTACGTGACTGTCTCTCTTGAGGTAGAAGGTACAAATAAAGAAACCATGGTAAAAAGCCAGACCCATAACAACATGGACCTGAACCGAGAATGAAGAAACATTAAACCGGCACAAAACCCCCGCCGAATCCAATCTTTCAGTGCAATGCGAGGAAACAACTTAAGAGCATCATGAACCAAAAATAGAGAAAACATCCCTCCGAACACAACCTGAGGTATATGCGTAACCGGGGTGGTTGAATCAAAACGAAGAACAGAAGAGTGCATCATGTGTGCGGTGCAAAGACCAACACCAACAATCGACAAAGCAAGAAAAACGCCTAAAACCCGCAAGTCGCTTTAAAGTATTCGCAGGAAACCGTGGATCCCAATGTCTAAGACGAGAGTGAGCAAAACAATAACGTCCGGGTCCGAGAATAGAAGGAAAATGAAATCTATCATGCAATATGGCCGCAAGCCGCGTGCTTTTTCGTCAGATCCGGAGAGGCGCCAATATGCGTTCGAAATAGCGACAGAAAAAAAAGGATACCACGCTGGCGCTCGAACTCGACAATTTTGTTGGGCGAGAAAGCAACTTTTTTATACGGCAACGACTCGTCGTGTG
The DNA here is from genome assembly GCA_022813625.1 of Aaosphaeria pasadenensis. Taxonomy (NCBI): domain Eukaryota; kingdom Fungi; phylum Ascomycota; class Dothideomycetes; order Pleosporales; genus Aaosphaeria; species Aaosphaeria pasadenensis. Next base: position 480,576 of record JAKLMB010000024.1, on the reverse strand, counting down.
GCCTCGCGGTGGAAATCCGGATAACGCTTTGGTCGCGACATCTCCGTGGTGGTTCGGCGACCGCCAAGATCATCGAACGATCCTATGGTGCGCCTAAGGGGTGGATGGTCGAAGACCCTAAGCATGAATGTCGGAGGAAGAAGGGGAAAATCGTAACAAAATGTAGTAAACAGAAACTTTTAGACAAATGTGAGACGCAAATTCGAATGGGGTTCAAATATGTATCGCAGAGAAGGTAGACGTTACAAAGGGAAAGGTGATGGATATGGCCAAGGTTGCGTGTTCTGAAGCATTGGACAGTATGTGGTCGTCGATCAGAACGGGGCGCGTGCGCTCGGTGCAATTACAGCTTTAGACAGCGACAGCCTGAGGACCGAATCCAGGAGCCATGAAATATGGGGGGTGCCTCTGTGCACAGTACATGCAGCCGCAGTTCAAACCGTGATGGTTCCACGGAGGCGTGTGATACTGAGAACCATACGCAGGTGGGTTGTAGTTCGACGCGTGTTGCTGTGGCTGGCTAGGCGGGAAGAACATGGTACGGCGAGAGTAGCCTTCGTTGGAAGTCCAAGGTCCATGAGCGCCATAATATTCTGGCGTGGTCGGGCCAGTCGTGGGGGCAGAGGACGGGGAATGCTCGCTGGCTGCTCGCCAGGGGTCGTACTGGTTGAACCCTGGGTTGCCGTATGGGGATTGTGCCGACTTGGGAGTGAACTCGTAGGGTGGCGGCGCACTGAAGTTCTGCTGGATGGGCAGAGGAGGCAGCGGCTTGTTGATGTTGTTGTTGCCATTGTTCATCGAGCGGCGATGCATCGAGGTATCGATGGGGCTCAACTTGCTGGACCTGTTGGAACGCGCGGCGGCATGGGCCTGGTACTCCTGCCAGTGGTCTGACCACGACTGCCATCCCTGGGTCTCGCTAGGGTCGCGGTGCAACTTGAACTCGATGGCCACGAGCCACTCGGTCTCCAACTTGTTCAGGTCGGTGACGGGAATGCCACTAACGTCCGCCCAGGAACGGTTGATGAAGGTGTTATCATCCAAAAACTTGCTGCCCAAAACCAAAGAGATGGTGAGCAGGCGGTACACCTGGCTATCCGACTTGGGCTGGGAACCCAACATGGGCATTCGGTGTGCCAAGTAGAACATGCTTAGCAAGATGGTGGCCGAAGGCAAGCGCGTCGCGCAAAGAACCTGGTGTACCCATTTGCGGAACGACTGCGGCGGGATCGTACGGCCAGGCACGATGACCTGCATGGCCATCTCGACCACGAAGTCGGTCATGACATCCATGTCGTAGTCCAACTTTGCAGACACGCCACCCACTGGCTTCTCTTCCTTGGGCTGCTGTGCAGGGCGAGTGCTGAAGTCGTGCATGCGTTGCTGCTGTTGCATCGCGGCTCCACCCATCGCGTGGCCATGCTGCATGCGCATCGGGGGCAGAATGGTCTGGGCCACAGAGTCGTAGAACGAGCTCGCTGGTGGCAGAGTCGGGGGAGGGTTGCTCAAGTAGGTACCGGCCTGGGGGTACATTGGCGGCATGGCCATGGCGAGCTGTTGGTAACGCTCGGCGTAGTCATAACCATCATCCTGAGGTCGAATGGCTGGCTGGGCGGAGAATGCATTCTGCTGGTAGGGCATTCCTCCGCAGCCAGTCTGGTAGCTTGGCACGAACTCGGGAGGTGTAAGGGGCAGCTGCCTGTTGGCGCTGTGCCTGGGGTAGAAGGACGGCATGATGGAAGAGGCCGGAGATGAAGAAACGAAAGAAATTGGTGTACTTGACGACCCTGTTGAGTATCCGTTAGTCCTGTGACAAGCAAAGAGACGCGACCTGGGAGTCCACACGTACAATTTCTTCAGTTCCCGCCGCGGTTGGTTTTCGAGCGTAGGCTCTGCGAATTCCCTACCGACGCTTCAAACAGTGTCGATCATGCACGAACAAGAATGCGTATGTATTTTTGTTTTGGTCGGGAAACAAGATTGGTTGTTGGTATGAATCCAAGCAAACAATCGGAAGAAAGATGAGGTCGTAGAAAAAGAGGCTTGGAGGAAAATGCGTGGATCGATCGTGAAAAGTAAAAGAGACTCTCTGCGTCTAGGACGAGGCTCGAACAGGACGATGAGGAATGAAGACAGGCGATGAGGTCGTGGATGGAAGGGTGGCCACGGTGCTGATCTGGTGTCTTTTGGCGATGTCTAAGTGAATAGATCGCGTGGATGCAGTCGATGGGCGACTTTTTGGATTTTCGTGGTGATGGCGAAGGGTAACGTTTCTCGACGACGGCGATGAAGTAAGTGGAAGGAATATGTTTGCTGGAGCAAGGTTGGGAATGCGTCGGGAAATGATGTTGTCAGTCGCACAGGAGAGAAGGAAGCCGAGAGCCGAACCAGGGTAGGATCTGGTTGGTTTGGTAGGGAAGGGCAGTCAACGCTCGCAAATCGAAACCCTCGAAAAAGCTTTTAAAACGTATAATGCAAGGTGTGCAACTCCGGAAATGAAATGCCCGCGATCGAGGAGGAGAGTATATGAGCAAGGCAGATGGATGTACAGACGGGTCGACGACGATTGGGTTTTGGGGGGTGGAAGGGGGGTTTTGTGGTTACGAGGGAGTCGGAACCTGATCGATCGAAGTCGGTGGACCTGCCCAATGGTGGTGGGATTCGCAGCTCGGCTGGATGGTGATTGTGACGGCGACGTTGGTTGATGATTGAGGACGACGACGGAGACGAGCACCAGGGAGACTGCAGAGTCTTTCACCGTTCACCGTGGGGAAAGGTGGTGAGTTGGATGAAATTGGGAGGGGAGAAGAGTGGTGGTGGTGGTGAGAGGAGGTGGGAGAGAGGAGAGGAGAGAGAGATGAGGAAGGGAAGGGTAGAGGAAGGGTAGTTAGAGTAGAGGAGAGAGGAGGGATGAGACGGGTTGGGTTGAGATGGGAGACGAGGAAGGAAGGGAAGGGTTAGGGAAGGGAAGGGAAGGGAAAGAGCGCGCGCAGGGAAGGGAAAGAACAGGGTTAGATTCGGATTGGGTGAGTAAGAGAGCGACGGTAGAGTAGTTTAGGTCGATTTATTTAGAGGCAAAATACCTACACAGTAACGACTTGTACGAACTAGGACACGCAGTAAAGCGGGTGAGTGAGTGAATGGGTGTGTGGGTAGGGGAATGTCGCGTTCGCTTGGTTGGGACCCGTCCCGTTGACTGATTGGCTAGATTCGTCGCTTCGCTGGTTCGTTCCTTCTTTTTCTCTTCGCTGGCCGCTGGCTGTTGGCCGCTGGCCGCCCATCCACCCACCCACACCCACCTGCCTCGTTCCTTCCTTCCTTCTTTTCAAAAAAAGGGACTGACTGACTGACTGACTGGATCGGTGGTTGCCGGAGAAGCGCCAGAGCCACACACACACACACTGTTTATTATTACCTACACCCATCCCGCCGTATCCACTGTTATTTATTACATACGCATAGATTACATCCACACACACACACACACACACACACACACACACACACACACACACACACACATGCTTCTGTTCAACTACTACATCACAGAGTTACGAATACCAAGACCAAAAACCCAAGACCAGATTCCGGCCGATCCCCTAGTCACCAGAACCCCGAATCTTCCCTACCAGCCAACATATCCATGGAAGAAAAAAATACTCCAGTGGGACATGACTACTGGCATGCAGAAGAGGACGACAGAAAGTGGTGAGCAGATAGTGGGTAACAAAGGGTTGCGTCGGCTCGGGCTGGAGCTCGATCTGTGTGTACATACATGAATATCCAGTATGTACGGGTATACATATGAACAAGTATGCGTGTGTGCGCGTGCTCTTACTGTGCAGAGTGCAGTATTAATTATCGATGGTTTGGGGTAAGGGGATGGGACTAGGGAAACACAAGAGTCACTGACCGACATGACATACCCACGCCAACGACGACAGGCAGACAGACTGGTCTCTGGAGACTGTGGTACGGGAAATACATCATCATTAATTGTTACTGTGAGCCTTGAGGAGTGGTGAGTAACACGAGGCAGCGACTTTTCCTCCCCATCGTCATCACCACCGCCATCCATCATCATCGTCATCGTCATCATGGTAATCATCGGAAGTGCCAGCGGCAAACAACCACCAGGCTGCAGACCCAAAGTGGCTAACTACGTGATGCGTGATAACTTCGGGCATGGTGCGCGCGCGGTGCTATCCTCTGTTCTGTCTATCCGACTCTGCCTACACAGTGATTATTTTTACCCGTACTGTTGGCTGAGAAGAGGGGAGGAGGGGGTGTCCGTCTTGCCATCGAGAAAAGCCCTGCGGCGGCCGATGCAAAGGGTCGATTCGGATGGTGGTGGCCTGGCTGCCCGCCATCGTCGTATACTTACCGAGTAGTACTGTGTATCGTACACATGTACTTGTATGCAACGGGCATCGTTTATCGTGGAATGCATACATACTGCCCTTCATCCGTGGACCCGTACCTATCCAAACATGTAACAGATTTTCAAGAAGGAGGAAAAAGAATAGACTCGGCTCTACAATGAACGCGCGAAGCCGATGTCCTCTCCGTTTCCTTCCCTCTATCCATCTATCCAGCCATTCATCAATTGTGGTGGCTATTTTTTGCGTGAATGTGTAGTCTACGTTAGCAGTCCGATCCTCGTCCTCCATTCATTACGCTGTCCCGTTACCATACCACTCCGTTCAATACTTGAAAAAATCCACATTTAGTTGGGACGGACGAAGACGAAAGGAACTGTAGACGCTTCTCGAACGCCAAACCTACAGAACCTAAACCCCACCCGTTGGTTTTTATTGAGAATTAGATAGGACAGGATAGGATAGGATGGGCAGCGCAGCGCAACGCAACGCATTCAACGGATGGATGGGGAGGGGACAAGGGGACAAGGGGGGCAACAAGGCCGCCAGGGTCCATCTTAGAGGGAGAAAAGAAGAAGAATCAAAGGAGCGGGCCAGCCCAGCGTGACGCACTTTTCCTTCCTTGCCTTCCGTTGTGCTGCTTGGCGACCGAGCGGCCGGCCGCGGTATCTACACGGTAGGTAGGTATGTATGTATGGAGACACTTGTTGTAAATTACTGAATATTCACTGCCTGGTGGTGGCTGATGGTAATTGTGCTATGTACGGAGTATGGTTCTAGGTGTTGTTTTCTGAAGCTCGTGCCTGGCGGGATATGTTTCGTCGTTGCCGTTGCTGCCGCGAGTGAGCAAGGTATTATCATACCTAGATGTAACTTTAGAAGATTCGTTGCCCCGGGGCCTGGATGGGATGGGGATGGGGATGGGGATGCACGCAGCACACAGCACGCACTGTGAGAAACGGACGGACAAAAAGCCTTGGTAGGGGGAGTCTGGAGAGGGAATGGTGTGAATGGTAAGGGGGGCGCGGCACATCCCATCGGTTTTGACACGAGATTTGGAAAAACCGGGAGAGGAGAGGACACGCCAGACGAGCAGTGCAGCCCAGTCATTCATGTCAGTCAGTCATTTCAGTCATGCCATTCATGTCCCAGACTACCAGTCATACAGTCCAGTGCGTAATTCAGGAACAGGCAGCCGGACGGGACAGGGCGAGGATAATGTGAGACATATGAAATAACATGTCTTGTGTGTCTGTATGCGTGTCGTATATGCGTATGGAGATGCCTACACAGTATAGTATAAACGATGTTAGGGGTTTAGATTGTAATTACAAAGTGCGTTATTTGGCACAACAACAATAATATGGGATCACGTTCATTATTCTCCGCGTTTTCTGACACTTGACAGCACGGATTGGAGATTATTGTTTGCATGGCAGGGCCGTCAGCCGTCTTCATTCGTAAGGTACGTGTGCCTTGTCGTGGCTGTCGTTGCGTGGTGGTGATGCTGGTGGTGGCAGTAAGAGGGCCTTGGGTTGGCGCATGCTGTATTGAAAATATGTACGGAGTACTCCGCACAAACATACATAGACTTGTAGATATGTATCACTGTTATGTAGACAGTAGTATGTATTATTGTTGTACAATATACACTGTTGAAGGTCATGAAGGGCCACAGGGAAGTCCCAGCACTTTCTCGTTTAGAAGCAAGTCCCTGAGAGGGTTCAATAACTTGCACTCGAAAGAATACCAAACTTAGTTGGTGCCATCAGACCGACCGGGCTCAGCACAACACAACGCATCCATAACCAGGGAGAAAGGGAATGGGGGCAGCGTGTGCCGCGGAGTCTGATGAGAGTACATAGTCTGCACCTAAAAAAAAGCCAGACAGACCACGAGATACACGTACGGGCGGGCGTACACTATACTCATACTCATACTATATTCATACATGGTCGCTGTTACGGTACGCGGCCGGACGACGGTTTACCTATTGCAATTACCCCTGTGCCTGTGGATTGGGGGTTGTTGTCTTTGGGGTGGTGCCAGGTGGGAGGGAAAAAGTGGCTCGGAGTTACATGCAGTGGACCGCCGTGCGCGCGCAACGATTGCAGCGGCAGATGGAAAGTTGATGAAGAAAAAAGAGAAATTTGCACAAAGTAGTGAAGACTAACAGAGGACTAAGGCAGAGAATTGTGCAGTGCATCGTGAGGGTCTGCATTATTGGTGTGGTGTAGTGGGAGATAGTGTACGGAGTAGTATGGGTGGAGTCACTGGGCAGTGGGCAGTGGAGTGTAGTGGAGTAGACTGGTCAGGGCCATTTATTGAATCAAGGGGCTGTGAGTGGTGGGAGGAACGCAAGAACCGTATGATTAGTTTCATCGAGCGATTCGAGCCCGTGTATGTCTTGCAAGTTGTAACAAGTATTACAAAATAGTCGATGTGAGCTGTGAGACTAGGCCAGAGCCTGAGGAAGAAACCGGCATGAGACGACCACCATCGCGACCACGACCACCAATTTGGGGGGTCATCCAGTGGACGTTTTGTGCGTTTGGAAGGGGGCGAGTCGACGGTCATTTGGACACACCTGCCTACAGAGTTGTAACCTATGGTATAAGCCTCTCTCTGGGATGGAGAGTTATAATTACTTGGTAATGAAATTGCGCAGCCGGACGAGCCGTTCAGATGGGGACATGTCTCGTCAAAATGCCCTTGGCCGTCCTTGCCCATCCACGGTCACCCATCCATCCGTCCCATGCCATGCCATGCATGTCCCAGACGCACGAAATGGGGGGTGGAGGTCAACTTGACTTGTTGTAGTTATGTAGCAGCCTGGGAGGTGCGAGGTGGGAGAAGAGGGGGTGGCGGCCCAGCGAAGAGGAGAAATAATGTCAATCAGAAGAACATTAGAATCATCACCAATAATAGTACCTTGTAGTTACAACCTGGTTATTGCAAGTAATTACTCCGTACTCTGGAGTCTGTCTTCTGTGTAGAGAATCAACTCGCAATTCGAGCTGACGAAATCCGTCCAATCAAATAAGGCGAGGGGTAGGTATGGTTACTGTGTACGGAGCACCTACTATAAAGTACCTAGGTGGTAGAGGGAGCGATAGAAATAGAATATACGGACGAAATGCTTTGAAATTCGCAGTCCTCTCGACTCTTCGACCAAAAGATACAGGCAACGAGATACGGTCTTTGATTGTCCGTGTGGGATGGCGGTTTGTTCGATACTGTGCAGTAGTACTCCGTACTCTAGATGATGGATATTCCAGGGCCGATCGATCATCCTCTCTCTCTCGTACCCAACACATCAAGCAACCACCGCTACAATAATTACTATTCTTGCCAATCCAATCCCATCCCCCTCCCATGAAAGAAAAAATTACTTTGATCATTCTATCAATCTCATCCATTCATCCACCTAGCTTCAACACTTTTCCGCCATCCGCTCCGGCGCCCGCGGTCGCACGCGCCCGCCCGTCACACATCATGCACATGCGGTCTTTTCCACTAAATCCGACAATATGCACACGAGCCGAACGGGTGTTGCAGGACAGCATGGCAAGCCAGAACACGCGGGACACGTGTGAGGTGAGGGGATCGGTACCTATCTATTCTCTCGGTTCTTGATTTGAGTTGGACTGTGACGTGTGTTATTGGTTCAAATTGATGCCCTTTTTGATACCCGTTTTTTTCTTGGGCGCTTGTGGGCGAGAGGCTCGTTTTCATCGTGATGAATGTTGAACGGGATGAGGGCGTTTGCTGGTCTGTTGCGTGTGTACGTGCGTGCATGCATACACGCACACATAAACTTTCGAGCAAGCAAGCAAACGGATAATGATTGCTTGCACGGAGTAATATGCCACCATAACACAGTAAATTCGCCGCCGCCAGCCGTGTCGCTTGTGGCAAAATATATCCATCCAGCAGAGACTGGACTGAGAATGCATGCAATTCTTGCATCACGTGATACACCCCTCCCTTCATTCTCCTCTACACAGTAATAATTGCTGGACGTTCTGTGATATTGGAGATCGAGAAAGCTACTCGTAGTTCAAACTGGGAGATAGGCATGGCATGTCCCACGGCTCGGAATCACGGTGTCCACCATTCAAGCAATTGGAAGTAAATGCCAACCGATTTGTCCGGACGACGATCGAGTAAAGCAAAGCAAAAAGAACGAACAGGAATTGCACGTCTTCGGCTCGATTGACCGGTAAAGTGTATCTTTACGGAAAATATCGTTGTTCAATATTTGTTGTTCGTGTACCTTAAAATAACCAATCGGTCTTCTCAAAACCCTTGATACATACGAATATTATAGAGTAGTAGTAAATTTATATTTTATTCACAACACCCTCCCCCACCTCCCCTCGTCGGATCGGGGAATCCATTTCGTATTCATATTTCTGTGTAACTGTGATCGTGTTTGTAATTTGCGTACAAAGAAATCATTTGTAAATATAGATATGTTTATACCATAGTAGGGTGGTACAGCCATAATATAGTATGGTAGTGGCAAAGAAATAAAAGGAAATATAATCTATCATTCAATCTAAGCGCTTGCCCGCTCGTGACAGATCCATCACGAGGGTCGGATATCGAAAGAAAATTGACAGCAACTCAATAGTTCAATTTTCGATCCAATAGTGTTAATTCGTCTAGGTTTCTATGTAGTGAAAGAGAGGCAGGGAGGTGACGGGGGATCTTTTTGGTATTTTCGTGTGTACATGCGTACATGTATATAGATGATATATGTTTCTATAACTAGGTATGTGTGTAGCATGTTTGTATCTCATTTTTACATGTGCGTGTGTATGTGTTAATACAGTTCGTCCTTACTATACTTAGAAGACTAGAACAAGGATACCAAAACTTGAAGAGCATGATGGTACGACCTAGCTGTAGGCCGCAAGAAAATATTATCCAAGCTACAAGTATCATCATCATTATTACCATCACATCAAGCCAGAACATTTGAACGAGCAGTTTTTTGTTTTAAGGGACGTCTTTTCTTTGCATTCAACCCTATCCACTCTATAAAAGCAACAGACCAATTAAACATTAAACACATATTTTTTTCTCTCTTTTTCGTAAATTTTCCTTTCTCTCCTCCTCTATCCATTGCGTTTCCATCGCTCCCATTGATGATGATGCGAATATGCATATACACCAATGGGCAAACCCAATCCATTGTACCCATGTGACCCATATGACCCAAGACCGGAAGAAAAGGAAATAAAAGCCCTAGTATCCAAGACAGAAAGGGAAAAGAAAAGGGGAAGTATATTAGACATCCATTAGGTGCGTTATCATACTTTGATATCTCGTCAAAAGTCCTGAGATATATAGAGACCTGAGACCTGACTTGTCAAGATATGGGGACAAGCTTATAGCTCGGCGAAGACCAAGCCCATGAAGCCAATGGCACCAGCAGCGAGACCAGCGCGGGTACCGAACATCTCGAGGGTGGATGCAGCACCGGTGAACTCTGGTGGGCTGGGAACGCCGGGAGTGGAGGGGACCTCTGGGACACCTGGGACAGCCGGAGTGGGCTGCTCGGGCGCGGGAGGAGCACCGGGAGCACCAGGCTGCTCTGGCTTGGGAGGAGCGGGAGCCTCTGGAGGAGCGGGAGCACCAGGAGCACCAGGAGCACCGGGAGCACCGGGAGCACCGGGAGCAGCAGGAGGAGCGGGGGCACCGGGAGCACCTGGAGCACCTGGAGGAGCGGGAGCACCAGGAGCACCAGGAGCACCGGGAGGAGCGGGAGCACCAGGAGCACCAGGAGCACCGGGAGGAGCGGGAGCACCGGGAGCACCAGGAGCACCGGGAGCACCAGGCTGCTCTGGCTTGGGAGGAGCTGGGGCACCGGGTTGCTCTGGCTTAGGGGGGGAAGCAGGAGGAGCAGCCGGGGGAGCAGCAGGAGGAGAAGCCGGAGGGGCAGCAGGTGGAGAAGCTGGAGGAGCGGCTGGAGGAGCGGCTGGAGGAGCAGCAGGAGGGGCAGCCGGGGGAGCAGCCGGGGGAGCAGCAGGAGGGGCAGCAGGAGGAGCGGCTGGGGGAGCTGCTGGGGGAGCTGCCGGTGGTACCTCCGGGGGAACAACTGGGGGTGCCGGTGGTGCTGGAGGTGCTGGGGGCGCGGGAGGCGCTGGAGGAGGAGGAACTGGAGCACCAGACGTCTTAGGAGGCGGGACGATGCTGGTCTCGTTCTTCACAGGGACGGAAGAAGGAATGACGACAGGAGTCGTGACCGGCGCGCTGCTCGGGACAATGATCGTGGTATTAACGGCATGGCTGCTCTTGGGGAGCTTGCTAGTGACCGTAACGACGACGGTAGACACGATGGTGGTGGTAGGCTTGACCTTGGTCGAAGAAGAAGTAACCTGGGCCGAAGTAGACGAGGCCTTGGAGGAATAAGACTTCGAGGAACGAGCCGAGGATGAAGCTGAGGATGAAGCCGATGATGATGCCGCCTTAGAAGAACGCGACTTGGAGGACTTGACGGAAGAGGAGGCCGCGGCGGAGGACGAGGTGACCCTGGCGGAAGTCTTGGAAGAGTGGTGGTGCTTCGAAGACGACGCTGCAGCGGAGGACGACCAAGCATGCGAGGAGCGAGCAGGGGCATGCGAGGAGTAAGATTCCTCGTGCTCGAACCTGTAGTTGTAATCATCGTCGCGGCCAGGGGCGGCCTGGGCGAGAGAAGCAAGGAGCGCCACGCTCCAGATGTTACGGACGTGCATATTGACGAATTAAAAAGATTGGTCAGATGAGAACCGAAGTGAACGAGTGGATCTGTCGCAGGTGGAAGCGAGCTGTAGTTGTTGTAGATTGAAGAGAGACATGTTATTGCTATTATATATCTCCGGGTGCCAGTCGTCGATCAAGATGCCGTTTGCAACCCTACCCTACCAGCTCTTGACAATCAGACCGCGAAAGGAATAGGAACAACGGTTCCCCGCATCCGGTTCACTTCTTTGTTGTGGGCATGTTTCAACACTGGGGGCGTACTTCTGGTTGAAAGCGTCTATCTCCAGATCCGTCCTAGTAAGCGACGACGGAAAGTTGGACTTCGGGACGGCCCATCGTACCGCAGATGTATAGCACATGGAATGCTTACGTCTTGTGCTTCAGAGTTGATCTACGTAGGATAAGCAAGCGTCTATGTTCGATTACCAAACAGAGAGGAAGAAAGCGTTCGTCCTTATGTCCTTCTAGACACCATGATTGATCATTAATTCCATGGATCAAGACTAGAACATCTGACAAAGCTCGAGGATGATGCAATTCGAAGGGCTATGGAACGATGGCCTCAGTGTGCGCAGAGGTACAACCAATAAGGCCATGCTTGAGCAAAATGTTGGCCGGTAAACTATGAGACTTTGGGGGTTTGAACGTGGAAATGTGCCTTGGAAAGCATCCTCGCACCGATCTAGGCCAGTTAGGTCGAATGATCTTGTGATTCAGATAGAAATCCCTCTCAGAATCACTGTCTTTGAGACTGAAGACTCGCAGTTCCATTGTATGGCGCTTGTGGGTGACCAATCTGAGTAGACGGAGTTTCCATCTTACGCCATCACGGCTTTGACCTAATGCAATGCTGAAGAGCGATACGTACTCCGGAACCTACCGGAATAGGAAGTGAGAGAAGGTGAAAATTCATGGCATCGTGAGCTTCTTCTCTTACGCCAGCCTCGTTGAGCCACGCTACCTTCGGTACGCAGACGTTCCTAGTCAATTGAATAATCGTACTTCCGGAGTGAGCCTAATGCCTCGCAAGCAAAATCTACAGAGACTTGATGGCATCTTCGTGTCGGACAATTGCTGTGAACAAAGAGTTGCGCGTCTACCGAACCTCTACCGAACTTGATAGCTCTTTCTGGCATTCGCCAAGTACCGAAACCATGGCATTCCACACAGAGCGGACATTTGCGTGGCTGGCTCCAAAATGAAATGGTTTTTCTTTGATTGCAGAGTGCATATCACCTCAACTGGTATGGGAGGAATGCTGATGTCCGCTTTGGGCAACGTGTGTACTGGCTAGAGTCTGTATGGCAACGGTAGCATGGACTGGGGACAAGACGCGACCACTGTTTGTTGTCGCGTAAACAACATGATCATCCACAGAGAGGGAACTGAGTTCTTTTGAACCCATCGCTCAATGTTGTGGTCATGATGATGATGGGTGATGTTGATGTAAGTCGCCGTATCCATCTCGGACTAGTCAGGAGGTTGGGAAGAAATCGCTCTTGTCTCGACTAGGACTAGTATCTGCGCGCATGCCCACTAGCGGGCCAAGCCCACAAAATTGCAGACCAAATTTTTGTGAGAGTTTTCGACTTCAACTTCGATACTAACGTAGCAGGTTCAAAAATGGCGCCCACGACGTAAGTCATCTCCAGTACTTCCTCCTTCAATGACTGCATCTGATTGAGCGCTCTTCGAGTCCTCAATTCGATTGCTACGAGGTGAAGGCAGTCGAGAATGTCTACATAGAACCACCAAGCTGATCGACTCTTAGGAGCGTTCCAAGCAAGAACGACATCCTCGTCCCCGAGACGCTCTTGAAGAAGAGGAAGTCCCAGGAGAAGGCCAGGGAGGAGCGCGCCCAGGCTACCAAGGACAAGCGAGGTACGCGATACACACTGCCGCCGAAGTGTTCGAGAGGGCGATACGATGATGATAACCAACCAACATCTCGACTAGACCTACGGGTCAGTGCTGTCGAAACGTTAACCATCTTTCGGGACTGAAAATATCGCTCTCTCAAACAATTTGGCTTGGCATAGGAGTGTTGTTGAGGATGCAGGCTGATATTGAACAGAGAAGAACAAGAAGAAGCGGGAGACCATCTTCACCCGTGCGGAGAAGTATGTGAAGGAGTACCGTGATGCCGAGGTATGATTGAGATTGTCTTATACAAAGTGGATAATTGCTTACAATTTTTTACAGAGGGAGAAGGTCCGTCTTTCCCGCGAGGCCAAGAAGGAGGGTAACTTCTACGTTCCCGCCGAGAACAAGCTCGCCTTCGTTGTCCGCATCAAGGGTATCAACAAGATCGACCCCAAGAAGAGGAAGACTCTCCAGCTTCTCCGTCTCCTCCAGATCAACAACGGTGTTTTCATCAGGTTGACCAAGGCCACCATTGAGATGCTCAAGAGTATGTACATCAGTTCAATGTGTGGCGAATATACCAAAACTAACTCACCTCTAGTCGTCGAGCCCTACATCGCCTACGGCTACCCCAACCAGAAGTCCGTCCGTGAGCTCATCTACAGTAAGCACTGTCTCTCTTCGTAGTTGAAGTTCCGATCAAAGCTAACCCATCTACAGAGCGTGGATACGGAAAGGTCAACAAGCAGCGTATCCCCTTGACCGACAACGAGATCGTCGAGGAGAACCTTGGCAAGTACGGCATCATCTGCGTTGAGGATCTCATCCACGAGATCTACACCGTCGGCCCCAACTTCAAGCAGGCCTGCAACTTCCTCTGGCCCTTCAAGCTCAGCAACCCCACCGGTGGCTTCAAGACCAGGAAGTTCAAGCACTTCATCGAGGGTGGTGACTTGGGTAACCGTGAGGAGCACATCAACCAGCTCATCAGGCAGATGAACTAAGGGTCTCACGAAAAAAAATCCAACAAAAGGAAGAAAACGAAAAGCCACGGAGTGGCCAGGATAACTGTTATGACACGCCTGCTAAAGAAGGCTTTGATGCATTGCATGGATTAACGGGAATGAAAAGAATTTTCGCTACTTGTAACTTGCGTGCAGAAGCATATGAACCAAGGGCTGGCTGGCCGGAGTGTCCATAGGAGCCCTGAGAAAATGAAAAATTTCCAACATACCCTTCAAATTTTCAATCCAGACTTTGAGAATGCGATATCACGTGCCTCGACCTGACTCCTTCGTCTTGTGTGAGGGTTTCTTGGTGAACCTGATTACACAGTAATGTCCAACACACCTACGTCGGCTCATCGATGTACTTACAGACCCTCAAGGCAGTATCGAAGAGTCACCACCCAAGGTACCTCGTTCGTTACGGACGATCACCACCAAGATCGTCATCCTCGTCATCTCGTAAATTACCATGTTGCCTGATTCCCTCTGAACCATCCTAAACCTCCTGAACATCGATCCTCAGCGCACATGGGGCCACATTAATGTGTGGCATGGGCGCAGATCCCGGTGGTTCTGGCCTTTCCCACTTTATTCTCTCGCGACTCACGAGTATTGATGGGATGATGTACGGAGTACATGCTCGGTTGTATTAAGTTGGTTTTCCACAACCGGTAATGACCACGACTACGTGTGTGGCTGGCTGCTTTGTGTCACCCGGCGCAATGCAGCGGAGCACAGCGCAAACGCAGCCTAATGATCATCATCATCATCAGATGATGGGATTTGAATTGCCACAGACTAAATTACCATGATACCGGTGATGAGCGGATAGTATCCATGGCGGGCGGAGTAATTGAGCGACGTTTGCCCTGCAAGTAGGCAAGCCTTCTCTGTGTCGTGCTGAGGAACAGACTCATTCCTCCGGATAGAGTTCAGAAATACCTTGGAAGTGTGAAGAGGTGCAGGTTGCGGCTAGAGTTGCTCTTCGGATATCGTTGAGGAGACGGGTATCTTATGCTCCGAATATGGACACACGGTGTACTTACTAGGGCAGAAGACAAGGCGGAGCAAGCACGGGGAACCGGAGAAGGGGAACCCTGATTACAGACATGAACATGGATTGACACAACCTGTCTCTCGTTTTGGTACGAGTAAATGCGTCTCATTATTGCGGAAATTATGATTATGTGCATTATTCCTAATGGCGGAGAATTACTTGTCTCCTCAAGCAACAGCAGCAGAGTGAGACGAGCGGTGTCAAGTCACTCAAGTATCAACCTGCTACCCCTCACTCGTCTTTGATTTCAATCTACACCCAATCCTGCCCTGTCAGCCTTTCTCCGCGTACGAGATTAAATTTGGGCTGTGTTTGCCACGAGAGGAGTATGCCATTCTGCAATGCTTGTGACGGACCCCTCTTTCTCATTGGCTCGTTGGAGACCCGTCATTGCAATTCCCCGGCCCGCGAGACAATAGGAATGTCGGAATCCAACCTCTCCCTGTTCCACATGCGGCCAATGGAAATGTATGACGTTTTGACTGCAACACGCTCTGGCGCAGCAGCTTTACTGTGTCTTTTGGCCATTGGCCCGGTCGTTGCTCCTGCTACACTTCTCCACGCAACTAGTTGAGTGGACTTGATGGAATATGTGCAATTTCAATGATTGATATACTATCTTCGATTACTTTTGTCTCGATTTCCGCCTCAAATTGTCTAAGCATGTGGATAGATTTCCGATATGATATGTTTTTATTGATATCTAGGAACGTAAAAACCCTTAAACCCCACATGAACGCGATAAAATCACAAAACGAAAGGAAACCCATCACATAGTTGTCAAGCTGACAGAAACCTCCAAAGGCAAAAAGGAAAGTCGTATGAATAGATTTTACTGCTCGTTCATTTATTGGTGTTGCTTCACTATGTATGCCTACTTTCTCACCTGCTTATCTATTAACATCATTCATATAACGTACCGAAGAATGCTCTTGTGAAGAGTTTGGATTGGCATGCTACTACTATCCCTTATTCAAACCGAGATTATTTCGCTCTTATATGCTTTTTGGGTGGTCGCGTCGTATGATAGCATGGCGTATCAAAAAATTGTTTAGCCACAGCAAAACAAGCAACGACACAGTCAACATCATACCCTTCACCTATACTTTTAAGTGGGATTCGGATTTGGAGAGTATTATTATCGGATAGTATATTTATACCTTGAGTTTCTTCTTGGTGGATGGGTTATTGGATTTTTGTGGTTCATAAGGCAAGTTTCTGACACGGTTCTAATCTATTCGTACCATTCATAATGGAACTATAAATCAACCGTAACTCCTTTTCGTCTCTTGCCGGGTACCTCATACATAGTTAGGTGGCGCCATCTAACTCAGCATTTGGTATTACTACTATTACTACCATTGATCTTGCTTTTGAAATTTGGTATCATATTCGTCTTAAAAGTTCTTTGTATTTAGGCGTACACGTACCTGTAAGTACACCTAGCTTCTACCACTAGATAGATAGCCTCTTCAAAGTTCAAGTCTTGAATGGGGTTTCACAAGAGAGAAAAGATATCAGTAGCACCATTGGCATCATAACTGGTAATGGCATGGCTTGTCAGCATTATTGAAAAGGTTGATCCTTCTGTTCCTTGAAAGAATTGCGATCTTTCTTTTACTTTTCAAATGGGGTTTGCTGACTATGCTCAGCCCTGATAAGCCCCTTTTTGAATATTTAGACAGACGTAGAATTAGATTTGTTCTGATGATGATGTTGCGTGAAAATACTCCCTCTCTTGTGTGGTATCTCATATGCGGTTTCTCTTGTGTGGTTACGTACTCTGAGGATCAACCCTGAGAAAATTGCTAATCAGACTGCAGCGTGCATGGAATAGAAAGATACATGTAATTCGGACCGATATGGGTCTCTATGGGTCCCTCAGGCATCCAAGGTTACACTGAATACAACGTTCAGTGGTCGTTTTGGTTTCGTTCTTCAGTATATACTTGCTTGCTTCTCCGAAGTACGGAAAACATGCTGACTAACAACCATACCCACCCCGTAGCTAGCCGAAAGAATAACAACGTATAATGTTCTACATATCAACTACAATAACTGCCATTCTCAATACTAGAAACAAGAACAAAGTAGGAACGACAAGAAAAGGGCCCAATTGAAAACTTGCAGCACACACTCATTCATCGACTTTCGAAAAGAATCAATAATCATGGCGACCGAGCAGCAAGGAAAAGTCATCATCTTGACTGGTGCATCTAGAGGTTTGTTCTGATTCTCTCCACTCTCTGTCAATTGTTCCTTCCTTCTAGTAGGGAGTTATTTTCATTTCTTCTTTTCTATATATATCATTGAATGGGTGGATTCAACCGAATCGGATCGAGTTGATTTCAATGAATTGGACATATACGAGTGGGCATGCTTCATTCGATTTTAAAAATGGCGTCATTATACTACTCATAACATTATCATTCCCACATTATATCTCTTATATGGATGGAGATGGACCCAATCGGGATTTTCTGTTTTTCTTATTCCCTTCTTTCATTCCTCTCGATCAACCCATTGAACTATCCACCTACTTCCCTCTCTAACCCCCTCCTAGGAATCGGCCTTGCAACGGCCCATGCCATCCTCTCCTCCCCCAACCACAAGCTCGTCGCCGTCTCTCGCACGCGCTCGGCCCTTGAGAACCTCCAATCGCAGTACCCATCTCGCGTCGAGATCCTTGCAGGCGACATCTCGGACCTGACGCTGGGCGCCCGCGTCGTCGACCTTGCCGTCTCCCGCTTCGGCCGCCTCGACGGCGTCATCGTCAACCACGGCACCCTCGAGCCCGTTAGAAAGGTCGCTGACATCTCTGCCGAGGAGTGGAGGGCCTCTTTCGACGTCAATGTATTCGGCGGTTTGGCTGTGGTGAGTTCTCTCTAATTACCCTCTCTTCTATCCCCTCACCACTGTTCTTATGTTTCCTTTCCTTCGTACATAAAACCAACACCTCACGTGACATCAAACATTCACTTACGCATCCTCTCAAGATCCAACCCGCAATCCCCCACCTCCGCGCCACAAAAGGCACCCTCATCCTCATCTCCTCGGGCGCCGCGACATCCGCCTACCAAGCCTGGGGTCCCTATGGGGCTTCCAAGGCCGTCCTCAACCACCTGGCGGCCACCCTCGCCGTCGAGGAGCCCTCCATTCTCACCGTGTCCGTCCAGCCGGGCGTCGTCGACACTGCGATGCAGGACGACATCCGCGGCGTGCACGTCGCGCACATGAGCGAGAAGGACCAGCAGAAGTTCCAGGGGCTCAAGGCGGATGGGAACCTGCTTAAGCCCGAGCAGCCGGGCGGTGTGGTGGCCAGGTTGGTCGTTAGTGATGATGAGGCGGTGAAGAGGGAGCTCAGTGGGAAGTTTTTGAGGTGGAGTGCGGATGAGTTGAAGGCGTTCCAGGAGTAAAGGGATGGACGATTGAACTTGATCATGTGAGTTACGAACATAGAAGGAAGAGAACAAGAAGATAGAGCATAGAGAATGAGATTCTAGATTATACGATTTTTGTGTCCATCTTGAAAATTATATAAAGACAGGTCAATTAACCCTTACCCCTTCTCTCTCCTTAAAAGACTACTAATCCGCTTCCCACTTTTTATGTTACTGTCCGTCGAAACGCCTGCAATGCAATACAATGCAATCATATCTATCCATCTCATCTACCGACCCACCAACCTACATACGAAACCAAGTAAAACAGACCCGACGACTAGAAGAAAGCACACCACCCAATATACATCGCCGCCAAATTCCGCGGGTCCCTCGCCATCGAAATCAATGCATCGACGTACCCCTCCACACTAAGCGGCACGCTCTCGCCGCTCAGCACGCCCGCGACCTTCCCCCTCACGCTCTCCAGCACCTCCTGCGGCGTGTCGGGGACGCCCGCAATCTTCTTCCTTCGCTTGCCACCGCCCAGGAAGTCGGCCGTGGGGTCGTGCACGAAGGTCTCGAGGATGGTGATGAGCGTGTCTTCGTGCTGGCGGAGCTGTTTGTATGTGAGTTCGGCTGCAGTGCGGAAGGGGCCTTCGATACCCTGCGGGCCCATTGCGTCGACCATGTTGTGCGTGAGGCGGAAGGGCACGAGTTCGGGCTTCTCGAAGGTGAGGCCCTTGTCGAAGAGGCAGTTGAAGTCGACGTGGAAGGTGCCGCCGTTGCCTTCTTCCAGGAGGACGTTCTCGCCGTGGCGGTCGCCGAGCCCGAGGACGTGGCCGACGATGGACATGACGGCGCAGGACCGTGTGTAGCGGAGCCGGGCGCCGAACCAGGCTTCCGGCTCTGGGAACGTCTCGACGAACCAGTCGTGAAGGACGGGTTGGAATTTCTTGAGGATCTTGTCGGTGAAGATGGGGAGCTTCGAGGGGTCGGAGCAGGCTTCGTTGAGGAGGAGGCGGAGCTCGCCGTAGTCGATCTGCGCGCCGCGTTGACGGTAGAGCCGGATGATGATGTCGCGCATCGGCTTCAGGCCTTCGACCCATTCAATGGTGCCGCATTCTTCGTTCAAAGGCGTCACGCCGTACGTCTTGATGTACAGCCGCCTCTTGCTCGACTCGATGTCCCGCTGGAGGGCGCGGTTGATCATCGCGTTGAACTCCATCAGGCGCTGGTCCTTTCGCAAGTCGTCTTTCGGTTTGCATAAGAGACCGTAGAGACGGCCGTCGGAGCCTCGCACCGTCACTTTCCTCGGCCGTTGCAGCGACGAGAGCACTAGAACATCATCCGCGAACGAAGATATGGTGATGGCGTCCTGCGGGAATGGGTTATGGCCTCGTATGACACGACTGTCATTGCCGGAGGGGAGATTGGCAATCATGGTTGCCTCAATCGGCACCACGAGAGCGCAGGGCGCGAGCTTGTGATTGAAACCCAGCTCGCGAGATAGACTGACGTGCGAGACGCGCTGTTCGATAGGGGCATCGCAAGCAGCCAGGAGCGCGTCCGTGAGTTTCTGGCTCTGGAGTATCAATCCGCGGAGCTCGAGCGGCGTGGTACCCTTCCGCCTAGATGTTTCCTGTAGGTTGTCAGTGCGAAGATGACCTCGATTAGACTTGATACTTACTCCTCTAAGCTTCTGTATAGCTGCCATCCCGCGCGCTCTACGATCGTCTTGCGTCGCACGAGTCACAGCCATGAGACTCCACAGCGCTTGCTGAGGATACTGAGAAGCGACGCTGACAATCAACGTCTGGAGAACCTCCCAGACAGCCTTGTTGGGATGGCTGATTCTTGTGATGATCTGAGGAAACGCAGTATACCATGCGAAGATCGGCATCCGCGTTGTAGAATAGCGTTTGATGTACTTATTGATGTGATCGACATACCCTACTTTATGGTCGTGGAGCTCCTTGTGCCCCGAAGTTCTTGGCTGGGTATGCAGAACCTCCATGCCCATGTCCAGCCATAAAGTCAGGATCTTGGGGATGGTCTGGTAGTAGTACTTCGTACCGTACACGGTGGAACGGATGAAATTCTCGATGATGAGCTTCGCGTGCTCTCCCGCTTGGAACGATTTGCTTTGTTTGGAGGGTGGTAGCAACTTCTCTGATTCCAGAAGCTTATTGTAATGTCGGCCCAGGTAGTAGTGCCCCTTATCCCACCTGGGATGAGAGAGGATGGCTGCTGCATATGCCTCCTTCAGCGCGCCCGCTTTGGTCTGACCCGCGCTATCGAGCCACTTCGCGAGGAGAAGCTGGGCGTGCGCTTTTGTCCTGTTTGCAGCTTGGGGTTGATCCACAGCTGTCGTGACCGATACTTCCACGGAAACAGCTTCTCTAGATTGAAATGCATTACTTGCAATGGCGCCCTGGAGGTTTTGTATAGCCTTCCGATGGTGACCGTCTTTCCACATGAGCTTGGAATATTCGATTTTAGAAGCATCGTCACCAAGACGTGCGGCATGCATCACGGCATTGAACGCCGTTGACGTGAACTCTGCTTTTCGTGCCAGTCTGGCGGTCGTCAACCAGGCGGACGAGATATCCAGAGTCGTGAATTCGATCCTAGAGGTGCTTAGTTAGCGATGATCACTCCATAGAAACCCCGAACACTTACTTGGATAGCTGCATCACAGCACGCCGAACGCCGAGTACATATTGCTTATCAGACGTATATGCTCCTATGACGTCCAGTCGCGACTCCAATAGATCCAACAAATCCTTTCGGTCTGTCACCGTCTTCTCTGACGTGCCACTGACCGCTTCAATCTCGTACAGTACATGAAGTTTAATCAGATGGTCGTGGCTCGCATGTATAGAAGCCGTGGTAGCTGGTGACAACTCGGCTGCCACGGCCGCTCGTAGCGATTCTATGGTCTTGCTGAACTCCTCCTGTTGACCGCTGCGCAGTGCGAGTAAGGCCCTTCCGATGCCCACGTTAAAGTTGTGGGACGACCCACCCTGGTCAGCAGGAGACAGCGAAAGTACCCTTTCGAGCTGCGGCCATTTGCCGGTCGACCAAGCTGCTTCTGCGGCGAAGGGAAGGATGTCAGAGCTGACCGATTTGGTAGCATTGATTCCGTCAACGCAGTTTAGAATCGAATCTACGTCAATGTTAGCAAAAGCCTTTTCATTTCCTCCAGCTAGCCAGTCATACCATATTGTCCAGATTCCTTCAAACAAGTCAAAAGATTAATCTGCAACTCCGCGTCGTCGGGATTCTCCGCAAGCGAGAGCTCATACCAACTCTGCGCCGCCGTCCAACGACCCGCCTTTCGATGCTCCATGACCTGCTGTTCGGGATTAAGCACCTGCAGATGTGCAGAAATCCCCTCGATGCTATCCGGCTCGTCAATCTGGGCATAGATGAACTGCAAATGCTGCAGCAATTCGTCCTTTGCGAACACGCCCGTGTTCTGCGACTTTTCTTCCTCCTGGCGGTAATGCTTCTCCCAGTGGAACAGGGCGCGAGCGTAGGATCCGCACTCCACCGAACGTCGGGATATGACCTCGGCGGGGATCATCTGCGTGATGCTTTCGACGGCGCTGATCTGCCGGATCGTGTTCATCTCTTCGTCCTCTGAGATCCCACGGCCTGTCTTACCCGCCATGACTCTGGCTTCAGAGACTTGCCTCCGCTTCTCCTGCAGCCACAGGTTGAAGTAGTCGAGCACGTGGAAGACGTTCTCGCTGCATTGCTTGATCCTCGTGACTTCGGATTGGTCGACGCCTTGGATGTCCGTCTTCAGCACCGTCAACAGTTCGCGGCCTACCATCATCGTCTCGTTTTCGCTCCCGGTGATGATCACATTGAGCGCAGCGTACGGAAGCAGGAACGTCGATATCGAGAGATCGTGGCCCCTGATAATCCTCGCCATGACCGGGAACAGCATCTCTGGATTCTGCCCCTTCCCCTTCTGTAGTAGATCGTACACGAGCGTGCGTAGCCAGTGAGCGTGGCTTATTTCGGAGTTGAAGATCGGGTACGCTGGGGGCTCGTATGTGATCTGGTTGCGGGCGCGTATCGTGTACCTCGAGCTGAGGAAAGGTTGCAGCGTGCCCTGGACGGCGTCTGAGATCTGGTCCCATCGCTCCCAGGCGGGGCCTGTCTGCGATGATCGGGGTCGTGAGAATGCAAAGTCGCTGAAGCCGCAGTGTTTGCAGAGCTCTTGCATCACGTAGGCTAAATATCCTTGCGACTTCGAATTAGTCGTTGAATGGAAAACCTTGACTAGGATGTTTTCCAGGAGGAATGCCGAGAAATTGATGACCTCCTTTGCGCGATCGAAGTTCGACAGCACCAAGACGTGTTTCTTCTCGCGGACCGTTTCGACTTTATACGGATCCAAGCCACCAATGAGCCCGAGACACCGAGCACAGAGAATCGGGATATCCGGGTGGCCCTCTGCAAACCGAACAGAAGCATCGAGGAGAGATCGACTCAGGGCTGGGAGAGCCGGTAATGGTTTCTGACTGACAGCAGCATCGTGTAGGACCTTTTGGTTTGTCTCTAGGAAGGGCACCAGCTCTTTCAAAGCTTGACGAACAACCACAGCGTTCTGGTCGTTGCAACGCCGGCTGAAAGTGCTGAAGAAGCTGATTTTGTCTACCTTGGCTTTGAGACGCGCCACCTCTCCCTCCCATTTGGATAGCATCGTGATTGAACCCATAGACGGTAGATAGTCCACTCGTTCTCGCAGCAGCGGCTCATGCTTCTTGTGAAGATAGTCAATCGTTCCAGAAGCAAGCAGCCTCGTATCGTCCGAGAATGATTCCCAGTTCTGTGCGATAAGGGCAAACGTCTGATCGACAATGACCTCAAGATCCTCTTCTGGCAGCACCTTCAACAGAGCGGACCAAACCGAAAAGCTCTGATCGCAGAGATGGGCGTCTGCCATGGCGGACTGCAAACAGGCTCTGATCTAGACAAAATAGGTCAGCCGACAGTACCGGACATAAAGACTCCTATCTACTTACTTGAGGTAAAGCCAAGCTGGCATCATCTTTAGCCAACCCTATCATCTCCCGGATAGCCCCTACGCATCGCTTTCGTTCCAGCAGCGGGTGGTTCGCCAACGGTGCATCTAGAACCTCTGAGAAGTTTGCCATGATACCGAGGATGTTGAACTCGAAAAACGAATCCAGCGATCTCTTCGTCGCGACCTTTCGTTGCCCGGGCCTTGTTTCCGCGAGCGCGGCAAGCGAGTAGAATGCCCGATGATACTATATCAAATCAGCATATGTCCTATGCCCGGGGGGGATAAGATTCTCTTACCTGTGGCTTCTTTGAATCGTCGTCATCGGCAGCAAGTTTCAAGATCTCGCAGGCGACGAGGACGACCTCCAGCTGTATGAGCCGCGCGAGATCGTACTCCTTCTCAAACTGCGGCGCGACCTCAATCAGCGTCTCCCAGGCATTCTGCTCTGGATTCGCGACAGGCTGGCAGAGTAGCAGGGCCAGGATGCTCGCGAGAGTCTGGCGTGGCTGTGATATGATGTTTTCGATCTTGACGTCCTTGCCTCGTAAATGCGCGATCGCTTGCAGGACGTCTTTTCGCTTCGTCAGGACAAGCATCGGTAGCGTGTCGGCGGCGAGATCGAGTTTGAGATCGCTGGCTTTGCGACCGACTACATCGGCTAAGAGGGTCACTTTCTGTGGCCTGCTGAAGAGATCTTTCATGACTAGGATGCCGATGCTTCTCCAGAATGGTCGCATCATGGAGAACGGATCGGTATCAAGAGCAAGTGCGATGGATGATATCTATCCAATTTAGCATCAAACACCAAAGGAAGCAGAAGTCACTTACCTCATCATAAGCCGTACCATGGACCAATCTATGCGGATGGCCCAAAAACTCAACAAGACGGAGAAGTATGATCTGTAACTCTGCCTCGCCGCAAACCCTTTCGACAGAACATTAGCTTTATATCTCACACCAAGGTAACCAAGGCTCACCGTGCAGCTTGTCCATACGCCATGATCAGCGTAATTTGCTTCCCAAGGTGACTTTCCCTCCCAGATAGCTCTTGGAAGAATCCCAAGCTCGACCAGCGGTTCTTATCCCTGACCGATTTGGCGATGTCGTCGCGCAGAAAGACCATTAACGCATGTCTAGTAGCAAAGTTAGCACGACAGTGTCTATTGAATGCACGAAGCGTTTGTCACATACGCAGCCGCAACCCTAAGTTCCCTCAGCGACCTGTTCATAGAACCCAGCAGCCACTGCCCCAAGGAGCAGAACTCCAGGTTCAGATACTCCGAATCCGAGATGTGGTTGAACACGCGCCCAATCGTGAACGCCATGACGACTCGTGGCTTGGATGAGTCGCGGAACTCTGGTATCTCTGTGATCGCTAGAAGAGCGGCGATGATGTCTTTCCAATCGGAAGTTTGGTCGTTGGCCTCGTTCCAGTATATGCTGCGATCCCGTGGAGATTTGCCAGCGTCGTCGCATATACGACATGTTGTCTTCGCGGGCGTCTGGATGTCGTGTGCGGGAACGAGACACTTGGCTCCTGCACAGGGTATTCTGCCGAATGCGAGCAAGAGCTCGCACTGCTCTGCTTCCGAGATATTGAGATACGTGCTCCTACGATAAAATTAGCTCCTTCAAAGCTAAATCTGGTTGGGAGTGACCTACGCGATAGACGTATGAAGTCCAGATAGATCAGCCATAGAATCACCATCCGTTGCCCCTGCAACGAACTGAATAAGTCTATCATATTCCTTCCGTGACAGATCCTCATCCTCATCCTCATCAGGCACAGTCTTCTGCCGCTTGGAAGCGCGCGGGGACTCCGGGGCATTCAACTGTCTGAACGTGGTTGTCACAGAGATTGAATCCTGTTGTAGCTGCTCGTCGGAGAAGCTAATCGTAGCGGACGAGCAAAGGCTTTGCCGTATGTCATCCACTTCCGAAGGCCAGTCGCCAGGAGAAGTCCATAGACAGAAAGCGAGCTGCGGTATGTGAGCACCCGGTATTACGCAAGTAACATTCGAATCTTACCTGCAGATCTCTGATCAGGGTACTAAATGCCGTCACATTTTGACAGGCACTTGCAATCGCAATTTCGACGTAGTCCAGAGTCACTCTCTTCAAATCCCGACGAGAATGTTGCTGAGCTGGATCATCACTCTGCGGTACCAGATACCGCCCTCGCACTCTTGTCAAAAGCGACGCCAACAAAACCTGATTATTAGTCGACAGCGGCGATGTATATGAAGCCTTAACGAGATCTACAATATGAGAAGACAGCGCGGCCACGACTTTAGACGAGCGATGATGTTCATCTTCCACACTCCCTGAGAGAACCAGCGCTTCCAAGACATCTAGGATCGCCGTCTCTATCTCGTCAAACGCAGTCGATCTCCCCACATGGCTGTGCCATTGCTTGTAATCCTGCCACAGAGCATGGCTGCAGTCGATGATCCACGGCAGGAAGTTCTCGCGGAAGAGAGAAAGCACCGGGGCGTTGTTGTTGCGGCCACCCCTATCACCGCATCTCATGAACACTTGCACGAGGTGGAATCCTATCAGAATAGCCTGCGGCCGAGATGTGACGACCCGCTGTGACCCCTGAGGCAGGGCGACGAAGTTCTGGCTGTCGGGCCAGATGTCACTGATACTGCTTGATGGCGGCAGGATCACTTTGATAGAAGGACTGGCGCTCCGCACAATTTCGTTGGAGTCCTCGAGAGCGAGGATGATACCTAAGACATTCATAAGCTAGTTCTCTAAAGATAGCACGAAAGGACCTACTATCAACGCAAGACCGATAGATCGTTTCGATGGACAACGCATATTCGCGCGTACTCGACGCCCGAGCAAGCGCGCCCACGAACGTCGCCAATAGCTCCCGCAGCTCGTGCTGGATCGCCCCGAGCGCCTTCTGCCCGAGCAAGCCCAAGATCTTCGGGAGCAGCCAGACGAACAGCGGCGGATGCGGCGTCCCGTCGTCCGTCTCCTCCTTCGCGCTGAGCAGCAGATGCGGCCGCAGTTGGACGGTGACCTGGATGGCGGCGATGCTCTTGAGGGCCGGTGGGAGGAGGAGGTCGACGCCGAAGGGGTTGTCGTCGAGGAGTACGTCCAGTCCGGCTTGCGTCACGAGGTAGATTAGTTTGATAAGCAGGGAGTCTGGATCGTCTGCCCGGGTGATCGGGTCGTTCAGGTAGTCGTCTAGGAGTTGCTCGAACTTCCGCTTCGACTCGGGCTCCCGCTGGTCGTTGGCATTGGCGGCGGTGTCGACAATTTGAGCTGCGATGGTCGACGGCGGCGGAAGTCCATTGTTTGCGGTTGGGTTTGGTGCCGGCGGTGGTGGTGGAGCCAGAGATCTAGTCGAAGTCCCGCTTCTGCGGGCCATGGTGGGAGTATTTATCAATCGCTCATGTCGAGAATGTCTGCATGCAAGGATATATTCTAGGGATGCTGTACGGGCGAGGAGAAGATTTATATCGACGGAATCCAGCACTTCCAAGAAAACGGCAAGGATCTATTTCCTGGGATCCAAATGTACAGTATTGCTTTCAAACGATTCCTATCTCTTTCCTTTCCAAAAGCGTTCACCAAACCATCAACCGTCGATCAAGAAAAATGCGGAAAAAAGAGAGATGTGGATTGATTAGGCACACATACACCTCGAAACGCGTCACAACAGCCATGCGCGGTGTCATGTGGAAACGCCAAGCCGCCAAACCCAATTCATCCCCATCATTGGGAAACCGCCCGTTCCCCATTATCATCGTCCATCATCCCACTCCACCACTCACACCACCGCCGCATTCCCGCATTTTCAACATCACCACTTTTTCTCCCCAATTGCCCCCCAAAAACCAGATCTCAGGATCTCCGGCCACGAAACGCAGCGATGGGCGGACCATTCACATCCAAGTCCTTCGCCTCGACGCTCCCCAACTCCATCGCCTCCCGCTACCGACGGTCGCTGCAAAAACACCCCTTCCTCCTCTTCGGCCTCCCCTTCCTCGCCACCATCGTCGCGGGCTCCTTCATGCTGACGCCGGCCACGGCCCTGCGCTACGAGCGCCACGACAACAAGATCAAGCAGATCAGTCAGGAGGAGAAGATGGGGCTGACGCAGAATCGGAGAAAGGTTAATATGAAGGATGAGTTTTATGTGAGTTTTGCTGCTACCTGAGTTGGGTTATGGGGGGGAGAGAGTTGGGCTAATGTGGAGAACAGAGACTTCAGGCGAAGGATTTGGAGGACTGGGAGCAGAGGAGGGTTAAGAGGTTGCCGGGGGAGATTGATGGGATTTTGGAATGAGGCGGGAGAGCTGACGAGGTTCTGAAGGGAGGGTATGGAGAGAGAGAGAGAGAGAATGAGAGTGTGTGGACGGATGATATCATTGCATTGGGTTTCGGCGTTCTTGTCGGAGGTGTTGTGTTTTGCTAAAAGCTTGGGGTCATTGCATTGGGACGGACAAAAGCAATTCGATTTGGGGAGATCTCAGCTCAAATGTGGAGAGATTGTGTGGTCGGTGTTGTCTGTACGAGGAAAAGCGAAGAGACGTATAAAGTGTACATCAGAACGAAACATATTCAAAGCCATTGACTTAAAGCGAGAGTTGTCTTGAGGTTCCAGCTACGCAGAGCCAGACAATTGAGTTGATTGCGTTGCACAAACAGTATTAAATTATCTAATCGAGTTAATTCTTTCTCTCGAGCGGGCGTCCAGACACCTTGGTCTCCGATCCGCCGCCGCTCCATATGTCCCATCGTAATATATTGTTGGTTCCTGGCGCTCATCAAATCATCGCACACTGGTATCATGCGTGCTGCCCTTTAGTCTATGCCAATAATTACCGAGACACGGTTTGGAAAATTTAGGTCAAAGAAGGAAAAATGTTGCAGCTCGCGAGGACGGTCGTTGGATCATCAAATGACTCCTGCAAATGCCCAAAATGCAGCAAAGTATAGAAGAAGAATCGAATATGAGTCTTTGGAGAAGGAAAATAAAGACCGTTTACTCCTTGATGGCGTATGTTCGTCGGAACATGCCGTCAATGCCGGTGAGGTAGTAGGTACCAGGGAGGATGCCGTCAATGCTGCCCTGGGGAGTGTAGTCCTTCTTCAAGTGGGCGCGCTCGCGGAGGTTGCACATCTGAAAAGGGAAGTTAGTCACGTGGTTCTAAGAACAATGCTAAGGAATTGAAGGGGGGTAAGAAGCATCTTACATCATCATAAACCTGGGGCTCGACGACGCGGCGGGCGTCCAAACGGGCGTGGATGTCAGACTTCTTCTGGATCTCGGCGAGGCTACCGCGGATCTTCAAAGAGAAGAGGGAAGAGGCGAGACCGCTGCCGTAGCTGAACAAGCCGATGCGCTTGCCATTGGAAGCCTC
Source organism: Aaosphaeria pasadenensis (assembly GCA_022813625.1). Classification (NCBI taxonomy): domain Eukaryota; kingdom Fungi; phylum Ascomycota; class Dothideomycetes; order Pleosporales; genus Aaosphaeria; species Aaosphaeria pasadenensis. The sequence goes on along the minus strand of JAKLMB010000024.1, from coordinate 451,716 downwards.
GCTGTCGATGTTGGCGATCAAGGAGACAAGAGATCCGTAGACACTGCCGCAGTACATGTTACCGCACTGGGTGGGGACCTGGATGCTGGGCTGGACGCGGGCGGCGAAGCGCTTCTTGGAGAGACCCATGAAGGTCTTCTCGACGGCCTTGTCGGTGACAGAGGTCTTGTAATCGAGATCGCGAAGCTCGGGCGCAACCTCAGCAAAGATGGGGTTGGCGGGGTTTGTCAGGAAATCATTGTACAACATGCGAGCATAAGACTTGGCGACGAGTTTGCAGGTAGGGGCGTGGAAGCACATGTAGTCGAATCGGTCCAATGGAGTCTCCTGCTCCTGTGCATGTCCATTGGTTCCATTGGACTGGGACTTCAGGGTCGTCTCGCGAGCGTTGTAAGCCTTGTAGCAGGCATCAACGGCCTCGGTGTAGCATTGGATGGAGAAATGGCCATCGACGATTGGGTACTCGCTGGTCAAGTCTGGCTTGTAGAAATCGTAGGCGTGCCTAACGTAAGAGCCGCGTAGGCCTGGCTCGAAGGCGATAGGGGCGTCAGGGCCGATGAGCATAGCCACGCAGCCGGCTCCACCAGTTGGGCGGGCGTTACCCTTCTTGTAGAGAGCGATATCTCCAGCAACGACGACAGCGTCGCGTCCGTCCCATGCGGAGGATTCCATCCAGTTAACCGAGTTGAAAAGAGCGTTGGTGCCTCCGTAGCAGGCGTTCACGGTATCCACACCCTCGACATTGTAGTTGCCTGATTCCTCGAAAAGCTGCATGAGCACAGACTTGACGGATTTGGACTTGTCGAGCAGGGTCTCGGTGCCCACTTCCAAACGACCGATGGAGTTGGGGTCCACATTGTATTTCTTGAATAGGGAGGTGACGGTGGTGAGAGCGAGGGAGTAGATATCTGCAGGCAGCAACAAATCAGTTTCTGGTCCTTTGGACAGGGGGTTTTTCCGCAAAGATTGCGGGACGTTTTGCTGGGATACTCACCCTCACGGTCGTCACAGAAGGACATCTTGGTCTGGCCGAGACCAATGGTGTATTTGCCGGTGGAAACGCCATCGAACTTCTCGAGTTCGGCCTGGTCGACGCACTGTGGAAATTGGGTTAGAAAAGGTGGGATGTGGGGTTTTTCTTAGAATTTTTGGGGTGTAGGTGTGCTCGAAATCGTCCATGAACTGTTTAGACAGCCCTGGGGAGCGAATTCAAGGGTCCAGAAACTTACCTGGCTGGGGAAGTAAAGCTCAATGGCCTTGATACCGATGTTGGAGGGACGGGCGGCCATGGCTGCGGTATTCCAACGTTTTGTAGGAGGGGAAAGTTGCGAGGGGGATTGTTGTAAGGGGTGATACAGAGGTGGGGTGGATTCCAGGGAAGTGGAAGTGGAAGAGGGAGAGAAAGGGGGGAGAGAGTATGAAAGAGAAAGTAGTTATATGTGTGATAACGAAGTGTTGGCGGGGGGAGGCGTCTTCACCGCTGATTAAGTAGTGGGAGGTGAACTGGTGGTGACAAAGGCAAATTGCGGTCTGGGTAGCGGGCGATCTGGAAGTGGCAATTGGGTGATTGAGAAGGAGTTTTGGAGGATGAAGGGTTTGGTGGTTGAGAAAGTACAGGACTAGTCTGGCCTGGGTAGGGGACCGTAGGGGCTTGTGTGATTGAGAGAGTCCCTGGGTTCGAGGAAGAAAAAGGAGTTTAGTTGGGAATTCTTTTTGAGGGTAAATTAGTTGGAGACTTAAGAGGAAGAAGAAAAAACGGGAGAGTATGGTTTTGTTGCGTATTGTACTAGTAGGGGGGGAGACTAGGTGGTAGGGTACTTGTAGTGCTGTGTGTAGTGCACCCGGACTCAATAGAGGAAAGTGACCAAGGGACTAGAGGGAGGAGGGTATAGTACATGAATAAAATGGTACCAGAATTCCCAGTAGAGGAAAAGTAGAAGAGATAGTGGAGGATGATAGTAAGGGTAAGGGTAGTGTAGAGAGGTTTGTACTGTGCAGAGTGGACGAGGCGGGTGGTAGCTCAACAACAACGTACCAGAGTATCCCCAGTAGTAGCAACAGTAGACAGTAGTACTGTACAAGTAGTGGACTGTAGTCGTGATAGTAGTCCAACAATGAATACACTGTAGGTATATAGGTATGTGTGTATGTATGGTACAAGCCAGGTCAACAGGTCGACATGTCAAGACAAAAATATTCTACTTTGAACAAAACCTCGAGCACGAAGCCTTTTTATGTCTACCTCTCTTCTCTTACTACTCGTACCATTGTCCAGCTGTCCATCCCTCCCTCTTCCGCCCCCTCCATCCTCCTCCCCCCACCGGTTGGTCGATACGCGACGCTAACGATCATCGACTGCTTCATCCCATTTCGACGCACTCACATGAAGAGCTAAAATCTTCACCTCCGAGAGACAGGGTCGCGATAATAATGCAGAACCCCGAGTCGCTGACGTTGTGCGACCGTGTAGCCGAATACCTAGCCTCACGACCCCCGCCCTCGCGCATCGATTGACTCCAACAGCATCTCTCATAGGATGGAACAGCAGCAATATCAGAGTCTAGTGCTCACAACGCCGGTGGCCGGGCGGAGGGGAGGGATACGGGATTGGGATGGATAATGGATAGTGGATAGTGGAGAATGGAAGGAATGGGAAGGAATGGGGGTCACCACGGCCTCCTCATGGGTCGAGATGAAGAAGAACCTTGATGCGGCTACTTTTTTTTTGAGGTGATGCGCTGTGCCGTGGTGGACCAACATGATGATTCTCAGCCTCTGGTAACACAACACCACCAAGCCTGCAGTCGTCGCTGTAACACATACTGTACAAGGCAACCAGGTAGGCATGCAGGGCAGGGGGAAGATTTCAGCCAACTACGAGTAACACTGGCACCGCCAAACCGCCAACACGTCCACCGAACCCAAGAACTCAAGCATCCAAGACCTCCACCTTTTGATCAGAAATACTCTTCGATTCCTTTCTGACCACGCCCAGCTTTCTTATCAGATCGAAGCCATTCCCTCTTCCGTTAGCCAGGAACGTCGCATTAACCCTGCGATGCGTTTCTTTTACCAAACCGTCGCATCAGGGCCAGCACTACCACCACGACTACCACTAACTTGCATACCCAGAGACGACGAGGCGCAGTGACTTGCCGCGTATGCCCGCTGTCGTCATGCTAAAACACATGTCCCCTCATGTTCACTGCCGTTCAATCAAATCCAGACAGTACAGAGCACTCCGTACCAGAGTCCAAGTCAGAGTCAGGCCACACGGTCCTGCGTCGCGTTACAGTGAGAGCACGGCGTATACGCAGGGCAGCAACAACTGCATTATCAACATGTACATGTACATGTACATATGACAAACAACGAATAAAACTTCTAGAATGGTACTAATCCCTGCATCAAACCTCCGAGCAACAATGGTACGATTAGATAGAATCCAGAGTGCCCACCTCCTCATAGATTTCACCTCCTAGCAAACTATACCCAGATACCTAGCAACTACTCTTTTCTAAACCATCAATAACCTCCCCTGCCCTCAAGCCGCTGACGGCAAGGCCAAAACCTCTAGTCCAAACGACATCGGGAAGCCAGGCCCGTACCGTCGAAACCCCTCCGTTCCTCTGCAACGTGAATCCCCATCCCAATCCCCCAGCCCTGTCAGCGCTACGGCTACCCTTCTTTCGAACATCCGACATCGCCCATGATAATAACGCCTTCTCTACCCACCTTTTTTCCATCGCGGCCGGCAGTTCGCTAGGCATGCAAACCTGCAAACCAGTATGTAGACCAGTAGACCAGTAACCCAGTCTCCCTTCACCCCACTAGTCCAGCCCGCGCCGCCGTTCCATGCATACATACTGTGTAGAACAATTGCGTTGCGCCTGGAGCGGGAAGGTAAGGAAAATACTCGTGCATACAAGGGCAGCCGAGCATTTTGATAGGTCCGATTCGTTACAAAACGGCATGGCCCGGCCATGCAGCTGACCTTGGGGAGAAAAAACCTAAACAAGCCACGATGGAGCGGGAGAGACGCACGCGATCGACGTCACCGAGAGCAGGCAGGAAAAAAAAAGCAAAAGTTTGATCTGATAAAGTTTTTCACGTCACGGCGGTCACTAGCTAGCGGTGGTAGGGCGTGGTAGACGAGACGAGGGGTTTACGGTGGGACGGTATGGTATGGTATGGTATGGATGAAGTGAATTGGTTGGTTCGTCGATGGATTTCCCATCTTGGGCTTTGCTTTGCCTTCTTGCTTCTACGTTTACGTGTGAGTTACTCGTCGACATCCAGAGTAAATTCCCTCAGCTCGCTCACTCACATACATACATTATTACCTCATACCTCAAACCCTCGCTCCTAACACCTAACCTACCTACATGCATACATCCACACATTTCAGCTGGGCCCCCATCCCCATACCGCACATCATCATCATCATCCTCCCAATCCTCTTTAGGATAGAACAAAAGCATAAACGAAGGTGGAAAATAAAAAGAATCCTGGTGGTATAGAATCGAGCTAAGCTGGGAAGGAAGGACAGGCTCGTATTTTCTTATTCCTTCCGGGTGCCGAAAGAAGGCGGCGTAAGGGGCGTCGGAGGTCGGGGAGTTGATGTTTGGCTGGGTCGGAGTTTGAGGCTTACGCCTGCGCGTAGATACTTGCCATTTGAGAGGTATACTACGTTGCAATATGGTCGGTGGTCGGGGATCGGAGACTTAATTGATTGATCTGGTTTTTCTTCTTTTGTTTTAGATGGGTGATCTTAGAGGGATTGTTACGCCTTTCTTTTTCTTTTCTGGACTGTTCATGGACTATTTGGGTAGGTGCTTCGCGAATTCATGACTACGATGGGACATAAACATGCTCCATGAACCGTATTCATGCATATCTGGAGACACAAACCTATAACATGTATACCTATAGAACCAGATCTCACCATACCCACAACTTCCCACCGCTCAAGAAGCGCGCTCATATCTTATCGCACGGGGCGAGTGAGCCTTATGTGATCGGAATCGTCGCGTTGGGAAGTGATCTGCGAATAATTGTCCCATTATCAGTCAACCGCTTCACTCGATAAACCTTCGATCTCCCAAACAATCAAACGGTCAATTCAGTACTCAAATCACGCAAAACCTCTGTCTGAAAAAACAAATCTACAGCATACAGTCCCGTCTGCAGGCCAATCAGCGACGTGGAGGGCATTGGACGTATTCCACCTTCGTGACTACACCATACACGAACGAAGTCTTCATAATGTATGAAAAAGGTGCTAACAAAAGGGTTTGTTTCCGATCCATTTCTCGTAATGGAGCAGCGATGTAAAGTCCTTACTTGAGACGTGGGGAGGATACGTACCTACGTAGACGCGATGTCATGTTCTGTACATAAGTTCGTAAGTACATACATAGATATACGCTTTCCCGCCGTCATCGTCAAGCAAACTAAATCAGCGCCTCGATCATTTAGTGGTGAGAAAGGCGACATGCCAGAGGCATGAACTACCACTCTCCTCAAACCCATAAACAACCACATATGAGCCACGTTCCCCCCAGATCAATACTCTCGAAAGGCCAGGCAAGCAAGTAACTAACACACCTACGTGCGCACGTGAAAAGAAGAAGAAAAAGTCACTTCACTTCACTTCCGTATCACCTCGTGTCGTAAGTGAACCGCATGTCCTGTACATGTACACACACAGAGGACGTATATATGTACGATCGTTCTAGACTGATGGCTACACCAATTTTCGAGATCTCTTCAAAGCATGTTTTCCCCTGAATTTATATTGGAAAAGCCACAACACACTCGTGTAGATATCTCCTCCCCTCTTCCCCCAGCAAAGGCCAGCGAAGTGAGACAACACAAACATCCGCACGTGAAAGGAAAAGATAACGTGGCTTACGGTTTTCGTATCAAGTCGTAAATGGGTTCATAGAACGTATACATATACTTCCGTTCTAGACCAATTGTTATTCTGATATACGTTGTCACATCTAAGCACGTTTCCCCAAGGGACAGATACAGAAAAGGCGAGGAGCCTCTGTTCTCCTAAAGCACCGGTGAAATGAAAAGGCAATGTTTGTGTCCACGTGGAAGGGAGAGGGAAGGGCGTGGTTTGCGGGTTTAGAAACGAGCCGTGTTGTGGATGGGCTGTATGGGCTGTATTTACTTGATGTAGATACTGTATGTACATAGAATGTAGTCGTGAGGGATCGTTCTAGACCGACGGTGATATATCTGTAGATCGTATCGCGGCTTCGCTTCTTGCTCGCTGGGTTGTGTGAGGGGTGCACAGAGATGCTTGTAGACTCGTGCGTGATGAGGGAGGGATGGGTGGTGTGGCTGGTCTAGATTTCTGCTCTTATGTTTTTCTTTCTGAAGACTGCTTTCTGAAAGACGGTTTTTATTCGAAGACCTATCACCTTTTTTGAAGAAGGCTTTTCTGTTTTGGTAGACGGTTTTTACTTTAGAGATAATCTTTTACTGGAGAGTGGAAGGTTACTGTTTCTTCCGAAGAGCATCTTTTACTTCGAGTCTTGCTCTTCTCTCTTCCTGATCGGTACTTACCTAAGTACCTACCAATTACCAACGGTATGTATACACATGATGTGTCTTAATCGCTAGCGAGGAGTGGAGTCCGGACAATTGCTCTCTCCGATGTACATGTATCTATATACATAAATAGATAGATAGACAGAATGAAGAGGTTGGAGTATGAGAGCCGGAAGCACGATCTCCGGCATACGAATGTAGGGTACGTCTCCAATTAGAGACATATACGACGAGGTATGTACTGTACCTACATATGTACATGCAGACGATATCAGGCAGGTGAGGAGAAAGTGTGATGGTGCGGAATATTCCGCGCACGTGTACCTAGGGGACAGTGTGAACGAGTATGGCTGCAGATGTTCTTTTCACTGTTCATTACCGGGCAAGCGAGCCGGCGATGAAATGGACGACTGATTGACGGACTGATTGATTGATAATTGATTGGACCGAGGCAGAGGGAGAGTAAAGGCGAAAGGTTATGGATATTAATGGGAGGGGGCAGGCATATCGCATCATTCGGGTTGATGGCTAAATGGACACATGGATGGATGGGTGGAGGGATATTTGATGGATATTTTCCGATTCATATTGCTGTTAGCGATGGCATCATTGATAGTATTGTTGTTGAAGAGGTTTCTTGTCCGAACGCCGTTTCTGGGCAGTGAAGAATGCTGTGTCGTAGTCGTCGTTACGAAAGTTGTTATCGCTGTTGTTGGGTTCATTCTTCCGACTATGAATAGTCCGTATCTTGGCTTGGTCGAAAGAGTTCGGGCTTAGCATGTGCACAGCAACCGGTGGTGAAATACTGGATAGATGTACCACTATAACTCCGATACCATCGAGTAAATAGATAAAAGAAAGGAAAAAGATGAAAGACCCGTACGGAGTAATATTATCGTAATACTGTGATACTATGATACTATGTAACTAGATGGATGCAAAGGTAAGGGCAAGGGCAAGGCAAAAGTTGGGTGGAAGCGACCGAACTCGAACCGGACCTTTGCCCGCTTGGTGGATTTAGGGTTTAGTGCGTCGGTGGTTGGGCGAAATGGAAGGACATCATTGGTTGCACGGGACAAGGATCAGGACAGGGATTTGAATTCTCAAACGTTGACTTTGCCTGTTGCCGGTTTAGCGCCTGCATCGTCTTCGAAACGGCTCTTGATTCCGTTGTTGTCTCTCTGGCTTCTCAATCCTGTCTTTCCTCGAAACTCGAGTCTTGACTTGAGGGTTCTCTTCAATGCCAGTATTAGGAATCACAATTCACAGGTTGAGTCACTTGGAGTAGATACAGTACATTTTCATTTGCTCTTGCACCTGCAGTTACCCTGTGTTGTGCTCTGTGTATGTCCTTGTTCTGTTCCTGCCCTGCACCTGCCCTGTCCTGGGTCTTGTCCCCGGCCTGCACTTGCCCGTTACTGGGGTGGAAAGGGAAGGGAAGGAAGGAACGCCTGCCAACTTTGCCTTTGTCTCGCACCTGCCCTCCTGCTCCCTCCTGCTCCTGCCTTCCTTTCCGCTCTCACGCTCCCACACTCACACACCCCAACAACCACACGGATCGTTTCATACCGCCCTCGCCTCACCTCGCTAGCCCTACCCTTCCCAACTCTCTTCCTTCCTAACCTCCAACGCCGCACATCCCATCCACACCACTTACTCCCACGCCCACATTCGCTCACTACACACTCCATCGCTCTCCTTCCTTTCGATCTATCGCCATCAGAACCCAATTCCTCCATCCGCCGTTTACCATCGCTCGCAATCACGCCGTCGCGACGCTGCTGGGTGGCTTGTAAAGGGGTGACCAAGCCCAGTCGGGCTGCTCTCAGGGACAGCCACGACACACGCGATGGACCAACGCAACAACGACCGCGATGACCGCGGCGACCGGAGGGACCCGTCGCCTCCTCGCAATCCCAACGTTTTCGACGACGAATATGCGCTCGACCCGGATGAAGATGATTTTATGCCCTCTGTGTCGGACGGCTTTCGCCCAGCCGGCATGGGGATGGGTACGGGACTAGGAATGGGAATGGGCAACGAAAACCACGACGCGGCCAACCACAACACGACCGACAGGCAGGACCACGATCGAAATGGCTCGCCGCGCCCCAATCTCGCCGGTTTCTCGACTCAAAAGGCACAGGACGGCGATCTGCGGAGGATAGCATCGCGAAATAGCACCATGAAGCCAACGGGGGATTCAAACGCCCACGACCACCAACAATACCCTTCCCACACTCGGGGTTCTAGCTCCCAGGCCACCGCAAATTTGCAACATCGCACATCCATAAGTTCAACAGGCTCTTTCGCAACAATGGCACGATCCGAAAGCCCCTTCACCACCGGACCTAGCCATCCATATGGCATGTACACGCAAAATACAATGGCACGTTCGCCTAGTATAGCAACTGCATCGACATCACAACCAACCCGGGGCTCAATATCACTATCGCGCCCAACCCATCCCTATGGCATGTATACGCAGAACGTTGTGGAGGATAGCGAACCGCCGCCCCTCCCTGCTGGTGCTGTTGCAACAGCCATTCCCGTCGGATTTCCCGGATTGAACCCTGGCTATCATCGGCGACTCGGACCAGATGGTGAAGAGCAGGACATTGTTGGACCAGACGGCCACGCCGAGCAGCTGCCTCCTTATTCCCGGTATCCTACCGAAGGTCCCACCAAGGCTGCCATGGTGGCCGAAGCAAATGCAACACCGGTGGAACCTTCATCGCCAGTTAATGCTTTCGACGACTCACGCGCAATCCAAACGCCAGTATCTCCCATCGCACCCCTACCAAGTGCATTGACTCCATTGGATGAACGCCGCCAGTCCCTCCAGAGGAGAGGCGGCCCTACCGCTTCCGCCGCTGCCGCAACCACAACTTCTCTCGCAGTATCAACATCCGTGTCAACAACTTCACTATCCAATGAACAACCAATCTCGGAAAAGCAAGAGACGGAGAAGAAAGCCGAAAGCTGGCGTAGGAAGAAATTGTGGGGGAGGTTCCCACTGGGCATTGCCGTGCTTTTGCTCATCCTGGTGTTGATCTTCGCTATCATCCTCGGTGCGGCAATTGGCACATATGTTGCGAAAAACAAGAGCAAAGATGACAGTGGAAACCGCCCGCCGAAGCACGACAAAGATCATGAGGAACCGTAAGTTGATGTTCGCTATGAGACTGTCCATCATGACGCTAACCATTCATAGGTCACCCCAAGTGACTCCCACCTCTCGTTCTCTCTTCGATGCCACACCTATCCCGACTCCCTCTTCTCTAACTCCCTTGCCCGAGGGTGCTTATGCCCTACCACTTGGAATCGCCCAGGAGAGCAGTCCCAGCTGTCTCACTCTAGCGAACCAATTATCTGCATGGTCATGCAAGTCGTCTTTTGCGCCGCTCATTATCACTGTCAACAACACCGCAGGTCAATCAGCCCCCTTGGTCTCGGTCGAAGCCTTCAGCAAACCCGATGGTGGTACCCAGTTTGGAGTACAGCCGCCTGCGATTCCTTTCCAGCCGATTTCGATGCAGCTCGTTCAGGATCTAGACTACAAGGCATTCGGACCAGCCTTCCATTTTCATGCCAGATATGACAAAGTGGTCGTGCTCGCCGAGGACGAATTCCTAGCCGGTGTTTCCCTAGGCCAGTCGCAAGACAAGCCTCCGGACAAGCCTCCGTTCCGACACCGTTTCCAGGTGTTACCCGGTGATGCGCCCTGGTTCTGCTACTGGAACCAGACGTATATTGAGGGATACATCTATGTCGAAGACAATTCCACTGCCGCCACTTTCTCCGCTTTCCCAACGGCTTGGCCCACCCAGGCAACTGTTCCATTCGACAGTACCATATTGCCCTTGGTAGCACAGACTGCTTCACCCACTACCGGCACGCAAGGAAGTGTCTCGGTGACGCCAACGCCAACGCCAGCTGCCAAGCGACGAAGCAAACGAGGCGATGGAGACTATCCCCGATTTCCACCCTATCCCCGCATCGTCAAGATTGAAGAACGACGCCTCCCCGACTCCCCACAGCCTTACTGCCAGAAAATGCGCTTGATGGACAACGGCATCTACCTACCGGTGGTCGTTGGATCGCAGCCTATCATCGTCAACCTCCAAGAAGAAGATCCTACCTTCGACGAATTCTTCAGTGCCTCGTCGAGTGACTCAGCGATCGGCCAATCGGAGCGGCGCTCGCTGACGAAGCGTAGAGATCCGGCAGGGGCCTGCCATTGCCAATGGATGTTCCAGTAGGAGGGAATAGTCATTGTCGTTCTTCATTGCATCGTCAGCATCGCATAAGCATATCGCATTTTCCAGGATTATGGCGCGCGGGAGCAGTCTTCACCTCTTAGGAGCTTTTCTACGGACGCGGGGTATAGATATTGGGATTGGAATTGGTGGGTTACGTATTATTTTACATATCATTCGACACAGGTCTGTACATTTGATTGCATCAGCAGTTGGGCATGGCGTTTTTTTCTTTGTTCTTTGACTTGTTCTTTCATATGACGACATGGGAGGACACACCTTTTATTGTTCTCTTGATCTCCGGCATGTTCTGCCATGTTTTTTCTTCTTGTTTATTGTTTACTACCACCACACCCCTAACAAATGGGTTGTCGCATCATCTCCTGAGCGAAGTAGAGTTGTCTCATTACTTGTCATCTTTCCTTTTCAAACAAAGCACAGAGCGAATTACGATTCGCGGCGGCACGTTGTCTCCTATTTAGTTTTCAATCTGTTGCAGGAACCGTGGGCTTCTATGCAAGGCGGACAGGGACAGATATACGCTTTTGCATACCTTGATTACATTCAGGAGAGGGGGAAAGGGGAAAAGACCCCCCAGGAGGATAATAGCCATCCACATACAGAGTCTTGACATTGATATGATTAGATAGATAGTAGGGGTAGTTCCCGAGAAAAAATATGAAGAAAATAAATTATAAGAGTCCATTGGATAAGTGGTTGATTGATGTATTCCATAACCCTTCCTTCTGGTATGTAAGAAGTTCCTTTTTATAATGACCATCTCTATATAACAACCGCATGATATTGGTCTTATTTCTATACCCATGACATGCTTCTCTTAATAAAATGGTCCAAGTAGCTCTTGAAGACAGACTGATCTATATAATTCGCCGATGATGTCCACGTCACTGTTCCAAGCCCTAGTAAGACCAGAATCCAAAGTCCACCAGACGATTTCTTCTGCACTCTTCTGTCCTTCCTTAATTCAAAATCAGACCAGGTTGGGAAGATCGTACGAAGCCAATACTTGAACATCGGATCCGGATAAATGAACGTATTCTTCTTTGTCTTCGGATCCATCCACCAGCTCCGACAACCGCTATTGAAAACTAGATGTTTCAGCTTCGCATGCACCCACTTCAAGTCCCGAGCCTGTGCATCCGGCTTGACCATAATCGAGTCTGCCGGGCTGCGTCCGCAGAGAACGGGCTTCAGAAGCCGGCAGCTGTAGTTGATCTGGCACTCGGAGTGGAAGATGACGGAGTGCTGTCCCGTCGCAGCATTCGGACCGTACAAGATGAAGAGGTTGGGGAAGCCAGTGACGACAGTGCCCTTGTACGCCTCCGCGCCGCCGACAGCGTCCCACAGCTGATGGATATCACGGCCGCCGACGCCTTTGATGTCCATTGGGAAAAGCCATTTCTGTGTCGCGAAGCCCGTGGCGTAGATGATAACGTCGGCAGGATACATCGCCCCGGTCTCCGTCTGGACGTGCTTCTCTCCTATCTTGACGACTCGGTCTTTGGCGAGGTGCATGTTCGGGGAGTGCAGTGAGGCAAGGTAGGTGGCGGTGTTGACGCGGCGCTTACAGCCCGGCTCGTAGTCTGGCATCAAGATCTCGTGGTACTGTCTCGGTGCGTCGTTCTCGATGTATTCTTGAGTCGCCTTGCGGATCTTGTTCCGCATGCGCAGTCCGCTGTTGTTCATGAGGAAGGAGTAGAAAACGCTCTCGAGTTGCCATGCGAGATAGATGCGGTACATCCTCGTCGCGAAGGGGACGTATCTCATGAGTGCTTTCCAGGTGCTGGAGTAGACTGGATTGCCCTGATACGCTCATGTTAGACTTCATGAAAAGCAGAGCTCGACGGGTTGTAATTGTTATAGACTCACCCTCTTCGTCCACCAATGCGCACTCTTAACCAACTGCACAACCTTCCCCCTCGGAGCCACCTCCTTCACGATCTCCGGCACAAACTGCGTCGCCGACGCCCCGTTCCCCAACACCACCACATTCCTGCCCTTCAGCGCCACCGAGTCGTCCCACCGCGCGCTGTGGAAGATCTTACCCTGAAACTTCCCCGCGCCCTCAATTTCGGGAACGTTGGGTCGGTCGAGCGTTCCGATTGCGCTGACGACCACGGGGGCTTCGTGGACGAAGGTTTGCCGCGTCACGGTGTCTTCGAAGGTGCAGATCCAGAGTTGGCGGGCGTCGTCCCAGAGCATGCTTTTGCAGGTGGTGTTGAAGCGGCAGTGGGAGAGGATGCTGAATTTTTCGGCCACGGAGAAGAAATCTGCTCACAGTTTTTAGTTTCACTTTTCTTGTTGGGAATGTAATGACTTAACAACCCCTGGTGAGTTCGGTATCTTACATGAATGCAACTCATCACGTCCGGGATACATGCTCGACCAGTCCGGGTTCGGCGCGAAGCTGTACGAGTAGAAATGGCTCGGGATGTCGCATGCACAGGCTGGGTAGCGGTTGTGCCACCAGGTGCCGCCGATGTTGTCGGACTTCTCGTACAGCGTGAAGTTGTCGTGGCCGAGAAGTCGCTTGAGCTGGATGGCCATGCCGAGGCCAGATATCCCGCCTCCGATTATGAGGACTTCTTTTTTCGAACTCATTGCGGCGGCTTTGGGGATGTGGAGATGGGGAATTTGGGGAAGGGGTTTGAGATTGTTTCTGAATGTTGTATATCCATGACTGCAGTGTTGACGACTTATATAATTCCCATTCACCTTCCAAGAATCCTATTCATCCTATGCTCTTTTGTAATGTAAACACATTCATCCATCGCGGATTTCCAAATGCGGGAATAGTGCCACTACTTTCCCTTTCACCAAGATGGTGCTTCGACTTGCCTGTTTCGACCTTCTCTTGCCTACTAAACTGTAACCCCGCATTGCGCTAGCAGTGTAGCTCCAAGGGCAAGTCTAAGCACTTCTCAACTTCCTCGTTTGTTCACTCCTACACTTTTCAAGAAACGGGAAGAAATTGTGTCTACATGGCTGGTGGTGCGGATGGTGTTGCCATTGCGAGTCGTACGAGGAGTCGTTCTGGATGGTAAGATGAGCGTTTGGTCTAACCACTCACTGACGGCGAACCGAGTGCTAACAGTGCAACCCGCAGCCTCATCTGCCGCCGCCGGAGAAGAAAATGTGCGTGCCATTTGTGGATATCAACAAGTTGGTTTCTAACGAGTGCCCTTAGGCGATGGGGCCCAGCCGCGTTGTCGTAATTGTGAAGCCAGAGGTGATGAGTGTCTCTGGGGGTTGAAAGCGTCGTTTCATCCTTCTAGGAGCCTAGAATTATCGAGCGAAGACAGTGCGATCTTGTCGGCGATTGAGGGTGATAGAGTTAGGGATGTGGCATCAAAGGGTGTAGTTGTCAGTCATTGCTCAATACTGCGCTGAGAGAATGACGGCCTAATGTTCGCAGATTGTCAACGATACCGATGATGTTGTCCGGGAGTATCGTGACGGTGCGCGCCCTGTGGATGCCGCGCATGCTGCGTCTCCTGACACCGAAACAGGAAATGTAGATGATCGCCCAGACGTGTATTCGGTATCTGCTGCCTCCACTTTCCCCGAGGCCTCTCCAGTCAGTGCAACGCCTCCACAGCCGGGATGGTTGGAGCCGGATACGGAGATTACCAATCTTCAAGACTACACTCCAGCACTCACAAGGCATCGACAACCTGCAGATCAAGACAATGGGGCTACTGGGGTCGCACCATTTACCACAGTCACTCTGCCTTTTTCTCTGGGTCAAGGTGTGGCTTCTAGTGCGCCTCCTTTGGCCGATTTTGAGCTACCTATCCCTGAAGCGGAGCAAAGTCAATTACTCTCAGCATACCTCCGAGAAACGGGTACCTGGTGTGAGACAACGGATTCAAACATGCACTTCACCGTCTTCAGCATTCACATGATGATGAAAAGCAAGCCTTTTGTAGCCGCAGCTATGGCTTTGGCATCTCGACAGCTCGATGCTGTGCAGAAACGACCGCGTCAGATGACGCTAGCACTGTACCAGCATGCTATTCAATCACTCATACATCAGGACCCTTCATCGGCGGATGCTGCTATATTGGCGACATGCACTCTACTGTGTGTTTACGAGATGATGGCATCTGATGTTGTAGAGTGGAGACGCCACCTCAAAGTATGCACCTTCATTCCGAACCTCACCACTTTTAGAAGCTGATTCGTAAAGGGTTGTGCGGGGCTACTGAAATCCCGAAATTGGAACGGATCTAGCGAAGGGATAGTGAATGCATGTTTCTGGGCCTTTGCACGAATAGGTTTGCCTGCTCTCCCAGGGAAAGTGGATGCATATTTAGCTAATCCGACTCAGATATCTGGGCAGCTTTCATGATTGGTGAGCAGACACTGATGCCGACAGAAGATTGGGTGGACAACGACTCGATTATTTCAACTGCGACATCTGGTAGTGTGGATGCCTACTGCAACCTTGCCATACTCATATTTGCAAAGATCATCAATCTGCGTGCAAAGATACATCATCAGCCTTCAAAAATCACTGATTACGTCTCTGAAGTCAACCAATTATGGAATGAAGTGGAAGAATGGCAAAAGCACCGCCCAGAACAGGTACATCCGCTATTCCCATTCAGAGTAAATGCGGGAAAGTGTCCCTTCGAAACCATCATATATAGCCACTCATCATCCAGTAAGTCAATGTACTCTTCGCAGATATATCTCTGACCGTTGGCGTAGTCTGTGCGGATACATTTTATCATGCAGGTGCAATACTACTCTTATGGACAGGAGACGTGAAACGAGAAAGCACCGAATCAAGTGCAAATGAAGGGCCATCTCCTTTCTTTGCATCTCCACATACAGTTTCGGAAACATGTGATCTGCATTATGATCCCGTTTGGCATGCTAAGAAGCTCTGCGGAATAAGCATATCGAATACCTCTCAGTGCGTCTCGTGACGTTCCAAATTTATTTCGTCATTGTTCAGTCCACTGACAATTTGACAGTGCTAATTGGGTCAATCATTTGCAACCTCTTTATATCGCAGGGCAAGTCTTCGGCGGTGTTCGAGTAGATCGGCAGAATATTCGCTCAACCGCAGTTGAAGAGGATAATCATGTGGAAGAGGAATTTCCGGCAGAGCAAATTGCTCTATTGAAGCATCTAGCTAGGATTGAACGAGATACCGGTTGGAAAACATCTGGACGAGCTACTGAGCTTAGAAAAATGTGGGGACTTGAGTAATGAATCAAGTATGTCTATTGACTAATGATACATACTGACGCTGATTCTCTTAATCCCACCTCGACTGAAAATTTACCACGCCCTATCAATAATTCGCCCCTAGATTGTGATTATTGTTCCATAACCTGTTCGTGCAACAGGATGCCGGCAATCTTTATCTGCGGGACAAGACCTTCGCGTGCCAATCTTCACACTTTGATCTCATGAACCACTTGCAACTCTGGGTCAGGACCGCCTTCAATCTTACTAACAAGTTGCGACTCCTCCTTCTGCAGTTTCAATTCCTTGACCATTTCCGCGGCGACATGAACGGGGTTTCCGCCCTGTGAGAAAATCTTATCTATATCTTCGAGACCCAGATTGCTTGTCTCCGGGTAGAAAAAATAGAGCAACGGTACAAAAAGGAGATTTGTAGCCATGAAGATGAGATAGGCCTTCCACTGCAGTCTGTTAATGATGACGGGGGTTATCATCACGACTGTGAAGTTCCAAAGCCAATTGGAACTTATGCCAATGGCGGTGCCCTTCGTCCGCGCTTCCAACGGCAAGACTTCCGGGACATACACCCAGGGGACGCAGTGAACCGTCATGCCGAAGATGAACATATACAGGAAGAAAAATGCGACAGCAGCAGAGGCATAGGAGTGTCCATTCGGCTTCTCGGATTGAGACAACAGTGCGGATATCATCAGCATGCAGATGCCCAGCCCAAGACATCCACCGATCATCGTCTTGCGACGGCCCATTCTGTCGAGAGCGATAGACGGGGTGATGGTGCCGAACATCAGCATCATGTTGATGCATCCGCCGAGGATCTGTGCAAGATGCGGCGTCATCCCCACGTTCTGGATCAGCACGGAAGGGATATAGTAGACCACGAGGTTAATTCCGCCTGCTTGATTCATGAATTGTATGCCCCAGGCTAGAAGCACGCGGTAGCGGGTCCTGACGGAATCGGCCTGGAGAATACTGAAGAACGTCTTCGATTTGGCGGTAGACCGCTCGACCTCGATCGCTTGGAGGATGGCGTGTCTTTCGTTTACGATGTATTCGTCCATGGGATCCATGTCGTAGACGGCGCAGAGGATTGCTGTTGCTTCTGTGTCTTTTCCATGGTTGAATAGCCACCGAGGCGACTCTGGCAATGCGAAAACCAGGACGATGACGACAAGGGCAAATACGATCTGGAAGGCAATTGGGAGGCGCCAGGCGATTGCACCGCCAACATAGGACATGCCGAAATCAAACCAGTATGCGAGGACGATACCGACGCCGACGAAGAGAACTTCGGCAGATACCAACTTTCCTCGACTCTCTCGGTCACATAATTCTGCTTGGTACCTGGTTTTGGTCAGTAACTGGTGTAAATGTACAATCGAGCTGTAGGTTGCACTGACATAGGCACGGTTGATGTCTTGAGGCCAGTTCCAACGCCAGTTATGACACGTCCAATGACTAGGTGAGGAACACTGTATGCCGTAGTTTGTAGAATGGCGCCGATGACTACGAAGCCCATCGCCGTCCAGATCGTTCTGCGGCGACCCAGCGTCTCGCCCACACAGAAATTCACTAATAGAACCAGTTAGTTGCCCAGCACCTTATCTATTGCAGAATGAGAAACTTACACACACAGCCTGCCAAACATCCCAGATTGTAGCAGCTAACGATGATTCCTGTTTTTGAATCCGACGGATGATCGAACTGGTCCAACCAGTCCTTGTTTTGCAGAATACCTCCGAAGACGCCTTGATCGTATCCGAAGAGCACGAACGCGATCAAGCAACAGACTGTCACCCCAGCTCGGAGTGATTTTCCTCTTCCCAGCCAAGAATGCATGTCGTGATTTAGATAGAGAAGCTGTTATTGGAAAGTAGAGATGGTGATGTACCGAAATAAAAACCAGACGATGCTTCATCATTTATCTCACATGCGCTTTATAGATCTTCCCCAGCTTTCCATAGGCTATCTGACCCAGAAACAGAACATATAGGCTCGGGGTTACCAATCTGTACACTCCGTAAAAGGTACCGCGGAGCTTCCCCTGGGGCTACTTCTGGGGTTACCTCTGGGGTAAACACGGGGCTATTCATGACACTTGATTCCAAGGCAGATAGTACTAAACTCGACTCTTTTCTACCTAAAAACGTAGACTAGGTTGACCTTTTACGCCTAGCAAAGTTGACTGACAGTGGACTAGTACTAGATCCATTGCTTTATCAAGATGAACTCAAGCACAGGCCTTCCTTGACGACGCCTACGCTTGCATTTTGTGTCCTTGCTTCCTGTGACCACCTGGCTAGGCGTGATGGAAGTTCTAAATGGCCGGATGGCTCGCTAATGGTAGCGCTGGCAAAGATTTCCTTCTTGAGTTCCAGGAAATTTGGCAACTCTAATACCTTGAAAGCTTTTCAGTGACTGCACTATTATGCGATTGGAACGTTGCTATTTTCATACGTAACTCCCAAAACCGCAGAGAAAAAGAAGCTTGGAGTATACGGAATTTTCCTTTGGACTGTTTCTCACATCTTCATTCACAATTGAGTTCGTTGCGGCAACATCTGACTCCTAGAAATCTACGGATGGCGCACCCTTCAGGCATTGCCTCTCTTGATGGCTCTCTGAATCACTGGAATTGTGAAAAACTCCCTCATATCCTTGACAAAAGCATCTGGCCGCTCCAACGATGAGAAATGACCCCCTCTATGATACTCCCTCCAATACTGAATATTCGCCACCTGGCGTGCCCAATCCTGTGGACACTTGCACTATTGTCAGCTTTCATTTTGCGTGAATTAGGAATCGTACTTACGTGAAGCTGCTCCTTTGCATACATGCTGACTCCCGTAGGAACGTTGACGTAAGTCTCGAACGTCTTTTCAGCCTCCCGTTTGCCGTCTCCAAACGCCTCACGATAGAAACGGAGGCCGGGGGTTGCCCCTTGAATCCAATGCATCATCACGAGCGTAATTGTATCCTCTTTAGAAAGCGCTTCGTGGCAATCTACCCAATCGTGGAATTTCTCAACGAACCATGCCAATAACCCTACCGGAGAGTCACCGAGTGCGAATCCCAATGTCTGTGGTCGCGTCTTCTGCTGCTCGAGGTATCCGGACTGATCGGTCTCGAAATTCTCACGGACAGCCAATGCGTCCTTCTCGAACTGCGAGTAGAACAAGCCGCGGAGTTTCCAGCGAGCGTATGTAAGAGGGGCTGTCCATAGTGTCGGATGAGGGACGGGGAACATGTTTAGATGCTGGGCGATGACGGATTGCGGGAACTGGATGGCGACTGATCTTGTGATGAAGGAGCCAAAATCGCCGCCTTGAGTGACAAATGATCGATATCCGAGAACATCGTTCATCAGGATATGATATGCCCGAGCCACGACGTTAGGACCAACGCCCGACTTGGTGGGCGCAGGAGAAAATCCAAAGCCGGGTATTGAGGGTGCCACGATGTGGAACGCCTGCGCGTTTGGCTGTTTTGGATCACTCAGATCGCCTACGACCCTCATAGCCTCGACGAAAGATCCAGGCCATCCATGAGAGAACAGTAATGGAATTGCCTTAGGATTCGAAGATTTCGCATGTGTAAAATGCAATACCAGGGGGCCGTATCCGGGGACGTTCACCTTCGCGAGGAAGTGATTGAATATACTGTTCAATTCATCCTAACATTGTCAGAGGACCCTGTGACAATACTTGAGTCTATATCTCTGCATACCTCTTTTTTCTTCCAGTCATAATCGTTCATCCAATAATTGGCCAAATCTTGTACTACTTTGACCTTCGCACCCTGCGACCAATTGTCTTCATCGAAGTCATCTTGCTCCTCTGGGTATCGAGCCAAAGCAAGTTTTCTTTTCGTCAAGTCGAGTAATTCGGCATCAACTCGTAGATTGAATTGGACTGGCTCGTTGAATTCAAGGTCTGCTGTTGCGATTGGCAATTTGAGCATGGCGTTAGAGATACTCGAAACCAGGCCAAAATTTGGGGATCAAGGATTCAGTATAGGTAGCAGAGACATTTGAGAGGAAATATATTTACACAGGTCTCATTGACAGTTTCACAGGATTCATAACCAGCATTGACATAAATGGCAGTGTTAGCCACGGTAGAGCTGTTAAAACGGTACGCAGGCAAAGTCGCTATGTACGATATCTTACCGTAAAGAAGGAAGCGGTTGCGCTTACAATATATCAAATGCGGTCGCCCTCAAGGCAGATCGGGACCTGGCGGGTGCTTAGACTTTCCTTGCCCAAGGACATATTGCACTAGTGGTAACTATAACCCAACGTCCTAAAATCCACACTGCCTGGATCAGGTTAAAGCATCTGCTAACTTCAGAGCCATAATCATCAAATACAACAAATACAGCTCTTATTCCTTCTTCTTTCGATATAAAATAGCAGACAATGCCCTTTTTTCACCGAGATACGTCACCAACGTCTCCTACACCTACCCAGAGCAATACTAATCAATGTCCCCTTAAAAACCGACATTACCAATCAATTATGGATCAAATGGATAATATCATGAAGAAAGAAGACTCTTGCTCGGCTTCAAGTCGGCAAGTGCAGAGACTGGAAACGGATGGCAATGCTGACAAAAGAAGGAGAAATATCTAGATATGTAATGGCCATTGTTGAGAGGCATTGGCACAATATATAAACCCTGAAAATCTGCACATCAGAGAGACAAGATCTCATAGAAATCTACGTACTCTCCCCCAACTTTATTTTCCTTCCTTTCCCATCAGCTCAGACGCTGTCTCATCGAACCACAACTCACGAGAGAGAATATGTCCAACCAGGTAGTATTCCGTCTCCAGAGCCGCACTGGACACCAAGCTATCAAGCAATTCGACGAACCCATCCCAGCAATCGATAAGCACGAGGTTCTCGTCAAGATCCGTGCCGTGTCTCTCAACTTCAGGGACATCGGAGTCGCCAATGGGGGCTACCCCTTCCCCGTCAAAGACGGTGTCGTTCCGTGCTCTGACTCCGCGGGGGAAGTCATCGACGTTGGTTCTTCTGTGGAAGGCTTCGCGAAGGGCGACAATGTAATTGCTGTGTTCGATCCTACGAATCTGTTCGGACCTCAGAAGGATTGGAAGCATGGTCATGGCGGACCAGTGGATGGGTTTCTACGCGAATATGCTGCTGTTCCCGCCAGTGCTCTGGTAAAGATACCTGATGGGTCGGGCCTGAGCTTCTCGCAGATGGCTGCATTGGTCTGCACAGGTGTTACGGCGTGGAATGTTCTCTATGGTAACATGCCGATCAAACCAGGCCATACTGTTCTTTTCCAAGGTACGTGTTCCATTTAGATTCATACTTGGGCAAGACTGATACTGACGTAACTAGGTACCGGTGGCGTCTCCATCACTGGTCTCATCCTTGCAAAGGCTGCTGGAGCCACGACTATCATCACTTCCTCCTCTGACGAAAAGCTCGAACTTGTCCAAAAGAAATACGGCGCAGATTACACCATCAACTACAAGAAAACGCCAAACTGGGCTAGTGAAGCCAACAAGATCACAGGAGGCCATGGCGTTGACTATATCTTTGAGAATGGAGGTTCCGGTACCATCAAGCAAAGCATCGACTGCATTGCTATGGGAGGTATTATCTCTGTCATCGGCTTCCTCTCTGCGGCTAAGCAAGAGGATATGCCTGATGTCGCTGGCCTTGCTCTCTCCAAGGGAGCCGTGGTTAGGGGAATTACTGTTGGCTCAAAGCAGCTGTTGGAAGAGCTGGTAAGATTTGTGAACAGGAAGAAATTATCTCCACCAGTTGAGAAAGAGTTCCACTTTGGCAATGATGGTATTCAGGCTGCATTCGACTATCTTGCTAGTGGAAGTCATATTGGCAAGGTCTGCATTGTAATGCCATAACGGTGGTGTATTCAAAGGTTGTCATTCTTAAGTGTGGATAGTAAGAAACAAAGAATACCAAATTGTTGAGCTATTACTATCAAAGGTTGTCGATTTTCCGCCTGCAATAGTGATCAAATTTCTCTGTGAAATAGTAGTCAAAACTGATTGAATTCCCAAGTACTAATCACAATCAACCAAATTCTCATTATAGAACAGTGGGAGAAAGGTATTTATTAATGGCTAATAATAAAGCCAAGCTGCTCTTGAGACTGTTACTGTCACCATTCGGATGACTGAGGGGCTTGTTGAGACCCATACCGATCCGAATGGCATTCTTACTTCGCCGTGCCGCGCATGCTGTTGTCTGATTGGCAAATTTTCAATGGTCGATCCTATGGGGGACAAATAAGAGCTGCTCCATACGAGCAACTGCATATAAGAAACCACACGTAAGGAATCACTCATAAGAAACCCAGAAACAGAACTCTAGATAAGAACATATGTAAAAGAAACAACATAAGAGTAACAAAAGAGTTTTGTCATAACATAGAAAGCCCGAACTACCTATATGCAAAGGAGCATATTCCACGGAGTTTCAGAAAGTATCCTACCAATTCTGATAGTACCATCATTGGTGGTAATTGTTAATCATCACAGAGCTTTTACACAGCATACACAGTTCATCCGAATCATCATAAGGAATAAAGATGCATTAACTTTAAATTAACTTAAATTTTCCGACATGTCTGTAGAGTAGTAGGTATAGTGTGGTATATCTCATTCTTCGTCCTCCTCTTTCACCGCTCGCTTTCATACAAGGCTAGAGGAAGGATTGTGGTGTTGTATGTAACCAACAAAACAAGAAAATGCTATTGACATAGTCTTCCGAGGGTGCGTTCCGTCGCTCAAATAAAAACAAGAAATTTCCATCCCATATGAAAGCCCAATTCATTTTACATTATAAAATGATATCCATTCCTCTCGTCTCGTCTCGTCTAAGCACACCATCGCCTATGACTGTGGGTGGGGGTTCTGCGGCGCCGGCTGCACGATCTGCGGCTGTTGTGGGCTGTACGGTTGAGCTGGCATCTCCTGAGGTGGAGACTGGTACTGGCTGTAGATCTCCTGAGGAGCACCACCCTGGTGGGCGTAGTGCTGAGGAGGCGATTGTTGTTGGTATCCACCGTACATCTGCTGTGGCGGGCTGGCGGATGGAGGCGGTGGGCTCGTGGTGGGCTTAGGGTATTGATACCCTGCTGGTGGGGAGCCAGGCTGCGAATTGTAAGGCGCTGGAGTGGATGACATCTCGCTGTATGTGCCGGGTTGCGTTGGGTATGGGTACACGTTTTGGCCAGGCGGAGGAGTTCCGTAGGCAGTTGGCGATTGAGAGATGTGTGAGTAGCGGGGATCGGATGGTGGTGGAGGAGAGTGAGGAGAATGAGGAGAGTAGGTACCGTGAGGGACGGCTGCGGCGCCAGCGAGGGGCAATTTGTTCTCTTGGGGAGCGTAGTGGCCTTGGTGGGGAGCATTGGGGGCAAGAGCTGCAGCGCCTGCAGCTGGAGTCATCATGTTTGGTGGTGGCGTTGGGCCAGTCTGCTTGTTCTTGCGGCGCTTCATAAAGCAGAAACCGACAATGGCGATGATGACGAGCGATCCTCCTGCTACACCACCACCGATACCGGCTTTGGCACCAGTCGAGAGGCCTTTGCTTCCTCCACCACCACCTCCGTTATTGACCACTCCAGGTCCTCCAGGTGCGCTTGCAGCAGGGCCGATGGGGTTCACGGGAACGGTCTGACCGGGTTCAACCGTGACGGTGAGGGTCGAAGTGACGGTGGTCCGGGCGCTGAGAGCCGATGTCCTTGTCGTGGTAGTCGTGTCATAGACTGTCCTGGTTGCAACACCACCGCTAGCTACCGAGGTGATGTAGACGTAGGAGGTCGAGTAGTAGGTGGAGTACACAGTGGATGTTGACGTATCAGTACGGAGAGTCTGGCGCTTGTAGAGCTTGCCGTGGACAACGAAGACCTGGGGCTTGTTGGTGACAGCAGCACGAAGCTCATTCTGCTGCTTCTCGACTGCAGGAGTAGCAGTAGGCATCGACGTGGTGATGGCAGGCGCGGCTGAGGACACATAGGAGGTAGCAGAGGGGGTTACAACCTCAGCAGTACGCTTAACTTTGGCGGCACCAGAGGTGACGGTGGCAGTAGCCCATTCAGTCTGAGTATCAATGTTTGAGACAGTAGTGATCGCGACCTCGGTAAAGGATCGAGTCACTGTGGTGGTATCATCACCCAGGGTGGTCGTATAAGTAGATGTTGAGACGGTGAATGAAGTGGAGACAATGGTCGTATAATACCACGAACTACATACCCAATGGTTAGATTCAGACACTCCACATATAATCATCGGAAGAAGTAACAGTAAAAGAGATACTCACATTCTCGTTGTGCATTTACCCAATGAACCAGTTCCAGGTCCACAACCGGCAGTGGGAGCACAGCACCAACCATCCTGAGCGTTATTTGGGTCGATACAGCATTTGTTGTCCTGAGTGATACAGGTTCTGGCCTCTCCGCTACGGTAGAATGTACATTTGGCGCCTTCCTGTCTCTTGAAAAGATACTTGACATGCTGGGGATTCCTGTTGACGATCTCCGGGTACTCTCCTACGAAGATATCGGCACCGAACTCAGGCAAGAGAGTATTCGGGTCCTCAGAAGCGTAGCCAGGCGCGAGGCTGAGAATCTCCTCCTTGATCTCAGGTTCAGGAAGGCCGAAAGCATTGGCCGAGGAAGCAATTGTTAGTAGGGCGCTGGCGAGCGCAACGGCGGACTTGATCACCACCATTGTTGCTTCAACTGCTGTTACTCTGCTGTTGTAGGATGAATAGCGCAAACAAAGCAGCCGACGAGCGAGGAATTGACAGTGACAAGGCCGCAGGTCCACAACGAGCAATGGGCGGGTGATAAGGCATGCCCTCCATTTTACATGCTTCTTCAGCCTCTCTTGGTCCGTTCGTATTCAAAATGCGAGAGCATCCCTGCCTCATGGGAAGGTGGTAACACATTGAAAGCGGTTAGTGCTGGCGCATAAGGGTATTCGTGATTGGAAAGATGTTTCACGCTCAGATGATTCACGTGGAGGGCTTAAGGGCCTTGAGGTCGAGTGCATGCTGTGGCGTTGTCAATCCCACTCCCCTTTCGGTGTGGTTGGATCGGATGGTGCTGTCCTGGTGTTGTCTGGAGTATTTGCCAAGATCCCTCTAGCCACAACGGGACTTAGTACTAATCTTGCTTTCACCTCATTACTGATCTTAACAGCGCACTGCCTTCAGACTATGTCCTCCATTCACTCCACTCCCTCCACCCCATCCCACTAGTTGCTGTATGTATCAACTGCCTGCATACCACTAATCACACAGTACATGGTGACTATCTTCAGGCCACTCACCAGATGCTCACATTTCTCATCCTGCGTATCCCGTCCCGTCCCAGGTTGCTGGACCTGATCCAATGGGCCTTACCAACCCATGCAGGTTGTGGTTAATTTTGGGTGATGACCCCACCCGAGCCGGTGAATACAATAGGTACAGTACATACAGACGGGGAGGCAGCATATCATCCTGGCATCCCAAGAGGCTCTCGCCGACCACACGTCGCACTGTACCGTGATCTGCGCCAAACAAATGAATACTACCATCCCGGCGAACCGTCTATCGTGAGGCCGTCATCACACAACATTCCCCGCTTGCTTGTACTTTGCACCGCCGTATCGCAAAAACCGTCTCCCTCGGCAGTGCATACCATGCGTTGTAACTTGTGCAAGGCCACAGAAATCATGAGGTTATGTGTGTATTGAAGCTCCCTTCCAGGCTCCAGGGCATGCCTTAGTTTGGACCGACCTTGCAGAGTGCGGTTAGCCGAATGGGGGCCGAAAAGCAAAAATGTGTCTGGGGCAAGCGAGCGAGAGCGAGCGCGAGGAAAAGGGCAACCCTTAAGCAGAAAAGCACAGCTCACAGCTCATCTCCCCTCTTTCTTGAAAAGTGGAGCACCTAGACCTCTCGCAAGACCATTATTATCTCTAAGGCTGAGCAACCTGAACTTCAGCCCGAGCCTTGGCCAGAAGTGAATCGACCTACCGCGCTCCAGACAGAAGTGGTGGGAAACGACCAGATCTATGTACCTTCGCATATTTTCTTTGGTCTCTTTTCTTTTTACTTGAAAAGGTTGATGAGCCACGCCGGTGGCTTCCGATATATCGCATCACTTTCAAAAAAGTACCAATAAGGAAATCAGTCAATCGACTGTCGTTTTCAATTCATATCAGCTTTATGACGATGGGGAGCCTTCTTTCGGACAACGCTGGACTCTTTCCTACAGTAATGAGATGAGGTTCGTTCTTGGAAGGATCAGATTCCAGGTCTTAATCGCTGAGATTCTAGCCCTCTCGGAAGTTGACCTTCTCCTCTATGGTGAGGCTGAACCAGTCTAGTGAACCCTGGATACAGTACTACTAACCACTCTTTGGAGTAAGAAGAAAAAAGTGTGCAATACTCTGTTAAAACATCTCTGATCCAGTGTTCGGTCCATCTTCCAGACACTCTTTTCCAGGACCAATGTGAGGCTGCGTTCTGAGAAACCACCACACTCACCGTATGTTTGTGTGGTTGTTTACTTTCCGGGGTGTCGTTGGTTTAGAGCTCAGGGGTGACCCGGCACCGCCCTGGGAGCTTGTGAGCTTCGGACAGCGCGCCTTTTCTTCGGCAAACACCACCAGAACAGCTACCGGCCACCCATCCAATCTGCTTCGAGCAGTGTCTGCGAGCACCGCAAACAGCAAGTGGAAGCAGGAGGAAGGAAGAGGCGCTTACTCCATCAACTGCAGGAGAACCAGAAGAAGAAATGAAGGAGATAATTATGTACCAAATGCAAGGAACATATCTTTATTTGTTCTGCTCCTTCGGCTCGCTGACCGTTGTCGCGAAATCGGTTCCGCCCCCTCTCCGATTGCGCTCAGATGGAAGCAAGCGAAAGCGAAAAAGCAAACAAAGTTCTCGATGCTCAGCCCCTATCCTTTTTCGATATGCGGGCCTTCGGCCTTTTCATTCTTTCCTCTTCGTGTTCCTTTTCTGGCTCGAAATACATAGTTCAGTGTTGTCCAACCGGTGTTTCGTATTATGAGTCGCGCCGTGGTTGTAAGCTCACGTTCATCCATTTAAATTATCGCGTCTTGCACGAACGCACGTGCGGGACGCGGTGGTGTTCTTCGGTTTCACTGCCTTAGGTTCTCCTATACCGTGCGTCTTAATCAGAACATTGAGCCGCCCAGCACGCATCTGGTCTAGGGCGGGACCGGCGTAATGATCCTCTGTCGCGCCTAATCTGGGAAATGAGTATCGGGAGATCGTCCAGAGTTCGTTGAATCGTTGGTCATCAAAGGCAATCGGTTGCTTGAAAGTAATATGTTTTTTTTTGGCTTGTTGTGTTTCTTATTAAGACTCGGGCTTGTCTCCTGGATCAGACCACACTTCCATCATGTCCAACCACTCGAGCGCAAACGCAGTCACTATCCTTGCCCAGTCCCTGACGGTTGGCATGTCAAGATGCTCGCCGTCATCTTCGATCTTATGCCAGACGTGCGGAAACGGACTTGGGATGACGTGCAGAATGGGAACGCCTTGTTTGATGAACGGCAAGTGGTCGTCTGAGATACCACCGAACGTCCTATTTCTTCCCTCGTCTGGCAAAAAATTCTCCTTCGGTTTCGTCTCGAGCAATCGCAGTTCACGCATCCGAGTCTCGATGGTTGCGAGGTTCTGATATGCCCAGTGCGTTTCCGAGAAGTAAGATGGGATCATGGGTTCCGCCGAGCCGAGGAGATCCAATAACATGAACATGGAGATCTGATTCAGTGGATTGCGATACTTGTAGAACTTCGCACTGGGTGGGTTTGGTGTTGTCGCCCAATTCTCCGCCAGCGCCCTGGTGAAATCACAATCAGCACATATCCTCCAGAACATACAACGTATCATGACTACTAATGCTTTGCAGCATCAAATGGATGTTGAAAACTTACCTTGCCCCATACAATGAATCCGTATCAGTCCATTTCTGGAATGCTTCTTCGCCATCCAGCAGGAGGATCTGAATCCCCATATCCATCTCCACCGTCCCACCTTCCCCAAGTTCCGCCATCTCGTCGTACATCTGCGTGACATATTTATCAAGGTTCTTCGCAACCTGCATCAGCATGGCACACGGCGCCGCGCTATCAATAGCACCGATGAACCCCTCCGGCTCATACTTGCTATCGTAGTGCGCTGCGAGCGTCAAATAATTGGTCTGGCCGGGCTTTGTCCACGGCGGTTCGCGGCGAATGATCATGTTGCCAAATGGGATCTCGACGTTCCCTGATATCGGGGTCCTGGAGGTCGAGTTCTGCCATTCCACAGTCCACTTCGGCAGCTCGCGCTGGAACCAGCTCGCAAAGTGCTCCTGCACTTTCTTCTGCCCTGCCGTCCCCGGCACGCGCGGGATCAGGATTGGTGACAGCATGCTGCCGGTGTGGATGTCGAAGTCGGAGGACTCTGGCATCGGGATTGCGCGTAGAAAGGAGTCTGAGAGAGGTTTGTAGGCGGATACCAAGCTGGCTGTGAGGGTCCATAGCTGGAGGATGGTGAGCCATGCGTTTGGCCCGGAAGGCGAAGATGTGAATGGGACCCGCATGGCGAATATCGGATTAGAATCTTTTGCGATGTCCTGGGTGGTGAATTTCCGTGGATTTCCGAAGGATATCAATTGTGCATCACGGCGCAAGAAATCCTCATCTCATTTAGGAAGCCGATATCCAAAGTGGCCAGCTGTGCTTTTGCGGTGTTGTGGCGTTCAGCTGCTTCTCCGGTACCACGGATTGGACGACAAGCAGCGAGCGATGTCTATCTCTTGCAAAACAAAACAAAATCAATATTCCATAAACCGACCGTCCGTCTGGCCGTCGTCGAGCAAGCAAGCAGGTATGTGGCGCAGACCTCGTGGCTCGGGGATGCAGGATTTAATATTCGCCTCTCTGCAGCAGCTTGATGCGTCGTCGTTGACAAGATATACTCCCCGAGCCCCTCCCCTCGCGACGTTTCATACACCGCCCTAGCTCGAAACCTTCCGGGGGGTCCAAGCAACAACTCCGTACCTGTAACATGTAGCAAGTAGTGCCGTGTTTACCGATTCGACCACGGAGTTATCTGCCTTCTTTTCTTTTTCTCCTTGCTGTTTTTCCCTCGTAGGGAATAAAGACATAATAATCCTGCGACATTTTACGCTGGAAACGGAGTTGTTTGGTGGATCGGTGGGTTGCCCTCTGCGACTTTTTGACAGCCGCTAGGAAGGGATGGATGTCTGTAAGAATGCATCAAACCCCGTACCAAACTACGCAGAGACCATGCCTCCGTGTAGGGTAGACGTAGACAGACTGCTGACTACGTCGGCTCGTTCGCGACCTGGCTCTGATACAAAATACTGGACCCTCACCGACGACCCTTTCACGATATACTATTGTATCTTTGGAGGTTTAAAACGTCGATGTCTCCTCGGCCGTGCACCGTCTATGATCGAGATACATATCTCCGGTGCCCAAGTATATCAAACGAAAAGTATAGATTGACCAACACCATATGGTAGATATTATTTTCCCGAAGTATAATCACATAGTTATGTCTTCAAGGCTTGTTGCATCTATTAGACAGTCTTCCTCAAACAAATGTGTGATACCCCCCGTCGAATTTCATCATCTAACATCAAGAGACCACTTTTCTCTACAAGCAAACGATTAACAGGGAAAAGGTGTAGAAAGACTCGGTCCGTGAAACTCGCACTATTTTCTAGTGACCGCTATCGATCACCGGTCAGATGTTCAATACTCGGATGAGTGGAATGGTGGATGCATCCTTTCTGTGCGTATTTATACATACATAATTCCCCACATGGGAAATAGCTGTCCTGACAACAACTTATTTACTTTTCTTTCTTAAATTTACCCGTCTATTAGTTGTTAGATCTGCTTTTCGTTACTCTGGTGTGATACCTCGTATGTGCGTACATATGTGGCATTCCATCATGTAAAGAAGAATAAAATCAATAGTGTATTACACATACGCAGAACTCCATGAATGCATGTCTTGATGGAGAAATTGATATATGAAGTACCAGCACAAGCACAGCCCATCAAGCCGTGAATTCGAACTTCGAAATTCTCGTCTATTCGTTCTATTTACGAAGTGGAAAAAGGCGCTATTTTGGTCTTTGATTAAATGATTTTATTCCCTATTCCCTTGAAAAATGAGCGGTTTCTCCCGCTATGGCATCTCCACATAATCTGCACCTGTGGTCCATTTTCCCCCCAAAGACATTACAAGACAAGGCAAGGCAAGACAAGCAAGAAAAGAAACCCATTTCACTCCTACAAAAACACAATATATTCCCATCTATCGAACGAACCTGGCTCGACTTGACTAGAATAGACTGAACTATCTAATAAGCACCGACCTCCTGCCCCTCCTTCGCCAGCGTCTCGAAGACCCTTGGCGGCAACTTGTACCTGATGAGGCCTGCGAACACCATGAGGTCCTTTGCCTTCTGGAGGAGCTGGGCGGCGAGGGCCCGGCGGGTCGGGTCGTCGAATTGGCCGCTGAGGAGGACCTCGCGGTGGCGGCTGCAGCAGCCGATGCACCAGAGGAGCACGTTGCCGATGTTGCGGGCGACTTCGGGCGGGTAGATGGCGAAGTTGTTGGCGGAGGCGCGGATGGAGGAGAGGTTGCCTTGCGCTTGGAGGGGGAGGATACCGATGGCTTCGATTTTCTGGGGGGTGGTTTGTTAGAAAGGGAGGGAATTAAGGGAGTGGGGGTGGTACTTACGTCGAGAGCTTCCATGCAGCGTCGGGCTTCGATGATCTTCTTTGCTGTGTTTAGTTGGAAGAGTATGCCTAAGGTGTCGCGGCTCATCTGGGAGACTTGTCCCCACCAGAGCGCGTTCTTGTTGTACAAGTCCATCACCCGCTGCGCCAACTCGAGCGGATCGTCCGTACCCAGCATGCTCAGGCTGGATGACATGTCAGAGACAGGTGCCTGTGCCTGTGCTTGTGCATCGGCAGCTGACATTCGTTGCTTGAGCGGCTCAAGACGAAGAGGTTCTTGGCCGATCTCGACAGACAATGCCTCAGACAATGCGCGGTTGAGGATCTTGGTGACAGCATCGTACTCTCCAGCTAGATGGCTGAGGAGAACAGCGTCGTTTGTCCTGCCGTTATCGTCTGCTGTCTTGGCCGATTCTTGGGTTATGTTGCGGATGAAGGCATCGTCGTCGCTCAACTTAATGAGAGCCAATCGCTGCTGGATCAAGCCTTGAGTGCTCTCGCCGTTGGCCTTGACATCGCCGAGAAGAGTGGCGAACTCGCGTGTCTCGAGGACAAGCTCGCGAAGGGCCTCGTGGCAGAGAGCAGCTTGCTGCCGTCCTGCTTCACCGTCTAAGTCTGCATTGAGGCAAATCAGGATCAGGTATTCAGCAGCTGCATCAGCCCTGGCGGCACGGAAATCAGCAGTGTAAACACCAACAATCCTGCCAAAGTTGAGTTGCGCCTTCTGCTGAGTAGTGTATGTCAAAGTCTCCATGCCAGCTGTCGTCCAATCCGACACACGTAGGAGTCCGTAGTAATCTAGAGCAATGGCGAAATGAACGGCGGAAACGTAGTTGTACTTGTACAGGTAGTTGACGGC
The DNA here is from genome assembly GCA_022813625.1 of Aaosphaeria pasadenensis. Classification (NCBI taxonomy): domain Eukaryota; kingdom Fungi; phylum Ascomycota; class Dothideomycetes; order Pleosporales; genus Aaosphaeria; species Aaosphaeria pasadenensis. Next base: position 420,009 of record JAKLMB010000024.1, on the reverse strand, counting down.
ACTTTCGAACATTCCAGCCAATGTAGCCAGGTAAAAGTAGACACCATAAGATCCAGCAGATTCAGATGATCCAGATCCAAAATGTCTCTCGCCAATGTCCTTGATGGTATCCTGGAGCTCTTCGAGTCCGAACATCTCGCCAGCGTTCTCCTCGGCACGGTTTCCCTCTCGCGCAAGGTTGAACTGAAGCCACACCCAATCATCCAAAGACTGAGAAAGCGGTTCCAAGTTCTTGCGGGTCATCTCACATCGGCCGATTAGCTTGTAGCAAGCCATGCGGTATGGATCGTTGGAGGGCCCAATGCGGGAACGTTGAGCATACGCATTGTTGATTCTCTGTTGCAAATCGGGAGTAAGACGTCGGTCAGCGTCTTGGGCGTAGTGGAGGATGGCAGCGGCGAAATTCCTATCGTTGTTCTGGAAGAAAGTCTTCTTTTCACGAACATATTCGGCAGCTTCCTGGACCAGTCCACCCCTGAGAAGGTAGAAGATAATGACCCAAGGAAATTCTTCGCCCTCAGCTCCGATCCTCTGGAATTGTTCGACGTCCTGGCCCAGCTCCTTGAATGCAAGCTTCACACGAATATAACCTCGAATGCGACTGATTGCTGATGGAATGCCGCCAACTTGGGCTTCACGGGGGTGTTTACGGATAGCATTGTCAACCTCGCTGGTGAACTTGCTTTCCAAAAACCTGCGAGAACCGTTAAGGATTCGCTTGCGAGTGCTGAGGGTATTTGCCGAATTTGGTTGCTCGTCCAGATATTCCCGTGCGAATTGTCGTGTCTTCAGGGCACTGTTCGAAAGATCTTGTAGTTCTTGCTTCTCGCCAGTGATGGAAATGAGCGCAGAGTATGCGTTGCAGAAGTGCTCTGTGTTCTCTCCCATGGACTGATCTTCGACGTTGGCGAACTCATGCAAGACGGGATACGGGGTCTCTCGTTGCCTGGCCTTATTGAGCTCCTGAACCCTCTCCATGAACCTTTCCTGCTTGTCCCGAACAAAGCGATCCTCAGGTCCCACCTGGCCACCGATGGTAGACTTGTCGGACGCGTCCATACGACCCTTCGAGAATGACCCAATGACTGGCCCGTTCGACGCTGCGAAAGAACCGTTTTGCGAAGCCTTGGGGCCCATCGAACGACCCTTGCGCGCCGTTCGGCCAAAAGCACCGCGCCCGGTATTGCCGAATGTACTCTGAGAAGCAGCCAGCTCTTCGCTCTGACGTCCCAAGCCAAAGTGCTCGTAGATGCGTTTGCGCTGGGCATCCCATTCAATTTGAACATTCTCTTCCAAGAAAGCATCGAAGTCCCGCTTGGACTGTTCCAAACCCTCCTGAATCAATGCCAATGTGGATTGCGAGTGGATGTTCGAGAGGTAACTGTCAACGTCGGTATCAAGGACGTTTGCTGTCGGGCCGGTGCTGATTCCCGCTTGTGTACTGAACTGATTCAGGTCGCGTATGGTGCTACCTATCTTGACGCCAGAGGCAGAGAGAAGGTAGTGTCTGGCGATGATAATGAGTAACCGCAAATGTTATAGGCAGTAGCAAACTTACGCCGCGCGATCATCTTGCGCCTGGGCCGCTGAGGGACCGCCAGCCCCAAGGTTCCTAACCTTGCGGGCGATGTCACCCAGGTTCAGCTGCAGGCTCGGGAGTTCCTCAAGGCTACTGAGGCCATTCTCGCCAGCGCGCTTCCTGCCCTTCTCTAGCAAATGGTCGAAACGTGCGGATCGATTGTCACCCGCGCTTTGTTGGAGACCGCCTGATTGCTGCTGTTGTTGAGTACTGGCCTGGAGGACCGATGATTGGGGAGGAGCAGTCGTTTGTGCCGTCCCCGTGTTCGAAAAGAGACCTCCGTTGGGTGCTTGTTGCGTATTCGTTTGAGCCGGCTGAGCAGTTGACGCGAACAAACCGAAGCCACCGGGTTGTGATTGCGCGGTGCCCGTTGCCGCTGTGGTAGCAGCTGGTTTGGCAAAGGCAAATCCTCCAATTCCAGCTGTGCTGGATTGCGCTGTGTTGTTGGGGGCATTCGACGCTCCTCCGCCCAGGTTACCGAAAGTTGAAGTGCCCAAGGAACCGAACAAAGGCTTCGCTGCTGCTGTGCCCGCGGCAGGAGCAGCCGTAATGGCAGGCTGGCCACCAAAGAGGGACATGACGGGAGGGTGAGGATGGGTTGGTGTTGGTGATTGCGCAGGATATCCGCGACTTTACTTGGGCGGGAGTGCAAGTTGACCGTTTGGCTTGGGGTTGTTTTCTTTTCGGAGAGCTGGTGCAGGGGCCAGCTACAACTTTGACGCATTAGGCGCGCGTATAAAGTCACGAACAATGACAACTACAAGTATCTATAACAAAGCAGCAAGCAGACAACATTTTGGGGCGCATAAAGATGGCGATCGGGATATAACGTGTCATTATTAAGATGAATTATGATATTGTGTTATTGGAACAAACAGCGTCGCTTGCGAGGCCAAACGTCGAAAGCACTCCTGACCTACTATGCCAGCTCAGCCATCTCTATCTCAATAACAAACAGTAATGAGCACAGAAAACACCTAAACGTCCGTTCCGAGGAACTTGCTGCTCCTTTATAACAATCATTCCATTCTTCAGGTTGAAACGGACTCGGAGGTAAACTCGTTTCGCGGCTTTTAGTCCTTGAACACCCTCCACGACGACGATGCATAACCTCTTCTTCAAGCCTGTCATATGCCCACAAAGGAGAGGGCCAACCGAGTACGCCCAAGGTGTAGGATGGTTCCAGCATGACTTGAACGGGACTCTGAAAAAGCGACGCGTCAGAAAGCCGTACTACCACCTCATATGGCCTCGAGATGGGAACAGATCCAAGATGTCGAGACTGAGAGACATCCTGAGAGGAGAAGGTCCCGATATGCATGTGACAATAAGTGCTGAGAAAGACGATTACATGCACATCCGGCAAAGGAAGAGTCAGTGGGCGCGGCATAGGAACCTCGACAACAGTGCACCGGATTATTCACTGAAAACAAATCTTCCGGGAACAAAGATCAATCCTTGTGAAGCGTACGACTACAGGACTCGCAAGTACGTGCATCGACATAGGGATATGTGGACAGATGCATTGCGCATGGCGGATCCGAGAGAGACCTATGGCTATCCGTATGCCTTGAGGGACATATATGGCGAGTGGAAGCAGCTTGATCCGCACTGGTTGGAACATGAATTCGGTGGATATCCAGGATGGTACTGAAACGATGGATGGTAGGCAATGGTTTAGTCGAGGCAGCTTTCATGGAGCGCCTCCCACACTGTTTCTTGTTTCTCACTGGCTTCTTCTGTCTGTTTGATCCTTCTTGCTGTCGGAACCAAAGCGGATTTGTCGAGTAGCTTTCCACATTTGGCACAGGAGTTGCTCTGTACGTTCTTGTATGCCGCAATCATGTCCTATAAACGTTAGCGACAATTCACCACCAGTCTTCTCTACTTTGAAAGTGGATTCCACTCACCAAAAGAGGCTTCAGCTCGTTGGCGTGAGGCCGCAACGAGACGCAACGCGTGATGGACACAAAGGGCTCCCCATTGCCCAAGCATTCAGCGTCAAGGTGCTTGCCGCCATTCGCCTCACTGTTAACCACAACATGGAACCGATACTTCAGGCCCCCACTGATGAAATGTATCTATCCTTCCGTCAGTCATCTGAGAAGTGCTCGGACGAGAACCCAACATACCAGAATATCACGATCGTCATCCTTACTAAACACTTTGAGCTGCCCGTTTGCCGCCCGGAACTCCTGCAAGATCCGTTCTCTCTCCTCCTTACTCATCGAAACCACCGCCTCGTCCACCCCGTCCTGCGCGCCATCACGTCTCCTCGCCTCCGCTTCCCTGTCCTTGATCTCTTTCTGCTCCCAGCCGTACCTCGGAAGCTGCGCTCCGGGCGTCAGGTCCGAATTCGCCTCGAGGCTCGCCTTGGTGTGCTCGAAGAGCGCCTGCGTCTCCTGGCTTTGCCATGTCGTGCGGAAGGCTTTGATGTTGCTTTGGGAGCCGACGGCCGCCTTCTTGAATGCGGCGAAGAGCTCTGGGCGCTTTGTTATTTGGGGGCTTAGGGGTGCGACGACGCGGGGGATCGTGAGGCGGAGGTCATCGATCTGTGCATGTTCTGTGAGTACTCGGTCTGGTAATTGAATGCGCGGTTGGGGGCTTTGTTTCTACTGACTTGTGCTTGGAGGCGCTCGAGCTGCGCGAGGGCTGCTACGCATTGCGATTCGTCCCATGCCTGTGCTGGCTGTTGGAGCGCTGTTGAGGATGCCATGTTCCGCGGAAAGAAAGTCTAGGGTATGTTTTTAGCGGTGGACGAGAACAGAATGTCGTGAGAGAACGTGGAAATCTAAGATACTTCTTAAAGCATCAGAAGTCTGGACGATGTGAATTGGGGAAGCACAGGCCGTGGGTTAGATGGACGCGGAGTTAGTAAAAGTTGCGCCAAGTCGGACCCCCACGAAGTGCGCTATCATGTGAACCAAAGGAGAGTTCAATGTCTGGAACGATATATTAAAGAAACTAGAATTCGGGAGCCAGTCGGCAACAATACTACGCAAGGGAAGGTGAATTGAAATAATAAAATTCTCGTGAATGCTAGATATTTATTAAACTTGGAACAGGCAGCCATACCATTGTGGAGGTCAGCACAAGCCTGCGACTTCAGCTTTAGTGGTCGAAATCATCGACAATGGCCGGAAAAGCACACAATAGACTCGGAACAATAGGTGCAAATTTGGATTGAATCATCAATCAAACCATGAAGGATCTACCCAGCGCCGGCAACTCCCAGAAACTCCTCCCAAAATGCCAGTATCGGACACGTGAAGCACAGCCTAATTCCTCAGTGCGCGCAGTCGCTCGTTCAATCCCTCCTCCTCTTGCTCTGTTGGTCCAACCTTCGTCTTTGCGGGGGTAGCGGCCTGTAGATCTTGCTCCAGCTCCAAGCCTGCCTTGTCCGCTGTTTGCGCCATCAAGCGGTCGACATCCTCCTGCGGCGTGCCCACGGCGGTTGCAGACGATGTTGCGTTCTCGTAGTATCCAGTCGCGACGTCCAGATCCTCAAACTGTGTCTCGAACTTGTCCATAACCGCAGAGATCTACCAGGGAGACTGTTAGCTACCTATACCTGCCTTTTGTGATCTATTGTGCATACCTTCTCCAGATCCATAGCCTTCATCGCAGAATCCATACCACGGACCACGTTCGCCATGCTACCAGTGACCTGTCGCATCGTGACCGCCGTCTGAACGCGACTGCTGACAGCATCGATTCGGGACGCGAGCCGCAAGAGATTGAGCTTCTCGTTCTGCTTCCGGATGGCGTTCTGTGCGTATATGCGTGCGATGTCGCTGTGGCCCTGCTTCATTGCCTAGTCGGACCCCCGTGTTAGCCTCCCCTCGCTCTGTGTGTGATGTTCAGGATGATCTGTGTTTGCGCACCTTCTCTAGCTTTGCCTTCTCGGCGGTCTCATCTTTGCCGGCTTTCGCAGCTTGTCGGTTGAGTTGCTTTGCGGTGAACTGCCGATTGTGAGCGCGGGGTGATGTGGATACTAGGCCGTTCCAGGCGACAAACCTTGAGGTTGAAGAGGGCTTTCTCGAGACCGGACATTGTGAAAGAGAGGCAGGAGGGTTACTGCGACGGCAGTTGTGTATATGGATGGTGCAGGGAGATATAAGTTTAGGTTGAGGTTGTGTAGTAAGGCACAGTGGAAAGCAGCTGGCTTAGAGGTGTGGTTGATCAGGAACTCGGCGGGCCCAACGTCATTGGCTTTCCAGGGCTCCCGGGCTGCTTGGCTAGAAAGTAGCCCCGCCGCCTGCAGGCCCGGCTGGATTTCACTCAGACGTTCCGCTGCACAACGGCAAGCGTTTTCACTCTTAAAAGTGACAAACATATGCACGACATGCAGTGACTAAACATGTGTAACATACTCACGCCTCTCTCTTGTTTCACGCCCTTCTCATATTCTCCTCCGAAAAACGCATACAATACATCACATAATTGATATCAGCTGATCTGTGATTTACAGCATCTGGTCGTCCCGGACGCTGTTGAACAAACTTGATATATATATAGACAGATGATATGAACTCCTATATTTGCATGCCAAAGTGAAAATGGCTGTGAAGAAAAGGCCGGAAAATAAGCCATGCTGTAGATAGGCTCTGTATGCTCCATCTAGCCGTAAACGCCGCCTTTGCTGTGTCGAAGCACCCATCCTGAACGCCTTGGACTTCATTTGCAGAAATCGCCCTTTTGAGAAACGAACACCCGTAACCATCCGCGACATGGTTGCGACCCCTTCGCCGTCAGTAAATCTTAACAACATTTCCCGTGGATTGCCCACGCATTCTTCAGTCGCAGGAGAAGAACACAATTGCGCGAACTATTTCGCATCCATCTTCGGCTGGAAATGTCATGAACGTATGTGCTGTGGCTATTGCGGACCAGCATTGAACTTGTCGGTCGCAGAGCGGAAGAGCTCCTGTTGTTGACGGATGAGCTCCTCCTCGGTCATGCCGCTCTGCTCGATCTTTGTCTGTTTCTTCTCTCGGTTCTGTAAAACACCCATCAGCAAACATTCCTACCACCACCAAGCCACATTGGCTTTGGCAACAACGCGGAGAAAACAATAAGCTGCAGAAGGAAAAAGGGGAAACGTACGGCCTGTTGTTTCTTATAATCGGCAGCAACCTCGAGGATCGCAGGAACATAGTCGCTGAAATCCAGCTCCTCCAGCGCAGCCTTGACGTGCTCGCACGCTATCGTCTTCTTGGCCTCCTTCTCCGCGATCTCGTTCGCCTCGGACGATATGAGCGTAATGAACTCGACGCAGCACTCGATCAGAAGGTCGCGCGTATCCTTCGCAAAGGACATTCCAGGGTCGTTGGCAAGGATCTCGCTCACGATCTTGTGCACCGTCGCTGTAAGTTTGTTTGTTAGCTTCCTTGAAAGAAAATCTCAATTATTCATATGGATAAGATAGGGCGTCAGGCGGTAGGGTCCGAGGGGAGGCATTCGCATGCGCGGCGCGCGCGAAGAAATGGGAGCTTTGAGCTTTGGGAGGGCGACGTACCTTTTGGGAGGGAGAGATCATCGTTCCCGCCGAACTCGCGATCAGACATGGTGGGCCGCGGTGGGGGTGGAGGGAGTAATTGTGGTTTCTTAGATCCGCAGGCGCAGAGGATAGGTGGTTGTCCGGTTCTTGTAGAATTGGGTGAACAAAAAAGTTGTGACGACAACGCGCGAACACGCCCCGCGGGTTCGATGTAGCTATGTTTAAAGTATTTGGGTACGAAGATCTTGGCGGGTCGGCGGAACTATTGACCGTGGTTTGTTGTTCTGGGGAACTTCAATAGTCCTGCCGGGATAGTATGTAGTAGGAAAAGACAAGGAACTGGGATTGAAGTTGAAAGGAATCGGTATTGTTCATATAATTCAAGGGTTTGTCAATGTCACTGGCTCAAAGATGGTAGGAATCAGTGAGCGCTGACGGTTGTCGACCTAGGCAACAACCTGACAACATTAGAGCCATTGGTGAACTGCCATGGGAGCGTCTGCAATGATCTGGACAATGATTTGATATCGGCCATGTCGTCAGCTTTTATTTATAAGCTCGATCTTCTTGACAATATATCTCGAGAAACTCGGACACATTTCTCCATGATTCCAGAACCAAGTCCGAATAGTTACGTCGTCCACCTAACCACGGCTTTGGGGAAACTCCCAAAAGCACTTTCTCTTCATATTTGCAAATTGTATATCGTTCTCTTATATGAGTGAAGAACAGCCGTTAAAGAGTTCTGCTAGAGGCAGAGATTTGGAACGTATTTGTCGTCTTCGAGGATCTGTGTGGTGTGAGTTGATGGAAACTTAGATATGTCTAGTTGATAATGCCCTTCAGACTACCGAATGGACTTCAGTCCTGCTATACCTACAGTACCATCTCTTCATGTATATGTACATTTATTTTCCCTTTCCCCATGAACACACAACCAAACGCCGCGGTAAACCGAACACCCTGTCACATGTCACATGCCACCTCCATCCCCATCCCGACCTCCACCCACCTACCAACCTACCTCCCTCGTATACCCTCCCTCCACTGGACGCCGCCAAACCGCGGACTATGCAGCGTGGGGTTCACAAAGCCGCATCGTTCTAAAGCATCTCCCTACATTGGCATTTCCGGCCGGGATTATCGGGCCCACTTCCATGGGCTTTTTGAGTTTCCCTGCCTCTTCCGCACGTACTATCAGAAGTTGCGGAAGCGAGTTTATTGGCAGAGGAAGTAAAGATCGACGAGCGCTGATATGAATTCGGGGAGTGTAGTATAGGTACCTAGGTGGGTAGGAGGTAGATAAGAGCATGTGTGTAGGAAGGAAGAACTGTACACATTGTCCGTTTACGGCGACTGTATTCATGGATATTGTGGAGTGGGCTATGATTGGCTCGGTATGTTTTCTATGTAAAGAGCTCAAGAGTCGGTCGGACTAGTTGCTGTACAGGTAACTAGATGTTCTAATTAATCACATCACTACTAACTAAACTAACGACTGTACCTGTGGATGAGATTTGAGCATGGGAGGTGTAAGTGGGGTGCAAACCTCCAAGCCGTGGATTCAAAAAGCTACATTTACGAGTTGAGTGTAAGTGTAATTACTTGTAGCGTGTTGTTGAGAACGCCTGGCGCGGTAAACGTGGAACCCTTGAGCTCCCTACATCTCGATATCTCGACATCTGTGGTTGGATGTCTGAGACCCAGTTGTAATTAATGTTTAATAGTATCTAGTAGTATGTCAGATGGAAGGATTGGCAGAGAAGAATGGGAGCACCCGTTCTGTTCCGCACAGATGGAAGCGCCGACCGCCGCCAAATGACGGCATAGCGAGGGAGTGGATACGGTAGACGTCACCGGGCAGATGGGGGACCCAGTATTTGGTTAGTTTGGGTAACTTGTGCCGGGGCGTGGGAAGATGGGATGTGACTTGGCGGGTTATGCAGCGATGCAACGATGCAGCGATATTGCAGGTAGGTTTACCGTTAAGATGGTGATGTTGGTTTGGGTTTCTTTCTTGCGGGATTGGTTGGTTGTTCGATGTTGATTGTTGGAGGCTTTGGATGTTGTGAAGAGAAGATGTTGATTGACCTTACGATAGATAATTGATCGAAGAACATACTGTAGTGAGATCTAAGTGACTGCAGGGACTAATAAGGGGACTCTGATCATGTATCCAGGGACTGTACTACCACTCTATGAGTATCTAGTTCGGTGTCAAGGGAGGCGTGGGAGGGTCCTCGACGACAGACCATGGCAGATGACGAGACAGCGGTGTGCCCGATGGGGAATGGCCCGATGGGGAATGAAGAACGAGCTAGGACCTTGTACGCCATGCTCCAACTACCCTACCACTACCACCACTTGTAGTAACTAATTAATTATGTTTTTCGAATGTTTCGGATGGGGATCTATCTCAGGATGCTGTCCAGTGATTTGTAGGCAATGGGGCATTCGCTCGGGGATTCACGACTCAACAAACTCGGGGGCATCCGACTAATTTACTCATTATGGCCGTAAATCTTTGACCCTTTCCTGTCTTTCAAACACCGTAGATACCGATCGGTCAAATCAGCATTCGCCGTGGGAGGTTTCAAGTGAATGTTAAGCAGTCTACGTTTGAGCTGGGATAGGCGCAGTTGGAAGTTGGACGAATGGTAATGAGACCGGCAACAGGACGGTAAGAGTGCAGGCAGAGGCAGAGAGGCGTATATGGAAATAACGCCCTGGTGTTACTCACGGACAAGTAAAGAACCAACCATTACCACGCCCTACCACCGAGTTAGTAGCCAATATCTAGCATCTAGTATCTCGGTAGTATCTACAGCTCCGTTCTGCTGCATCTCCATCATCATCATCGCTTCCGATTCTCCAGTAAAACCTCGTAAACGCCCCCTTTCTACGAGGTAGCCTCGCCTGGGTTTACGGACCAGCTAGCCAGTCAGCGTGAGATGGGACGAGAGGAGGCAAACTCGTTCCCAGCTGAGATTTCGCCATCATTCGCCCTTTTTAGATTATTTTGATTCGATCAGGGCTGAAACAGACATACCTACTATCTCCACTACTACTACATATCGTATACGCTGGACAGTTCCAACGTGGCGACGTCGAGGACGACTGGAAGATCCATCTATCTACCAACGTTGGCAAAGATAAGATAGAAGCGGAAGGGTGTCATCTCGTTGTACCCATCCATTTTCTTTGTACCTACGGTACACTGTACATGTGTCCCGTATACCGTACCGTAGACATACCAACTGCGGCACTCTCTTCCGTAGGGCGGAACATTCCTCCTACCACACAAGGGACACAAGTTTTCCCAATAGGAGCAGCGGCGCATCCACTCGCATTCCCATTCTGGCCCGTTTCTCGATACCACCATCCCGTGCGTGCCATCCCATCCCAACTCAGTGCCATCCTAGGGTTTCACCGGTACCGAACCGAACGAAGAAGGCTAACTCGTTGGTTACTGGACCGAACGGAGTGGACTAATTACTTCTGGAGCAAGTGGAACGAGGGAACGACACAGACAAAGGTAACTAACCTTACCGTGGAAAGGGAAAGGGAAAGGGAAGGGGAAAATAATTGGGTACAGTTACCTTTTTACTTTCCCAGCCATTTTCCTCTTTTCTTGCTCTTCTCATTGGGAGATTGTCGGTGGAGAACGAAAGGACCCTGTCGCTCACCGCCGTACCGCCGCCTATCGCCGCCGCCCAAAAGAGAAATCGTCGAAAAATTCTCGGGCGGATTTTCTTTTCTGGCTCTACTCTACTCTATCCATCTCATCTCAACTCAACTCCTACTCTATTATCCTGAGGCCTAATATCTATTCTGCCTACTCGTACTACTCTACGGATCACTCTTCTGCTTTACCGGCACTCGTACTCGCAATTTTGCCTTGCCTTACTCTACGTACCGCCTCGCCCGTCTTGCCCGCCTTGCCCGGCTTACCCTGCGTTACCTTAATTATAGGTCGCAAGACTGGTCGGAACGAAGATAATAAGAAGGGCATACATATTGTTTACTCTACGTTTCTCTGCCAATAAATCCTTACCGGTAGTCATCAAACCGGAACGGCAGGGCACACGAGTAATTAATATTAAACCTGGCTTGAAAGGTCGAGTTTCGGGTTCTTGTTCCTGTGGTCCAAATCCCAACGAGCCTATACTCTCTCTCTACTTCTACATACTCTACTCTGCTCTACTCCGTACTCTCTACTGTATCTACCAACCTACCCACATATCAATCGTAGGTACTGGATAGGACGGGCGGATTGCAGGACATACCCATCCCATACCCGATCAACGATTCCAACGTTGCATACTGCACTAGGGTTACTGGGTACCTAGGTATACATAGTAGGTGTACTAGGGATACTAGAGTTACTAGAGATTAAGGTGTACATGGTATAGGTATTTAGGGATATACTAGGGAGGGCCAGCAAATTTTCCATCCACTTTGGCCAGCCTCCATTCGGCATCGCGCATGTTGGTTTGACACTTCTGAACGAGCCAGCGAAGCATTTCAGGGAGGCCGTCTTTGGTATTGATTGGGAAGTATACATACATATTATGACGCCAGTACTCCCTGATCCTGTACGGGATCAAGCACCAGCAGCAACTCTGGCGCCATTATCATCTTCACCTTCACCGTCACCTTCACCAACATCTTCAACTTCACTATTGACAGCAGCACTTGCGCCAGCGCCAACACACATACAAGCATCAGCGCCGGCGCCAGCTCGAGGTCAAGGTCAAGGTCAAGGTCAAGGTCAAAGTAAAGGACAAGGCCAAATTCAGGATCGGGATCAGGGTCAAGATCAAGGTCAAGGTCAATTCGAGGCTCTTTCTCGGCCGGCATCGTCCCCAGTTGTCTCTACTACTAGTACAGGCACTCCTCGTACTATTACTTGTACTGCTGCTACTGCCACTACTTCCTCTCCTCCAATACCATCATCGTCATCATCGATCAACACCGCTACTCCTGAGGTCGGCGTTACTTTGAGTAGTACTACTGATTCATCAGATAATACTCTTCGACTTCGCCCTCAGGTGCTTCATCATCTGCCTCACCGCAGCGAACAGACCAACAACAAGGCACCTGACGCAATACCTACCAATTCCATCTCTACCACTACCACTACTACTACCTCTCCCAATACCAGTGTTACCACCGCGCCTGACCCACGGATCCAGCATAATCACCTGCACCACCACAATCATCCCCAGCAGTTCCATTCTCATAAAAAGAATTCGAAGTCCTGCAACTACTCTTACATTAACAACCCCACCGCCTTCACCAATACCTTTAGCAGCATCTTCAAACCTTCGCAGTCGACCACTCATGCGAATCGACCGAAGCTAGCTCGCGCCTCAGACTCATCTCCGCCAACGCGACCCCGCTGTCGGTCACTACTTCTCTCTTCCACCAAGTCTTCGAGTGCGGTACCGACGCTGTCAACCACCTCTACGACTACTCCATCTACCACAGCCACTACTACTACTCCATCTACTGCTACTACTGCGACTGCAACTCCTGCAACTCCCGCAGCCTTCCTCTCTTCCACTTCTACATCCTCATCGCAGCGTCTCCTTCCAACCTACTGGCTGTATCCATCAACGTCGTCATCATCAGCATCTTCCAAAATGACTGCCACCGGTGGCGTTAACACCACTGCTGCAGACCTGCTGCGCCAGGCCATTACGCAGAGGTAAGTCAGCTTTTCCATTTCATCATCAGCATCATCACACTTCACACTCGTATCCATCATCGTCACCATCATCATTATTTGCCCTCCACATCCGCCTGCATGCATGGTTGGCCCACCGCCCTCGTCGTATGCGAGCTGGCCTAGGATGGGATGAAATTGGGGATGAGATGAGATGAGATGGGATAGGATAGGATGGGGACAGGACAGGATGTCGTATCCTGTCCTGTCCTGTCTTGCCCTGTCCTATCTCGTCTTGTCTCGTCCCTGTCCCTCGTCCTTGGTCCTGTCCTCAGTGCCCAAACAGGCATCATTGTCGTGGTCGGGGCTGTCGAGGCTGTCGAGGCTGTCGAGGCCAAACCAAAGAGGCACAAAATGAGATCGATCGCTTAGCTTGCCCTCTCCCGAAGTGGGCAATCATTGTTACACACCATTTTCTTGGAATAGATTTCCCAAGAATCCCCAATCCCGTCACTGGCTTTTTCTCGATACTTGGCCTACATTTCCTATCCTATACCTTTCCCTACCTTATCCTACCTTGCCCTACTTTGTACCTTCCATCCACCCACCATCCCACCTACACCCACCTGCCCTACCTTCCCTACCTACCCACCTCCCCCCCCCCCAGTCGGGTTCACCGCGTCTACATCTCACGCCAGCTTACTACCACTTTCACCATCAAATATCTTTCCTTTCACTTGCTCCCCTTCCCCTTCCCCTTCCCTTTCTCCCATCTACTCGTCTCTACTCTACTCTACTTTACTCTATAAGCTCGTCGCACATCTCCCTCTCTCATCTTTTTTTCTTTTTCACATCCTCCTCCGGCTCGCTCCTCGCCACCTCCTCCTTCTCCTCCGCCGAACCTAATCTTCCCACCACGATGCCGCCATCCGCTAACACATTTCTCTCCCCTCGCAGAGCTCCCGAAGACGATTCTCACGACCACATCGGCTCCAACAGCTCCACACCCCCGGGTGCTGCAACCCCACGACCTGACCCCACGGATAAGCGACTGCCGGGTATTCTTCATAGTTACTTTGGCCAGGTTCGTGATTCTCTAATCCCCAGTCGAAAGTCTTCGGTCAACCCCTCCCCCGCACCTGCCTCTTCCGCTTCTGATTCTGCGTCCGCACCTACCTCCGCTTCCGCCTCCGCCCCCTCCACACCACCAGAGCTGGCTCAGTACGATGCTGCACCAACACCATCAGCACAAGCATCATCGTCATCACCGTCATCAAAGAAAGAGAAGGAAGTAGAGCCAAGCACTAGCACAAGCACAAACACAACCTCTCTGCGTTCAAACCCTCTTCCTAGCCCCACTCCCAGTGCATCTTCGCGGCATCCCTCAGCATCGCAATCGCACGGTGAAAACGGGAAGCTAACAGAAGGCGCTTTCGCGCCACCACGAGATCAGGCCACACCCCCGCAGACTCCTCGGACTCGTTCACAAGAAGGCAAGCCACCCACCTCGAACCTGTCGACCACCTCCCTCGCATCCAAGGCAAAAGAATCCAGGACCGGCCCCACCGTCGGCCCGCCCAAGGGCAAGCTATCAGTCTCCATAACAGAAGGACGCGGCCTGCGTCCAAGCATCGATCCCTATGTAGTGTGCCAGTTCCAGTGGGCAGAGTACATCTCTGATGGTCCCCGAAACGACTCAAAGAAGAGTGCCCCCGGACGGGGTCCAGGAGGCATGAACATCAAGCGTACGGAGAGTGAGATGGGCAAGCCGATGGCGATCCCCATGAGGAGCAGGCAGAGCAGCAACAGCGGCACAAGCTCCGACCCAAGAGAGAACAGCCCTTTCAAGGAGGTCACCAATCCCACGTGGGAGCATGACGCTATCTTGTACGGATATACTAACCACCTGCTGATGCTTGAATCTTGATGCTGACTTTAATGTAGTGATGTTGTCGGAGACCACTCGGAGATCGACATCTCGGTCTACGATCGCTCCAGCGGCGAGGCCTTCCTAGGCCATGTCCGGTTCTGCCCTAACCTCGTCGAATACGAGAAACCCTGGGATGGTTGGTTTACTCTAGAGGCCCGCGACGGAGAGGCGGATCAGGTCGTTGCCGGCGAGATTCACCTGAAGATCAACTTCCACAAGACGGACAAGAAGCAGTACGGCCCGGAGGATTTCGAAATCCTCAAGCTCATCGGAAAGGGTACTTTCGGTCAAGTCTTCCAGGTTCGCAAGCGGGACACGCGCAGGATCTACGCCATGAAGGTTCTGTCGAAGAAGGTCATTGTGCAGAAGAAGGAAGTCGCTCACACGCTCGGCGAGCGCAACATCCTCGTGCGAACAGCGATGGCTGACTCGCCGTTCATCGTCGGACTCAAATTCTCGTTCCAAACACCCACGGATCTCTACTTGGTCACTGACTACATGTCTGGCGGTGAGCTCTTCTGGCACCTTCAGAGGGAAGGCCGCTTCCAGGAAGCTCGAGCCAAGTTCTACATTGCCGAGCTCATCCTCGCCCTCCAGCATCTCCACGACCACAACATTGTGTACCGTGACTTGAAGCCAGAGAACATTCTATTGGACGCCAAGGGCCACATTGCCTTGTGCGATTTCGGACTGTCCAAGGCCAATCTTACCGAGAACGCTACCACAAACACCTTCTGCGGTACGACAGAGTACCTGGCTCCTGAGGTGCTCCTGGACGAGCATGGCTACACCAAGATGGTCGATTTCTGGTCTCTTGGAGTCCTAGTCTTCGAGATGTGCTGCGGCTGGAGCCCGTTCTACGCCGAAGATACCCAGCAAATGTACAAGAACATTGCCTTCGGAAAGGTTCGATTCCCTCGTGATGCATTGAGCACCGAGGGCCGCAACTTCGTCAAGGGCCTTCTCAACCGAAACCCCAAGCACCGACTCGGCGCTACCAGGGACGCCGAAGAGCTCAAAGCCCACCCGTTCTTCGCAGATATCGATTGGGATGCTCTGGCCAAGAAGAACGTCGTCCCACCGTTTAAGCCCAAATTGAAGTCTGAGCTCGATGTTTCCAACTTCGACCCCGAGTTCACCAACGCCTTGAACGGCAACGGTTCTCTCAACGCCAGGGCGGCAGCTCTTGCTTCGGGCGTCAACCCAGCTTCGACCCCACTCTCGCCCACGATGCAGGCCAATTTTGCCGGCTTCACTTTCGTCGACGAGAGCACAATCGAGCAGCAATTCAGGCATCGCGACGATCTCGAGCGGATGGACGAGGACGAGAAAGAGGAGGAGCCCGATTGGGACAGGCCTGCTGGGCGGGGAGATCGCATGAGCGGCGTTATCCCCAGTCACGATCACGACATATTTAACCATGGCAATTTCGACGTTTGAGCGACGTCCGGCATTGTGCATAGGTTCGCATTCCGTTCCATTCTTCCAGTTTTGCTGTGCATTCCCGTATTCACAGACTTCTTTCGGCTTAACAAAAGTGTTTTGACATCTTCTTGGTACACGTCTCACGAGTGAGTGGTTGGTCAGGTCACGACGGGAACTTCCTATCTTTCCTTTTCGGACGCTTCCGAGGGGCGGCGGTCGTACTCCTTTGCATGTTTTATGGATACCCTACGCTTTCCAGCGACACGGAGGCTCTAAATTGTGCTAAGACCTCTTCGCTGACATCATCATCACCATCATGCCCAATAACCGAGGGCTTTGATTGCTTTTCTCGAATCACCGTTCGTTACGTACATGGAATTTATGGGTCGCTGATTTGGGTGGGATTTACCTGGTGGACACTAACTGGACTGGGCACTATGGACTTGATGATGGATATATGGAGATCATGTATTTGGGAGCGAGTTGGGTTTCTGCTCTGCATACAAACGACAGTCGTATATTTTCATCTGGGCATGCTGCGCCACGACTCGGGTCAATGCTCCATGGTGCTGCTGCACAGTAGTGTTCATTCTAAGCCTGCGAACGCTCTTTTCTGGTGCCACCCACTCTTTCGCCTTCCCTTTCGCTACGTCACACGGGATCCTATGGAGTTTATTGCTGGTTTCAATCGTAATTGCATTGCGCGGTCGAGGTCATTTTGGGCATTGGGTTTCCCAAGGGCTTTCGGGGTTTCTGGTTCTTTTCTTTCCTTCGTTCCTCTCTCTATTCCTCCCCGTGCATTGCGTCGACCTATTGAGCATATTCTTCCAATTACGCATTATCAAGTTTACCCTTTATCTCCCGCAATGGAGCTGAGCAGGATGGCTAGTTCCTGTACATGTTGCGGACTGCAGCAACCTTTTAGGCAATGTCAATAACCTGCAATGTTCTGAATATCAGCCAGTTCGTTCGACTTGTATACATTTTCAGTGCACCTCAGCTGTTGTGATCCCTAATGTTAGAAATGTTCAGGCGAGGCAATGAGAAGCCATGGAAATGGCATCACGTCAAACGTGGAGAGGACTTGGACGGTGTAGGAATAGCCCCACCAACCATCGAGTCGACCAGTTCGACCTCGGCAAATGGACCCTGGAGCTCCGCTTGAACCTCACCGAGCTTCCAACACCCCCGCAAACGAAGGATGAGCTAACGCGTAAACATAGAATGGTTTATATACATATACCGAGAATTCCCTATTCTTCCCCAGTTTCTTGATATATCAATTGACCTCTGCATTCGCATATTTGACTCTAAACACTACAGAAATACAGTCATATCACATCATATCATTCACAAGAAGCAAAGATGAGCGGCCCCGGCGTAGGATTCGAATACCCAGCCATTCCAGTATCATGGCTTAAGAGGGACGTCCTTCTCTTCGCTGCCAGCATCGGAGCCACAGCAGACGAACTGCACTTCCTCTACGTACGTACCTCTACTCTCCTTCCCGTCCTTTCTCTTCCTTGCAAGCATCGTCGTTCAATAAACGCTCAAAACTGACATCACCCCAGGAACTCCACCCCAACTTCCAAGCCTTCCCAACGTACCCGATCGTCCTCCCCCTCAAGCACAAAGACCTCGACGTAATCGACTTCTACGCGCGCTCCAACGCGATCCCGATCCCGGGCGCGCCCAAACTCACCACAAAGGGCGTGCTCGACGGCGAGCGGCTCATCGAGTTCAAGAAGCCCATCCCGACGTCGTCCGAGGGCCGCAACTTCGAGATCAGGAGCAAGGTGCTCGGCGTGTACGACAAGGGGAAACCCGGCACCGTCGTGGAGACGGAGCTCACGCTCGTGGATGCTGACTCGGGCGAGCTGTACACGAGGGCTGTCGGGAGTGGGTTTTACGTTGGGCAGGGCGGGTGGGGTGGGCCGAAGGGTGAGTTATAGTTTCTTTCTTCTTTTGCTTCATCCTCTTATCTATTCCTCTTGATCCTCATTTTGATATTGATACCATCTTTGCTAACGACTCCAAAAAAGGACCAAAAACAATATCCTACCCACCCCCCGCCAACACCCCCCCAACACACACGCACACCCACCAAACCACCCCCGAAACCGCGCTCCTCTACCGCCTCAACTCCGACTACAACCCGCTGCACGCCACCCCCGAGCCGGGCACCCGCATGGGCTTCGGCGGCCCCATCATCCACGGCCTCTTCTCGTGGAACATGTCCGCCCACGCGGTGCTCGCGCTCGTCGGCGGCTCGAAGCCCGAGAATATGAGGAGTTTCCAGGCGAGGTTTGCGAACCCGGTCAAGCCTGGGGATAAGTTGGTTACTGATATTTGGGTGCTTGGGGATGCGGAGGGAGAGGGAGAGGGGTGGAAGGAGGTGAGGTTTATAGTGAGGGTGGATGGGGGGAAGGTTGTGTTGAGTAATGGGAGGGCTGTTGTTAGGGTTGAGGGGGTGAAGGGGAAGCTGTAGATGGGGGTTTGTGAAATGGAAATATGAATATGAATGTGATTTGTTTTGTTTTGTTGTCATGACTATGGTGGCCGAGACACAGTGTGTCGTGATGTGAGTGAAGCGTAGAGTGGATATGGATATGGTATGGTATATTAATGATGATGTTTTACACGAAAATGAACGAAATGAAACATGGCAATCCATCATTTGAAAAAAAAAACCTAATAAAGTAAATAAAACGGTTACCATCACGGCACTCCAGTGATGCTCATCATCACCATCACCACCATCACCACCACAACCACCTATACCATAACCCTCCAAACGCACCTCCTCCCTCCCTCACATGATGTCTTGAGCACTGAGTTTTGACTCCCGGTTCTCCATCAGTTGCCAGATGAAGTGTTTTTTTTTTCGTCTCCCTCATATCAGGTCTGAAGTTTTGAATTTCGACTCCCGGTTCTCCCATCACCCCACCAGTTTGAGTTCTTTTCGTCTTCCCATAGAAGATCTCTAGCTTTCGTGTGAAATAGCGTCACGGAAGAGGGAACTCGCTCGCAAAGGGAACATGTGGTGCGATTGAGTACATTCTGACATGTACTGAAATCTGACATCTTTTGAACGGACGAGCGGCACAACACTGCACCATAGCTGGATGTTCATGCGTCTGTCGGAGGAGGTTGGGTTGGAATAGGGAGAAGACTCGCTCGGAGAGGCAGCACTTAACTGGTGTTCCGGTGTGTGGTTTTTCGAAACATGGCAAGGGGGGACAAGCAGGACAAGACAACACGGACATACATCCCGCTTACCGTTATTTTGGACCAGCGAGGCACGACACCATGGTCTCCTGGTGGAGTGTCTGTTGGCGAGACTGAGTTGGAAGAGGGAGAAGAGTCGCTAGTAAAGGGAACATGAGAAGTAATAGAGGCAGCTTCCGACATATTTCTGAGCGTGACATTGTTTTTTGGAAGCAGGGAGGCACGACAAGACAAGACACGACAATACGGACATACATCTCGATCACCATGTTTTTGTACCCGAGGCACGACACCATGGCACATGGTGACAACTGAATTGGCGAAGACTGAGTTGGAAAAGGGAGAGACCTCGCTCACGAAGGGAACATGAGAAGTAATCGAGGCAGCTCGGACATATTTCTAAGCGTGACATTGTTTTTTGGAAGCAGGGAGGCGGGACAAGACAAGACAAGACACCATGACATGATGATGATGATGGTTGTGTTAGCATGTGCGAGTCGTTAAGTCTTGTGTTTCTTTTACTTGTAGTGTTTCCAGGATATAGAGAAGCTGCTCACACTCTTCTTCATATGTCTAGAGTCCATAAACTATTTCCAAATATTGCCATGAAAGCATATATAAGGAGAGGGCTCGAACGGAAAGGCGGCATTCGAAGCAACTTTCAACATATGATGAGAGATCACGTCCTTTTTTTGTTTCTCGGAGCAGCACGACACCATGTGACTGATCTATAGTGGCTTCAAGTTCCTATATCTTCTGCTGGTGATGGTTTCCAGGACATAGAGAAGCTGCCCACACGCTTCTTCTCATGACCACGGTGCATATTTCGTTCTAATATTGCCACGGAAGCAGATAGAAGGAGGGGGCTCGAACGGAAAGGCAACATTCGAAGGCCCTTTCATCATACAAATGTTGAAGTTTTGGTTTTCGAAGCAGGGCGGCATGATAAGACTGTGCACCATTGTATTCTAGTGACAGGTCTGTTGGCGAAATTGAGATTTGATGGCTTTGACTTGTGGTGTCTCCAGGACATGGATAAGGTAATCAAATTCTTTGTCCCATGTCCATATAGCGTTGTTGGTTCTAATATTGCCACGGAATCAGGAAGAAGGAGAGCGCTCGAACACGGAGCACTTGAAGCACCTTCAGACATTTCAGTTGTGAAATTTTTGTTTTTTGAACGGGCGAGGCACGACAAGACACCATGGCACGCATGTTAAGAGGCTTGTTAGGATTTGGGAGTTTGGAGCTGGTGTTATGTTCTTGAGGGCGAAGGGGCTGCTCGCTCGCCATGACGCAACCGCAACTGTAAGACTTATTTTTGGGGTGGAGACAGAAGAGGGAGAGGGCTCGAAGGGAAAGGCAACATTCGAAGCACCTTCTGACATATCAATGTTGAAGGTAAGGTTTTTTGAACGGGCGAGGCACGACAAGACACCATGAGTTGAATATTGTAATTCTTTTGTTGGGATTTCGGAGCTGGTGTGATGTTTTCAAGGGCGAAGGGGCTGCTCGCTCGCCATCCTGCATCCACATGTGTATATTTCTTTTTGGGGTTGAGACAGGAGAGGAGAGGGCTCGAACGGAAGCATTCGAAGCACTTCCTACATGTATTCGGATGTGTAGTTTTTCAAGCGGGCGAGGCACGACACCATAAAAGGTGAAGGACTCCGTGTTTTTAGGATGCGGACGAAGTCGCTCGCTCGCCATTCTAAGGTTGTCCGACTCCTGTTGTTTTCAAGATAAGACAGAGGAGAGGGCTCGAACGGAGGGAACGCAGCATTTAAGGGATGTCTGCGACAATGTTGTGTCAGCAGCGCGGAAGGTGCATGTCCCTGTATCAATCACGAGTATCGGTAGCCTTTTTTCTTTGACACTGGCATGTCAACTGTAGAGTAAAGCTTTTTTGTCAACGTCTGATTTGTTCCTTTGCTCGTGGCGCGCGCGAGGGTCATTCCAAACCATGCAACCCTTCTTTTCTCTGGGCATGGAATAAGGGTGTAACATCCTTTTGTAACCAGCACGGCAAAAACACCATGTGAGAATCTTAACATTGCTTTGTTGGTTAGATTAGGATTTGTTGTTCTTTCCTTTGCATTGTAGTGGTGGTTTTGGGATGTGAACACGGCCGCTCACTCCGCATGGTCCTTTGTAAATCCAAGTTCTTTTCGAGATTGAGACGGAAGAGGGAGGAGGGAGAGGTCTCGAACAGAGGACATAGCCAGAAGTTCTCGTACACTTTTGGACATTCGGTGATTCGTAACTCTCTTTTTCGAACCAGCGCGGGACGGACGACATGTCGACATAGGCAATGCTGGTTGTAAGATTTCGAGCATGTGGGGTTTCTAAGGAAATGAATGAGTTTGTCACAGTCTTCTTCCCATGTCCACGAAATATTCGTATTTCTAATCCTGAATCTTGGGCGGAAGAGCGGATACATTCAGGTAGTTCTTTGCTGCATTTCCAAAATCGCGGAGCATATTTGCGGGAAGATGGCGTAGGTTAGCAGTCATGTCAAGGAGAGATCTCGCTCGGAGGGAATGTTTGAAGTATTTGAGACAATTTTGGACATTGGCGTAGACAAGACTGAATTTTGAACCAGTGCCGCACGACAACATACTAGTACAAGAAGAGGTAGTTGTAAGATGTTGAGCTTGTGGTTGTTTCGGGACATAGGGGGGCTGCTTGTGGTCTTCGTCCCATACCCAGGTATAGAACGTTTTCTGATGTCGCTATAGAAGAGGGAGAGGGCTCGAACGGGGGGCATGGTTGGGAGAACTTGGATAATTTTGGACATACGACTAGAAACGGGTCTTTTTTTGAACCAGCGCCGCACCAACACGACATAGTCGACGTAGTTGATTTCTTTTGCTGGTGAGGTTGAGGTTGTGACATTTTCAGGACATTGACGAGCCGCTCGGGATCTTCTTCTTCTTCCCATGTACAGGAAGAACTTCTGTTCTGATGTTGCCACGGAAGCAGGAAAAAGGTCACACAGAAGGCATGGTCGGAAGTACTCGTACAATTTTGGACACACGACTAGACAAGTGTGTCTTCGAACCATCGCCGCACAACAACTTGTAAACGAGAAGAGTAAATGTTTTGAAGATGTCGAGCTTATGGTGTTCTTAGGATGCAAACAAGGTCGCTCACTCGCCATGACAGAGTTCCCTACCAGTGTCATTCCCGTTCTCGTCATAGAAGAAGACATATCTCGATCGGACGGAACGCAGCATTCGAAGCACTTTCTACATGTAAATGGAGGATCGGCCTCTTTGAACCAGCGTGGCGCAACACTTCCAGACATTCGATTACTCTAGCTTGAACTTTTTAGTTGCTTTGCTTTGCAGCACGACACGACACGACATGTGAAGGTTAAGCTCGTGAATATTTTACTTGTGGTGGCGGCTTTAAGATGTGGATGAGTCGCTCACGGTCTTCTTCCCCTAAAAACAACGGAGTTTTTTTTTTTTGTTGGGAAGTGTTGCTGAAGAGAGAGCAGCTCGAACAGAGGGTATGGAAGCACTCTGTCAATTTTGGACATAGCAGTCCGGAACAGTCGGTTTTTTTCAAAGCAGCAGCACGCGAACACTGCGGACATTCAATTGCACCAACTTGGACTTTTTTGCTTTATTTTGCTTTCCAGCACCAACACGACATCATGAGCGACATGCTTTTTGTCTAACACTTTTGATGGTTTGGTTGCGTTGTGTTGTCGTGGTTTGAGGATGTGAATGAGTCACTCACGGTTTTCTACCCATAGACAGATTTTTGGCAGCTTTGGGAGTGTTGCTGAAGAGGGATGATGCTCGGACAGAGAACATAGCATACATGACAACTCGCCGACCGTTTATTCTTAGGCCAGCGAGACACAACACCACATGTATGCAGTATAGCATATGTTTTGAATATGTCAAGCTTGTGGTACTTTTTGGACATGAACAAATCGCTCACCCACTTTCCATTCTATCTCTTTCCGAAGGTGGTTGTTGTTTCTGGGATTGTTTCTAAGGAGGGAGAGGGCTCGGAGAGGACATGTCGTAAGCTGTACAGCTAATTCGGACATGTATTTAACATTGCGAAACCTTTCCCTCTCTTTACGACGTAGGATGCAACTATACGCTTTTACACAGTATATATTGCAGGATGCTTAAATTGTGAATTTTCCAGGACGCGAACGATTCTCCACATCGCAGTGTCTTTTCCGCGTCTGCGGGATTGTTGCTAAAGAAAGAGAGGGCTCGAACAGAAGGCATATTGTGAGCCATTTTATTATTTTAGACATATGAACAGTATTGAGCATGTTTGTTCACACAATTAGTGCATGTTTTGAAGATGTCGAGCTCGTGATGTGTTTCATGACATGAACAATTCTTGCCATTTCGGTGGCATCACCACAGCTCCAGAACCTTCACATTTTTCGGCCGAAGCTCGCAAAGCGGCATGCATATAGCTTAAGGTATTTTGGACATCGAATTTGATGAATGATGCTTTTCAAACCAGCGCAAAAAGATGTCAAAGGGGAAAGGGTCGAGACATATTTGTCGCTGAATCAGTTTCGATATTTTTTCCCTTGCGATGTTTTAGGGGGCGAACTAGTGACTCCCTCGCCATCGCCCGTATGTACACTATTCTCGAAAACAGGAAAGACTCGCTCGGGCGCAGTATTCGAAGCATTCGAGGCATTAGTTGAATACTCATAGTTAGGGTCAGTCATCACTGAAAGACCAAACCACCTAACTGTACCGAACCACCCGCAGGAAAGGAAACATTAGGGCTCTGTTTCGAAGGTTGGTGGAGACATATTTGTTTCGTGACTGACGATGTGCCATTTGGTGGGACCAGAATGTATTTTTTGTGTCCTATTGGAAGAACTCATAGGGTTTATCTTTCGTCTTTTTCGAACGGGTGGATTTTTTGTTCTCGTCGCAGCACGAAGCCATGGCTCGTCTGACATGGTGGCGAGATTTAGGTTCGTCTTCTCGACAGGAAAGTTCTCATTGGAAGACTTTAGTCCATGTTCGGAAGTTGATGGTTTATGTATATGTTGGTACTGCGGGAAGAAGACACACATGTGGAGAATATTTTCTTTTCGGACGGGAAAGATCCAGAGACCATGAAGACGTCGAATTGAGGTTTGAGGGTGTGCTCCACGATAGACACTCAGTTCATTACGTTGACTGTTTCAAATGATCGGAAACATTCGATCGAGGCGCGAACATTTTTATATATCATTAGAACGTGATTGACATTATATTTTCCAGATCCAACATTTGGTTGGTTGATTGCGAGGTTCCAGACACACATAAAGCCCTTGCTCTAAGTTTTTGGATCGACTCAATGTTGTCGTTGATTGCAGCTTTCCAATCAACACGTACACCAGATTGATAATATTTGAGGAGTCTAGATTGAGGAAAAGGACGGTTTCCATGTGGGCGTTTGGGCGTAATTGTTTGTTCATCACTCGGTCCAGCGGTGCTTTTGATGCTGGTAGGGTTTTTGGTCAACATCTATACGAGCTGAGTCGCAACTTGAATTTCTGGATCAAGAAGGCAGAGCAGGAGGGACATGCAGCACTCATGATTTGTTTCTTTCATGATCTGTTCTTCAACGTGGTGGGGCTTTTTTTATCAAAACAGGCAGAAGCTTGATCGCATTTTAGGAGTCTGGGCCGAGAGGGCGGATGGACTCATGATACAGCCCAATCGTGACCTATTATTACGGAATTGTTCGACAGGCAAGGTTTATGAATGCTCAACGTTTTTCTCGATCAACATTTCGCACTCGTGCCAGTACTTCAAAGCCCTTGTCTCTGGACTGTGTCTAGAGACGCAAAGGGCCGCGGCATAATCCTGACCGATGATATGTCTGTTGTCTCCACACATCTATCCATTGTTTGAATGCCTCGTCGGACTTTCAGAATCGATCATAAAAGACGTCTAAGTCGGTTCTACAATAGATTCGGAGACACAAGGAGCCGCAGCACATCCCTGTATATTGTTGTAGATATTTGTTTCTTGTCTCCCTGCGGATTGCTGGCTGTTCCTGTGGCTTAGAGCGCAAGGATAGGAATATCAATATGTGATTTCTGGTACATTTACGGGGCGAAACAGGCGGCAGCACATTGTTGTATGTTGGTGTTGCTGTTCCTTTCTTGTCTCCGCACTTCGTTCGGGCCATTTGATGGCTTCCGAGATTTTCGAATTGAACATGACGAAGATCGGATTCTCTTTTCATATTTGTGTGGTCGTCTCCCGGACATTGAAACTAGTCGCAGCTGTTGCAAAGTACCATTGCTCTTGAAGTCGTCATTTGTTTGGATATGATCTTGAATCAGAAGAGTTCATGGGGTCGATTCAGGTCGTATTCATCTAGCAGTCCGCACATGGGTCACACACCGAGTGAATCTGTCATGAGATATCTCGCGTTTTGGCCGAGACAGGCCATTCCGGTATAGACTTAATGAAAAATGGACCCCAGAGCGCTCTTGTGATGCATTGAACAGGCTTCATTTTCCCCATGGAACGAGTATCTTCTGGATTTGTCTTAGGTTTTGCTGAATGAATGCAAATTCGCATTCGCTTTTTTGAGCTCTTTCGATCTCAGCTCCTTTTGCCCATGCCCAGTGCGTGTTTCTTCTTATTTCAAAGCTCATTCTTCTGCTGCAACATCGATCTGCTCATATGTCTGGTATGCGTCCTATGGAAGTGAGATCGAAGTGTTTTCGATGCTGTGATATCGATAGTACCTGTCAAAGGAGAATAGAGCTACTCGTCTCCTGTTGCGGCGTCCATGTCATTATGTGCTAGATCTCGCCCGCAACAACAAGCTCATTGAAAGATGAGATCTCGAATTGAGTTGTACTTTGCGTAGCTTGTAATCTTTTCTCAGTCCGGTTTAAGACACAAGATCCATGGTGTAAAGGGAATGTTTGTACTTTCAGAGGCCGCACCACTCATTAGGTATGTTTGTATTTCATGAAACCACATTTACGAGCCTCAGACATTATGAGACAGTCAGGCGATTCACCATGTCCTGGAATGGAGTTTCTCTAGTTCTTACACGACGTCATCTGCACACATACGAGGGCTGTCAATTTGGTTTCTGGAGCCAACACTCCACATGGTCTCAAAACTCATGATGCTTTTCTCATAGAAATTCTGGCAGCCCAATATGTTGATGTGTACAGGCTTCGAAGACCTATCTGGCAGTTTTCGACATGGCGTCGGATGCTTTCTATGATTCCATAGGACGAAACTGCCATCAAGAATTTAATTCGTAGGTCTTGTCATGGCATTATCAGTGTGACGGTCATAAGGAGCAGGTAGGATTGAAACCGAACATATCACCATCATTGTGGACATTTTCTCTGCTCGAAGAGAGAAAAGGTTTGGTTCCGGCATGTACATATTCGGAGATCTCTTGCTTAACGACCATGCAAGGAGAGTTGCGCCCAGAAGCCGAAAGAGGGTCCTGCGGTTTTGAGAGGGCGTCAAAGACATGTCAATGAGTCGTCTCAAGCTGCGGAGGTGACATCATTGAGTGGAAAGGTTGGATGTAGGCATCGTGATGACTGCAGCGAACATATGTTCACGTCTCTGGACTTTCTAATGAAAGATAAGAAAACATGAGACATGTGCCTTTCCTTGACAATTTTATCGTAAGAGCCCCCAAAGTATCGGAATATATCGTCACGAATAATTTGGTTGTTGTAGAAACTTGGGAGTCGGAGCAGACCATGGAGGCCTATTAGACTTGGTTGGAATGAGGGGCAGTCTTTGGTCCATATTGTAGCAGATTTGTGTGAGTTCTATCGCCAACAAACACAGAGGGACAGCAATAGCGTTTTTCTTGGTGTCAGGTCAAAATTCTTGAAGATTTTCTCGGGAAAATGATGTGGTATATCTTCGCTGTTGACAGCTACTGCGAAGGAAACGACATATGGTACCTTGGCCACGAGATAGAGACGGAGCCTCATGAAGTAGCTTGACAGTGCACTGTCCATGCCCAAGACGAGACATATGATTTATGTGCTTTAAATGTCTGTTATACCATGGCTTTTGAACACTTCTTTCTCGGACAGAGTAAAAATGATAGACACAACCCCGAGCATGCGCTTATTCCAAACGCATAGTTTCATAGCCATGATGTTGAAATCCAAACCCTCGATCAAGGCGAACTTAGTCGTATCCTTTAACCTTGTTGTCGACGAGCTGCCTCCATTGCTCTCATTCAAATAGTATATGTGGGCTTGAATCAGTCGAGCCTCGGACCGGGTACATTATGTATTGGATGCCAAACTGATTCGCGAGCATTCCTTTGAACATCATCATAAAATAGTTTGTGCCATAAATGTTCCCACGTCGTGAGCATATCCAAGAATGCCCGGGCAGATGATAGATTATGAGATGTACCTCGTGAAGTGGTATTTTCAATATGGGAAGCGGACCCAGCATTTCCCAGGAGGGTAGCGTATTGATCATCAAGAACTTGGATAGTGTGCAGTCTTTCTCCTCTCCTTGCAAAGAAGCAGGCGTCGTCTTGCTCATATAACTCTTTCAGGTTGAATATTGATGAGCTCCGGACACATGCTACGAGAGGACCTCCAGTTTCTCCATGTTGCTAGGTATGGTATCTGAGGCCAGCGACATTTTCAAAATCTTTATCATCTGCGTCATCTGCATGTTTTTCGGGACCACCAACATTCAAGACACTGCCGTTGTGTTCAAATATCTCCAACATGTTTGATTTGATTGATACCTTCGAATTCACTAACATTCAGTGCTCATCAAGGCCTCCGAGATCTCCGACATTCGGTCATATCGAATTCGTCTGAGACCGGGAAGAAACGACCCATCTCCACGCATGAACATCATGGATACCACAAGGCTCGAGCCTCTGCACGTTCTTTTGCCTTTCGTATTTCTTCTCGACATCCATGGTTCTTCCTGAAAGCCATAGGCGGCCTTTTCCGCGATTTCCAAGAACGATCTCATCGATCGTTGAAATTTCTCATTTGAGAGCAGACCTATCATTTCCTGAAGCGATTCATTTGAAAGGACCAGGCCGCGATCCAGACACATAAACGTGAGGGTATGTTCTTCTGACAGGTTATTCTGCAATTTCCGAAATTCTCCTGATATCTCTCGCCGACGCGGAACAGTCATTATACGACTTGACATCTGAGTAGAACATTTCCTCGCCAAAATTGAATATTTGAAAAGGAGCACAGCGCGAATCAAGCGCATGGACCTTCTGGTAACTTGGTTTTGTCAGCGCGTTTCTCTTCGGGACTTCATATTGATTATGTATGTGGGCTTCCGACTAAACAGCCTTATAGAACGAGATTCATGATCGTTCCAACATCGCATCTTCAAGTTCACATGATATAGTGGTGCCCCATCGTACATACGATAGATTTGTTTCGTCTCGCACATCCACATTCAAAACTCCTCTTCGCTCTTTGTTATCCTTCGCACGGGATTCTCATGATTGGGTCATTAAGCCATTGTTCCCGACTTCCACCGCACATATACATACGGTACATGATAGTTTTGAAAGATCCTCTCTCTCTTTCCACATTTGTTGTGCATATGATTTGTTTGACACATGTGTCAATGTGATGACACACCTCAACCTCCACGTTTCTCGCCTCCTTTCCCGGAGGACTCTCTTAGGAATCGCCCCTTCTTCTTTCTTCCCGACTCACACCGCACATATGGTATGCGTTTATGTATCTTTTTTGAAAGGCACTCTCGCTCTCCTTCCACCATTTGCCCGTCGAGACGAAGATTGAGGTGACGATGTACCACGACCTTCCGCGGCAGACCATCGCGAAGTATGTGGTGAATGGCGATTACCGGGATCCAGTCGAACGCGACATGGGCACGGGAACTGCCCATTTACAGGAAGTAGATTGTGGGTTTCGCACGGCACCACACATACCAACACTCAACCTTAGACTTTTTTGACGCAGAGTCCCGCTGGACTTCTCATTAGAAGGATATGCTTTAGTTTCTTCCATAGGGTCGACACCAGTGTGTTTTTCCTTCGAGAAAAAGGAAAGGAGACACACAGTCCACAAAGTCATCGGACAGTCACGAATGTCCTTTTCGTCCACGAGTCTTCCATGATAGTGAAATACTCCTCTTGGACGCGGATCTGGTCAGGAGGGCAGAACCGGAGGCACTCCATAAAACCATTTCCTGCCGTCTGTGAAGAAACCCATGGGGTTTCGTTTTGCTTTTTGATCGGACACATAATGTTGTGTTTCGATGATATTTTGTCTCTCTCTCGTCCCTCCATGTACGAACATAACGAAAATTTTGGAAGACCAGCCCATTCATATGGTCGAGGTGCTGTTTTTTCGACGAACGTCTTCGCAGTGGCTGCATCGCATCGAGAACCCGGAAACGAAGCCCACATTTCATTGTCTGGATTGTCCTTATTTTGGTTCAGAGGAGTGGCAAGTTTGCTCTCCCCATCAGTGGAATGTTGGAGTTTTCGAGAGCGAGAAGACCATACGCAGGAATTTTGGTCGCCTGAGACTTTTGGCATTTTCGAAAGCGAGAGGAACACCATCGAGTGATACTTTGGCTTTTTGTCGGAACATTATTGCTAGCTTTGAGATTTTGGTCGTTTCCGAGAGCGAGAAGAACATATCTTTCTCGGTCGGTATTGTTTGCTGGAACATTGCTCCCTTTGAGATTTTGGTCGTTTCCAACACCGAGAGGAACATGCCTCGACAAATCATGGGTTTTTCGTTGGAAAGTTGTTATTTTTTGAAAGTTGAGTGTGAGGAAAGAAAAGTTGCTCGATGCTCGCCGGGGAGGGTGTTTATATACACCATCCTCTGGTACAGTTGAGATGAGACGGGGACGTGCATATGACCGTCTCCGCAAACGCATTCGGTGATTAGTGATTGCACGGACGAACGACACACACACGGGGCACGTGGGACATGTTGTAAACAGATTCACTTTTCAGTTGATTGATGGCACAGTATGTGAAGTGTGATGGATGGGTGGGTAATGAACGAATTAAAGTACTCCTCAGGGTACGAGTTCGAAGCTCTTTCGACTCGTTTCCCCCGTGCTAGATGGAAAAATGCTGTCATGCTCTGTGCAATCTACGAACGCTCAGGGGTGGGTTCCCATGCGGAATGCTGCTCTACATGCAAGGCCTCTCTCTCTCTCTCTCTCTCGTACAAATGCTGATGCTAAAGACGATAATAGTCTGAAATAAACACAAAACACTTCCGTAGCCTGGTCCTAATGTTGGACGTGCTCGACAAAAGAAACTCGTATATCATCTCCTAAAGTAATCGGTCCTTCCGTCTTGTTGTTCGGGGCTGTAGGGGGTATATGTAGCAGGGCTGTGTGAGCCCATCGGCGCCGCCCCGCCCAGTAATCCTCTGTCGTCACGGATCTGATATGGCTGGCTTGAAGTGCTGTCCATGGTCCTCGTGCCGCGGTCCGGACTTGGGCTGTATTCCCTCAATGCACTTGGCGTCGAGTGGTAGCCTGCTGGATACGTGACACCAGTTTCTTCACCACCACCCATAAGCGCGCGCTCGGAGTCCCTCGACTGTGATCGACCGCGGTCCTGTCCGAACATCGAGGCTGGTGTGTCGGGCCTTGAAATGCTCGCGGCGTCGCCACCGTGCTCGGCAAATTCTGGTCGGTTCTTGAAGTTCTCATAGTCCATATTGTCCTCGGAGACGAACTCGAATGGTCCTGTGGGAGCAGCGACCTTGCCAGGTTGGTCTTTGCTCATGCGTTTCATCGCATATACATCGCTGTATCCTCCAGAGCCTCCGACGTCGCCGTCCAATCGGCCTTTGTAAATCTCGGCCAGCAGGTGTTTGCTCTTTTCGTGGACCATTGGCACAATCAGCTTTTGGTAGAGCGCCGGATTTCCAAAGCGGACAGCAACTCTGTCACGCCTGCGCGCTTCTTTGTCAATGGGTGCAGGCGCTTCTGCTCCCTTAGGGCTTTCGCCCTTGGTGTAGTACCTCATCGAGGCATCAAACGTATGCCTGCAGTAGAGCTTGAAGCCAATGAGTATGACGGCTAGAGGCACCATCGCACCAATCATGTGCCATCTGTAGGGATAGTTATCCGTACGAACGTACACCGTCAGGGCGACGATGACATTGGACAGAAATGATGCCACCAATAAACGATTGAAGAGGACACGCCAGAATTGACCACCAGATTCGTTCTTAGTGGCGAAAACATAACTAAAGTCTGGTCAGCAGATATCTCGAAGAGCAACGGCCAATACTCACAGCAAAAGGTACTTCTTCATGGAGGCGTCGATGGTGAAGTAGACCGCGGTAACTACCAATGTAAGTGGCTGCAAAGTGGCGAAACACAGAGCCACCGTGGAGTAGAACAAGAAGTAATTGTAGTATGAGGCATAATCAAACGGCGGAGGAGCAGTCCTTTGGATGAGTTCTCTTGGTGTAGGGTTGAGAAATTTACGAGAGAAAGAGCCCCACGCAAGATTGACAGCTTGCGAGAGATCAATAGCGGCACCCAGATTGCGCTGCGCGAGCCAAGTCACCCAGTAAGGAGAGAATTCGCTCAATGTCATAACAATCATCTGGAACGGCTTTGCTTCCCTGACAACAACCAAAAAGCTTTTGTTTTTATCTTTCGATTGTGCGACGACTTGAATGACGAAGCTGAAGACCGCTCCAAGAAGCGAGAAGACAAACAGGTTGTTAAAGACGAAGAAGGCGTAGAGTTGGTGAATAACGTGTCTCTCTCGTGAAGTCTTCGTCAAATCTCCAGACTTGATCGACAGTCGACGGAAAATGATGGGAAGGAAGTAGTAGAACAGCGAGGTGAGGGCAGGAGCAGCAATACCCTGTACCAAAGCCCAGAATTTTGGACTCTCCTGCATGGTGACGCGGAATGACGGTGCGAGAGTGGCTATGTTGTCGAGCTTAGCTAGAAAGATGGCAATCATGGCATTAGGAATGAAGTAAAGCATAGTCAAGAGGGTAATCCAAAATTGGGTCGTGATATGCCTCCAGCGTCGAGTCTTGGGATCCAAAGGTAGATTCTTCCAGATGATATTCGAAGGGCGAGGAGCCAATTGCACTGTGGTTCCCAATGGGTGCTTGCCTCTCGCAGCAAAAGCAACACTGTGGGCAGACTCTAGAGTCTCATAGCTAGCAAAGCCGTAAGGCATAGCGTCACGCTTATCTACAGTCTCACGGACTGCTTTGATTTGGGCCTCAAGGCCCTGAATTCTCGCAGTGAGATAATCGATGGCATCGACCTTGGTCTTGACGCCGAGATACTCAGGATCCTTCTTCGACGGTTTGCACATTGGTCGCGACGGGGGCAATCGATCAGGC
Source organism: Aaosphaeria pasadenensis (assembly GCA_022813625.1). Classification (NCBI taxonomy): domain Eukaryota; kingdom Fungi; phylum Ascomycota; class Dothideomycetes; order Pleosporales; genus Aaosphaeria; species Aaosphaeria pasadenensis. The sequence goes on along the minus strand of JAKLMB010000024.1, from coordinate 387,310 downwards.
CTCTTCAAATATTTCGAAAGCACACCCTCCAGTTCTATGACCGCTTCTTTGTGTTCCTCGATGAGATCTGGAAGATCCTTGACGTTTCGGCCGATGGAAGCGCGGGGTACCTCTGGAGTCGTCCGAAGGCTGTCCGTAATCTCAATGATGCCGTGATCACTTCTTTGACTTCTCTTGATATCGGTAATCATCAGGGTCCTCGAATGCAAACTGTTCTGGTATTCTGGGCTCTCCAGGTAATTTCTTCTTAATCTGTGGACGGCACGGTATGTCCACCAGAGGAAGCCGCAGACCACAAACGTAAACAAGTACGCGATAAAAATCATGACCCAGAGCTTGTTTCCGAACAAACTTTGTGGCGTCATGAGGAAGAATGGATCCAATCGCTTGAATTCGAATTTCGATTGGAGACTCTTGGAGGCCGTGACGTTGACTGGTATAATGACCGCACAGCCGAACACAGACAAAACAATGAACATGTTGCGGCACATCCTCGCGAAACGAAGAAACACGGCCGCGTCGAGCCCAATCTTGTCAACGTATTGTGATTCATTGTAGTGGAAAACAGGCGGTACCCAGGCGAAGAGACCTTTTCCGATCGGCGGAGGCTTTCGTTTCTCATCAGAATGGCGAAGCTTCGGCGCGTACACAGTCGAGTTAAAAGGGCGGAGGAAAAGGAAGACTAGGAAGACGGCTAACGAGATGCCGAGCGCGGTGAGAATGGCGATTACAACTGAGTCTTGTGTCACCTAGTCGATTGTTAAACCGATTCTCCTATGGGTTTGTATTCAGGACATACCTGAGTATTGAATGGGTTTGACATCAGGTCTAGAAACTGCTTTCCCGTGTCATCGCGCGGGAGAAGCACTCCCGCCCGGCTGGAAGCCATCTCGCGCAAACAGAATATATGTATATGCCCCGATCACTCGAATACAGCTCAAGTATCTTTTTTCCTTATCGCTGCTCGTGTGGAGATTGGATATCGACGGGTCGAACTTTGGGTCACTCGGTTCGGGGTCGTGTGCTGGACGTAAAGCGTGCGGTAGGTGGAGTACCTAGGTATTTACTGATAAAGTGCTAGTAAATTAAGGTCGTACAACGAAAGTCAGGAAAACTCCACTGAACGAGGGATAGGAGTGTCGGGTACGTAAGGTCGAGCTCCTGGCGTCGCGGTCTCTTGACAGGTTACTCAAACCCCGTAGTATTAAAAAAATCAGTAGAGATGCGCACGAAAGCTCGAAAAGAAAAAGACGAAAAGAAAGACGAAATCAGAGTCTAAACACAAAGATAATGTTTGGACAGGTGTCTTTGTGCGAATGAGGGTGTACTGAACTACAAAGAAACTAGACAATGGAGAGTTCTTCAGAGGCAGAGCAAAAGGATTGTTCCATCTAGACCTGTGGACCACGACCACCCTGGTGATAGTCCGTTCGTTGGGACCGATGACGACGCCCCGTGCGGCACTGAATAAGAACCAGGGCCCATGTGGCTCCCATTCGCCCTTGGCCTCTAGTGACGCTGCCGCCCGCTTGCAAACCGCGGTAAAGTAATGTTCCCCGTGTTATGCTGCTTTTTTTGGAGTGATACTAGTAGACACTAGATACTCTCGATGCTGTCAATTCATTTGGCGCAACGTTCAAATCGATCCGTCCGCTGATCATCTGCCTTAAGAGGGAATCATGCCAGTCCTCCAAAACTTAGCATCGGTGCAACTCACGATCTTCTCCCGGATTGGAATACGACTATAGACTTGTCCCCGCCGACAGTCAACTCGGCCAGCTCAAAACTTGCAGCCAAAACTCGCGTGGGCACTTGTAGCCACAGGCATTAGGCCGAGAGATCCGTCAGCCACCTGCTCGTTCTCTGATCAAGGCGTTTAAGTCGCCACATTCAAAACATTAGCACCATTCGAGAAGGTATATTTCTGCACGACGATTGGACAAGAGGCGCTCTCATTCTTAAAATGATGCCTTGAAACACTGTCAGCTTCATGTATCCCAAAAGTTAATTTGTTCATAAAGCGCCGGCCCTCGCACGCAGCGGCTAAGGCACTTGTGGTAAGTTCTTAATAGAAGTTCAGCTGTACCAGGTACTCCGTATACAACGGTGGCCATACTATGTAGATACGCCGTAGCCGGTTGAGAGAAAATCTTTATACATTATAATTAATAACTGCACATGAGGTTGCAACGTCTCCTAGCCGAGATAGTCCTGCGATCGACTCCTCGATAGCGTGATTATTGAGGCGCAGGCCTGCTGGACGGTGAACTATCGTATTCAGTACGGACAGCATGATACAAGGTTCTATCTGGTGACGCGCTCATGCGGCACCAAACAGACCTTTGAAAGCCGACTTAGGTAATTGTTTTCGCAGGCAGTGTCACACAGTACATTCGCCCTGGACCAAAAGCCTATCGCGGGGCATGATGGATTCGGGGAATTTCGATGAGGAGCATCTGGCATGTCATCTTTGCTCAAAGGAAGGGACACATTTACGTTGTTGTGCCTCGCTACGTGAAGCTTCACTTGAAAACCCTAGTTACTCACTGAGGCGAGGAGGCCTCGCCGCAGCCATCTGAGTAATCGTTAGTCGAGGAGTTTAAATGAATGTATGTGAAGGTACCCGGAGAAAAACAATCAGGAAGGCTCAGGCTGTGTTGTTTTCGCACACTGTAACCATGGGAGTTGCCCAGGTTCTCTTTACGAAGTATCTGTGAAGACGATCGGTGCTTTGATAAGAACCACACCGCGTCTTCTTCATCATTGCCACAGATAAAAGGAAACAAAAACAGACATAAAAGAAAACACCTTATTACCTTGGATGCATCTATTGCAGCGTTCTTGGTTCCCCAATAGATTTCGGTGCGCGTTCGAGTGTTGACGAATCGAAGAGTAGGAGGATGGGGAGGAAGAGCAACTGTAGAGTAAGTGAGTGAGTGAGTGGGAGCCCGTGCGCGCGCCTGCTGTTTACGGCACAGACCAAGTCTATATCGAAAAGATAACGTCACCAAAACAATAAAGATTTCAAACAGCAAGGTGACAATCAAAACTTTTTTCTATCATGGCTTCTTCCAGTCATCAAGTGTGCCTTACATATGTCTTTCTCTAGACTTTTATTCATTTTTTGGCTCCCGCAGCCTCTACGATGGAAGCAACCTTGCGGGCAAGGTCTTCAGCCTCAGCCTTGGTGGCCGCCTCCGCGTAGACACGGACAGCGTCTTCAGTACCACTGGCTCTGGCGAATGAGCGACCCTGGCGGACCTTCTGTACCTCCGCATCGATCTGTTTCTGTACACCATCCGGCTTGACGAGCTTGCGCTCTGCGTCGGTCGTCTTGAATATGTTGCGGTCAGACACGATGACCTTGGTGAGCTTGTTGGGCAAATCAGTGTACGTTCCCAACCACTCTTCGACTCCCCAGCTCTTGTGTGCGAGGACAACCTCGACCAAAAGGAGGTCGGAAAGAGCATCACCAACTGCTTGGTTGATAAGCTCAACGGTGGCGCGGAGGACGTCGAGGGCCTCCTTCTGTGCTGGGGATCTTGGCTCGTGCTTGTTGATCGTGTCTAAGGTGTCGGGAGAGAAGATAACAGTTCCGTGACCATTGGCCTCGAAGTAGACACCGATGTCGAGCTTCTCGGCTGCATGGTGGAGATACTTCACACCGGTTGGCGTGCAATCAACCTTGAGTTTGAGAGTCTGCTCTACGTAGTTTGTAGCAGCTCCGTTGGCGTACGCAGTTTGAACGACACCAATCGTGATGGCGTCAGCGAGGCCAGATTGGCGGATGAGGTCGCCGAGGAAAGATGCCACAAGGGTGGCGATGCGGTCTCCATCAAGAAGGTGGAAGACATTGCTAGAATCCTTGAAATAAAAGACGACACGATCGGCGTCACCGTCGAGAGAGCAGCATCTGTCGTTGGGTCCAACCTTGGAGGTAGGGGGAGCTCTCTGGTTTGTCTTGACGTAGTCTGCACCGCACTATGATTACCAACATTAGTCCACCGTTCCCACAATCAACATACTAATTTCCTTACATCAACGTTCAAGCTCTCAGGCTTGATCACATTGTCATTGACAACATGGATCTCAAGTCCACCCTCCTCTTTAGTAGGGAGGTACTTGATGAGTTCGGTTAGCTTCGGGCCACCAACACCATTGGCACCATCCACAGTCAAGCTGCCCTGTGGCTTCTTGCCCTTAAGAGCATTCTTGAATGCGGCGCCGAACTTCTCGTAGTAGCCCTTCTCAGTCGGAACTCCGTATGCATCCTTTGTGCCTTCTGTGTTGAGACTGCGGACAACATAGTGGAGCTGGGGAGTGGTGAAGAAACCGAAGTCCTTGTACTCGGCACCAGCGGCCTTCAGTCCGTCGACGAGGCAGCCCAAAAGGCGGGATCCCGATGCCCTTGTGTCCCTGGCTACTACTACTCGTGCAGGAGTGCTGAGGTCGATCTTGAACTTAGCCGCCAGCTCGTTGTAGTACTCAGCAACGTCCTCAGGGGTGGCTTTGTTTGCCATTGTTGTGCTCAGAACCTCCCACTCCTCCTATAATGCTTCGTAAATATAAAGGATTCGAAAAGGCAAGGGTGCAAGTAATCGCTCATACCTGGAGCATGTTGCCCTAATACAATGTTAGCATTTGATACCTCCTTAACTTCCGGTCTACGTACCATTGGCTCAACAAGTTTGACACCATTGTCCTCTGGTGGGTTGTGAGACGCAGTGATCATGACACCAATCCATTTACCCTTGAGGGCGCGGGAACGGAGGGATGCAATGAGACCGACGCGTGCGAGGACGGAGTCGAGCACATCGCTGGACGTGTGAGTATTGCGGAGGGTGCCAACGGAGGGGTAACGTCATATCCGACGGCGGGGGAGGTGTCTTACGCTTTGGTGCGGAACTGGATACATAGTAAATTAGCGAACAATCTTCGGGATAGATGATGTGCATGTGCTTACTCCTGCAGTTCCATAGGTGTATACAATGCCCTCAGGCGCAGGGTGCTTGCGGGCGGCTTCAGCGATGGAGGCGGCCATGATGGATGTACAATGCGAAGGGCTCTAAATGATCGTTGTGCTTCGATGATGCTTGCTAGAACAGAATACAAGATCAGAAATGCAGAGCGTGAGGAAGAAAGATGAAGGAGGAACAGCCAGCTCTTAGGACATGGAGCGTTGTTATACTCCCAGCTGCACAAGGCAGAGCCGCAGCTTGGAACCACCCCTCTCTTGTAGGGCTGAGCTCAGCGCTTAACCGCTTTCAGGGCACTATTGACGTACCTGTGGATTGAAATAACAGGAGCTGAAGGTCCACCCGATGCTTGAACTAATGCCTTTATACGGTTGTTTTCGTTGAAGAGTAGATGAGAATTGAAGACACGAATGACGCCAATGGTGAGGAGCTAAGGTACATGTTCAACCTGTTTTTAGATGCATATATATCTCACCAACCACGTCGGCACGTTCCTGCCCCAAGCGGATACTGACCGCCTTTCCCCACGTTTGTGATTTCTGCACCTTCCCTGGTTATCCATGAAGCTGCGCGTCGCCGCGTATCGCGGGTGGTGCCACCGAACGTTTGCAGAGATAAAACAGCTACGATGTGCTGGAGAATCGAGATCAATGAAAATTCCGAAGTGATGCCTACCCTGGGTATCTGGTATATTTACAATTCAGTACGGAGTACGGTTAAGCACAAAGCCCAAGAAGTCACCTCGTATTTTGGCATCTTCTTTAGACATTTGAATGGGTACTCGTACAACATCGGAAACTGGACTCTATTGATAGAACAGTAACTTCATCAGAGGGAGGTAACCTTGAAATTTATCAATGCACTTCTCAAAACATAAACTACAAATTAATTACAAAACAATTCGTCTACTGCAAAGACTCAGTATTGAATTTTCTATCATCCAGTAATTGAGGCCAACGATAATTCCTCCTTGCATATATACCCTGTCGTGCCCGTCTCAACCCATCCCCCAAAGTCACGTGCGCATCAAACTGGTGATATCTTGGCATTCACGAATTTCTGAACATCAATCCAACCTACCTACCATCCTACCTCTCAACCCCAATTGCTCCTCCACCACCACCCCACCACTCAAAATGAACTTCTCATTCCTCCGACCGAGCTTCCGGTCCCTACGCCCAACAACAACCTTCGCCTCCCAAAAAGCCATCCTCCAAAACCCTACCACCACCACATCCCTCCTCCAACGCACAACATCGCCCTTCTCCACAACCGCGAAGCTCGAGAAGCGAAACAAAGGAAAAGTCAGGACCGATGCACGAATCAGTACGTCTCTCTCCCTCCTACTACCTCGCCTCCTGGAGCTCAGCTCAATTTAACTGGCGGGCGGGTGCTCAATTGGTCTTCCCGCCAACGAACGAACGAACGAATGAATGTATGAGTGAACAAATGCTAACCTTCGATTCCAGCTGCAATCCGCTACCACCTCTCGCACCCTTTAACCCCTCGCCCCCTCCACTTCTCCCGCACGCGATACCTCCGCCACTGGACGATCCACCGCGCGTGGCTGCTCTTCCTGCGCAAGCGGCGCTGGGCGGAGGAGCGGGAGCTCGAGCGGCAGTACGAGTCGATGCGCGCGGCGTGCGAGCACCTGCGGCTGCTGGACGACAACGGGTTGAGGGTGGCGAGTTCGGAGGGGGGAGGCCAGGGCGCGGATGCGGGGACGCTGGGGCCGAGGGGGAAGGAGGTCGGGAGGTTGTATCGGGGTGCGATGAATAAGAAGGGGGTTTGGGGGAGCGTGCCGGTGGAGTATGCGAGGATTCAGGTGGATTATCCGCCGAGGGATGGGTGGAATCATGAGTGGACGAGGTGAAGAGGAAGGGGAGGTTTTGCTGGAGGGGAGGGTTTGTAGTGATATGGGTGCTGTAGAATATGTGTAAATATCCAATACCATTTGCCAATCTGATGTTTCGTGCAGTGCTATTTTTATGTGACATTGCAATTTGTTTTGGGAGAAGTATAGACGCGTGGTTAGAATCATGATTAGCTAACTATCAACGCTCATCGTGCATCGCTCGCTATTGCTACTTTATGCCAGCCCACCAGCTAACAGCTGAGGATGCTTCCATCAATCTCTGAACCTCGAACCTCCCTCCTTACTATCCAATGAAAAGCACATACATCTAAAGGAATGAGGGTGAGATGATAACTATCATCGATCATTAACGGCTCCGGAAATGAAATTGTTCCATGGAGACCTCGCAATATGTCCATTAGAACCAGAATTTCTTCCACCTGCGCGCAAACCGCTTTTCCAAACAATTGACCAAATGAAGAGAATGAGGACAAACTATGCAGGACTATGAAAGCAGGCGCTTAACAACGCCCATCACAGCATAATGGTCCAAAATGATTAACACAAAAGCGTAGGCCCAGAACACCACCCAATGCAGTTGAACAAAAGGAAAATACTAAGGCTCATCACAGAATGGTGCAGCAGCCATTGCCCTCCTTCTTGTCTTGGGACAAGAGGGCAGCGCGTGTAGCGGCTTCAAAAACGTCGTCGACACCATCGCCCGTCAACGAGGAGCATTCGAGGTATTTGCGTGCTCCAATCATTTCTTTCATATCACTTCCGGCTTTCGAGGTCGTGAACTTCAAGCTCTTCTTGCGCATCTCTTCTTGTGCAAGTGGGTCGTCGCGAAGATCTTTCTTCAACCCAACTAGGATGATAGGCACGCCAGGGCATCTTTCACGTGCCTCTTCCGCCCACTTGTGTTTGACGTTCTCCAAGGAGTCAGGAGAGTCCACAGAGAAGCCGATCAGGATCACGTGGGCCTTGGAGTATGCAAGTGGTCGTAGACGTTCATAATCTTCCTGGCCTGCTGTGTCCCATAGCGCTAATTGCACTGATTTTCCATCGACTCGACAGTCCGTGACGTAATTTTCGAAGACTGTTGGCACATATCGCTAGAGGCAGTATTAGCAGTGTAACGCTAGAAAATGTGCGCGAGGCGCAGCCAAACTTACAGTAGGAAAGTAACCCAGCGTAAACACGCTCAAGAGTGAAGTCTTGCCGCAAGCACCATCGCCAATAATGACCAACTTCCTGTTGTAACTTTGATCAGCATAATGAAGAATTGGAAATATTCGGCGAAAGCATCGAAACGAGATTAGTGGTGATTAATAATAAGGAGAAGAGCAAGTAGTAGTGTAGAGAAAGATTGGAAGGGATGAAGTAAATCCGAAGGTTTGAGATGTGGACATGGGAGCCATGTAGGTAACCCTATTTTTAGACTGGGGTGTTGTCGAATCGGGGAACACCAATGCAGGTTATCGCGCAGGGCCAGGATCACTGACAGCTCCAAAACATGGACTCTGTTGATCGTATCGAGGGAAGAGGATATAGGGAGAGAAAATGCTGGTCTGGAGAAAAAAATATGGGAATGTATGAGGGGACAAGAGCGTAATGGAGAGGGATACAAGATGCTGAGATGGGAACGGCTGAACAACTGACAGACAGACAGCCAGTGATCGGCAAACCAGAGCGTATCCCAGTGCCGGCTAGTGAAATTGACATCGAATGATTTTAAAATTCACACGTACCTTCGCATTACAGGTTCTCCATTCTGTGCCATCGTGTCAAATGAACAGGTGCGACGGATACAGCCTTTTCGGTGGGTGAAGAGTTGTAGAGTAGTGGTAGTAGTCCGGGGTCGAGGGGTCGAGAGTTTTGGATCGGGGACGGGTGCGCGCAGAACTTGCTGTATGTCCTACGGTATCGTTGTCGTTCCCGTAGAAGTCGATAAAATGTCCCAACGAGCGATTGCGAGACGGAGGAAGAGCGAGCGAAAATGTCTCACGGGTGTAATGGTGAGTCTCGAGGCGGGTTGATGAAAATGTAAAGTATGTACCCAAATTGATGGATTCGACGGAGGTGTCGGAAGAATTACTTTTGGAGGAGAATTGTCTCAATCGAAATGAGCGTGGCGAAGGGACGGGGTTGGGATGTAGTTATGGATGCGGTCGTGGTCGTGGTTGTAGTTGCGGTGGAGATGGGAGGGATGGAGCGAGCGGCGTCCTTTTGGCAGCGGCGACTTGGTGCACCTATTCCAACCGACGAGAGCAGGGAGGGGGGCGCGGCGAGCTGATGATAAATGGATTGATAAAGTCGATGGCAATTCGACAGCAAACGGGCGCGCGCGCTTTGGGAAGAAGCGAAGCGAAGTTGGTGGAAAAGTCGAGAATACGGAATGGATGTTTTCTGGGGTTTCGGGGGTTGGTGGTAGTTTAAATGTAATGAAGGTGTAGTGTAGGTAGGTAAGGTGAAGTAAAGGTGGAGGAGGAGGAGGTGGACGGGTTAACTAGGTAGGTAGAGAGGAACGAGTACCTAACCTGCCCTGCCCTGCCTGCCCTGCCTGGCCCTGTTAAGGTTACTAGGTGAAGGTCACTAGCAGGACTTACTAGAGAGATAATAGTGCCAAGACATCTCTCTCGAAGATCCACGACATCCTGGCACCTTTGGACTTCAACGTCAACACCTCACCCGCAAGGCCGCACCCCACGTCACATTCTTTTCCTCGATTCAGTTGTCTAATCACTAGCTATAGATATCGAGTCCCTGCCCGGCGTCGAGAGGAGTTTCGCGCCAGTTGCCCGTTCAGAGTACGTTGCAAGGTGGTGGAGGGGTGCATACTTTCGCTTTTCGTCCTTCACCACCGTCCCTACGGCCTCTCGCCGTCGTGCTTTCCATGGTCCGCTTTGCTTCATGTAAAGGCTCTAACAATTGATCCATAGCTCACACGACCAACCTCGGACCCATGGCTCAGGGTACGAAGGGCCCTGCCGCGTCAACGGCAACACTCAACAACGGCGTGCCTGGTTCGCACAACCCAACACCAAGCGGCCCGAACCGCAAGAAGCAAAAGCGACGAGAGAAGGAAGCCGCGAAAAAGGCAGCCGAGGCAGAGAGGCAACAACAGCAATACCAGCAATCCGCGCCTACAAAGAATGGCCACCCGCCACCAGCCCACGGTTCGGCCGCCCACTCACATAAACCTCCACCAGGACAGCCTGCTCCTCGCTATGCCGAACCAGAGCTGGATCCCGAGCGCTACGAAGAAGGGGACGAGGTATATTCGGATGAAGGCGAGCAGTACGAGCAAGCATTTGGGAGGAATGGACATTATCCATCAGGGTACGTGGACGCTCAAAGCGCAAGCGGTACTGGCAAGAAATCCAAAAAGAAGAAGAAAGGGTCGTCTGCATCCCAGCAACCGGCCTACTCCTCATCCCTGGCCCAACGCAATTACCCCATGCCAGCCGCCCCACCAACCCAATCATCCGACATGAAGAAGGATCGCATATGGGATACCTCAACCTCAGAGGAGCGAGAACGCATTCGGGAATTCTGGTTATCTCTAGGAGAGGAGGAGCGCAAATCGCTGGTCAAGATTGAGAAGGAGGCTGTCCTGCGCAAGATGAAGGAACAACAGAAACACTCCTGTAGCTGCACTGTATGTGGACGCAAGCGAACCGCTATCGAGGAGGAGCTGGAAGTCCTTTACGATGCTTACTACGAAGAACTCGAACAGTATGCGAACCACCAGCAAGATGTCGGCCCTATCCTTCCATCAGCTCATTTCCCTCACCACGCTCATGCCCATGCTCACGCTCACGCTCACGCCCACGCCCATGCACACGTACATGCACACGCGCACGCGCACGCGCATGCTCATTCTCCCGCACATCATCACCGCCCGATGTTGAGACCACCCGTACCGACCGAGATTTACGACGAGACGGATGATTTATCTCAAGGAGAAGAGGACGATGGTGATCAAGACTATTCAAATAGCGAGATATCATCGGAGGAGGACTATAGTTCCGAGGATCGTAGTCTACATGCAGGTGAAACCGACTTTTTGCAGTTCGGGAGCAGTTTGCAGGTGAAAGGTAAGTCACGCCTCAGCTAGAGTCTGTGGTCTGGACAGAAAGACTGACGTTGTACAGGCGGAATCCTTACGGTTGCCGATGATCTCCTGAAGAATGATGGCAAAAAGTTCATTGAAATGATGGAACAACTTGCTGAGCGCAGAATGCAGCGAGAGGAAGAAGCGCAGTATCAAACTCATCCAAACATGTATCATTCTCGAGGTGGCCATAATCACGGTCCACAGGACGAGGCTGACTATGACGACGAAGACGATGAGGAGGAAGGGTACGACGAGGATGAGTATGAGGAGGATGATGAGGATGAAGATGTGAGTCATTGCGGAGAACGCCAACCCTCACAGTCACGATTGATGCTAATTTGATAGGATACAATGACGGAGGAACAGCGTATGGAAGAAGGCCGGCGAATGTTCCAAATATTTGCTGCACGAATGTTCGAACAGAGAGTCCTGCAAGCATATCGAGAAAAGGTGGCCGCAGAACGCCAACAGAAACTCCTTGAAGAACTGGCCGAAGAGGACCACGAGAAGGAAGCCAAGGAGGCGAAGAAGGCTAAGGAGGCTGCGAAACGGAGGGAGAAGAAGGATAAGCAAAGGCAGGCCAAAGCGGAAGAAAAGGCACGCAAAGATGCCGAACAAGCCGCGAAAGAAGCCGAAGCCAAGGCCGCCGAAGAGAAGCGCGCAGAGGAGCAACGAAAGAAGAAGGAAGAACAACGGAAGAAGAGAGAGGCGGACCGTAAAGCTCAAGAGGAAGAAAAGAATCGGAAGGAAGCCGAGCGACTCAAGCGCCAGCAAGAAGAGCGGGAACGACAACAAGAGGCTGAAAGAAAGGCACGAGAACACAAGGCCCAGGAAAAGAAGGCGAAGGAGGAAGCCAGGCGAAAGGAGAGAGAGGAGCGCGAATCCAAAGAGAAGGAAGCCCGCGAGAAGAAGGCATTGGAAGACAAGGATCGCCGGGAACGGGAACAAAAGGCAAAGGCTGAAAAAGATCGAGCCCGCAAAGAAGAGCAAACTGCCGCGGGAGCTTCCAGGAAAACATCCCAGCCCATTGCGGTGGCATTGCCTCCAGGCTTGTTAAAGCAGACTTCGTCCAGTGGAATTCCCTCACCGCACGTTACACCTGCCGTTCCCAAGGCACCCACTCCAAACAGACCTCGCCAAAGCTCCCAGCAAGATTCCTATGGATCATCGCCAAAGACACCGCATGCTGGCCCTGGAACTAGCAAGTCGATTTCTCCATCATCGCAGCTCCAGAATCCTCTGATGCCGAAGGCGATCCTGACTAAACAGCCAGCATCGCAACAACAAGCGCCACTTCATCATACCCAGCCAACGTCTCCTTTACCTCCAATAGGACCTCCACCAGGCATGGGTGCCTCCGTGGGAATGGGTCACAACATGCCTCCTGGTCTGAACGGCTTCCCTCATGGTCAAACCCCGATCATACCTGGACTCAATGGCCCACGCCAGAGCATTGGCCAACACATGGCTATGTTTCCTCCGGCACCTGGTTCACAGAGTTACCGACCGTTCCCTCCTCCAGGCATGCCCATGCCGAATCATCTGCCAATGGGCCGCGGATTCCCCATGGATGGACCTCCAGGCTTCGGCGGCCTCCCTGGATTTGGAGCTCCTAACCCGCTGCAAGGCTTCGGCATCGGTATGCCCTCACACTCCAGACAAGGATCCGGGTCGTTTGAGAAGTCGACTGCTGAAATTCAGATTCCCGGTTCTCAGGCTCAGCCAATCCAACGCCCAGCGCCAATTCAGAGGCCTTCTAGTGTCAAGCCTCACGAAGATGACCTGGCTGGATCTGATGTCGATGAGTTGGCAAGTCATCTAGGCAGCAAGGCTCTCCTTGACGACGTAGACGACATGCCCGAATACCCTCAGCAAGATGCACGCCGTACGAGTATTCAGACGCCCATGGGCTCCTTACGGGGGGCACCTCTGGGCTTTGGATTTGGAGATGCACCAGGCCAACCTCGAGCAGATCCATTCACTCCCTTCGGCAGTGCCGGCGCCGGCGGCAATCCATGGGCTCAACCAGTGCCATTCCCGATGAGCGGGCCAGGCTGGGGAAACTCTCCCACCTCAACGCTATTCAGCAATCCATTTCCAGGCCCGATGATGGGAACACCTCGACCTGGAGAGCAGCGCATTGTCTGGATTCGGAAGATGGTCTGCCAAGCTTGCAAGTCCCTCGCTCGACAGGCTAGCCCTGACGGCTTTTTGGACGCATCTGAAGTTCACCACCAAGTCGACCAGATACGCAGTCAAGCTGAGGCCGCTATCCTACCCCAAGAGATCAAAGAGGCGTGCGACATCTTCGGCGACAGCGGCAACGGCGGCGGCACGCTCGAATACAAGGAAGCTGGCCCCAACGCGGGGAGACTATCCCACATCAAATTCGTTGAGGACCGGGGTCCACCACCAGCATCTGCTCTAGGCGAGATTGGCAGCCCAGTCCCGTCGCACAGCGTACCTGTTGGGTCATTCGGCGCTCGACCATTTCCAGGCCTCGGACCTCAGGGATTCTGATAAAAAGAACCCAGAAGATTCACCAAAGCGGTTCGGTTGCATTGGCGAATAACATCATTGTTCCAATATCCAATTGTTTCTTTGCATGGCTTTGAATCATGCTTTTCTACAGCCCCTTTATTCACAAATGGGTGCTATTAGGGATGTGTTTGCTCTTCTTCTAAAGTAGCTCGCTCCTTGACTGGGATCAGGTAGTCAACCAGAGACTCATAAGTTCTCTGCGAAAGGATTGGTTTATCCGTTCTTCCATATTCTGATTTTATGACCTTGATGTTGTGATGTATTCCGTGATATATGACTATGCTGCACGATGCCCTGCTCAACGGTGTGGATATGTAAACCAATGGCACTGATCTTTCGAGTGTGAGCACGGTGCTTCCTTACTTCATATTCTTGATGTGCTGACCAAACAAACAGCGTTGTCATTGAAACATCCACTCAAACAAAAGAGACTACAGGAACCCATGTGACCCTCTCTAAAAACCAAACCATAGCAACACATGATCTGCTCATCGACAAAACTCATTCCCGCACTTCACATCCCCCGAATTCCATCACAGCTCGAACCAGATCTCCAAGCTACGACATCAAACGCTTCCTCCACCCCCTTGTCATCCCCTGGGTATATAACCCCCCCCCCCTTTCAGCCTCTATCCTCTCTTCCCTTTCCTTACCTCCCTCCCCCCAAAACGAAAAGACACAACTTCGAGAAACAAAACGAAAAAGAGATGAGGTTTCAACAATGCATGTCCTCTGTCTCTCCCTCTCGAAAAGCTCAACATCGAAGACGCATGTCCTCCCTCTTTCGAAAAGGCGATTGAGGAAACTCGCATGTCCTCTGTCTCTCGCTTCGAAAAAACCAAGGACCAGAGTAGAAATGTTTTCTCTCTCTCTCTCTCTCGAAAAGGGTAATGGCGATAATGGCATGTTCTCTCTCTCTCTCTCTCTCTCTCTCTCTCTCTCTCGGAAAGAGAAATGCCGAAAGCTGATGTGGCCTCTCTCTCTCCCGCGGAGAAAAAAAACTTGACGGTCGCGGAATGTCGGCTGGCGTCAAAAGATATCGATCAAAAAAGTACTCTTGGATGCAGTATGTTGTAGGCCTCGCCTTTGTGTGAAACTGCGAAAAGGAGTGGACCATGCTCCTAGGAGATGAGGGGTGAATATTCACACTTGCCAATCCATATACCGATGCACCCACTTGCCGAACGATAAAAACAAAGGCAACATGACAACTTCGCAACTCGGAACTCAGACATTCCTCTCTCTCTCGAAATTGAATCACATGTACGAAATGTGGTTCGGCGTTCAAAAGCTATAGACTAGAGAGAAGATGTCGAGACTCCCTGTTACCAAACTCCATTCTGTTTAAGGACGAAGAAAGGAGCAAACAGTCTGGCTATGAGACCAAGTCCGAATGTCGATACTTGCCAATCCATACACACACCGTTATGGCCACCGGAGGATGATGAACAACAAAGACATGTGAAACCATACAAATCCTCTACAACCATAGCATGTCTTCTCCCTCTCGAAAATTCAAGAATCAGCATCGACTATGATTTGGCGTTCAAAAGCCGTAGACTAGAAAGAACATGTCGAGACTCCCTGTTACCAAACTCCACTTGCAGAAAAGAGCAGGCGATCCTGCTACGAGGCCAAGTCGAACTTTCGACACTTCATGTCCTCTCCCTCTCGAAAAGTACTCACCAGTACAAAATGTGGTTCGGCGTTCAAAAACCATAGACCAAAAGGCGTATGTCGAGAAGCCATGTTACTAAAACTCCATTCTGTTTGAGAAGAAAAAAGCAGGCGATCATACTACGAAACCAAGTCTGCATGTCGACACTTGCCAGTCCATAGACGCTATGGCCACTGACAACAAAAACATTTTCGGACCCTTTCATGTCCTCTCCCTCTCGAAAAGTAACCATCTGTTCAGAATGTGATTCAGCGTCAAAAGCTATCTGCTCAAGCACCATATGTCGAGACTCCATGTTACCAAAATCTACTCTCTTTAAGGATAAAGAAAAGAGCAGGCTATCTATGCCAGGAGACCAAGTCGTAATGTCGACACCTACCAATCCATTTACTCTACGATCGCTGGACAAGGAAGAAGAAACATTGGGCAAAGTGTGTGCAATGCCGTCTCCCTCTCGAAAAGCAACTATCTGTACAGAATTTGAGCCGGCGTTCGGAAGTATTGCAGGAACAAAAAGATTTCAAATTCTTCCAATGTTGTCGGCGTTTTGTGTGCTGAAATCTTGCGGTCGAGTACATAATGCTCCGAGGAAATCAAGCCCCGATACCGAAAGAATATTCTCTCCGGGGAGATAAAAGATAAAATGCAAGAAGCAATGGAAAATCACCGATTGGCGAAGAAATGCTGGTCTCTCCGGCTGCCTCGAAGCATGAAGGGCAATGACAAACGACCCATGGCCCTCCTCTCTCTTTCGAAATAAAAAGCACATCGATTGTTATCCTAGACGTGGGATGATGTTAAACGATGTCGGTGAAACAAACTTGTCAACGACTCATGTTGCCAGAGTCCGCAGAGAATAAAGCGATGTGAAAAAAAAGTACATGAGTTCCCATGACGAGAAAAACGTCCGAATGCATCGATGCATGTTCTCTCAGTGGAAATAAATCGCCAAACCAGAAGAACGATCCCAGCCCATCTTGAATGGAAAGCGTGTCCTCCTCTGGTCGTCTAAAAGCAGGAATAGCTTCTGATATAGACAAGACATGAGTCCAAGGAAAGATGCATCATCTGCAATGATTCCCGCATTCCAAACGCAATGGCGCTGGAAAATGACACAGATGAAGATGCGCTTCTTCACGCGGAGTAAAACGTAAAACTTCGGAGCACCCATGCTCACACAGAGTGGCACCGTACATGGTGATGCAAAACGTTTCTTCTCATTCACGGCCGAGAATTTTTGAGACGATGATAAACAAAAAGGAAAAAATCAATGAGGGGGACCAACATGAGAGGCGCTGTGAGCTTCGAGCCCAAACTAAAGATCTTTGATGGAATGGGGAAATGAGCATCAGAATCACCATGGAGGATGAGATCTTACCCTTCGAAATTTCAAGACCGGAAAAAACAGAGCGATGGCGCGCTGTTGTCGAGAAAGACACTGAAGAATCAAACTGTGCTGCCCGTTCTCATGTCCTCTTTTCGAAAACAAATGCCACATTATCCACACACTATGCGGTGGCCTAAAAAGACAACGAGAACAGCAAGATGTTCGGTGGAAGAAAGAATCAATGGCGATGAGCAACAACGAATGTCCTCCGGAAAGCTACTAGGAAAATGAGCGAATAGCTTGCGCGGAGGGTCTGGGTGAATGGCATAAACAAGCAAGAAAGCAACGTCCATATTCGCTCTCCTTTTCGACAGCACGAGCAAGTGTGCCCATGCTGCGAGAAATAAGTGATTTCCTGTGATCACTTCGCTGTGAAAAGCCGCACGAGAGCTAGATATGCTGTCCGGAGGAGAATAAAAAGGACATAAAGAAGAAGGTGATAAAAAATCCTCAATTCGTAACTAGATTCTGATTCGCTTCGAAGAAAAAAAGAGGATAAGAGATATGTCTTCTGCCGGTTGGAGCGAAAATAAAAGCTCAAGAGCTGTAGCCCTATGTGCGACTATATCGCGCAATCCAAGATGTTATGGTCGCCCTTGGCTGGAGCTTGGATTTCTATGTGAGGATGCGCTCTGAAGGAAAATTGATACGCCCAAAGTATATATTGAACCTTGTCGTTGTGGGATTCGCGGTTCCCTGTCGCGGGCCGAAATATGGTGGACGGTGGTGCTCATCATCATTACTTCAAGTTGGTGGTGACGGGCGACATCATTGATTATGTTGGATTGATAATACGAATTTTCACCACTACTTCAAGTTGGTGGTGATAGGCAGAATCATTGAAAGTCTTGAATTCGATACTGCCATTGATCTATAGCCAAATCAAGAAGATCTTAGATCCGTTCTATCTATCCTACTTGTCTATTTATACCCCAGAAGTATTATTCAGGCAATCCAACAACGATATGACCAATACCTCTTGAAACGCAGGCCAGCATTTCAGTCTTCTGTTCGATCTCCGTAAGAGCCGTGCCTCTATGCTGCACCCTCCCACTCTTGACTGGAACTCTGCAAGTTCCGCAGTTGCCTACTCCACAAGAGCTGCCGATATCAAAGCCGGCGTCTCGCATTACGTCCAAGAGCGATTGTTCAGATTCGACTTCAAGAGGCCCCTTCGTTTCATTTGAGAAGACGTCTACGGTGAAGAGGTCTCCTGTCGTGTCGGCGCCTTCGAAGACCTCGTAGTGTATCTCGTCTGAAGTCATTCCTGCAGCGGTGGCAGCCTCAACAGTGCCGTCGATCATACGCTGTGGACCGCAGATATATACATGGCTGTTCCAAACCCTATTCGTTAAGATGTCGGGGATGTCCATGCGCTGTCCTTTTGACTTGTCGTAGATGGTAACATCAGCACTGAAGCGTGACAGCAAATCGGTAAATGCAACCTCGCTTGCCTCTCTGACTGCATAGTGGAGGTGGAAAGTCTGGTTGATGTTGCTGAGGCGTTCCATCATAGCGAGGAAGGCTGTGATTCCAATGCCTCCTGCAATGAAGATGTGATTCGATGCCATCTGATCTCTGCTCATGCCGGCACCGATCGAAGCCAAACCTATAGTATCACCAAGATTAAGCTTGTCGTGAATATATGTTGATCCTCCTCGGCTTCTATCATCTCGGGCCACTCCAAGGACAAAACAATCTGTGTTCCCGCCGACGACCGAGTACGCACGCCTAAGTCCATTAGGAAGTTTGATATAAGCGTGGCTTCCAGCGTCGATTTTTTCAGGTGGCTCAGATTTCCGCACTCGTTCCAGCTCAAGCCGCACTATTCGTGGCGTCTCAAGGCTTTTACTTTTGACTTTGAAAGGCACCCACGCTTCCGACCGCCTCGCCTTCTTGGATTGGATTTTCTGTAGTCTCTCGATGAAGACATCCCTACACTCGTTGCCTATCACCTCGATCGCAGCAAGCTCCTCAGTGACAGCGTCATCCTTTTTATCGCGATGTACGTAGTGATGCAATCGAGCGATCGACCATTTTGGGTAGCTCCTCCGCACAATGCGAATTTCCATGCCCTCCTGTATCCAACCTTCCTCCTTCACGCGATAGTACCACCCCGTCTTAGCCTCTTGATGAGTACGCGGAGCAAAATTCTTGATGCCAAACCGCTGGTTCAGTTTAAAGCATGGTTGTCGCGGTAGGCTGACCTCTAGAAGACAGCCATTCGCTCCACCTGAGAGAGTGGAGCCGGCAGGCCCAATTCTTACGAGGTCACCGATGCAGACATTACCTTCGTTCAGACCGTCCGCCACGAAGTTTTCGCCAAAGCCTCCCGGTACAAATTTTGCAAGGGTTTCGGGAGAAGTATAGAGAGAATGCCAGAAGGAGTAGTTGGATGAGCAGTACTGGTGGATAGCCTTGTCAGGACCACCGTGGAAGGTCAAGTCATGCTCGTCTTCGGAGAGACCAAGGGGGGAAACGTAGAGTTTTTCAGAGCGTAGTTGCTTGTCGATGCCGCTGAGGACAGGACCGAATGGCCGGAGTTTGGAGGTCCGGATTTGCTTGAGGGTTGTGGGTGGTGGGATATCGATCGGGGAGAGGTCAATACTGGGTTGTGGTTGGGAGCCCATGGCCAATGAGGTGTGCCACACGAATGATGACACCTGATGTGTAGATAGTTGATGAACTTTTATTCTTATCACAATTGTAAGGTTGGGTTGAGTATTGACATTAGGTATTGTTTGATTGTGCGAAACAATATAGGCCTATGTCAGGAAAAGTATGCTAAAGGAAGAAGTGAGCTAAAGAAAATACGAAGAGAACTCATGGCCTGTGTGATTCATCATTGTATCTGCAGCGATCTGGAATGCATCGCTTTCAAAGCTTGAGGCTCTGCGCTAATAAAAGTCAACGCTAAGTACCAAATTTCCACTCGTGTGGGGAGATAGCTATGAGATTATTGGTAACAGAATGATGGAAAGAGATCGACTCGACCATTGAGCAAGTACCAATGAGTCACAAGCTGCATTGTTCTTATAGGGATGTGTGAGAAAGTAGTCCAAATAGAATCTGCGCGGCAGTCATCTTAATAAGTACTCCGATTTGGTAAATTGGTACGAGTAGAATCAAGAGGTCAAGTACTGCGTTCTCTTAAAAGGGCAAGAGGTTAGTCAACTAAGAAAAATGGTAATCAAGCTTAATAACTAAATTCAAATAACTTCTAATATAGATTAATCTAATACCGGCCATTCTGCAACATATAATTAAGGCAGGCGCTCATACTATATCCTAACATTAGCAATTGGATCTATTGTTTTACAAGTTACTCCTCAGAGGTAGAAATATAGGTAGAAATAAATGGAGATACATGTTGCCAAGGAAAAACTACCGAAAATACGTCATGTGATGTCTTCTAGTAGTCGTATTAAGCTCGCATTAGAAGTAAAGAAGCTTTCAACAATACAGGATAAATCATTTTACCTTTTTTACTCTCATTGACGTCGAAATGGCTTTCAGACATTCGAGACGCATAGCCCAAAGCTCTTTGCAACTCTTTCAACGCAATTGCTTCTCCCAATGTTCACGGAGATTTGCCTCGGCTGCGACGAGCGGAGATGCAAGCAACCTCCCGCTCGCTGGTATTAAAGTGCTCGATATGACAAGAGTGCTCGCTGGTGTATGTATTGCATTTAAGAACATATTCACTACGAATTCTAATACATTTACAGCCGTATAGTACACAAATTTTGGGAGATCTTGGGTATGCGATGGTAGCCCCAGTATGGCCTCCGCCGAGGTTAGACGACGTGGAGATTCAATTGACATGACGACAGTGCTGAGATCATTAAAATCGAGCATCCGACACGCGGAGGTCAGTACTATACACAAATATTGTAGACCACAGCCAGCTAATATGAGTATGGGAAAAAGACGACACTCGAGCTTGGGGACCACCATATGCCAAGCATGTCAATGGAGATCATACAGATGGACCTGGGGAGAGTGCATACTATCTTGGTGTAAGCACACGTCTCGAGCTAATATCATTTCATGCTTATAATGCCGTTCTACAGGTCAATCGCAACAAGAAATCTTTGGGACTCTCATTTGCCCATCCCGCAGGGGTTGACATCCTCCACCGGCTGGTGAAAGAGTGCGATGTACTTGTGGAAAACTATCTACCGGGGTCTCTAGGGAAATATGGCATGGACTACGATACCGTATCAAAGATCAACCCCGCTCTCATCTATGCCAGTATTACCGGATATGGCCAAACAGGACCATACAGGAACAGGGCTGGATACGATGTTATGGTAGAAGCGTGCGTATACCATACATATCTTTACCTTGTAAACATTGACACGATTCAGGGAATTTGGGTTGATGCATATCACCGGTTCCAGAGATGGGCCGCCTGTTAAGGTTGGCGTTGCTGTCACGGATCTGACGACTGGTTTATACACCTCCAACGCCGTCATGGCCGCTTTGTTAAGCCGCATAAAGTCTGGTAAAGGGCAGCATATTGATGTTGCTCTCAGTGATTGCCAAGTAGCAACTCTGGCAAACATTGCTAGTTCTGCCCTCATCAGTGGCCAGAAGGATTCTGGCAGATGGGGCACTTCGCATCGTTAGTACTCAATGGTAGATGATTTCGACAGCTCTAACGTCGTGTAGCATCGATTGTCCCTTACAAAGCATTCAAGACCTCGGATGGCGATATTCTCCTGGGAGGTGGCAATGACAGACTTTACGGAATCATCTGCAACCGTATTGGCAAGCCAGAGTACATCACAGACGAGCGGTTTGTGACAAATGCTCTCAGAGTGAAGAACCGGGAGACTCTGGAAAACTTAATAGAACAAGAGACACGCCAAAAGACCACGCAGGAGTGGTTAGACATACTCGAGGGTAGCGGCATGCGTGAGTGGTCCATACTATTCGCCTCGTACGGTGTACTGACATAAACAGCTTATGCGGCCATCAACGACATTCAGACTACTTTGAGTAACGAGCATGGTACGTTTGGTCCTCCATTTGAGAAGCTACAACAAGCTAACAGGCATTTAGTGCTTGCGCGGGGAATGGTACAAGAAGTCGATCACCCAGCCTGCGGGCCCATCAAGCTGCTCAACACTCCCGTCAAGTACTCAGACTCAAAGCCTGGCATTCGAACACCGCCACCAACACTGGGCCAACACACAGATGAAGTATTGCAAGAGACATTGGGGATGGATAAGGAAGAGATAGATCGTCTGCGCAGCGATGGAGTTGTGGCGTAAGATGAATGTTTTAGACATAAAAAAGATAGACAAACTACTCCATAAAGTTTGTAATCCATAATTTAAGATACTGCTCATTCACCCTGTCGAAGACTACAAATAATCTCTATGGCATTCATGAAGGATGCGTACTTAGTCAGCGACCATGCACGGGCCACATGATACTCGGAGCACTTACAGCTCTAACGTTCGTGATGTCGTTTATGCACAACCGAACCCAATCGTGAAAGCTTATGGTGGATTTCTGGGACTCGCTGACCTGATAAAAGCAGTCGCATTCACGCGCTCTACACCATGAGCGCATCAAACCCGCCAAAAGATGGCGCCGGAGCCGTCAATCGCACATCCAAACCCGTGGAGATCGCACCCAAGCCCAGTCCCAGACTTGAAGCCGCTCCAGCTCCCAGCTCCGCGCCGGCTCCCCAGCAACCTGCCGCCATAGATTCGAAAGCACCGGTATCGGCGCCAGCATGGAGGGCCTCTGGTCCATCTCGTCCAGATAGTATGCCTACATTCAACGAGTACTCGCCTGCGACTGCGGAGATATTGAATCGACTGCGTTCGAACCCTGGCGCTTCACTCGGAACCCTTGCTTTTGAGGCCAAGAGAGCAGAGGTGTTGCAAAATTATGTGACGAGTGACAAATTACCGACACCGCCACCGATCGCAAACAATGCGCGCAGAGGAAGAGGTGGGAGAATAGGGACGCCCAGTCAGTTGAAGAAGGATGTGTCTGCAAGCCCAGCGACAGCTCCTACACCGACAGCTGCGAGAGGGAGTGGACGGGGGAGGGGACGAGGTCGAGGTAGACGTGGTGGGCGTGGTGGGAAACGGAAGCGATCTGAGAGTGCGGATGATAGTGATGTAGGCTGCAACCCGAGGACATTCCAGTTTGAATCCGGATTAACATATAGCAGAACGACTCCGATATCTCTTCGTCATATACACCGCTTCCTACGCAGACAAAGTCTGGTCGTAACGTGAACAAACCCGTCGCCTTTGTGCCCACCCTCCCAGAACCATCACCAGCCGTGAAGCGACGACGATCGACGAAAACGATCCTTGCGGCGCAGTGCAAGGTGTGCCATAGAGGCACCGACCCGGGCAATAATCGCATTGTCTTCTGTGATGTATGTACCACTGCATACCATCAGTACTGCCACAACCCACCGATCGAGAACGAAGTCGTGAACGTTCTGGAGAAGGAATGGTTATGTGGACCATGTCAGCGCTCAAAACAAAATGTGGTGGAGGGAACAGAAGACCTGGTTAGCGGAGAAGGTCTATCTATAGACGAGGTATGGTCCATAGCGACACAGGCATCGATTTTGATTATACTTACACAAGCCCAGAAAAAAGCATATCTTTCCACACTATCACAACCACAACTTCTATCCCTTGTATTACACGCTACAATACGCCATCCAGAACTCCCCATCTTCCCCAGCAACATCGAAACTCTCATAACGAAACTACCGAAAGTCACGAGTACATCAAACACGAACGCCGCAACGACAAAACCAGTCCAACAAGCGCCGTCAGAATCTCGATACATACAGCAACTAAACACCAGCACTACACCCGCCGCAAATCCCACGCAAAACGGCCTCCCTACACCCTCGAAGCCCACCAACAACAATAACTCTCGCCCGCCCCCTCCCTCAAACTCTCAAAACTCGACATCCCCAGACCTGGACCCCGCAGAAGCCCAACTCCTCGGCGAAATCCCCAACCAACCCAAATCCGCAGCCCCAAAACCCACAATGCCCCTACCCTGGTCCGGAGCACCCAAACCCCTCCCCGCCACAACTGTAGACAACGCGCACCTCTTCACGCTCCCCAAAACCCCCACCAACGAAGAGGAAGACTACGAAGAAGACGACGACCCGCCCGCGCACTACCCGAAGCCCGGGAATGGCCTCGCAAGGACGATGCGGCCCGAGAGCGAGGACCTGCAGTGGCTCGTCGACGACAACTTCGAGGTCTTTAGTCACCACCACCACACGCCGTTCAAGATCGGCGACGATGACGACGTCGATGGCATGTGATGTGATATGGCGGCACCTTCGTATCGACTCAAACAGGGTCGGTGTGTGGGATCTTTCTTGGGCGTTCTTTTCCTACATGTGCTGGGCGTTCACGGTCGGGGATACGGCATTTTTCCAAGGGAGGGATACAGGCGGCGTCGAGGTCTCTTTTTCTTTTCGGTTGTCTGACATTGCGGACGGGATCAGGCGTTTCCACGGGCGAAATAGTGGACAAGAGGAAGCACTCGTTATTGCATCATGAACCTCAAAAAAGCGGCAGCGGGGCGCGAACGGGCAGTGCAATACATGTTCGTGGACCTGTAGGATGGATGGCTAGGCAGCTAGGTTGAAGAACAAGTGTTTCCCTAGCATGAAAGATACGAATTGTGGAAAGAGTGAAGGAGGAAAACAGCAGGAAATGGAAAGGAGATGTCAAAAAGGGAAAAAAGGAAAAAAGGTCCATTCGTAGTATCATTACCTACCATACCTCTATTAGGTACCTACCTTATTAGCTATTATACCAATCATCATTACACACTTTAACACATACACATCACGCATTCAAACCACCAGTTTTTTTAAATATGTATATTGTTATTTCAGAGTAACCTAATCTAACCTAACCTAAGTCAAGCCAAAGCTTAAGCCAGCTACTCTCTTCGCCATTCAATTCCGGCGGATGCGCCTTAAGGGCGCGAGCGCATACGCAACTCTGCTGGGTGTTTTTTTTGTGAGGTTTGTCTAGTCGTGTTTTCATAGTTTCGAGCGAGTCGTTTGTGGGTGATTCCCCGTCGACTGGCTGTTGTGCTCGATACCCTCGAAGTCGAAGGTAGTCCATGGTCCTTCAATTGGTATTTGGGGGAAAGTAGTGTACATGAAGGGAAAAGTGGGTAATGGGGGATTGGGTATAGTGGTTCATGAGAAAAGCAGAGACTCCGATGGTGTGCATTTGTTTGAAACGCCGAGGCGATGGATGATGTTGTTCCGGTTCACCATTCCCGATGAGATGAATGGAAGTGTGGAAAGAGAAAGGAAGACGGAAGGAGAGGAAACGCTGAAGTGGGGTA
This sequence comes from Aaosphaeria pasadenensis, assembly GCA_022813625.1. Taxonomy (NCBI): domain Eukaryota; kingdom Fungi; phylum Ascomycota; class Dothideomycetes; order Pleosporales; genus Aaosphaeria; species Aaosphaeria pasadenensis. The sequence continues at coordinate 362,380 of JAKLMB010000024.1, read as the reverse complement.
TGAGGCAGAAAGCAGAAGTCCAAGGTGATCATAGGAGAAGACAAGAAGCAAGAGGAGAAAGTCAAAGTGTCTGATGCGAGATGGGTGGATAATCAAGTGGCCAATGGGTGACCAAGTGCAGACTAGACCAGTGTACCTGAATGTGCAAGAGACTCCAGGGAAGAAGCGAAGTGATACTCCCAAGACCCAAAGAGCTATGCGTGATAATCCAGGTTTAAAAGTCGTCGTCGTAGTTGTACTCGTCCTCCTCGTAATGGCCGGGATCGATGAAGTTGCCCTCCTCGTCGTACTGGTCGTTGTAGTCCTCTTCGTACTCTTCTTGTTCGCCGTGGGCCTCGTTGTATGCAGCACCAGCGGCAGGTTCTGGTTGTTGTTGCTGCGCCGACAAATCGGGTTTTTGGCGCTCCGAGCCGGATGAAGCTGCTGGGCTTGCACCAGTAACGTTCGCTGCTGCACCTGGTGTCTCCTCGCCATTCTTACCGACGAGGTTCAAGAGCGCTGCATAGTCTATGTGCTGGGAGAATTTGCTGCCCTTGGCGCGCTCCTGCATCATGAGTGTTGCTGCCTCGGCAGGACCAGATACCTGCCTGCCTTGGAGAAGACTACCATCGCCCATCTGGCGGTGTCGACGTTTCTGCTTCTGCTTCTGGCCTTTGTTCTGCACTTCTTCGAGTTCTTTGGCGAGGTTCTTGCGCTGTTGTTCGCGGAGCCAGTCTTCGTTCTCCGCGACCCAAAGACGTTCCTTGATGCGTATTTCGTCGGGAGTGTTGAGGCAATTCATAACTTCTTCATCGTGCTCGAACTCGTCCTCTTCGATGTCCTCAGTCTCGGGGATGTTATTGTTTGGCCTGTGTTCAGACGCAATAGCGGTGGCTTTCGTGCCAGCGGCGACAAGGATCGGGTGGGCCTCGTTGTCTTTGAAGACCTTAAAGATTTTGTCCCATTCGACCAAGCTCTGGGATACTTCTTCTTCGAGATCCGCCTCTATTTCGAGATCCTCGTCAGGGATGATGATGGGCTCGCGTTTCTTCGGTGGTCGGCCGCGTCTCTTCTTCAAGGGAAGGGGCTCAATCTCCTCGTCGTGTTCCACTGCGTCCGCGATGTCTTCTAATTCCAGCAAGTCTGCATCACCCGGCACGTCTGGAATGACGAATCCGTCCTCGTCTCTTCGAGGTTCTCGAGAAGACGATGCTTCGCTGTCTCCAGTTGACTCGGCGCTATTGTTTGGGGTCTTGCGTTTCTTGCGCGTGCTACGCCTTTGTGGTTCCGATCCTCCGGCTGCGTCCTCGACTCCGCTGTAGTCGACGTCATCGTCGTCGTCGGAACCCTCATCTTCACCCAATGCTTGCCGAAGCTTCTTGCGCTTTCTCTCTTCTTTCTGCTCACGGCGCCAGATAGAGGGTGGCATAATCTCATCCTTGACCCGTAGCCCAAACTCTCTGAACTGGTTCACAGTCAGCTGAGAACTCTTAGTCTGCTTGAATTCGTAGAGTCGCTGGTTGATCGTTGAGTCGGCCACCTTGACAACATAGACCACCTCACGAACGGTTCGACGGTAGTTGTTCATCCTCGCAGCCAGAATGATGCAAGCCCCGCAAAGACCGGCGGGTTGACGACCCTGAACCATCCAATCTCGCTTCATTCGTCTCAAGATCTTGCAAGCATCTTCGGCGACGCGGTAGGCTGCTTCCTCAAACTCAAGCTTACGACAAAACTTTAGCATCAACGGTTCGATCTGCTGGATGGTGACCATGCCCTGGACGTTTTCGGGATCCTCCATCATGATTGTCTGCAGGAATTGCTTGTACGTGTCTCCGAGCTTCCAGACGTTGACTTGGATCTTCTCCGAGAGGTCCATGAGGAGAAGAGTATTATCCGGCTGCCTGCGCGAAGCCAGGTATATGGCTATGATGAATTAGCGTGTTGCCAAATGAGCTGCTTGATAGCTCTCTCACAAATAGCTGCCACGTTTCGAACCCGTCGACCTTGCACAAAGTTATGAGACAAGGCAAGCTTATACAGCGAGAAAGCCTGCTCCTCGATATTGAGTCTAATGTTCATGGCTCCGCAGAGCTTCTGAATCTCAGACTTTCCCTTCCACTCGGTTTGCTCTCGGCTGGCTATACCTCCAAGGCCTCGAGCGGTTCCTCCCATGGTATTGGCGTGACGTTGGTTCTCTCCGACAAAAGCACCTGGTATGACTCAGCCTATGCATCTTGCCAGGTTCCGGCAGGCAAAACACCACATACCTTGAACAACGGCACCACCAGCTGCATTTTCACCAAAGGTGACCTCGGAGACAATGTTGCTGTCGCTAGAGAAGATTCGACCGCAGCTGTAGCACAGAGTCGAGCCATCGTCCTCGATGCTAATCTCCTGCGAGTCGCAGCATACATATTTCTTGGGTTTCGCGTTGGCGTTGGAAGAAGGCGCGGTGAAGTTGGGCCTCGCGGAGGGCTTGTTTCGAGTCGCAGTGTAGGTAGGCACAGATCTGAGGTCGAGTTGTCAGTATCGCATCCAGAAATCTTCTACAGGAAGAGGGAAGGATTTACGCGGGGTTGTTTAAAGATTGCAGCCGTGGGGCTTTCACCCTCGGGACTGTAACTGGACCTGGCATTATTGTAAGTTACACATGAATCAGATTGATTTGTGCGTTTCTGATCAACGCGCGGTGCGGTGTGTGGGGGATTTGTAGGGATTGCGATTCTTTCGTCCTCGAGTACGTGAAGGTATTCAAGTGATTCTAAGGTTTAAGCGGGTCTCACGTGACTATTCGGGAGTCGGGGTTGACACTTTTTGGTGGGGCCGTGCCAAGAGATAAACCTGCGCTAAATATGTAAGCGAGAGCCGACTTGGCTCCACAGTGAGAGATCAAGCGAGGGCACGCTAGACGAACCAAGTGAGAGAGGGGGAGTGAACAGGGAGGGAGGGAAGGTGATGGAGTGAACAAACATGTCAAACAACAACAGTCAAGTCGAGTCCCATCAATTCACGCAAAGCAAAACATCCCAATTCGTACAAGTACGCTAATACATATCTGGCATCTACCTTGACCCGAACCAGCCATCCTGCGAGCTCTCTCTCTCTTTGCCTTTCACCCAGCAGTTGTGAGGAGAGGGACACGACTGCTCTAGCCAGAACTTGCGCTCCGTGACCAAACTGTACTGTGTATGACTTGTAGCCACGGACCACATGTCATTTTATTTGCTTCGAGAGATGATTCCTGATGATCCGAGAGACTTCGAGTGATGATGGAGTTCTGTCGCATTGAGGATTCCGTATGCTCTCCACTCTCTCACATCTCACATCTCCGATATCCCCATAACCCGCGAACCGCAAACCACATGCGAGGTACCGGTACCTCGTAGGCTGCGTGCGGACTCGACACCCGCGAGTTGATTGTCTGCGGTCCTTTTCGCTCGTCATCACACGTGCCTTGCTATTGGTCCAGTCTGGCACTCCAATCTTAGCACACGGGTCCCTTGCCTGTGCTGGTGCTGCCCTGTCCGTCCTTCCCAGCCTCCGTCCAAAAGTATGGCGTTGGCCTGGCTCCCTCCACCTCCCTCCCCCCCTCCCCGCCGGCTTGCCTTGCTCTGCTCTTGCAACCCCATCTCACCTCCTCAACCTCATCCCATCACTCTTCAATCCCCTTTTCCATTCCCACACTCCCCATACCCCATCACAACTCATCATGTCTACCCGCAAGAGAAAGCAAGAGGCCGAGGAGGAGGAAGAGCTCCAAGCACTTCCATCCGACGAGGAAGAGAGCGAAGAGGAGTAAGTAGCACCCGTCCTCCTTTGACGTCATGTCTTCATACCCATTTTCCTCCCAACGTCGCCAATACCCAAAAGCACCTCAATTGCGGTCGCTTTCCATCCTTATATCGAACTGAAGCTTCCATGTCGCGTGTACGAGCTTCGTTGTGGCTGCGCGAGCTGCTTCAGTGACAGCTTCCAGCCTGCTCGAACCAGAAACTGGACACCAGACACATCCAGCCTTGTCGATTTTATTCTTCTCCCCGTGCCTGTCGTCGTGTTTTCATCATGCTCTATCAAGATCGCAGGTTGCGTCTTCGATTCAAATTGATTCTTTCTTTTCCGCTTTCCCGCGCTTTTGTTGAACTGATTACTCCATACTGCTTGTGTATATGTGTTCGCGTGGCACAAGGCTGACGAACGTGTCCTCCCAGATACCAAGAGTCTGAAGGATCTGCAGCCTCATTCGATGATGAGGATGAAGAGTCTGCGGATGAGGAGGCTCCCCGTAAGTGACATGCTTGTACCGTCCCATTGCGACATCTGACACGTTGCCTATAGCCCCCAAAAAAAAGACAAAGGTCACCAAGGAAGGTGGTGACGATGACGAAGAGGAAGAAGAGGAGGAAGAGGAAGAAGCCGAAGTCGAAGAAGAGGATGAAGACGAACCTCCAGTTGAGGACGAGGATGCCGATGAGGATGCCAACGGCACCACAAAGGCACCTGGTGCTGAGAAAGATCGCGAAGTCAAGCCTACCAAGGCTGATGATGCAGTCCCAGTCGTTGCCGACGGCGACGAGGAGGATTAAAATATGTTGTTGTCGAGCCGTTGACTTCAATGTATGATGTTTTGCCGGATGTATGTAATGACTAGTAACAACGACGGGTTGTTATGATTAGACAAATGTGCGAGCACTGGTCTATCTTCAATGGCACTTTGATCAGACTGCAACACAACTCCTTTAATGTGTGAGAGTTGACTGATTGTTGAAGTCGTTAACTCCTATGACTTATCCGCGCATGATATCGACCGCCGCGTGTAATTTAAGTTGCACTATTACTTGTCATTCGCAGGTCTTTTTGAACGATTCGTCGTCCATGATATAGTACGATGGCTTGCCTTCATTGATTGGCAATGTCCATCGGAAGGTTCCGCAGCATTGAGCTATGTTGAAGCCATGAGATGATCTACTAAATCGTTACGTTGTGCATGGATCCACTACGAGCCTGTGACTTTTGGCACCCAGTAAGTTAGATCGACCACTTCAAAAGAAACGAGTTCGAGAATCAGTGTCTGCACTGGCCAACGATCGTACTGCAGGCTTCGATCGCCGCATGCGGAAGCAGGAGAATCCCGTCCCGTAGTGGACGGAAGCATCGGTCCCACGGAAGTTCCGACCACGACGAGTGATGATCTCGACCACTGTGAAATGACCACATGCCCCCATATCTCCTGAAAATTCCGAGTAGATGGTCGTGAGGCTGAGATAGTCTTGTGGTTCACCGGATGTGTTCTGGAACCTTTTGATGGTCGCCGTTCAATTCAGGTGGACCATCGGTAGGCAGCTCCTGGAATGCGGTTTTTCTGAGATGTTTCCTGTCTAATCTTGTGATGTTGATCTCGATAGATCCGGCAACAATAACTAGTTTACGTCAGACCGATGGCATGAATTGGGTTGTAAGGCTCTTGCCCGTATGCTAGATGGAACAGACCAAGCAGATATCAAGAGTGTGACAATCGATTCTTTGCGTTCTTTCCTTACGCGATTCCAATCCAATCCACTGTCTCCCCTACCTTTAAAAGCGGAACACAGTGTTATCTAAGGCACTTTGGATCGAATGCCGCGCTGTTGGGTCGTATTTCGTCGCTGTCATTCCTTTCGCCACGGCTGTAGACTGGTGTGGATATTCTGTATCTCGATCTGTCAGTGACGATCGTAAAAGGAGCACCATATGCTGAGCCAATGATCAACTTCTTCTGTGTATCTCAGTTGTGACATAATTTCCCGGTATTCAAAAGAAAGCTCACGCGTAAATCATTCCTTGCAACTTCCGCCTCCAATTGCGAACACTTCGATTGATGAGAAAGGGAAATGAGCTGTTCATCATCACCATAGGTGTTGGTACAAATCTTTCTTACGGTACAAACTCGTGACAGTGTTTTAGAGTGAAGAGTAGGTGAACATGTTGACTAGGCGGGGTGGATGTTGTTCTTGCTTCATCAAATGGAAGGCGCGGCCTATGAAATCATGGGCATTTTTCCGGATAGTGCAGGATCAATCGTAATTTTGAAATTCCATTGATTTTTTATCTTTCATTTTCGGACTCATCGGAGGTGCGTATCTACGTCGTAAAAAGGGATTTGTCTCCCTGTACAACGCACGTGTGTGTAGTTGTTCCAGAATGAAAGTTCGATTCCAGGCCTGAGGCAAGTCAACATCGGTATAATTACTAGGATAACTCGGATACAGATACTTGACATGTAGCTCTGGTGATTAGAGTGAAAATACCATCCCATTTTTTTTATCACGGCCAGAGCTTGGTCTAGCTCAGGTAGACACCTCACACATATGCTGAGTGGAAAACAAAACCAATCGATTCAAGGATCAATTGACTACATTTGCTAATGATTGCTGCAGTTACTGATACTCAGCACACAGTAGCGCTTTTCCTCGAACATATATTCAAGTGCTCAGAACGTGCTTGATCCGTATGATTGGGCCAGCATCGTCGACACATGATCAACAATGAAAACAACCTGCCAACGCATCGAAATAATTCCAATGTCCTTCCAAAGCGAATCATTATTGAATGCGGCAACAGCGGCTTTCTCTCTTTTCCGTCTTGCCAACACACTCGCCAGACCTGCTCAAAACTTTTCGACGACTGCAGGAGTGCTATTATGCGTCATCACTGGGTTTCCTTATCTCGCTCGCTTGACAATAACGCTCATCACTCTCTCTATTAGGAATGATTTCACCACTACCACTTTTGCTACTACAGTACTACTACTACAGGCATGTCTCATCTCATGGGGCCCCGGAAAACGAGAAATAGAGATATTCGCCATGCCGATCATCTCGCAATCGCCTCGAGGTCTCGCAGAACTGTGAAGCCGCAAACCTCTGGCGCCACCAACATTCCGATATCGCAATTCCGAAAAGCTGTAAGATCTGCAAACAAGTTTTATGCCTACGAAGACGATAACGGTCGTTGATTCGGGGAGTTGCGATTCTCGAAGTCTCCGTCATTCGGCGGGGACAAGAAAGTCTCCATAGCGATGTTTGTTGCTCGTGCGGGGTTCTGCGATCTGATTCGTCGATAGACCTGAGACCTCTCTGCTCATCGTTACCTCATGGATACTTAACTTTCCCTATCTACGGATAACGCGGATTGTCCATTTGAGCTGTATCGACGTTCTAAACGTACTGTATCTACTCGTATACAGGCGTGCGACACAGATAGATCTCACTCCGAGGCCTCTACTGCAACTATGCGCGACACAGTAAGCCCTTACACTACGCCTTCCAGCGTCTCGGAAACGCCATAGACAATAGCGACCCCGACCTGCGAAGGGACCCTTTTCTGCCCTCGAGATAAGATTGTGGGGTAGAAGGGAAGGGTACCAAGGTCGAGTAGGGCCCTGTAGAGCGCGACACCGCAAAGTATGGTTAACGGTACAGCTAAACCTCCGTACTGAAAGGATTCGAAGGGTACATGCTAAAGTCTCACCTCATAGCCAGCTTTCCTCCCGGGCTATGGTAGACTCTAAGTACCTACCCGTACCCATTCGCGGAAATTGCGAACTCGCACGAGTAACCGCAATGAGGAAATAACGAGATTTGGGGGAGAGTTCCAGTAACCGAGAATCAAGTGCTGATTGACGGATCTTGGTTATCTCCTCTTCCAGAATAACAGGTATTGGATGTCAAGCAATGGTTGGAATGTACCCTGTATGATGTAGAAAGGTACATACAGTACATCATTATTATTGGGGTTGATCAACAAACAACGTCCATGTCGTCATCCATCCAATCCACCATCACACTTCGAAGTGTAGATAGTCGTACTTTGGACTCGGACATATGCTATCAATACCTCCGTCTCGATTAAGACATCCCTCTTCGGTGAGACACGGCGTATCGTACAATCAACCAATTCCTCGTCGCATGTGAATTGACATGCGCAAGTTAGTAATTCACCACCGGTCCTGCGAGACCTCAAACAAAGTTTCCATAATCTCTCCTATTCAGCTATCAGCCCCTACCCACTAGCAAGATTGATTCACCCAATTCCAATGAATGCAGTCTCCATGATCCTCTCGTACGATGGAAACACGCATTGTCCAAATAATCAGCACCTTGAGATAGTTAGGAGCTGGGTAGCTATAGGTAGTCAAGCCACAGCCAGTCAGCTCCGCCGCAGCAGCCCCCATACAACAAACAACACCACTTTCCATTCCGAGCAAAGTGCTCTCCACACCCAGCTACGCCTCACTATAACCACAACGCCAGCACAGCAAAGCACAGGACGTGTACATGCCAAATGTACCTCCGACCCCCGACCCGTGGAGGCGCATTACTAGCGTGAATTCCAAATGTGCACTGTCTTTTCCCACTGTCCAATCTCGGTAATGGAAGGGTAAGTTAGATGGAGAGGTAGTATCGGACAGGCGTCCGCAACGTCGTCCGTCTGCCATAAGCACACAACACACATCAAGCGCAATAGGGAACACTATACGAGCGAGTATCACAGCGCAGAGAAACCAACATTCAGCCAGTTCAGCCAGCAAACCCATCACATCAGCGCATTGTTTCAAAGAATCCCGCCCCTTCTCTTGCCTCTCTCGCCTTCAAATGTTTCGGGGCGCTTGATGATTCCATCTATGTCTTATCATCATTGGTCGCTTTTTATGCGTTCAATCAGCCAGTCAGGTAAACTCAAGTACTGTGATATATTTTCATCGGGTATGCGTTTCGAGATTCTTAGATAATGCCAGTTGTGCATCGTGCTTGTGTGGTGGTGATTGTGAGTGGATGGTGATTAGTTCGGGTTTCCATCAAGGGAAGGATTGAGCCTCACATCTTCCCATTTGGCGATGCATCATAGTCGACACCTCGAAACCCATCCATCTCTTTCACACATACTCTGCCAGCGCACCACCATCACCATCAACAGCCGCGACAATAACCGTCCTGCTACGGCGGCCGCTGTGCCGCAATCCCCAATACCCCCCAATTTCATCCTGTACCTCTGCATCTGCATCTGCATCTGCATCCTCTGTACGATGGATTGGACGGAATGTCCGACATCAACTCTGGGGAAACGCACACAGTATCCCCATCCCCCACAACTCACCACGGACTTAAAACGATCCAACCCACTATATCCACACGCCTATCGCGAACGTGCCGCATGGACCTGTATATGTATATATGTACCACCATCCATCCATCCAACCACTCACTCACTCGGTCGGTCGGTCGGCCGGCCCACGCTTTCGCCTGTGCCTGTGCCTGGCTGCAAAGTGCCACGACGTCAATCATCAGCACCATCATTGCATACATGCTTATATCTATACCCACGGGGATAGGTAAACCCCAAACCCCGAAGGCCAGGAACACACCTACCCGAGCGATTGGATACCACAGGCACGTACATACGTACGGATATCTCGATAGAACCCCCTCTCACCATCCGTAGATGTGAAGGTTCCCTCGTGGCCGTCGTGGGATGAGTATTACATCAGCCCCCAAACCCAGCGCAAAGGGTGTCCCCTGTCCTTCTCCCCCAAAGATCTGTGGAAAAGAGAAACTAGAAGAAGAGCATGGGTGAAGGGGAGAAAGTCCGAGATCAAGATGAGATCTCGAAAGCTGAGCTTACTGTGATAGTGCCTGAGATGAGTGGGTGGGTGATGGCATACCCTACCCTGTGCCATGTGCCATGTGCTACGCCCCCTGTAGAGCGAACGTCGTGCCTTGCATGCTGGATGCGTGCGTCTTAGTAGAGTGGTAGAGTAGATGGGCACTCGAGTGTGAGTGTGTGTGTTTCAGGACGACATGCTGGCGGGCGGGGTTGTGCACTGTTTGCGCCTGCTGGTGTTTTTCTTTTGATAGTAGTTAACTGTACTCCGTACAGTTGGTATGTATGTATGTATGCGTTCATGCATGTATGCCTACATGCGTGCGCATGGTGATACTATATGTTGACAACGAGGCAAACAAGGCAAAAAATCAAAAGGAAGACGCGGGGTTGGTGAAACTCTGCATTTCGAAACGCAGACTTCGGGCAGCGAGAGAGTTCGAGTATGCAGTTGAAGGAGGGACGTTGGGGAACACGGGTATCTGGTGTTTGTTGATATGTTTGTGTACGTACGCTGTAGGTGGGCGCAGAACGTGCTGTGATTCGCGGGGATTAGTTGGAGCGAGTAGGGAATGGGAATGGGGAATTAGGAAGTGGATTGGCTTGGATTGGATTCGATGGGATGAAACGAAACGCAGAACGTGCAATACTGTGTCGTTCTCACGAGATGAAACCAGCAAAGGAAGGGATCTGGTATGGAAACTATTTGGGGTCGTGTTGGTGGTTTGCGGGGATGGACGATGATGGATGATCATTGTTCGGATGGGGAGTATTCGCTATCTTCCGAGAGTACGGAGTATGTACCTATGATCAGATAGGATAGATACTCGTAGATGTTTCGTTTCGTGTGGATGATTGACCACTCGCTTGCTTTACCTGCTTGCTCGATGACTAGATTCTTTTGTTGGTGGACGTTTTATCCCGTACGAGATAGAATCTAGAAAAAGATCAACACCCAAACGTTGGCGTTTCGTTTTGTTTCGACTTCCTGACGAAGTCCGTAGGCCAACGCCCCATGCCATGTTCTTCTCAGCAGGCAGGCAGGGCAGGACGATGCCGCAAATGGGCAATTCAACGTCAAACCCACGAACCCCACCAACGCGCCTCAGCAATCAGGCAAAGCAAATGACCCATCAATGCAAGCGAGCGGGCAATGATCATCAAACACCCGCAATCACAATGCCTCTGTTTCGTCCCTTCTGCGCTGGTCTATCAGAAACATCATTCCAATTAGTTCCAAGTTCCCATCATGCGCCTCGCTTTGCCGCGGGACCATCCAAGAAGACCGTCGCAAGCATCACTACAGTGACCACACACACGCACCCCGTGGCCTCCGACCCTCCGCGTGCGCCCTTCAAGGTACTCACATCACGAATACGTACTCACGATGTACGGCACCCATCGTCCTCGTACCACGATCGACGAGTCCCTTAACTTCCCGAGCGGGCGGCGGAAGCATTTGAACCCCGAGCTCGAGGGGAGAAGGACGGGATCTGCTGCGCTAGTCTTCGTCCCGTGCTATGAGACTTTCGACGTGAATCGAAGCGAATAGTAAAATGAAAGATCTAGAAACGTGATTGTTTTTTTTTTTTTCGTCCGAGCAGCCAGTCTGGCTCGCCCGAGGCCAGCTGGAAGCTGAAGCTGAGGAAGTAAAATTGCACAAGCAATACAGCTACGTGTAGACAAGCCAAAGCAAAAAATGAGGCAGGCCAGAACTTCACCTTCACCCCTCGCTCCCGCCGAGATTTGACATGACTCCCATTGTGCAACTATCGTGAAAACTATCGTGAACCTTTCATAAACTATCAAGCCACACCCGCGCCCAAGCGCCACAAATTCCTAACAAAAGCGCATTGAAAAAGCCGAATTCAATGCAATCTACACGGTACTAGGAAACTTTCAACTAACTAGCTCCCCTATTTCGCTGGTCACAGGTTCGTTAATAGTTTTTTCAGTACTTTTCTCGCTTCTCTTCCCTTAAGAAGAAACTTTCCTTCCCAAGGCGAGTTTATCCGCGTCTAGTGCAAGCAACTTACATCGTGGGTTTTTTCCTTCTTCTGCGTTTTCCGGACGATCGGAGTTCAAGACCTCGGATTGGATTTCCAACCATACGAACCCTTCAACCCTACGAGAGAATTCTGAAGTGACCCTAGTGGTGGGGGATTTCAAAGCACAAGAATGGTGCAATAGCTGTCACGATGCCCTCACGACTTGAATTTTGATCATGGCTGAGTAATTCACCGTTGAGCATGATGCGCATACTGTGAAATTCCTTATCTCGATCGCTCATCATACGCCTTACCTTCGCACTCACATGCGCAGTGTACTCGCACTCACATGCGCAAAGTCGTAGATAACATCGTAGATTAGATAGCCACACTACACACACACACGCATGCAATATCTCCCTTTAATTATTATTTATCAGTCGTTGGTAAATGTTGGTCAGGCAAAGCCGCAAAGGGCGGTCAGTCCACATGCTGTGCAGCAGTGTGCAGATGTGCAGATGTGCATATTTGCTGCTGTGCTGTTCCTAGCTTGCTGCGTTTCGTTGTCTCGGGGCTGTGATTGGAGGGGTTTATGTGGTGTCGGTGTGTGTGTGTGCTGGGCTGGCCCCTTCGGTTTCGCTTGGGTTTGTGTTTTTTGCGCTGGTGGGGTGGGTGGTCGGTGAGTGTAAGGGAGCGAGCGGGCGGAGGGTAGCGGATGGTGGATGGGTGGTGGGTGTAGATCAGGTGCCAGTCTAAGTCCGAGGTCGTGCGGTTGTTTACTCCGAACCTCTGTGGTGGTTTTCCGGTGAGCGAAGTGACTGTCATATGCATGCAAGTATGATTCACGATGATTCACGAAGAGAAGAGTAGATGTTTGAGTAAATTGTTTTGATTGTTTTTGAATTGGTTTTGCTATTCTAGTTGATGATGGGAGTCTCTACCATTTTCACACACACTGTGTGAAAGGGAGATCTCATACCATGCGTTGATGTTCCCGTTGATGATGTTGTATCCTCCATGATTTTTCCTGTTCCTGATTTCCCGTATGACAACACCAGTCTCCATACAATTGTTGGAGACGAAAATGAAATAGATAGAGTAGAGATCATCGCTAACCCCCAAGGGTTGCGGAATTCCGGATTCCAGTTCGTAGTGATTTGGATATCTCGTAAAGACAAAAAGGAAAAAGGCGGTCGTCGATAAAGTGGTATCCCGGATAATAAAAGAAAAAAGATGCAATGCTCTCGATGATGAATGTTGCTGTTGATGAAATTCGCTCGCTCGCTGGAAAATGCTCAGATCATTAAACAAATCGTAAAAGGTCGGTTTATGGTTTTGGTCGGTTCGAGGCCAAAAGAAGAAAGGGGCCTAGTAGCTTGTAATGAGCGGAGCAGCAGCGACGCGGGGGTCTTGTATCGAGCCGAAGAAGGAGTCTTTGGCGTAGTACGATGTCGTGAGCATTGCCTCCTTGTCGGAGAATTCCATGGTGGCTTGCGGTGGGGAGACGGGAGGGGACTCGTCGTCCGACTCCTCGTCGTGGACGAGCTCGGGTGGTGATTGAGAGGGCACGCGAGTGAGGGCGAGGTCTGCGTCGTCCTCGAGGTCGTCGTAGATATCGTCCTCATCCTCCGACTGGTCGTCGACCTCGGTGGTGGTGATCTGGACGGGTGCGGAGACGATGTGGCGGGGGAGGTCGACCATGTCGAAGTCGCCGTCCTCGTCGTAGTAGTCGGATTCAGAGTCAGAGTCGGACTCGGAGTCGTCCTCGTCGTCGGCGAGGGCATCGGCCCACTGGATGTGACGAGCCTCCTCGGCCTTGGAGGCCTTGCGGACGGTGTTGTTGAACCACTCCTCCTGCTTCCTCTCGGCCTCTGCGAGCTCGAGCATCAATGAGTCGAGGAGGTTGGCGTGTCCGACGAGAAGGCGGAGGTCGTGATCGGGCCTGCATGCCTCCTTGCCCAGCTTCGAGCGGGCGGAGGCAGCAATGTAGTAGGTCTGGGTGAGAGACATCTTCTGCTTCTTCTGGGGTGGGGAGGAGAAGTAGTGGGAGCGGGTGGTCTCAGCAGAGATGGGTTCGAATTGTGTTTGAAGGCGGAGGTGGGATGTGGAAGGCATGTTTGCTAGGTTATGTATGGTGTTTGGATGTGTAGGCAGAAAAATAGATGCCTGCAAAAAAGATGTGAGTCAGTAACTCTAGTTATGGTGGAAGATTGTGTGACTGGACTGGGAGCCACGAACCTAATGCAGGAGCCAATAAGAGGCAGGTGATCCGAGCTATGGATACTTGGGGTGACGATGAGGTCCAGTGTTGATGATGGTAGTCGAGGTATGTTTGATATACTGTTGTAGTAGTGTTGTAGTAGTGTGTTGTAGTAGTGTAGTCTTGTGTGTCTTTGGATGTGTGTGGGTTGGAAATCTGGATGAGGCCTGAACGGGAGGGCTGAGTGTTCTTTAATGTTTTTCGACACGATGGAGCGAACAACGACGTACGAGGACGACCACGCAGTCAGTTTGTCCAGAAATCCCTGTCCAGTAATGCCCGAGATGCCGCGCTCGGATACTTGTCGAAGTTAAGCCCGTCAAGGTCCGTGGGAAGCGGTCAAAAAAGACGAACGAATCTACCTAAGCACCTAAGCAACCAGGTTACCAGGTTAGAGACACGCTAATGGACTAAACAAGGGGACGATGACGGGACCAGGGTGGATGGGATCAACCTTGCAGATGAGGAAGACTGTGGACAGTGAGAGTGACTGACGGTAAACGTATGCCTTGTTGGTGTCAGTCATCCAAAGTCACATTCGTCTATTACAGTCACACTCACTCCCATTCTCCCTAATTCCTAATCCCATTCTCCGCTACGTCCTAGCGCCGACAAAACATTTCGTACACGTTCGGCCGATTTTCACCTTAACGTTGTCTCTCCCCCTCTAAGCAAGCCACTCCCATACCCCTCGGCCTTAACCATGATTGATTCTTCTAATCATCATCTTCTCTCCTCCGGTCTGCGTCTGGTCTGGTTAGAAATAATCTCATGATGAATCATCCATCAATGCCCACTAACATTAACGCCGTTTGGGCTGGCCGTTGTCACCCATCCAACTTGTCCTCTCTCTCCCCCAAGAATCCCATGTGCAAGTCGACTGCGAGTAATCATGTCCATCCCCCCCAAATCTTGCTCACTAATACCAAGTTGATGCTACTCGATTATCGATGTACTTCTATTGCATCATTGCATCATGAATATTCAATGCATGCTGTTTCTCTTGTGCACACCCCTCCAAGCATTATTCCGTGATGATGACTCTTTCCACTATATTGATAACCACCTCTCTCGAGTGGGGGAATGTGACATTGAATCGAAATCTTGTGTGTTTACTACCGCATCGAGTAGATGCTACTCATTCCCAGTCACAGTCACAGTGAGCTGGCAGTGCTGTGCTGCGCTGGGCTGGGTTGGCGGTGATGGCGCCCGCTGGCAGTAGTGGGGATGGGGGGGCTTGCCAGCTGACATTCAGCCACGCAACCAAACAAAAAATCCCATTCCCTCTCGCGCACAACTCGCTCTCTCGCATAATCCCTAGGAAAGTAGTTAGGGTCGCAGAGTCGGCGCTCGGATGCCCCGGTCCCCTTCGCCCTTTCGCTGTTCCTGTAATCTATGTTTTCTATTCTCAAGGGCTATGGCCTATCCTAGGCTACTGGAAAACGTCTGGTACGTATCCGGGGCGCTCGGCCTCGTCAGTTGCGCCTGTTCCGATCCACCGCCCAAAGAGAACGAACCTCACATTTGTGATCTTTGCTCAAGCACAGGCTCAGGCAGCCTCGGAAGCCAATTCCAGCTCGGAACCAAGTTTGATCCAGATTTCATGTGCACGATGATGTGATGCTGTATTTTTTTCCGCATCGTGGATATTTCTCCAGATGCTGCTGCATGCTTGAAACTATTGCATTCGCAAGCTGTACTCTCGTAGGATGGACGGACGCGCACGCCTGTGGTGGCATTGTACATACGATACGATAGCCTTCCACGCGTAGCCTCCAGCCTCATATCGCGACCGTAACCAAAATGCAGAAAGCATCGCGAAAGTGCGAGATTCCGTACCTAATCTCCATGGAGTGCTGCCTGTTCCTGAATTTGTCTAATGGTTTGTTAGGGATGACGACGAAGGAAGTGGACGAACCGAACCCATGTCCCAGAATAAAACGTACCCCCAGCACCTCGCACTGTGTTCCGCAATAGGACTAGCGCGGGACAGAGAGGCTCGGACGAACCTAGAGGACGAAGCGAGAAGGCCGCCGGTGGACAAAATAGTGAACCGAATAACAAATACATACAACAAGATGATGCTAACTAAGAACAAAGGAATGATGCGATAGGACCATATTCAAGGGTTCGACTCATCTCTCAATTCACATCACTCATTGGACCGTTAGCTATTCCTGCTGGTGTCAGCCTTGTATTCCAGACTATTGTCCTGGTATACATTCCGGTGTCTACAGGGTCCTGTACCGTGCGAGGTATCTTCCTGTAGATAGCTCGTACGGTGAGGCTGTCGCGGGCAGGGCAGGGTAGGGCAGAGCGCAACACGGCGTCTCGGGGACTTATTCGTCCCTTTTTCGTTCCTTTCCCTACCTTCTCTTCCCCATACGAGTACAACGACCCCTCTCGTTATGTTTCCATTTCTCTCCGGTGGTCGTTCGAACTTCAACCGGGTGCGAGACACGTCCGAGACTTTCCATCTTCATGCCCGCATTGCATTGCCAGTCATCATCACCGTTCAACGACAGTGAATGCATTACAGTTTTATTATTCCCGGATGATGATGACGATGATGCTGCAGATAGGAATTGGAATAATTCAGAAACACATACTAAAAGCTGCCCTCAGCACCAACATCACCACATCCATCCATGACTCCGCATCTTCCAAACACACCAAAGTCTCCAATTGCATCCCAAACTAACCAATCACCCAATCCATCGGAGATACCATCAAATTGATAATTAATCCAAATATCCATTCCAGTCATACATATCGGAAAAGCCACACTCCCTCCCACCCACCTAGTCAATTAGCCGCAGATCATCATCGTCAGGGTCCTCCCCCCCACCGCCGTTCCCTTTGACTCAAAAAGAGCGACCGCCAAGACCCCGCTCCCCTCGAGCTTACAAACTCGAAGGGCTGAACGCTCGCCATTGGCTACTTTGGGGTTTCCTTTCCCTTCTGGGGTTAGTAATGCTGTTTTGCTTGATAATTCACGACTTCTGACAAATGCCCTCGACGGTGGGATGGCCAATGAGGGTGCAAGATGGGAGGGATGGTAATGTCATCCCGTTAGATGGACCATGAACTGTTGGTCTTGCTTAACGTTAGGGATGCGATTTGTAGGGTTGGGGATTCTGGACCGTGAGGCTGAGGGGATGGGATGGGGAGTGCGAGATGTACGAGGGAGGAGGGTCGTCATTTTATTGCGTGATTGACTACATGACTTGATTGTGCGTATATGTGATGTTGGCTTTTGTTGTATGTATTTCTCATCCATCTACGGGTTACAAAGCTACATACGACGACGTCCTCACTACAATCCGCAATCCGCAATCCGCAATCTACAAACCCCATACAACTCCAACATCGCCGCAACCTCAACCTACGCTCAACCTTCCCCTTCCCCTTCCTTTCTCCGTCATTCATCTCCCTATAATTAGCAATCCCACCAACTTCCCATCCAGTGCATCCATCCATCGCATCAACATAGCACATAAACGGCGCACCCGAATAATCCGGGGGAGGCTATATGGGGAGGGCATACACATACCCGATTAGGCGTGGGCCAATTGAGCCACAGAACGCCATGGTCAATGTAAGGACCAGCACCTAACGCCTAAGCTGTGGATGGGATTTTCAGCCTCATTGATCGTTGTTGCCCGTTTTCGCCGAGAGGGATTTCTTGGGGGAATGGAAAGGGGAGAGAAGGTGTTGCGGAGCGGATGTCGTGGGTACGGTATAGGTATGCGATGAGGCATCGTACAGATTTAGCGACCTGTAGATGGAAAAAGGTACACAGGTACATACACAGCACAAGCATGTAGCCTCACGTCCAGACCCATCAACAGGTGCAGTAAAATACCCATTACCCACAGCCCTGGGTAGGTAAACAGCCCAGTACCCTATCCCCCATTGTCCAGACTTCCGCATTTGGTTCGCGCTGGGGTGTATGTATGTATGTACCCTCAGCTCGCCAGCCTAGCCAAGCGTATCCAGCCAGCCAGCCAGCCAGCCCTACGGTACCATTCTGTATCGTGGCTGGACACACGCTCGCGACGTTGCACTCACCCAGCATAGCTAGATGCGACACGCCCACGTATCATGCGATGCCATACCGCATGTCGCGAAACACACAATTTACCGTGCATGAGTTTTTGCTCACCGCCAGGCCCTGCGGTCGCGAGGCTGCGGGCCCTTCACCGCTCGCTCCGGGTGATCGGTATGGGATGGGATGGGACAGTGCAATTAAGGTAAGGTGCGGTATCGGAATGTATGTTGTGGATGAACAACAAACATCACATCAATAAAGACACTTCCTTTTTCTTCAAGATATGTGGAGTTCCGCGCACCGCGCCCTGGGGATTGGGACGGTTTGCTCGCTCGCTCGCTCACCGCTGTCGGGATGGAGAATGTAAGGAATTTGACAAATACCCCAAATGATTGATTCATCCATTCATGCAAAGTAAGAGGAGGGATTAAATGTAAGGTAAGAGAGTAAGACAAGCACACTACAGCGTCCGCAGCACATTATCGACATCGAACGGTGTAAACACGACGAATGATTGATTATTGATGAATTAAATTGCTTGATGATATGCTGTGCAAAAAATGGATGATCAATTGGGAACGTATCCGGAGAGTGGGGTACGGGGGTTCGTCCAATCACAGCGGGGGTGAGAGTTCACCGGTCTAGGCTTCATCGTTACACGTGCGTATACACATACAGAGAGTGCCGAGCGATAGGCATCTACATATTCACACACTTACTATGAAGAACGATCTAGATACCTACGTGGATGCAGACGTAGACAGAGACGTGGACATGGAGGACATCAATGCATGAGCCAATAAATCAGGTATCTATCTACGGGAATAGGAACGTCGGATTCGATGGCCTGACACCTGCGATGTTTACTCTTCTTGCCGGATTCATTCGAAGAGAGAGAGAGCGAGGCTTTGGTAGTGACGGGAGATCTGCGTTTCAATTCAAATCATGCGATCCCATAATTGCTGCATGTATGTACGAAATAGGCAATCAGGTGTATTGTACGAGTACGCAGTACGTATAGAGCGTATTGCGTACGAGTATGTACGGACAAGTACGTACCTAGACCCTCGGATTGATCTCGGTCCCGGGCCATCCATGAGCATGGGGGAGGGACATCTAACTACGGACTTGGGGATCATGAGATCTGCATGTCGTTCCTGTCCACAGGGAACCGGACTGGGGTTGGCTACACTCGGTCGTTCGTTCGTCCGTCGACGTTCATCATTCCCCCGCCTGCGCCTCCCCCAGATCAAAAGATCACTACCAGGTAACGTGGACATTGTACTACAGCACTGATCAAATCACGTTCGTTCGAGGCTCAGTCAGTCGTACCTGTTGTACGAGTAGATGGTGAATGGTCTCTGGCCTCGATATCCGGACACCCCTCGGAGGTACGGAATCAGCGTTCCGAGCGCAACCGACATAACAGTGGGATACAGCCAGACATACCAGGTACATATGCACGTTACGCAGATACCAGACCAGATCTCTTGTATTTGAGATTCTGCGTGGACATATCTCGGATGTAAACAAACACCAACTATCGCTCGCGATGGTGACGATCTTCGATCTCCAATGACCTCAATATTGTGTTTCTCCGCGCCGTCTCGTGATAACTGTTCCCTTCGTACGAGGACGAAGGGATTTCGTTGCCGAGGTGCGTGAATCCAGACTTGCTTGTCGTGAGTAAATTGTATCGCATCACATCGCATCACCACGGATTGTATCGAACTGCACCGCATGGTACGACACCAAACCCTCACAATCGTCATCGTAGGATCTACATCTCCATCATCTCACGCCCTCGCACCACCCGTCGTCATACTCCCATCGCTTTCCCCTGGAAAACCACGAGCATCAAGAGATCTAATCTCCATAGCCCAAACTCCGACCGCCCGACCGACCGAACGAACGAACGACTCGACTGATCGACCGGTCTGCCTCGGCACAGAGTTTGCGCCACACAACGCCAGGAACAACAAGGTCAACGCACCAGCCACACCGCATCCCTGTCCGACCGGCCGGATAGTCGAATACGACGGACGACGATAGTTACGAAAAGACTGCGAAGAAGAATTTTCCTTTCCCCTTCCCGCTGTATGATATTTCGTAAACCTCACTAATGAGCAACAGCAGAGCGGGCCGGAAAACCCATCGACAATCCATCCCTAGCACTCCCGCTCTAAGCGAGTTGGACAGAAAAAAATGCGGTTTTCTGTGTATGTAATTTTTACGTCCAAGTGGGTCGAAGAATACAAAATAGAGAGCGACCCACAAACAACGGGACGAGAGGGTCCCACTGTTGCATGGCGCTGTCATCGGCGTAGGGCAGGTAGAAAATTTTCTCAGCTGGAAATGGGTGGGGGATTAGTGGTGGAAAAGAGATTTTTTTTTTGCTTGTGAATTTCAAAGCAAGGCGTACGGGGAATGAGGAAGAAAAAAATCATCGTGAGTACCCGCTTGGGCTTCGGACCTAGAATTTTTGAATTTTGGGCTTGGAGTTGGGTTTGAGGTGAGTTGGACTCGGAGTTTTGGAGGAAATGGCATGGAAGAGACTTCGTGCTGGTTTTTCTTTCCTTTTTGAAAGGATGAGGATATTCGTATATGAAGTTGTAGTTAAAGCATCATAAATTGCACATATATATAAATTATAATAACACTTGCTCGACACCGAACATCTACAGCAGAAAGATACATCGTGTTGCCATTCTGCTACAATCCCTATGCCCAAACCCTCTCACACCGCAACATTCAACCCAACACACCCCTCCTCATCCCCATCGCGCGTGCAAAGTCTTTTCGCAAGCCAGACCCAGCCAAGACTTCACGATACCCCCCACCCTTACACCGAATCCCCTCCTCTTCATCTTCAAAGTCCAGCCTCACAATACTCCCTCCCCTTCTCGCTTAACAACTCCTTACCTCATCACCCCCTCCCTCCGACGTCAAACATCGAGGTCCCTCCTCCCCTCGGATACGTACTCGCGGCGGTGTCAATCCGTGAATAAGGCGCGGTAGTGGTAATTTACAACCGTTACACCTCTACTGCACGAACGCAACACGTTATTCCGCAACGGGGCAGGGAGACGGCCAAGCTGTGTATCATCGATCGCGGGACAGAGGTGTGGTTGTTCCGGCGGCCGGAATCCTGCGGATAGTCGAGGTCGCGTAGGGTGTAGACGTGCATGTTACTTCCACATATACATGCACGATAGTGTGGCGTGAATATGCGAGTGTGTTGATGTGAGGTTATGTTGATACACATTGTGATGTTTGCTGCTTGCTGAGGATTAATGTTCTTTATTCATTTTGTTCTCATTGTTGTTCTTGGGGATTGCTTTCGAGGCGGGCTGGCGGAAACGTACTACCGCGGAAACGTACAGCGGCAGCAGCGAGCATTCACGACGTAGACAGGCAGGTTACACAGGAGAGTGTCACTTGGTAGACCAGTTTTAAATTTTTCGCTATGACATGTAATCCGAAATTACGCACAAACTAATTAACAATCGCATACCATGACACTACCGAGATGGGAGAGAAAAAGAAAGAAAGAACAGACGTACCCATCGACCTCAAGCTTTACCATTTCGAACAAGGAGAGGGAGGAACAAGAGATGGAAGGAGAAAAAGCTAATCTTGAATAATCCGCATTAACGCACCGCACAGAATCTATCCCTGCCACACATCACCACCTAACATCGCGCAGGCGCACGCAGGGACCGACACGATTGGACGGGAAAAAAAGAGGAAGATGTTCGCTCGCTGTAACTTTGTCGCGATAGGGTTGATTGAATCTCGATTGAATGATTGCTGAATGACTCGCTCGCTTGATGCCGTGACCGGACTCTCGTTACATGGAGGATTTTCCCCTTCTGAGAGAGAGGCTTCTCGTATATGCATGCAAGATTGGGGGAGATTAGATACATAATCTTGGTATGCATCTTTCTCTCTTCCTATCTTGTGTCTTGTGTGTATGTGGCTAGAGGATGCGTTGATCGCAGAGCTTGTGAGATTGTGGATAAGATAGGGTCCAGTATGGGATTGCATTGCTTCGTTCAGTTAGTTTGGATCGGACATCGAGATTCGATCAAATTCGGGTAAAGTTAAATGTAACGATGCGCTGGATTAAGATGAGAAACTCATATGGAAGATGGGAGCCATGATGTAGATCGCTCGCGAGGTCGCACCGCGCGCGCGGTGCTGCGGTATCTCGGACTATGATCAATGATGTTCATGTCTCTTGATGTTTCGTACACGGTGTGCGGCGTTGTTTGAATCGCAATCAGTTCCAACTATATCTAAGAAACAAACCTGCTTGTACGCGGCACAAGAGGAATTGTGTACCGAGTGTCAACCACCGACTCCGTGAAGGCGTAGACCCGGTTTCGTTGAAGGTACTGTGTAATGCCAATACCGTATAACGCCAACGCGTACAATGCTGGAGTCGATCCTGTAAAGTCGTCACCATAGTGCCTGTGGTATTGACACACGTTCCCTCTTATCACTAAATTCGACGCCATTATCTGCCATAAGGCTGGTGCTCTCAACTCGAGCCAGCATTTAAGCCGAAGTCTTCTATCCGATTGGTAATTCACCATGGTGCGAAGAAGCATAGCTGTATGCATGGAGGGTTCTAGCGTGCTTGCTTGTCATGTGGAGACGTGGGGATCCCATAGCATTATCTCGTAGTGCAGCATAGTGTAATGTAGTGCAGTATCTCCGCGAGTTCAGCCAGTGGTTTGTCAGACGAAAAGGTTCACACATCTCCTCGGCCAAGGTAGACGGAGTGGGAGAGAGACAAGGCTTGGGTCTATGATTATCCTTTGTCGGTGTAGTCTTCCCGTGGCATGCATGTGGGTAAAGTCGGTGGGCAGGTATAGGGAAAAGCGACCGAGCATAGCGCAGCATTGAGAGGGTGTTGCAGTCACTTTTTCGCTTCGACCTATGGTTTACCGCGCGGGAGGGCAGGGCAGACAAGACCAGGCGTGAGTGTGGATGCGCGTTGTATTGGTGGATTGATTTGAAACCTGGACGTTGAGTTGAGTGGACGTCATGAAGGGTGCTTACTGAGAATGAGGTTATCGACCAGAAAGGATAGGGCGCGGGCGTGGATGAACAGGGGTATGGACGGAAGCCATGGCCGTAGGTAGACAGTTCAGGTCGGTATGCTGGGAAAGGAAAGACAAGACGGTGCGTATGCATGTCGTCGACGTAGCAGAGATTATTTCTTCCTATCGAGCATTGATTCGGCGCCTTCCGAGTGTAAATTATCCTTGTCTGCCTCCACAGAACGTTTAAGCATGTCTGTAATCAGAGTAAGCGAGCAGCCGGTGGGAGAGTTCCGCATCCTTTCTGTGCATCGCCGGTCGATTTGAGGTTGGTATGACCGTCTAGTGTGATGTTTGTCATGGTCTTGGTTTTTCGGAGAGTATCAACAACATTGCGCAATCTTCCCAGTGATGGCTTGGAGCGTATTTTTGTCATATGCCACTTTTGGATCTGAAGGAGCGGGTGGTGAGTCGCGGAACCGTGGTATGTGCGGAGGTGCGTTCGATGGCTGGATGACTGATGCAGATGTGGAGTGGGTTTATGAGCGGTTGAGGGACAAATGTGGATTAGAGGGTGCGGGAAGCGGCCAGCTACGGTTCTTTGCGAGGACTTTCCCACCAACCTTGTACAAGTACGCGAGAGGAGGCAGGGTAGCCTTTCTGGAATAAAACAAGATTCTTCCATGAGTGGGGCAGAAGCCTTCGATAGTCCTTCCATGATCCTTCTACGAGTGGGTCCCCAGCCTTCTAGAGACCTTCCACGAGTGGGGTGGTTGCGTTGCGATATTTCTTCCGTGGACAAATCCACAGGGCTGTTGGGTGGTGACGAGGTTTTCCTGCGTATACGAGGTAGTATTTACCCTACGCGAGTGGAGATGACGGGCCGCTGTGGTTCGTTCTGCGTGCAACTCTCATTGTTCTCACATTGGTGCTCAATGCTCTGATGTCTTTGACGAAAGCGATCCAATGCGATCGGTCGGCACCATCCATTCCGCCCTACCAGCCCTAAAGCGACGCAGGTGTTACGTTTGTCTTGTTTATTTCAAGTCGAGGAATCCCCACCGATGGTCTAGGCTGATGTACCCCCTCTCCTGAATGGGATCGAAAGATGGGTAAAAGCGGCCGAGAAAAAGTCAAGATTCACTTTGACGCTGCCGACAACCGCCTCGTCTGTTCCAGAATAAATGCCGGAGCGAACACGTCATATTATCTAACATACACAATAGTAGGAAGAAGGAAATATTCATTAGTCATCTTTTGCACCTACAAAAGATGAGTGTCGTGAATTTCTTGCGCCCGCGGGCTTGTATGGCTTGACGGCGGCGATGGGTTTGAGGAAGGGCTCGAAGTCGATTGTTTCTCCGAGAAAAATCTTGTGTTCGTCATCAGGCCCACGACATCGTCTTTGTCAATTTGTGGACTCAGCATGCCTGCTCCATCGGCACCATCCATTTGCGCACCCTTCGCAACGCCCATCTTTATCCAGAGCCTCGAGACTTCGTCATCGAATAGCATTGGTACCCAGAGGCATTTTTTCATTCTATCAAGCAATTCTTGCGCAGTCGGCTTGTTGTCAAGGCCAGTATCAGGAAAGATCAGTGGGCAGTAGTGGAAGAACGATCCCGCTTGGCTTGATCCCTGGGCTGCCATTTCTCCCAAAGTCAATGTCCACAGCAGCAGTTCCTGGCTCTTGGCCCAGCGAAAGATTGTCTCTCGCGCCAAAGACTCGCGCAACTTTTTGACGGTCGTAACTATCATGGCTCGGTACGATGGATCAAATGGCTGGGACGTCTTGACCAGGAAGATGATCAATGCTAGGCACACACTCTGATCAATGGGAGTACGCTCTTCGCCTAGGGGAAGCGCTTCAGAGTACCAAGTGAACAACCGATACTGAAGCAGACAGCTGTGCTTTTGAAGCTCCAATGGGTCAACTGGGCACTTGCTATCGTCGTACCAGGCAGACAGATCCCCCGTGAAGACAACGATGTCGCCGATGATGATCTGAAGGAGGTCATCGAGTTTGAGGTCACGGAAGGCACGAAGCACTCGAGCCGATGATGGACGTTGTCGGAAGGAAGGAAGGTCATAGTTTTGTGGACGCCCGTTTCCGTCGAGCAATGCGGCGTACGGAGGCTGGAACGTGGAGATTGAATGTGCCATGCTATGCCTATAACTGCGTTAGTGATTTTGAATAATTGGACAGTAGCAACGCTCGATCTGTATACGCGCGGCTGTGCCGCATTACAGGGCGGAAGGTGAACAGATCGCGCCGATCCGTAGGCTTTGAGCATGCAAGGTGTTCATCATCGGAAGTTAAGGCCGCCAATGAGAAGCCTTAATCAGACGTCTAGTGGAGTCTGGCTCGCGATTGAAGGCCAGGATCGCTAGCCTCCGCCTGAAAATAGGGTTCTGTGGCATCATAGAAGTGCATTGAACGGTGAGACCTACATGAGAAGGAAAATCTGCAAATTTCTGTTGGAAGAAAAGCTTGAAAGTCCACCTCTTTGGTCGATCATGTTCTCCAGACCTTTTCGGTGCCAGGCTCGCTGGTGATCACTGTAATCAGGATTCATGGTACCTGGAATGATCTGACTTTCTTCCAGACATAGGAGCATAAAGACTGCGGCAATGTTATCGTCGTGGATCTGTGCATGAGCATCGTTCATCAATTGGTGGATCGCGGCGATGGTCAGTATTTTGTACCGAAGCGTATCGCTATTGTTGAGCACGCCCATGGATTGGAGCTGAAGCGCACTGGTTGTTATCACCGCGTAGATGTAAGGTGCGCTCGTCGCATTCTTCAGCGAGTCAACTACCCATTTAGCGTTCGCTACCAGTGATGATTGGTGCAAATCCACAGGAACCAGCCGAGGAGAGATGATTGATACAACTACACACTGCGTTTCAATATGCATTCTGTGAGATAGTGATTGGATGCCTTACAGTGCTCGAGCAATGAGCTCATCTTGTGATCAGTCTGCACAGGTAGACTGTCAAATGGATCCATCGTCCCCAGAGCGAATCCGTCCTGGCGGGACGATATTGTTGGTGACGGAAGGCATCCGATTCCACGACAATCCGGATCATCGCAACCGCGACGATGCCTTGGGCGGGATATTACATGTGCTCGGCTGCTTCTTCTGCTGTTGGTACTCAAGCTGCTGTTTCTGCTGTTTCTGCCTGAGCTGACGGGCGACACGAGGCTCAGGGCACTCCTTGCATCGGGACTCCTCGTGTCAGAAGAGCTCCAATATTCAAAGTTCAGAAACGAAGACTCGCCGGCGGGCTGAGTCTCGTGAGGTACGAACCCCTGGTAGGGAGCCTCGTTATCCTCATCATCCGCGGGGGGACTCTTCGAAGCCTTCATGCGGGTGCTCCAGGGCTTGGATCGACGCGCCTGGTGCATGACGAAAGACCTTACGGCCTTATCAGGTTTGGCATTCACTCCATGATCCGAGGAGTCGATGAACATGAACTTCATAGGCTGGGGCTTCTTGCCAGACCGGCGACCCCCTTTGTGACTTCTCTCTTGGCTGCCTGAACTTTCCATGCCGTGAGCATCTCGCCCACCCGGGGAGGGGATCAGAGGAGCCTTGGCGCCGTGTATAAAGTGTAGACTAGATATTTGTATGCGAGGGCGGCTTTAAGCATGCAAGTGGCGTAGTTCAGTGCCGTGTAGTAGGAGGTTGGAGTCCAAAGGGGAAACACATAGTTCGTTGTGAGGGACCGTTCGAACGAGGAGGAGACGATGACGGACGGCCTTGCGCACCGCTAGTCCGCTTTTGGAGAACAGTCACCTCGCTTACCCCGCTAGCTCTAGACCACCAATAGTATCCAGCCACTCGTTCTGTACCGTGATATCAATCTACTCCAATTTTTGTATATCATCCGACCTTAAAATAGTTCGTACCTTCGATTAATTAGCCGAGACAAACGGTGTAAGGAATAAGGCATGCGCTATGCAATTGTTGATATTGTGGCTGGTATCACTTTTGATCGTCTGTCCTATCGTTCTCCCGGTTGCTATGTACCCAGTCTCTCAACGTGCACTCCTCACAAATCCCAACACACCCACGCTATATCCGATCGAACCTCCAATTCTCTCTCTTTCTTTCTTAGCTCCTTCATGCCATTTTCTCAACAAGTCAATGAGTTCCTCGCTGCTGGCTATGACCTCACCATGTATCCTTAAGAAGACACTCATCCTGCGAGACACTACATGTTAGCACTCGATCTTGGGTAGAACACAGTCTATCTGTAGAGCATAGGGATAAGTAAAGGGTATATCATGCACTTACCATGCTTGGACTAGTTCGTAGTCTTTCCTTTCGTCCAATCTCGATGTCAGAGCGAGGATAAAGGTTTGCAGCTCGGTGTACGGTTCCATGGTATCAAGTGTGCGGATGGCGAGATCGGCAGCCGATGGGTTCAAAGACGACAAATAAGACAATATTGGCGTATAATCTTCATCATCGGTAGCTAGAGCAAGCCGCCGAGTGAACTCATTCGTGGAGGTCGCGACCAACGTCTTCGACGTCAGCGATGAAGAAGAGATACGTGACTTGGGCTCCTCCGTAGCGACAGGCAGTGTATCTATCGTTGCAGCGTTCTTCGACTCGATGATAGAAGTTGGCTTCTCTGAGAGCGAGGGAAGGAAAAATGGAGCCTTCTCTGGGGCCTTCGGGGCCTCTTTGGGCTTGTTGCGCGCTCGAATCACGTCGAGATGTAGAAGTGTCTGCCATTTGGCTTTCGGTACAAGACTGAGGGTCGTGATACCTTCGCTCAATTGGTCCATGATCGGGACTGCAATCGCGTCCTCGGCATCATCCTCTACTTCCTCCTCAGTTGCCGCCTCCACTATACCTACACCACCTTCGCCAGAAGTGCTTG
The DNA here is from genome assembly GCA_022813625.1 of Aaosphaeria pasadenensis. Lineage (NCBI taxonomy): Eukaryota > Fungi > Ascomycota > Dothideomycetes > Pleosporales > Aaosphaeria > Aaosphaeria pasadenensis. Next base: position 334,522 of record JAKLMB010000024.1, on the reverse strand, counting down.
GTCCAGTCATGATAGCGATATCGGCATCGGAAATATGACGCGTAGAAACATGCGTGAACAATGATCGATTGGTCCAGATGTCAATTCCTACAGCGTTCTCTTGTGCGGTGGCAAGATACTCTCCTGTCGGAGAGAAAGCAATAGTAGTGCATGGCTGCGGTAATCTCATTGCGTCGATGAGATGACCCGTTGGAAGATCCCACACTCGGACCACAGAGTCCGAGCCAGCAGAGATGATCCATCTGCCATCATTTGAGAATGTGTAGTCAACAGTACGGATCTGACTGTGCGATGAGGATGCCCAGAACTCGCGAATGAGTTTCTTGGTCTCGATGTCAACGACTCGAATAGAGCCGTCATCACAATTGAGAGCTACTAAATCGCTACCGCGGTGGTAACGGAGATTGATGATTTTCGTCATAGGGTACCAGTCAATTTCTATGCAAGTCAGTTCAAGTTTCTTGACAACAACGCAAGGGGAAACTGACCATGAAGAAGCAATCCAGTGCCGAAGTCCCAGAACTGTAATCATTAGCACACGAACGTCATGGTAGACATAGAGACCTTACTTTCAACTTGCCGTCTTCTCCACAGCTGATGATCACCCGATTGAGACTGTCAGTAGCAATGCCAGTAATGGCACCCTTGTGCTTGCCTTGCCCCTTCGTAAATTTTGCCTGTGATGAAAATTCCGAACCAGTGCCAGCCTCTTCTGCATTGAGTTGTTGGATTCTTAGTCGTTTGGCTTCATTCTGCGTCAATGGAGCCGGATATTTCCTGCGATGTTGTCCGGATTGGAGATTGTACATATCCAATGCACCCCCAGCAGATCCGACAAGAGCGAACGTTCCACAAGCAGTGATCGCAACACTCCTGACTTCTGTTCCATCACCGGTGTCGAACGCCCATCTTCCGGCACGCTTGCGGCCCCAAAACCAGGTGCGTGCTGCTTTGTCTCCAGCGTGACCGGTAACAATACTCTCCCAGCCAGTCATATTGACCTCGGGAGCCTTTTTGCCTTTGGGCTTGGTAGCATTGTCCCAGATGCCAGTAACACCGGGCATTGCACCCATTCCGCCATCACGATTGAGTGAGGCCGCAATGCATGTAATGACAGGAGCTTTAAGTTCCTCCAAAGAGCCAGAGCCTCCGTGTGCCTTTGAGCCCGCCATGCCACCATTAAGAAGGCCCATCTTCTTCGCCCGCTTCTGGATGGAGCCCTGTGAGAGTTCAGTGCTCTGCCCGTCGCGTCGTAAACTCCATCCCCATAAGCTCCTGTCTTGGCTTGCGCTGAGCAGCCATTTTCCAGTATCATCTGTGCCGTCGGAGTTGGAAGGCAGGAATCGCAGGTTCGAGACAGGGGCAGAGTGGCCACCGCGGGAATGCAGAATTCGGGGGATGGGTGAGAAGGGTGTGTCGTCAAAGATCCAGCTTTTCAAAGAATTGTCTAAACCACTTGAAATGAGTACAGCCTGGCCAGGCAAAAACTCTATTTTGCTGACGCCGCCACCAATGCCACCGCTCGCAGATGGCGGGGGATTATGTGCACCACGAAGCGTGCCGGTTTTGCGTCCTCCATCATTGAGATCCCAGAAGGTGATATCGCCATTTCCCAGGCTGGCTGTAGCCATAACACCGTCTTTCTGTCCGTCGTCGCCGGCGCCGAGTCCATCTGTGCGGAATGAGATGGACGTTATTGGAGCCTTGCTCGATCCTCCAATATTGAGTCGCATGACCTCCTTATCAAGTCGGACGTTGTGGAGGATGACAGGCCCGGCTTCGTATGCAATCGCGAGGAGGGAAAGTGCAGGAGTCGGCTGGATAGCGGTGACGGCGCCAAAGCTTGATGCTGGTGGCAGCAGAGTATACAGGAGCTTTCCGGTATTCAGGTTCCAGATCTCGACAGATCCGTCTTTCCTGGCCGCGAAGATTTTGTTCAGATATGTCGGCATGGTGCAAATTGCGACAAGCGGGCTTGACGAAATACCCTGTAGAGTAGTGTAATGCTCCAAAGTGGAGGATTTCCAGACCTCAATCGATGTGTGTCCTCGGCCTACAATCCAACTTCCGAAGACAGCGAGTTGAGAGACATTGTGCTTCATTCCCTTTGGGATCTCAAGCTCATTGACCTTCTTTCCGCGCTGATAGACCCAGACACCTCGCGGCGAATGCGCCTCCTGTCCACCCCAAGCAGCAAGGACAAACTTCTTCCATGCCAGCGTACAAGTTATGTCCTCCGGCGTTTGTGGTCTTGTAATGAAGACGAGGTTCAGTCCTCGTTTTAGGTCGTAGGTCTGCAGCGCCCGACCGACAGAAGTTGTGATTTGAAATGTAGTCTTTCCGAGAGGCAGGGACGTAAATGGAACATTTGTGGGAGAGACCAAACCTACTGTCTATATTGCGACGCGGTTGTTAGCTTTTATTTTCAACTACTTGCACAGCTTTCCATACCCTGAACGGAGAAAAGATCTTCGAGCCATGTGCGACTGGCTCATTGGCGGCGACTTCGAGCTTTTGCTTCTTGGCCAAAGGGCCACTGGAGGGCCCTGAGAGATTGGGACCAGACATTGCCGACTAGATTCGTGGAATGTGGAAGACAGAGCACCCACAGCAAATGTTGTTCCAAAGAGCGCGCAAAAGATTTTGTCGGGAGACGGAGATGCGATTAGATTAGATCGCCAAGATGATCGACACAAGGAATCCCGTTCCGGCGAATGAGCACGAAGCTGATGCAGAATAAATAGAGATCTGAATCTTGATCGTTGGCTGCATTCACGATCCTACAGGACATGCTTATTGATGATATCGTTTCTACTCATATTGGGGTGGTTTCCACGGCTAGGGGCCCTTCAAGTTTCCCTCTCATCCGTCCGTCGGACCCGGAGTAGGGCGGTACTGGTCACATAACCACTCCCTCGAACAAATTAAGAAGGTAACAGAATTGCGGGCTGATACTTGGTAATGATTGATATTTACCAATGGCCGTAGACACAAAACGTCTTAATCCATTGTTGGTGCATGGATTCGGATCACTTGCTTGAAATGCCCATTCATGGTTGGTGAACTTGGTGTAGCTTCTTATCTACCTAACGAGATAAATTAGTCGTGTATCTCAGACTTGGTAGATACCTAGACAATAACCATTTCACTGTTGTAATGACCTCGAGATAAAATTCAACAATTCATTATCTATACAAGCCATTCACTTCCAACTATTTCGGACACATTGCACACCAAGACGCCCCAATCCCCCCCGCTCGCTCGCCTAAGTTTCAAGGTACGTTAGTTAGATACGAGTAGGTTGTCTACAAGTACTTAACTAAGTACTGTTCATAGATACATACGTACGTCATTGACGCCCGCTTGTACACCGCCCACCATTTTCTTGGGTGATTAATACCTGTACTGATGCCGAATCAAATCGAATCAAATCAGATCACACCTTTCCTTTCCTTACTCGTTATACTAACTACCATTTATAGTTCCCCCCTTGGCCCTGGGACTCGGAGTGATTAATTAAATACTCGCTTGTTCCCAGAAAAACAAACTCCAGGAAATTCCAGCCACACCAAAGCACCGACAGCACGGGCGACATCCTCAATCGCTTCGCAGAGCCACATGGAAAACCTCTCCCTCTCTCGCACACATAGCGCAGAGAACTCGCGATCATGGACCTCCCAACACCCACTTGCCTCTTCAGCCAGCGGTTCCACTCCGGCAAGTCGCAAGGCTCGGTCGTCGGAGCCGGAAACAGGTGGCTCCAATGTCGAACGAGCCAGCGTTAGCCTACCACCAAGAGTCAGGCAGTATCCCGCTAGACGTCCCTCTAAAGCAGAGAGTCTTTTCGACACCATCACTGCCCTGAGAGGCGGCTCTGCCATTGACGAAGAATTTGACTCCACCACTCCCACCCTCGAGTCCCTACGTTCCGAGGCCCATCCCTCCGCAAAGACCCACGCCACCCCGGACTCCTCAGGCCGCACAAGGTCGGACGCAGATGTCGAGTCCAATCGCATGTCATTTTCCTCTCTGTATTCACTAGGATCTGCCATAATGAATAACGCTAGGGGATTGAGCGGTCCCAGTTCGGTCGCGGAATCAGAGCCAGAGGGTATTTCTACAAGTGCTACTTCCCTTTCATCTATTGTTCCGCTGCATCCATGCGAAGCAATGAATACTGACACCGGCTCAGGCAAAGACTTAGGCAAAACTGATGGCCCTTCGCAAGGCACAACGACTGCCGCATCTTCCCTCTCGGTCACCACCTCGAGCCACAATGGCAGTCTCGCTCCAAACGTATCTCCTACCCAGCTCCTCTTCCCTCCTGGCGGCAAGGACGGCACCACCCATTCCCCGCAGATTGCCACAAGCCCCACAACGAACAGCAACAATAACAATTCCACCACCACTCCTTCTTCTCAGGCTCAAGCCGGTCAACCAGCTGCTCGTGCCGACAACACACACGCTAGGCGCTCGAGGAGTCGGACAACGGCACAGAGACGGATCAGTGGAAGTACTGCCGCAAGTAGTCCTGCGAGCAGGGACTTCCGCGAACCAAGGAAGCCAACGAAGGGAATAATTGGTGTTTGTGCCCTCGAATCTAAAGCTCGAAGTAAGCCAGCACGCAACATCTTTGGCAAACTTGTAGACGAATTCGAGGTCAAGATCTTTGGGGACAAGATCATCCTGGACGAAGCCGTTGAAAATTGGCCAGTCTGCGACTTTCTGATCTCCTTCTTCTCCGATGGCTTCCCTCTAGACAAGGCCATTGCTTACGCGCGCTTGCGGAAGCCATTCTGTGTCAATGACCTACCAATGCAACAAGTTCTCTGGGATCGACGTCTGTGTCTGCAAATTCTGGATCAGCTGAAAGTGCCCACGCCGGACAGAGTGGAAGTTAGTCGAGATGGAGGCCCCAAGCTGGCCTCCCCTGAATTTGCCAAAATCCTGCACGACCGAACGGGCATCACCTTACCGGGAGCTTCTGACGGTACTGGTGGAGGTGTTGCGCCACCGCAACAAGTCGAAATGCTGGACGATAATAACGCTATTCGTGTCGATGGTGTCGTGCTGACGAAGCCATTCGTGGAGAAGCCCGTGAGCGGTGAGGATCATAACATCAATATCTACTTTCACAAGGCAGATGGTGGAGGTGGCAGGCGATTGTTTCGAAAGGTCAACAATAAGAGCTCGGAGAAAGATGATACCCTGGATGTCCCACGATCTATCACTGATCCCACGAGCAGCTACATATACGAGCAGTTCCTGCAAGTCGAAAATGCCGAAGATGTCAAGGCCTACACCGTTGGACCCAACTTTTGCCACGCAGAGACAAGAAAATCTCCTGTCGTGGATGGACTTGTTAAGCGCAACCCCAGCGGGAAAGAAGTCCGTTACGTTACGAAATTGAGCGATGCTGAGGCGTCAATGGCCTCGAGAATATCCGAAGGGTTCGGACAGCGCGTGTGTGGATTTGACCTGCTCCGTTGTGGTGATCGTAGCTACGTGATTGACGTCAACGGTTGGAGTTTTGTCAAGGATAACGGTGATTATTACGACAAAGCTGCGCAGATTCTCAAGGAGATGTTCGAGAAGGAAATACAGCGCAAACAACGCAAGAGCACCTCATCGGCTGTAGTGGACGATGTCATTGACATGCCGGAGAAGAACTCTTCTGAATCGTCACGGAAGAACACAGGTAGCCACCGACAGGCACTGAAAGGTATCTTCAAATCACCCAGCATGTCAAAACTCGCAGGCCATCATCCACACATTCGATCAGGCCATAATTCAGGGAATGCAACGTCTTCACCGGAGGGCTCAATCAGCAACACTCCGATTACTGCCAGTCCCAGTTTCGAGAAATCGTATGGGAATAACGTGACAAGTGCTCCGAGTATCCCAAGGTCAGAGCCGGATCTAGTGTTACCTCCAGCCATCCAAGAGGATGACCAGCAATCAGAGGTTCAACATTCGCAGTCGGACGATCAGGTCAATGTACCGCCGCCAGCCTCCAAAGCACAGTGGAAGCTCAAAGGAGTTGTGTCCGTCATTCGGCACGCAGATCGCACACCGAAGCAAAAGTTCAAATACACTTTTCACACAAAACCTTTCGTCGATCTGCTCAAAGGCCATGATCAAGAGGTTCTGCTGATTGGAGAAGCTGCCCTGCAGAGTGTTAGCAACGCGGTCAAGGTTGCTATCAAAGAAGGCGTGGAAGACCCAAAGAAACTGCGTGAGCTACGGATCGTTCTTAGTAAGAAAGGAAGCTGGCCGGGCACCAAAGTCCAAATCAAGCCAATGTTCCGGAAGAGGAGGAAAGAGGAGATGCTCCCAGGACAGGAAGTTGAGGACTCTCCGGACAGACAAAGGTCGAACTCTACGGTTGATCCAGCAGACATCAATTTGGCCCAGAAGAGAAGCGATTCCATGTCAGGTGTCACGATGTCCCGTATTTCGGCGGCTGAGAACAACTTGATTCTGGACAAATTGCAGTTGATTATCAAGTGGGGTGGAGAGCCCACCCATTCTGCTCGCCATCAAGCCCAAGATATGGCTACCAACTTCCGCAACGATCTGTTGCTGATGAACAGAGATGTTCTCGACGACGTGTCGATCTTCAGCAGCTCCGAGCGGCGTGTTACTACGAGTGCTCAGATCTTTGCAGCTAAGTTTCTTGATCGAGACCACTTCCCCGACGAGAATATCTCGATCCGGAAGGACCTTCTTGACGATTCGAACGCTGCCAAGGATGTCATGGACAAAGTAAAGAAGAAGCTTAAGACTCTTCTTCGGGAAGGCGACAAAGCCCCTCCTCAATTTGTCTGGCCTAAGGACACTCCTGAGCCCGCTGTTGTTGGCAGACAGGTTGTTGAACTGATGAGGTTCCACCAGCGAGTTATGAACTATAACTTTAAAAAGATCGAATCCGGTGCAGTCTCATCCCTACACGCTATTGCAAGCCCTTCTAATGATTCATCAAATTCAGGACAACCGCAGGCTTCATCAATCGACAATATCCAGAAGCGTTGGTGTATTAGTGGCGAGGGGCCAGAGCTCTTTAGAGAGCGCTGGGAGAAGCTTTTCAAGGAGTTCGGCGATGCTGAAAAGGTAGACCCAAGCAAGATTTCGGAACTCTATGATACGATGAAGTTTGACGCACTCCACAACCGACCTTTCCTTGAATGGGTATTCACGCCTGATCAGAACTTCCTCGACGAAGAAGCAGTATCGGAGAATGTATCGAGGCAGCCATCGGTAGACAGTCAAATGAAACGGCCCATGCCTGCCGAGCAGATCAAGAACGAGACGAGAGACATGCCAGCCGAAAAGCCAGTCGAAAAGGGACCAGAGAAAGCTCCCGAACGTGTCAACATTGCACAGCGCATGGGCTTCAGGAGGAAATCCGAGATTGCCATTAAGCCTGCTGAGATTCCTAGCTATCCGCATGAATCGTACTTCAAGCTTTTCACCGGAGCAACCAGCAGCGCAGGCAACAAAGCCCAAGTTGATGCACGACTGGTCAAGCTTCGCGAGATGTATCATCTTTGCAAGGTCCTCTTTGACTACATCGGCCCTCAGGAGTATGGAATTGAAAGCGAAGAAAAGCTCGAAATTGGTCTGCTCACGTCTCTTCCCCTTTTGAAAGAGATCGTAGAAGACCTTGAGGAACTGCAGGCTTCGGATGCGCCAAAGTGCTTCTTCTATTTCACCAAGGAATCCCACATCTATACTCTACTCAATTGCATTCTCGAGGGCGGCATCAACACGAAGATTGAGCGCAATGCCATACCCGAGCTTGATTACCTATCTCAGATCGGATTCGAACTGTATGAATCCGAGAACACGACTACTGACAACTCGCCACACACTTTCAACTATAGCATTCGTATCACGCTCTCGCCGGGATGCCATGCGTTTGCACCACTTGATATGTACGTTCCTTCTTCCCCTCCTGCACCGTATTGAATCTTTACTTATTATATAGACAACTCGACTCTCGCCACATGATCGGCTTCTCCCCACGACGCAGCCTCACCGCCCACCACGATTGGAAGGAAGTCCTCGAGACCCTCCGTGCGAAGTTCCACACGTATGTCATTGACCTCCCCCGATGTCTCTTCCGTCCTTCTAACCCTCCCTCCCAGCGTGAAACTCCCCAAATCGTTCGTCGCCATCAATCTCAGCGAAAAGATGCCCGACGTCTTCGGTCTCGACCAGGAGCGGGAGAAAGATGCAGCCGCCGCCGCAGCGTCAAAAGCCGCACAGGACAGTTTCGAAACGCCATTGCCCAGTCCCGGCATTGACAGCAGCAACAACAACGCCACGAAGCAGTTAGCTTCGGATGTACAGAGCAAGCCCATGGAAGATGTACAGGAATAGACTAGACAGTCAGCGCCGATTATGTTTCATGCATAGCATGTTATCAAGCTTCGTATATACTTAGCGGTGGGATAGGCAGGTTGTGCCATGACGAGAAGTGGATAGAGAATTCCTAGAGACGTAGACATACGCTTGAATAGATCAATGCTTGTATCGATCCAACGATGTTTCCCTTTCACCTCAAGTTGAAGTCGTTCGCCCCGGTCAGACGTTGCAGGTGAGAAGGACGTTGATATCCGAGTGAGAGTGAGTTGTAGGGCAGGAGGTGACCAAGGAGAATGAGAAGTGTGCAACATATTAAATTAAACAACTTATGGATTCAATTCCGTTTGTTCAAGGAGGCTTGAGTTTTGAGTTGTAAATTTTTGTGCTTGCGCTGAGGAGACACATTATATATTGTATATTCTACTGGCATGGAATTGCTCCTGAGCCCAATGCTTGCAGGTTGGAGTATTTGTGGCATAGTAAGTTTTCATTTTTGCGTTGATTGGCTGAGCTGCACGATACGGGGTATGTATTGATTGTCCTAGGGGGTGGTCCGAAGAATAGTCAGACAACGCCTAGCATGTACATACCGTGGAGAAAACGCATATGTCACGTTGTGACCGGCCTGAAGAGGTGCTTGCTTTCTGTAAGCTACCTAACCCGTCTATGAGGGTTTCTAGATCGCGGAGAAAGGAATTGGGTTGGTGGATTTGTCCCTACAATTGTGATCGAATTGATTGGAACTCGGATACCAATAATAGTTATCAGAATTGGCTGGATAGTTGTAGGATTTGGTAGGATAGTTATCAGAATCGGTTGGATTTACACTTGCAATAGGAATCAAAAACAATCGAATGGTATAGTTAGTGCATTTGATCCTATAGGCATACTCCCATTATTTTCGAAATTTGAATATATATCATCCGTAGATATTGAGTGAACTGCTAGTAGTCATATGACACACGGAGCCATCAATGTTGACATCGGAGAAGCCCCACCACCGACTGAGCTCCGCAACTCAAAGAAACCGACCGCGGCTGTGCCTCACAGCCGTGCCCCCCCACCAACCACCATCGACCTCCCACACAAAGCATTGTCACCGCAACCATGTTCACAGGTCTCGTTGAGATAATAGGCAGTACGTACCCCCACAATTCCCATATCCTCGACACATTTCACATCAGATCATTGACATAATGCCCCAGCCGTCACTGCCCTCGAGCAACTCGACGAGTCCTCCTCCGGAGGCGGCGGCACGTCCCTGACGATCGGGCACGCGCAGGACATTCTCGGCGATGCGAACCTGGGCGATAGTATAAGTGTCAATGGTATGTCTAGCTACATATCCCCTCGCGCTCTCTCACTCCCCTATTCACGGTTCTTACTTGCGATGTATAGGAACATGCCTCACGGTGACCGAGTTCGACAAGACGTCCTTCAAAGTCGGCGTCGCGCCCGAGACGCTGCGGCGCACGAACCTGGGCGACTTGAAGCAGGGCTCGAAGGTGAATCTCGAGCGTGCGGTGTCGGCGTCTACGCGCATGGGTGGGCATATGGTTCAAGGTAGGCGTCCCGGGTGGTGGTTTAATACTTCAGGCGGTGGTTGAGTTAGACTGAGTATGTACTGATGGTGTTTGATAGGGCACGTTGACACGATAGCGAGCATAGAGTCCGTGACGCCGGACGGGAATGCGCTCACGTTCCGGTTCAAGCCGCGGGACCCCGCTGTGTTGCGGTACATTGTCGAGAAGGGGTTCATAACGGTAGACGGGGCGAGTTTGACGGTCACGAAGGTCGAAGATGGTCCACAGGGGTGGTGGGAGGTTATGTTGATTGCGTATACGCAAGAGAAGGTCGTCACGGCGGCTAAGAAGCCAGGGGAGCATGTCAACGTTGAGGTCGATCAGGTTGGCAAGTATGTGGAGAAGAGTGTTACTGGGTACTTCGAGGGCACGGCGAACGGAGAGTTTGCTATACTCGAGAAGATGGTCTCGAGGCTTGTGGATGAGAAGCTCAAGGCATTGGGCAAATAAGATGGGGGATGTGGAAATGGTAGCCGGCATACGGCACCGTTTGATATACACTTACCTGAAGCAACTTAAGGTCGTCGGATAACAAGGCAAGGCTTGCCGAGATCTTGTAGAGTTTCGGCAGGAGAAGCAAACAATGAAGTCTGGGGGCTACAAACCTGACCATAGAGAAAGCCCAAAGAGACGGAGTATCAGGGTGTTGGCGATTCGGGGATGAATGCCTAGTGGATGGATGTGGTGGCTCGTGAATGAAGAAGTGAGGCGCAGCCCTCCCTCCCTGGCTGGCTCCCTACATCCAGCAAACGCCATATAAACTCAAATCTATCCACGCTCAATGTTTGTTTGCTTTGACTTTTGCTTCTCTCCTTATTCCGTATTGCTGTCTATTTTTCGAAGCCATCTGCTGCTGTCATACCATGATCTATATCGGGCTTTTTCGTTTAGCATATGCCGAGTATGGAGGTTGCTGCCTGGGAGCATATGCACCTTTCCCTCATCTTGCATACTCGACCCGACTGACCGACTGAACTGACATGCAAGAAAGGAATGTTGCTCGAATCAGAAGATGAGACGTTTCCCATCTCACCACTCCACTTGGCCACTGTACAAGAACAAACGCAACACGAGCATACGACTCGATCAGGCAGACATGTCTGTTAATTAAGAAGCTAAATGCTCGACGCCGCCAAAGGCAGCAACTATTCTTGGTGGATCCAGACGAATTAACTATTGTATCGAATATGCGATGATCTCTGGTCTGGTCAAGGCCCTGGTCTGGCCCTACGGCTCTTCGTCGCTGGAATCGGATCAGCACCTAATGTTTTGCGCCGCACGGGAAAAGCCATCGTCCACGCCATGCCACCATTGCCGCAGATTGCTCGGTCCACGACATGCACGAGGGTCAGAAAGAGACGGAATTCAGGATTCAATGCAGAAAAAATTGATCAAGGACAAGGACAAGACGATGCGGGAAGAGTAAAGCTTTGTAAAGGGTGGGGGCCAAAACGAAAGATCATGATCAAAGATGCCCAAAAAAGGAGGAGAATATTAATAAGTTACGCACGAAGCAAAGGGACAAAAGAGGAGACAAGACAGCAGAGAGTAGGAATTGGGAACTGGAGAGTGGAAAATGGATGCTAATAGAAGTGGAGAGGCTGCGGCTAAGATGAGGATGCAGCGAGAAAGTGTAGGGAGGTTTTAGGTTCGGGCATAATTTATCTATTGGCCTGCTGCTGCTGTTGCTGCTGCACTCCTCAGTCCTCACACCTCACCACTTCTTCCCTCCGCACGCACCTTTGATCCTCGACCACGTCAAGGGCACGTTACCCTACATAGACTGCTCCGTCCGTTTTTCAGCCTTGTCGCCTCGTCAGGTTTTTTTTCTCCTCATCGACCTCTCTTCCCCCAATCTCGCCTTTTTCTTTTCTTTTATCAGTCGGTTCATCTTCCTGCCCAACACTTCGGAGGATGCGACTCGCCATTTTCCTTACCCCTCGCTAAGACGATTCGCGAATCAGATACGCGCGACTCCACCATGGACTGGAGACTGCTCGACTACGCCAAAGCCGCCGAGGACGTGGCTTCTGGGCTCTATGTCTTCAAGGATGAGGTCCCTCAGTATGCCAAAGAGATCACGGGAGACATGGCCGAGCTGTGGGCCATCTCCAATGCCCTCCACACCCTCGATGAGGGGCTGGCCTTGTCCAGCTATGGCAGATGGTCAGGCCGCATTCTGAGAGACCTCGAACCTTTACTTCGGAGTCTGTCTTACACGCTGGACGATATCCGCGATATGTTCAGTAGATCAAAGAAGTCAGCTCCACTTCCTGGAGCCTTCCCCGGAACTCCTCCGTATCCCCGTATTTGGTCCAAGGCATGTGACAACTTTGAGGCTGAAGGTATCAACCTGCCATTGCGGCTGCAATACTACCGCGGCTATCTCCAAGGATTGTATGACATCTTGAAAGGGTAAGATTGTGTAGTCCTCTGTATGCTCTCTGGTCAATTCTGATCGTGCATAGTGCACCGAACGACGACGAGGTGGACCAAATCAGACCAAAGCTTCATCGTCTGCTGAGAAGACAAGAACCAAAACCCGCTGAAGCTCCACCACCTCCACCCCCTCCACCGCCGCCACCTCCTCCTCCTGTAGAGACATATTTCAGCAGACTGAACATTGGAGATCCTAGCCCTTATGGTATGACCCCCCTATTCTTTCTATTTCTACTCCATGTGTCTGTGCATTCGCCTATGACGTATCTTCCTACAAGATCCAGAGCTTAGTATTCATATAATTCTGCCTCGATACCTTTTCAATAATTACCAGCCCTATTAACCAAACTGTAGGGCATGCACAAACGCCTATGCCGAATCCTCCATCGCAGCCTCGACCAAAGATTCATAAAAATCCAACCTATCCTTCAGCATATGGTGGACACTACGATGTCCACCCAACCGCGCATCCTCCACCACCTCCTCCTCCACCACCGCCGCCGCCGCCGCCTCCTCCTCCACCTCCACCTCCACAGCACCAGGGCCAGCCGATGTACTCTCATGTTCCAGCTGGCCACATGTATCCACCTCCTCCTCCTCCCCCTCCCCCTCCGCCGCCTCCACCACCACCACCGCCACCTCAGGTTGTGTACAGTCACGTCCCGGCCCCTCCAAAACCGCACCAGATTCCACCGCCCCCTCAGCCAAAGCATTCCAAGCGTCATTCTCGAGTCTCTACGCCGGTTTACGGGGAAATTCCCTACGTTCCCCCTGCTGCCCCTGAGGTCCCACAGTCGCCCACGTACTCCACGGCCTCGTCCCAGACGTACTCATCCCATTCCAATGATTCGGGGGGCCCAGTCGCGCATTGGTCCATGAAGATCTTCAACGGCCGCCACGGCAGCACTCCCTTCCAGATCCTCGGCGAGCAGACGAAATGCCTAGGACGAGACCAGCCGCAATCGATCGAACGCCTCGACGCTGAAGGCTTCATCAAAGTGCTCGAACTGCCCTTCGAAGCCACCAACGTCTGGGTCCGCCTCTACTGGCGTCCCGACGATTCCCGCGCGCGCATTCTCTTCCTCACCATGGACGCCGCGGCCCGCAAATTCCGCTACTGCTTCCCGCTGACAGGCCTGAAAGTCCTCCGCACGGAATCCTGCCTCCAGCTCTGCCGCGTCAACCGCGACGACGGCAACCTCGACCTATGGGCGAATCTCCGCTTCATGATCTACGAGCGCATGGTGCTCTTCTACTGCACCCTCGTCGCCATGAAGTCCCAGGACGAAACGAGCACCGCGGAGGGCCTCGAGGACTTCTTCCAGCCGGGCGAGAAGCAAGAGTACGGCGGCGAGATCCAGGACGGCCACATGCTACATGCATTCCGCATCTTCCGCGACCGCGACTCCGGCGGCGTGAGGTTCGAGGTCACCCCTCGGAGGGGCAAGATGAAGACGATTCCTATCTGGACCGCTTTCGTCACGCAGTATATCGGGAATATGAAGTGGATGAAGCTCGTGGGCGACGCGACCATCCAGTTCCGCGACCTACATCCGTATGTATTTTGTGACGGGTATAGGCCTCCTCAGGGCCGGTCGGGCAAGTATCAGCTGCAGTTCACTTCGAGGGAAGGTATGTTTGACGTCCCATCCCCTCTACCATCCCCAATTGACCTCACGAACTAATTTATATCTACGTTAGACGCCTTATACTTCATGGAAACATTCCACAACATCCGAACACGATAGTCAAGCGTCGTCAGTGGCACCGTGACTCCCATCCCCACATTGTGCAATTTATGGTGGCCAGGGAGAACTCCGAAAAAAGAAAAGAGGATAAAGAGCAGAATGATTCTAGGTAGTCAACGAAAACGAAATAATGATAACGACCACACGACCAGTATGATGACTCGCAAATCTTCATTTTTCGTTATTTGTCTTGGAGGGCGGCCTGTGCTAAATGACAATACCCCTCTCCTTTGCTTTTTGATTTTTTGCCGTTTTGTGCGTTAAGTTTTGTTGTGCGAAAATTGAACATCTTCTCTCCGTCTTTGGTTTGTTTTGTTGGCTAGCTTTTTTGGTTTTGGACTTGGGAGGAAATAGGGACAAAATATCATCAGGCAGTTTTTATCATCTCGACTTTCTTTTCATATTGACAACTGTTCTAGCTCGTACAACATGAATCTATCTAACTATCTACAACATTGAACTCAACTATGTTTACAGCTAGCTTATGATACAACAGTTAGTTTTCTCTTTGATGCGGACTCATCCAAGATCGGATGACCGTCTTCCTCACGCCTTTCACCAGACTTCGCAGTCCGGCTCCTAGGCCTTCGACGAAATCTTCCAACATCTCGCGGACGTCCAGACTGTCATCGTCGTATCTAGGCACTTGCAGTACACTCGGATTGGAGCTGACAGGAGGCCAAAGGCCCATGCTGTCGAAAGTGACGTACGGATTCGGTTTCCACTCTGCCCTCTCCATTCCTGTCACCTCTCCAGAACCTCCCTGGTATCCCCCAGACCCCCCTGCACCATTCCCCAGCGCAGACCGAGTCTTCAACCCCCCAATTCCATCGCCAGGAACCCTCCTCCCCCGTCTCCCACCCTCTTTCGACTTCAATCTCAAAACCCCCGGAATCGCCCCAGCAGCCCTAAGACCCTCCATCCCCTCAAACGTAACCCCAGGATTCGGCTTCCACTCGCTCCTCTCCCTCGCCCTCCTCTCCTCCTCGCCCCTCCTCCTCTCCTCCTCGCCCCTCCTCCGCTCCCTCTCGTACGAAAAATGCTCCCATTCGCCTCCCCAGCGTCTCTGCTTCTTCTCACTAACAACAAACGACGCCTCATCTCCTGACTCCCAACTCTTGTGCCGAGGATCCACGAAATGGTGACGTATATCCGTTTGTGTTGCCCCTCCAGAGGAAACCCTGTGACCCGCGGCGCTCCCCATCCACTCGACCGTCGCGTTCGTAACTACTGGCGCGCACGCACCCGCCTTGGGCAGCCCAGCGACACCCCTGCCACTCCTGCTCGTAGTGAATGCCGACATGTCCCGAGCTGCAAACGACATGCGGACGTCTGGGTGCGCGCGGGTGCGAACGTCTGGGGCGTTTGTGTCGGTCGCGGGGTGCCGGTGCTGACCATGCTGGAGGCGGTGGCCGGCGGTGGGGGGATGTAGGTGTAGCAGGGGTTTCTGTTTGATGGTTGGGTGCGTGATTGTTATTTTGGGGATTTGGAGGTATTGCGAGGGGTTGGGGGTGCTTGGGGACGTCTGCGGTGGCGTTGGCTTTTGGGGTTGGGGTTGGGGGGTCGCCTTGGGATGGGGGTGGGTGGTTGGTGTGGTGGCGATGTTGTTGGTGTTTGTAGTAGTTGACACGACTGGCATTGCCATGGTGGGTTCTTGCAAAGTGCAGGTAGGGGCTCAACGGGATTTGGATGGGATTTTTTTGTTATTTTTGGGAAAGTGATGACTTCGATCTGGGTATGCGCGACTTCTGAAAGTGTAGAAGTGTTTGGGAAGGAAGTTTGATCTCGGGTAGATTAGATTTATCACTTTTTATATGCGTTGCAGAGAGGCATCTCGGCTGCCTATGTGAGGACATGGTGTATGCACAATGCAGTTGTGAGAGATTTTCTTTGTGTGTGGGCGGCAGGTTGGCGGAAAATAGTCGAGCGCTTTGTGTAGGTATTCTCGAAGGCGATGCGTGGTTCGAGGATCTGAGACAGGACATCGAGGGAAAATTAAGAAGATGCACGTTGTAGTGGAGCATCGCTACTGAATTTCGACATGGTCTAAGGTACTTTGAGTGAATACGGTAGTTTATCAACGATGTTGATATTCTAGGGTACCCAAAGAGACACTATACGCTCAGAATGTCCTTTCCGTCGCCAACACTGAGATATATTCAACTATACGCAACAGTTATTTACCTAGCTTCCATATCGACATCATATCTACATTACTACTATACTGGCATGATGATTTTCGGTATCACTGAGTGCCCAACCAGACATTGTTCGCTGGGAACGTCCCTCCCACCACTGACGTATTTTCCATTATCTACAAATAGTTGTCCCGATATCAGACCTTTTCTAACACCATTATGAGTATGTAATCTGTCAGTACCACTGAGTACCCAGGTGGACATCATTCACTCAGAATGTTTCCCCCACCCTTGACCCAGATATTACCGGGCACAACAGTCGTCCAGCAGTCCCCCCGATTTCTGATTCGGTCTAACGCTGTATGATAATTTCGTTTGTCAATGTCACTGGATAGCCAGGCAGACATGGTTTGCTAAGATTGTAAATACATTCACTATTATCGGGCACCTACCGCCACCTACTGGATGAGCTGGGGTCATTTGACTCAACAAAGCCGCCTGCAGGCAGCACTGTCTATGCAGACCGTTCATTCAATCTGTATCTGCGAATCAGTATCCGTAGACAGTGTCCGTCCACACTCTTACCCCTGAGCACTGTCCATCCAGATCGATCAATTCACTCAGAATGCGCCAATCACTGCACATAGCAAACCACGCACTGTCCTTCCATAGGGTCATTTCACGCCCGACCCACCTTTTACCCCACGTATCTACAGTTTCCTTCGGTGCAGGTGACCCAGGCGCACATTCACTGTCCAGTGACCGTGCACATTGGCCCGTGTAATCCCCTCCAGGTGGGAGCATTCTTCTAGTATAAGAGGACATCTTTCCACCTCCCGACTTCTTTTTTCTTTTTCACATCACAACATTCTTGCATTCGAAACAAGTCAACTCCTCAACATGAGTATATACTACGAGGTATATACAAAAGACTTCACTCACCTTCTCCCCCATGTGCCCCGAGCATATCAAACTTTACATCGACCTTGGTATATGCTCGAAAGCATATACTAACAAAGTATCGTCGTGCACTTCATGTGCGAATCCGAACCATCTTTGGAGCACCATGGGGGTGACAAGTTGATAGAATCATGGAACATGTTTCGAAAACAAATTCGAAAGAAGAGATCTCGATGGAGACTGCTTCTTGGAACTTCGAGAACGAAAGCGACCACCAACAAAGCTTATGTTGGTCCAAGGATTTGCGACCAAAAAACTCACCGTCCCCTTCCACTACGATGAAATCGTAGACAAAATCCACCTTACTCCAGCTCGCCCAAGTTTTCGAAAACAAATTTTGACCCGGCTTCGATCCGCCTTCAGAGACCTTTTCGAATCCCTTATTCCTGTCATATGAGGGATTCAAAATGACCGACACATACCTCTTCCGGCAACATCCAGATGGGTTGTTCCCGCCCATGGTGTGAGCCCGAGAACTCCTTTTCAAATGGAGGAGTTTCCACACCATGGAGAGAGATTGGGACTTCGCTGGACTTTGATCCAGCCAAGAAAATCTATATCGAAAGTGCGATGTGGTCAAAATGAGAACAAAATTGACGCCGCTATCATGGCGTGGTGGTGGCAGCGAGGGACTTCTCAAAACATTGTACAGAAATTCCATGAGGAGGAGACCAAAAGCTGCGCGACCAGATTGCGACAGTTGTGCAAAAGCATGAGCACATCATGAGGCTCGTGAAGCGGTATGGGAGAGAGACTCGGAGAAGTCTCTAATTGTCTTGGAGCTTTCCAAAATCCAGAAACCCCGCCTGATGTCCGGAAGCAGGAGCAAAGCTCCCCGATGTCCGGCAGCAGAGAGTCCACCCTAGCATATCTCTGGCTGTCATACTGCCTATGCAAAATCGGCCAGCGAAAATATTTCAGATCCCTCGGTCTCGCTCGCGAGCTAAGGGATCAAAAGAAACCAGGCTTCCACGCCATGTGGGAAGAGAACTTTTTAAATCACTGCCAACTGAGATCCCAATTGGAATCCCTAGGCTGATGACGGTGAAGCTGAACGACTATGACGTTCAGCATACGGAGTGCTCGGTCCAATCTTTACTGCAACTTTATTATGAGTTGAGGAACAAAATCTACGGACCACATTCGCCTCAATGATGAGGCTGATGGAAACAATGTTCCCGAACCTGAGCGATTCCAAAAGCACCAGTTCGCTCGTTTCCCCCAGCGACCTTTAATTCTCAACACCAAAGTCTCACCTTCCCGCGGAGGGAAGGAAATTTTTCATTACGGTCAGCCAAAAACTTCATGCGTCACCCGATAGGAGGAATTCGCATAGCTTGCGATCAAACCACATGCCTGCACTCTGGTGGTGCAAGCACAGTTATGTCTGCACTCTGGTGGTGCAAGCACAGCTATGTCTGACCTCTGGTGGTGCAAATACAGTTATGGCCAGGGCCTCCACAAAGACTGTGCAAATGCCGAATTTGCACAAATAAGTCTAAAAAGAGGGAAGAAAATGCCCGGATGTGATCCGAGCATCCTGTTCCCTATACACCTGGGACGCCAGGAGAAAAAGATTGTGCACTCTGCAAATGGCCTGCAGCGTTCCTGCATCTTTCACAACTGTGGTGGTGCATGTGAAAGTTGTGCACACAACTTTCACATGGCCTGCGGAGAGGCTGCGTTTGTGAAGAACAGGAGCAGCAGAAAGAGCAGCAGCTTGCTCTACAACAAGTCGCCATGATGTCGAATGTTCTTGAACCAAAGACTCTTGAACCGACAATCTCTGTTTCATCCATCATTCACTCCACTTTCAACTCCGACAGCAAATCAGACATCATGTCTGCCGAAAAAGTCTACCGAAATCGATCCTGATTTCAATGAATGTGTGATTTGGGAGATTCCACTCAATGTGACACCAACATTCACAATGCGAGCGATGCTTGTATGTCCTGACACGACCACTGAAACAAATTCTCTCTTCTATATCGACAAACAGGGCCAGCTACACTCTTTCTTCCCACGAGGAAATAATTTTAACCCATCATTGACAACCAATTTCGCTCCGAGTGGAATTCTTCGACCGAAGAAAAAGAAAAACCAAAGCGATGATGAACAAAACGAGCAGGAGCTACAGCGATGAGTGTCGCTGGACGACGAGGACAGCGAAAATGTCCGAGAACAACGAGGATATCAAGGAATGTCCGTAAACAACAAGGAAATCGAGAAATGTAATGTTCCTGAACAACGAGGACATCGAGGAATGTCCGTGAACAACGAGGATACTGAGAAATACAATGTCCCTGAACAAGGGGGACGTCGAGAAATGTAATGTCCCGTCCCTGAGCAACGGGGACGTTGAGAAATGTAATGTCCCATCCCTGAACAACAAGGACATCGAGAAATGTAATGTCCCTGGACGACCACAATGGCGTTCAAAACACGGAGTGCTGAAGCTCTGGAAAGACGGCAGCATATGGTGGCGGGTTCAAACCAACAGCTACGCAGCACACGGGCAAAGATGGCTCTACAGCAGCATATATCGATGCTTCTGCGAATCTAAGCACGCCAAGACCAATGCTTGCTTGACGAGGTTCATGACGAGGTTCATGAGGCCGAGACAAACCTGTCCTAAAAGGATCTTGCAAGAAGATGGAGAAGTGCATGATAGGCTCTTCTCCCAAATCGCCGAACCCAGTCATAGCGGCTTATAAATTCGGCATGACACCCGTTCCCGACGAAAAGATCATGTGTGGAGGCACTTCCCTGGGCCCCACCGATGCTTTCCACATTCTCGACGGCGATGATCTGAATCAGAATATCAGATTTATCACAACGATGTCCCTATGCTTGGATACTTCGACCGAATCAAGAGAACACCGAAGACTATGATGACATGAAGACGAAGAAAATACCGATAAGAAGTTCAAATGTCGCTGAACGACCAAGACTGAATCAACAGAATGGAGTGCTGAAACTCTGGAAAGACTGCGGCCTATGCCTGCGGGTCAAATTTTCTCAAAATTATATGCATGAATCCCGAGTGGGATACATCAATCTTGGAATGAACCCTCGTGTATGCCTACGAAGGCACTCTTGAAGATCATGGCGCTTTGGCAGCAGCCAATGAAAAGCTTTCTGATGCCCAGAGGGCTTACGGAACGTGGTGGATGTTTTCTCCCAACGACGACGACGACGACGTATGACGTGCTCTTGGAGTCCGACATGGACATCTTTCGTTTGATGTGCGGAGGCACCAGTGGGCCCTGCCGCATACACTGTATCCCATTCATACAACTTGCGGATGTTTTCTACTACGATGATGGTAACCGACTCATTCAAATTGATATCGCCAACACGATGCATGCAAGAAGCTGGGTGGATCTCAGGTTGATTTTCATTACAAAGATGTCGCCTTTGTTTGGATCACGGAAATGACTACTTCCAAGTTTTGTATGACTTGGAGGGTCGAGTTCTTTTAGATAGATTCGCATGAATTGATTGATTTTTTTTTTGGTTTTTTGAGAAGAAAGTTTGTCCCAAAAGATGCTATTGTGATGCATATATGTTGGTGGTGCAATTGTGTGCTAACATAACTATGCAGACTCGATGAGTTACAAAATATACCCAGGATCCCATTATATGTGAAATATCATGAACATGAAAGCTTTCGTGGATTGTTTGAAACGACTCGACCAATGCTATGTATGCTGCATGGCAGGACAAACGCCCCCTACGCAAACCCCTCATACCGAAATCCCACTTAACTGCATGAGAACCTAGCAATCGTCAGTCATATATAATTTTACACATCATCATCATTGATCTTTACCTTTTGGATATACCTCACAGCCACCGTCTCCCCATCCCTCTGCAACTCATCCTCGTCCCCGAAATCCTCATTCCCCAAGTCCAAACATGTAAGACACGACTCGACGATCGCCGCATACTTACTCCCCATCGTCTTCGGAAGCTCATACACCGCCAGCGCGAGCAGATGACCCTTCGTTGCCTCCGATCCCCTGGGGGTGTAGTAATCGTCACTGTAGATCATCGGGTACGCCTGTGACTTGAATGGCTGGAAGTCCCCGCCAGGAACGTAGTTGACGAAGGAGGACCAGAGGCCTATTTCGAGGAGACACACGCCGAGGCTGTATATGTCGTGCTGCATGACGTAGCGCTCCTGGATCCGGGGGCCCTGGCGCTGCGGGTGCCGGTAGAGGTTCTTGGTCCAGTCGGTGTCGCCCGCCATGACGGTGTCGCCTGTGTCGAGGCGGATCTTTTCGAAGCCGAAGAGGTAGGCTGACCCGAGGGTCGAGGTGGGGTCGTCGAAGAGGATTATGTTTTCCGGCTGGATGCTCTTGTGCACCATGTCGAAGGTGTGGATGGAGAAGACGGCGCGGGCGAGCTGGGTGGCGAGGCGGAATCGGTCGGAGAGGGAATGCGTCGTATCTGTCGACATTATCTTCGCCCTGAGCGTGACGGGCATCGAGATGCTCTCTGGGATGCGGAATACCAGACTACAGGTGTGGTCTCTCTCGTCCTGGACTGCGCCTAGGCAAGTGAGAAGGCCGAATGTCGAGGGATCTGCCCTCTTCAGCCTCACTGCCAGCTCGCGAACGGCATCTCTCTGGAGGTAAGACACGGAGTCCAGAACCCGCCACTTGTTGTCGATATTTACGTATTTGACAGAACTATACTCGATATCGAGAATCTCGGCAGACTCCAATCTCGTTGCAGGGAGGAACACACGAGCGGTGTTGACGTCTTTCAAGGGATTGCGAATAGCTATAGCTGCGGCCATTATGTTGTTGTCTTGGGGTGGGGAACTCTCTTTGGCACGCCTGAGTTGCTGGTCGATCTGCTGCGTCTGGACCTTCATTGTCTCAAGCCAGAGTGGATTGAACGAGAGACGTTGCCATGACTCGACCTCGCTGATAGCCTCGTCCAAATTGCTCTTCTGGGCAATATACTTCGCCCTGACCCATTTCGATGATTGACTTTCGTGGAAAGACTTGAGTTTAGCGTCTGCGTAATTCAATTTGAGCACTAGAATCTCCAAGACATCCAACTGGACTGTCTGGAGTTGATCATCGAGCTGGTCTGCAATTTGACGGAAGATCTCGAGTTGCTTCCCTAGTTGCAAACCATTGCTTAGCAGGCGAACATTTCGTTCATGAAGTTGTACATCGGCGTTCTTGAAATTGTGGCAGGTTTCGACTACTGCCTTGCAAGCCCTGTTCATTTGCTAAGAAGTCAGCCGTCTGCTTCGTCATTACTGGCACGTAATGGCAGAGATGCACCGATAATTGATGCTTACTTTATTGCTACATCAACAGCAGCGACGGCTCCTACAATACCCAAACCCAGCTCGGCGCCAGACATCGCAAGCAGTGACCTTTGGTGTCGCAGGTACTCAAGGAGTGGCAGGAAGTCAAGTCTTCATTAAAAGAGCCTCCTCGCAAGGCTGTGTCGGACTGGGGCCTTGCTGAATGGGTCATCGAGTATGCACCTTTTGGCGAAGAAGCCAATCAACAACCATCGATGAGCTGCGCCCCCTGGGCTGATAGCCGCTGTGGCTGTCTACCCAAGAACATCTCAGGTAGCTGACAGGTGACCCTTCAGCCTCGACCTGGGTTGAGATTCGAGAATTTCAAGTTTCGCCATAATTGAATGACCAGTTCTCCATATAGACATCATCGATCGACTAATGCCTTTGGGAAGACTCTAACTCGGTTCGTACCTCAGGAACGTGCTTTCATTCGTTCTCCAAGAGGGATATCATCGCGAGAATCATGTCTCGAATCCCAGACCTTGTGAGAGACTCGGAACTCAAGGTGGAGTTCCGCGGCTCCATGACAGTCCATTCTTATCACGACATCGATGACCGTGGCCGACGACTGTTCCGGCAGGAATTCTGGACCTGGGATCGACTGATTGGACGGGGAGGATACGGACAGGTGAAGCTGCAAAAATATACGGCAAGAGACACGAACGAGGAGTCCGTTCGAGCGGTGAAGATCATCGATAAACCTTTGAGTGTCGGCGAGTCCATCAACTACAATCGGGAGCTTGAGGCGATTGCTAAATTCTCCAACCGTCGGGTAGGTTCAAATTTTTGAAGAGAGTTTGTGCGTAACCCTGATCTGACCAATTCTAAAGTACAAACGCTGGTTCGTGCATTCTTTCGGCTGGTACCAGGACACCACTTCGATATTCGTTGCTATGGAATATTGTCGCCACGGTGACCTCCATCATTATCTCAGGAGACGAGGGTCATTGTCTGTTGGGGAAGTCCAACAGTTGGCACGGCAAATAGTTGAAGGTCTCGAACAGATGCACATTAATGATTTTGCGCACCGAGATCTGAAACCTGGGGTATGTGATGACGTTAAGCAACCTTCGTGAAGTTGAGCTGACACTGTCAGAACATCCTCATCAAAACGATGCCACCAGAAGAAGAATTCTGGGTAGTGCTTGCTGATTTTGGAATCACCAAGAGAGGAGAGGAAACAAATGGACCGACGACGGCGATTCGAGGAACTGACATGTTTATGGCACCCGAGTTGCGCGGATATCTCGACACGCACAGACCCAAGTCGGTTGTTGAGTTCAAAACAGCGGACATGTGGGCGTTGGGAGAAATGATATTCCAAATGCTAACTGGCGAAGCCACCTTTCGAAATCCTCTGGAGCTGTTCCCATATTGTACTGGCCGGCAAGAATTTCCATTCAGTCGACTGCCAGCATCTGTTGATGGCGAGGGTCAAGATTTCATTGCTTGTCTCATGAAGACAATGCCACAGGATCGTATGACTGTGGCACAGTGCACCGAGCACCCTTGGATGAGCATAATGACTCCTAATGATCCCGACGGCATGAACTGTGATGAGATGACATCGTCGGTATCACAGGTCTCCCTAGCCGAGCCCGCTTCTGCTCGGTGGACTAACATATCAGATGCATCCGTTGATTCTAACCCGACGACTCTATTCCATGGTAGTGGGATCAGAACCGCCCTAAGAGAACTACCCATCACTGCGGCTCCCATCAGGAAGAGTTCAGTCAAGGAATTCAGAGGTCATACTGGCACTGTTTCTTGCCTGGCCTTCACCCCAAAAGATAAATACGTGGTGTCTGGATCATTAGATGGGACGGTAAGAATATGGGACACTGTGACCAGTAAAGAGCTAGTGCGGACACTGGAAGGCCAACTTCCAGGGGTCAGCTGTCTTGCGATTTCGCCCAATGGCAGATTCCTGGCTACTGGAGCGTCGGACGCGAAAGTGCGCCTCTGGGATATACCCAACGAACTCACCTTGATACAAACCGTGGACGGCGACAAGAGTGGCATCCAGGCACTGACCTTCTCGAAATTGAAACATGGATGGGATCTAACAGCTACAGATGGATGGGATCTAACAGCTACAGATGGATGGGATCTAACAGCTACAGCAACACGCGAGGTGGTGCACCACTGGGATGTCTCCCCAGACGGCAAAATATACGGAAGTCGAGCTTGGGACTACACCTACAAGTTCAATCTAAGGGAAAGATGGAAGACAGCCTTTTCAGCGAATGGAAACCGCACGATTTCAAGCATGGATAATAAAATAATGGAGCCCTTTGGCTTTCATAACAGCACGTTCGATATGGAGGACGGATCCGAAATCACTTGCATAACGCTGTCACCAGACGGGAATTTGCTAGCAGCAGCTTTATCCGCCAGAAAGATACATATTTGGGAGTATTCTAGCATGAAGGAAAGAATTCATTTATGGGTAAATCTGCTCTTTACTTGCATGGCATTTTCGCCGGACAACAAGCTGTTGGCCGCAGCGGCGGGCTACATCTTACAGATCTGGTCTATTTCTAGCGGTGAACTGCTTCAAATGGTTCGAGGTCGTTTCCATGATATTACCTGTTTAGTGTTCTCTCCTTGTGGCACTAGGTTGGCAGCTGGAACGGATAGTCACATAGTACAAGTTTGGACTGTAGATGGTATCTAGGCACTAAAATTCAATTGTTAGCCGGTCAAGTACGAGTAGGAAGAAACAAAAGACAACAATGTTACCGTGCGGAAAGTCCAGCAGGCGACTTCCTATCCTGATGCCTCGCTCTGTACACTGTGTCTCTCACGAATGTCGTAGTCTGTGGCATGGTTCAGCAATCAAATGCTTTCACGGCATAAAGCAAGTGAAGATTCCAGGTGGAAAAGGCTGGGTCGAAGGTGCACTTGGACTCGGCAGACTGCCTGATGGGAGCGGCAGGTCCAAATCAAAGCCAGTTACATAGGGACTCAAGGAACAGACGGCTTTGGATGACGAACTGTTCCGAAACAAAAGAGTAACGGAAGGTAGACGCCAATATATATGCAGCGAGTTCTTTCTATGATTCCATGGATGCTATAGAATTCTGGTTCAAGCTACCGTGGTTCATACATACATACATACATACATACATACATACATACATACATACATACATACCTTCACCTTAACCTTCACCATCACTATCATCATCACCATCACCATCACCATCACCATCACCTTCACCTTCACCATCATCATAAACACAAACATACAAAAAAAAGAACCATATCATTAACAAGGTAGTAGTATAAGTAGGTAAGGTAGGTGAACTAGTTTATAAGTAATATAAGTGACGTGTAAGCTTTAAGTTCAAGCCCCAAAAAAAGAAGCCGGTCAGTCACCAAGTTTGCCTTAAATAAAGTAGAGAAAAAAAAAGGAAAACAGAAAGAAGTTTACGCGTAGTTCCCCCTTTCCCCCCCTCCCCTTCCCTTGACTTTCCCTTCCGACTACGTAGCCCTGTACCCTGGAACGCCGGATGAGCAAGGAAAAAACACGATAAAGGAGAGAGAGATGGAAGCCCACGATGGAGAGTGCCGAAGATTGACGTGACAAGACAGCGGAAGAGAAAAGTGACGAGTTGAGGCATGAAGGCAGGGACGTGGATTTCCGGCCGATAGAGAGGATTTCCCCCGGGGATAGGAGGAGAGGGGTTTCAACAAGCGCTAGTAGTAGGGGATGGATGCGTAGTCGAACAGGGAGAGGGAACGGGGGAAATTATCAACTTGTGATGATATCGTACTGGTTTTATACTTTCGTGTCCAATGTTTGTTGTACTCATTTCTTGCTTTGCTTTCCACACAAGAGCCAGGGAGGAGGGAAGGGGGTGGGTGTCCACTAGGTAAATGCATGGGGGGGGGGATCTCTAGCGTCGTCAAAAAGCTGTCAAAAAGCTGTCCAAAAGCGCTGTCATCACAGTCCTCCTCTCGCACATAAAGTTCGCGATAACTTGCGGATGATGATGATGCCGACGATGATGGTGGTGGTCGTGGTGTGATTGTTGCGTATTCCACTAGCAGCACTTTCCGCCCGATGCTGCGTTTTGATTGCCGTCTCCAACGTTCACCGCGCTCGTTGATGAGCCCTCCGTTCTCGCACTGTCAATAAGCCTCTTCTTGATGTCGGCTGCCAGGCTGTAGAACGCCTTGTCCACGTTGATGTTGCTCTTGGCGGAGACTTCTAGGAAAGGAATGCCGAGTTCGTCTGCAAGGGCTTGGCCGCGCTCCGTGGATACTGCACGCTTCTCCTCCCAGTCGCACTTGTTGCCGATAAGGATCTTGTTGACGCCTTCTGTGGCATGCTGCTCGACGTTCGAAAACCAAGTACGGATATCTAATATTCAACTCAGCCGATGTTCATGTTTCCCATACTTCCCACAAAATGCACCAAAGCGGTGGCGGCCTCGCATTTGAGGCCAAGTAGGCGGCAGAGACTTACTGTTGAACGACCGCTCATCCGTGACATCGTACACCAGCAAAATGCCCATAGCACCGCGGTAGTATGCCGTTGTGATGGTACGGAAGCGCTCCTGTCCTGCGGTATCCCATATCTGCAACTTCACTCGCTTTCCGTCGAGCTCGATCGTTCGGATCTTGAAGTCGATGCCGATCGTGGTGATGAAGGATGGGGTGAAGGAGTCCTCACTGAACCGAAGCAAGCAGCAGGACTTGCCTACACCGGAGTCACCGATGAGGAGGAGTTTGATCTGGAGGCAGGCCACGTTAGCTGATAGAGTCCGGGGAAGCAAGTCGGCGGAGAGGAGGTGCACGAAGTGGGTAGGGGGGTCATGACGGTAGCGGCGCCGTCAGCGGGTGCGGGCCGCTGCTATCAAGGGATATTCCTCACAAGAAAATCGTAGTTTCGTGTGCCAGCCATGATGTCGTTGAGAATTTATACGAGAGTTGCGAGGGGAGGATCGTGGGCAGGCGGCGATGAAACCCGCTGGGGGGAGGCTTTTGCTGAGCTGCGGGAAACTTGGCTTGCGTGTTTGGAGGTAGATTAGAGACGATGCGCCAAACGTCGATATGCTATGCGGCGTGGTGTGTAGGCAAGAGATGCGCGGGCGCGACGGGGAAAGGTACGTGTGAGTATGTGTGCGGTGTAGGAGTCAAGTAGAGGACAGAGCGCTTCTGTGCAGGCGTGTCCCTCGTTGACTAGGCAGTTGAGTTTGTAGTTTACGGGCCAGGCACTGATAGAGTTGAGGTTGGAGCGGCCGATTTGCCAAGAACAAGCGAACGTCACATTCACCGCCACACTATGCGCTTGCAATTAATAGATAACTACCTAACTGGGCAGGGAACATGGAACATGGGGGCCATGGGCATTTTTCTCCATCTTATGATACACTGGGATCCCCTAGGATCCGAGCATGTCCGACCGCGACAACTTCACGATCACAGAGACTGTATCAGTCTGCCACGGTATGGAGATTTCTCGCCGACTCTCTCCGCGCCGTTTCCGCAATCTAGATCGCATATTCGCCAGAACACACGTGGTAGTGACATGCAATGCGCGATATCAGTTGCAGAGACATCCTGAGTAGATAGAGCGGCGATCTAGGCTTGCTTCCATGTACCTATATCCCCAGACTCGTGTCTACAAAAGCTTTGCGAATCAATACATCACGGATAATTCGGGAATAAGGATTCAGATATTATATAACAAACACGACAGAAAAAAAGGCTGTCTGAAACATGGACTCGCGGCAGTTACGTCAGCCACACCTGTTTATTTCGAATTTCCATGCCTTCTATTTGCGGTAACATTTTCCTCCACAATATACAGGACATGTCTTACACTTGTCTCTTATCCAAAAAAGAACTGCTCTCGCGTTCGCGTTCGCAAATGTCGCAGATAGCTGCCAACTTTTGCCAACTTTTCCACTCCTATTTACATGCTAGCCTTGCCTCTGCTCTCGAAAGGCAAGAGCAGAACGAGAACACCGCTGGCAATGAAGAGTGCACCGCTGACATAGACCGGTGCGCTTGTCTGCAGATTCGAGTACATGGCGATGATGGGTGCCATGATGCCGAAGATGCGGTTGGCACTTGCGGTGATTGCATTGCCCGTTCCGCGATCCTTCGTGGGGAAGATCTCGGGTGTGTATGCCTAGGATCTCATATCAGAAACATGAAGTAAGAACAAAGAAGTTGAGGAAACTTACGTAGAGTACAGCGTACATGATGTTAGACATAAAATTGTAAGCACAGTTCCAGCCGAGCAAAGCGTCTGAAGTCAAAGCGGTAGTTGAACCGAAGAGAAAGACGCCAGTGAGGATGGTAGCAGCGGCGAGTGTACCTTTGCGGCCAACCTTGGGTGTCTCAACAAGCAATCCTCCGAGCAAACATCCTGGGACACCCAGAGAGGCGATGATCAAGGAATTTCGATAGGTGAGGTAGGTCGAACCATCGCCAAAATCAGCACCGCGACTATCCTGAATGAACGGGAGGAAAGCATTGTAGAGTGGGAAGCCGAGACCAATGAATGCCCAAACGATTGTGATTAGCGTCGTGGAATACGCAAGCTTCTTTGAAGCAAACAATGCCCTGACGTGCTCTGTGTTGACCTTTTCGAGATTCCTCTTGATGGCAGCTGTGGCATGTGATTGGGTGGGTACTGTTCCCGGTGCGAGACTGTTGCAAGCCTCTAGGTCTTCCAAGGTGAGACTGGATGTCTTGCCGTTGCGTCGCGCCACTTCGTGGACAACCTTGACGGCCTCTGCGTCTTGTCCCTTGCCCATTAGATACTTTGGACTCTCGTAGATTGTGAAGCAAACGAATCGAAGGACAAACATGATCATGGCTACTCCTCCCATAACGATCATGAAATACCTCCATCCCATGTTCTTGCTCTTAGTACAATTCTCCTCGGTTTGCGCACATGTTAAGTTCCCCAAAAGTGGCCATGCTACGAGGTTGGCAAATACCTGGGCTAAAGCCCAGTCGATACTCAGAATCGTAAGCAGATACTGATGGCTTCCTGGCAAGAACTCGAGAAAGATGGCTGAATCGACGGGAAGATTGCCACCAACTCCAACACTCCAGAGCGCAGCGAATACACCGACAGCAGCAAAGCTGGGCGATCCGGCTGCTACAAGGCCGAAGATTGCTGTGATACCAATGGTAAGATTGAAAGCCCATCGGCGACCGAAGATGTCGCATCCGAAGCCCCAAAAGACTGCACCAGCAAGCAGTCCAATGTTTTGGCTCAAGGTGAGGAGTGGCGGCTGCGACGGACGAAACTCATTCCTGACTGGCGTGAAGATGAGCGAGGTAACAATGGGCCAGAGATTGTCAGAAGCCCAACCAAAGCCAATAACAACGAAGAGCTGGCAAATGTCAGCACGGGTCAAAGGACGCGATAAGATAAACAATGGTTACTCAGAGGTTGTACTACTGACCTGCCATTGGTATTTTCCCATTCCAATGTCTTGGATGGCCTTGTTCAGGATTTTGGCCTTCGCTGCGTAGACAGGATCCAAACTTCCCTCTTCGATGGCAGCTTCGGGAGCTTCCGCAATCAGGACTTGAGCGCCTTCCTCGCTCTTTTGCCTGTCAAGGCCATCTTTGTTGAACTCTTCTGTCGTCATAGTGAACAACTGCTCTTCTTTTTCCCCAGAACCCGGCGAAGTATTCCGATCAGAATACAAGTTGGAGTCAAGGTCAAGAGTGAAAGCAAGTAAGGTATTATAGAAGCAACAGCTCTGGCAAGCTTTGCAATATAAAGAAACAATCAAAGAGTGGTCAAGCTAGCAAGGACCTTTGCTCCCCAAATCGGGTACCGCGGGGGATTAACCCCAGTTCTTGCATACGCAAAGGGTAGGTAACTCAACTGAGTCCGAGCTGTCTGCACTCGGCTGGAAATGTGCCCTACCAGAGGCCGCCATCGTTGCGCAATCGACAGCCGGACTGTCGCAATATAGGGAAGGACTGGAATACGAGCTGTGGGCGTGGATTAGAAAGCCACCTACGGACATCGAATTGTTCTATGGTACTGTTTTCACAAGTAGTTTGATAGAGGACATAGTTGTCACAAAGGATCCAACCACGGCTCTCGGAGAAAAATTAGTAATTTTGATGTCCGAGAATCATTCCTTACGAGTAATTCCTTCAATTCTTATAGAACTGAATGGCATAGCATGGTGGTTAATTTTATAATTAGCACTTCAAGATACTTGTCGCGTGGGTTCATACGGAGATTGAGTTGTAGGATCTGCAGCCAAACGGCAACCTAAGGTCGGCGGGATCGACAAGACTAAGATCGATGTCGCAATGTCACGTGGTGCACCTTCATCCAACGCCATGCTTGAAGAGTGGGCTCCCAAGAGTATTATTTGAGGGATAAAACTTCCACATTCGAACAATAATCGTATTGATGTGATATCGAGGCTTGATGTGCTATTGCACTATGTTCGTTGGATGCTTCATCACAGTTGGTGGCTTCCATGGCAAACGGAACGCAATCATTTTGTTGCCGACGTCATCGCCAGGTCGATCGCCCTTCATGGCATAACGCGACGCGTCTTGCACAGTTGTTAATGCTAAATCAATCGCAGACAATCAATGGTCACACAGGATGCTTAAACTCGCTATGCATTGATATTATATATAAGGATGGAAGTAAACCGGAGCCGTAGCATAATGGTAGCTCCCAAGATCTCGGATCCAGCCCACCGCAACCCGAAGCTTACTTCCACAGCTTGCTCAGACTGGTAGCCTTGTCGTCGTGCTTGTTCAGTACCTTGGCTGTCGCAAGGTCGAAATCCTCCTGGGTGACATGCACTCTCCTCTCCCTCAGAGCGTACATGCCAGCCTCTGTGCAGACACCCTTCAGTTCGGCACCTGAGCAGCCGTTCATCTTTTCGGCAATCTTGGTGAGGTTGATCCCACGGGTCAAATTCATGCTCCTAGAGTGGATTCGGAGAATATCCGCACGTGCTTCCACGGTCGGTGGCGGGAACTCGATCTTTCGGTCGATACGACCGGGTCGGAGCAGTGCAGGGTCCAGGATGTCTAGACGATTGGTTGCCATGATGATCTTGATGTTCTTAGTAGGTTCGAAACCATCCAATTGGTTGAGCAACTCCAGCATAGTTCTTTGGACTTCCGAGTCACCACCAGAGCTGCCCTCTACACGGCTTGATCCAATACTGTCGATCTCATCCATGAAGATAATACTGGGCGCATGTTCTCGTGCCATGACGAACAGCTCTCGGACCATACGACTTCCCTCACCAATGTACTTCTGCACCAACTCACTTCCAGAGACTCGAATGAACTTGCAGTCGGCGTGATGTGCGACGGCACGAGCGAGCAGAGTCTTTCCTGTTCCTGGGGGGCCATAAAGCAGCACACCCTTCGGTTGTGCTATACCAAGCGATTCGAACAACTCTGGATGCTGTAGACCAAGCTCGATAACCTCCTTGATTTCCTTGATCTGTTGATCTAATCCACCGATCATGTCATATGTACTGTCGGGGACCTTCTCCACCATCATGAGAGAGACGAGAGGATCGACGGAGGAAGGAAGCATCTTCTCGAGCTTGTAGGAATCGCTAAGGAGGGTGACCCGCTTGCCAACGGTGAGCTTGCTGATATCGACGTTATCGGAAATATCAACAACTGAGGTGGCGTATTGTTAGTCAAGTCCCATGGGGGTGAGCACTGAAATGCATTGCACATACCATATTTTCCCTCTGGATGCACTTTGACGAGCACCTTCTTTGTGCCCATCACCTTGACCACCTCGCCGACGTAAGATCCTGGTTGCTGAAGAAGGCCAAGTTCCTCCCGCAGTAATCGCACCCGTGAGTTGTAGTCATTCCGCTGAGCCTCTAATCTTCGGAGAACGGCCTGTCCCTGTATGATCTCAAGCTTCATCGCTTCGATCTTGTTGTGGAAAAAGGTATCGAGCGCCATGGTGGCAGGTACTCGTGGCAATCTCGGAGGATGGACTGCTTTGTGGTGATGTCTAGGTTCCGCGCAATGGCCGATGGGGATGGGAGATGAGAAAGGAAAGGTCTGAGTTGAGCTGCAGCCCGCTGGGAATAGAAACGGGGCGTGAGACGTGACAGGAGGATCGAGCAGTGACGCAGGGTATGGAATGGAAAGGATGCGGCGTTGATGATCGATGGTGATGCTTGGGGTACTGACTGCGTTTCAACTAGGGAACTGGAAGCTTCCGCGGGTATGGAGAAACGATAGGCCGCCCGAGTATCTCTCTGTTCTCTCTGGTGTCTTTGGTGGTCTTTGGTGAGATGATGGGGCCTAATCTTATTCTGGGTTAGGGTGGCCTTGTTTCCATCTTGTCTCGTTTCTACCAATAGCTCGCAAAGGAATCGGAACAGCTCCCCCTCCCTCTCTCTACACAGTATGTGCCTCTCTCATACACAGTAAGAACTGCAGTGGTGAGTACACAGTAGTAACATTAACCTTACCCCATCTTACCTAGTCCTTTAAAGTAGATGGACAAGTAGAGACAGAATTGAACGGACAAACTCCCCGCCATTCCTCATCCACCATCCACGTCCCACACGCGCCAACCAGAGCTCGCCCATTCTTGTACCCGTGATAACCCACTCTGACCATCACAGCCGATCGTATCGACATCCATCTTCTCCATCCTACCCTACACCTACTACTTCATGCATCTGCAATGATACTAGATAATTGAAAAACTCCTGTCACCTTACCATCACATTTCCATACCCATTTACTGCCGTGAAAGCCGATACCAGCCTGCGTAGTGGCTCTTGGCACCCTGAGACACGCCCGAGCTTGCCAGATTCAAGGTTGATGTGATATACGGGTCTGATCCATTCCCTTACCCAGCGCTGTCATCTGTACAGTTGCATCGCTAGTTAGGCCCCTCCACCCCTTCGTCGGAGACGCAGCGCGCAGCTCAGGGTTTTGTTCCTTTGTCTTCTATTCCTTGTGCTGCATCTGCTGTTCTTTCCTTCACTTCGTTTCGGACGCCCCATGGCTGTGTTGTTGTCCCGTTTCCTTGAATAAAACACCTGGACGAGCCGCTTTGGCCGCCTCCCGTCCACTTATCTTTGTTCACTCACCACTTCTCAGCTCTGCGATCGCTGCAGCACCTCAACCGCCATGGCAGAAGGTGACCGCCAGCCCACCGGTGGGAGAAGTGTCCCTCAGACCGGGACGAACTCGGACGGCACCAACACACCAACCTCCGCATCGCAATCGCAACAACTTGCGTCATCGAGCTCGGAGGCAGCGCGTCGCAGACCACAGGGCATCCAAACACAACCTGTAGGCTACGGTAGGTCCTTCTCGCCCAACCTCATTGTCGATGGTTTTCTAATCTCCGCATCTAGGCTCCATAACATCTGGCGTCGAGCGTCAACAACGGAGCGCCAACACCCCTGACCAAAAGACTTCCAAGTCGAAAAAACCCGCGATGAGCCGTAGAACCACATCCACGCACGTTCCTTACAAAGGGCAGGAGTTCTCCGTCGACGATGCCGAGGATGAGGTCAGTCAAGACATGTCAGCACAGCAGGAGCAGGGAAAACACAGCACCAAGCAAACATTGCGCCGGAAACCGTCCACCATAAGACGGCGAACCGCTGCTCAGTCGCCTGGCCTCATTACACTCGAGTCTACCGAAGACGATGCGGTCGAACAAGCCCCTAGCGCTGCTCCGATTGTCCCTGAAATACAAGCTGGATCATCGGAGGAAGAGACACTGAGGCCAGACGAAGACAGCGGGAGTGGAAATGGCATCGATGACGACGACGATCTGAGCGATGCAGAAAGCTTCACCCTGAAGGACCGCCAGGAAGCTATCAACGTTACCCATCCCTTCGGTATAAGGATTTGGAAACCCGCTTTGTATAAGAAGGACAGGTCCGTTCAGCGCAATGCTGAGGGCGATATTCATTCTACCCCCGGCTTGTTTGTGACCAACTGGTTGCTCCTCTTCAACATCGCCTGGACTCTGGTGTTCGGCTGGTGGCTTGCGCTCATTGCAGCAGCTGGTGGTCTACTCTGCGCTCTTCTTGGCTTTGCTGATAGCTGCATGGATTACTCCCGCCTTCTATTCCGCCTTGCTGGATATTTGTTCTACCCCTTCGGCAAGTACGTCAAGCTGATGCAGGACGAGGCATATGCGGAAGAAGATGAAGGCGAGGGCCGCAGCATCGGTGAGTACGAGCAGTGGCAGAGCGGCGACATCGAAGAGGGCCGTCTCTTCTTCGGGCCTACCGAAAGTTCTCGTAGTCAGACATCATCCCTTGTCGGGCGGAGGCGGAACAGCATTGACTCAACCGGTGACGATGAGACGACCAGCCTGCTTGGTAGAGATGGCCGCGCCCACATCTCACACGCCGACACATCAAGGACGAAGAGGAGACTCTTTGGCCGTGGAAAATGGAATGTGGGCCGAGTGGTCTTCTTCTTTTTCTTTTATGGTATCTTCACGCCGGCCCTATTCTTGGTATGCGGCCTTTGTTGGTTCTTGGTCTTCACCATCCCTATGGGCAAGGTGACTTTACTCCTTTTCCACCATCTCCGGAAACATCCCTTGGCACTCTCCTTCCACTCTGATAGTGGTAATGTACGACGTCCAGGAGAGTCGTCCTCTATTTTGCTATGCACATATCGCGCCGTGGGGATCAAGTACTGGAAGTACACCATTGACGGAACAAACATATTCCTCATCAACCTTCTTGGGTTGGTCGCGTTCACCATTGTCGACTACTGGGTACTCGATGTGGCATTGGGATTGAAGTTTTGGATCACAGACCAGTTATTTGTCTTTACACTTGCACTGGCCTCAATCATTCCTCTTGCATACTTCATCGGCCAAGCAGTTGCTTCCATATCAGCCCAGTCATCGATGGGAGTGGGTGCCACGATCAATGCCTTCTTCTCCACAGTCGTCGAAGTCTACCTCTACTGCGTTGCCCTTAACGAAGGCAAGGCACAATTGGTAGAGGGCAGTTTAATTGGTAGTATCTTTGCCGGTGTTCTCTTCCTTCCCGGACTGTCCATGTGCTTTGGTGCCATCAAGAGGAAGACGCAGCGTTTCAATGTCAAATCTGCTGGTGTTACGTCCACTATGCTCTTGTTTGCTGTCATCGGAGCTTTTGGGCCAACCTTGTTCTATCAGATCTATGGAAGCGTAAGTCACCCATCCTCTCATTACTTTGTGCCTCTCTAATCAACTGCTAGCATGAATTGAACTGCCACCAATGCGTTCGCCACCACTCCGAACCCATGGAAAGAGACTGCCGCCGGTGCTATTTCTCTCAATCACCAGCCATCCATGATGAGTTCTTTACCAAAGCTGTCAGGCCGTATACATGGTTTGCGGCACTTCTTTTGTTCCTCTCATACGTTATCGGTCTGCTGTTCACACTGCGAACCCATGCAGCTGTTATTTGGACAAGTGAACTCGACGAGAAAAAGCCTGTGGACATGTCTGCCAGCCACATAAGCAGTCACCTCAGTACAAGCGGACACCTTGAGGTTCCAAACACCCTGACCCGGAATGCGACCAGCACTTCAGTTCCGCGAGGCGATATTCGTGCTAGCCAGCTTTATAAACGCATTGTAAACCAGACCTACCAATCCGTGGGGCTGGGGCCGAATGGTGAGTCTCCCGACCAAAAGCGACCGGTGAGCTCTACATCCGGGACGCATACTCCGCACCTCGTCCCACCCAAAGACGGCGATGAGCACCACATCTCACCTGAATTCCATATCGAAGGGCTTTCCGACGAAGCAAGCCAGTCGCTTGTTCGGCAAATAACCGAGATAGCGGCCACGACTACGGCCCTTGCTACCCGCGATGTAACTAAGGGTACCCACAAAACTTCCCACGGTGTTGGCAAGAAGCATGCCGAACGACCGGCTGCCCCACGTAACGCATCAGCCGCTCCTGAGGTGGAGGAAACTGCGCCAGGCCACACCTCTGGTGGACACGATGCGCCCAATTGGAGCAGGACCAAGAGTGCAGTCATTCTTCTGACTGCAACGCTTGCCTATGCCATTATTGCAGAGATCCTGGTCAGCACCGTTGACTCGGTTCTGGAAGGATCCAACATTGATGAGAAGTTCTTGGGAATTACCTTGTTTGCTCTCGTGCCTAACACGACCGAATTCCTTGTAAGTGAATCCCAGCCATGGAAGTTTAATGTGGATCCAACTAACGAATTCTAGAACGCCATTTCGTTCGCCATGAACGGAAATATTGCACTGTCCATGGAGATTGGTTCAGCATACGCCCTACAGGTTCTTCTTCTCCAGATTCCGGCCGTTGTCTTCTACAGCGCTATCCAGGGCCAATATATCGACCCGGTTGAGATTGCCAACCACAGTTTCAGTAAGTTCTGATCATTGTGTTGGGATCGGAATAGTTATACTGACTCTTCCACAGCTTTGATCTTCCCTCAGTGGGACATGGTGACGGTGATCCTGTGCGTCTTCCTCCTATCGTACATGTACGGCGAAGGAAAGAGCAACTACTTCAAGGGCTCGATTCTCATCCTGTCGTACCTCGTGGTCATTGTCGGATTCTACCTGTCCGGCTTCGACGATGACCTCGGCATGCGTGGAGTCAACCCATACGACACGCTTGCCGTGGGCGGCATCTTCGAACAACAAGTGCAATCCATGTCATTCAAGACGAAGGGACGAGCCCGTGGCGGACCGGCTTATTAAACATCTCGTTAATAGAGGATACGCACACATTCTCCCATTACCGGCCCACACCCAAAAGGCCAGGCCCTGTAGACGGAAATCCTTTTCACATAATCCCTCACATCACCCTTTTTCTGGTTTCCAATGTTCCATACCTCTTCACCATTCCTTGTTTTAAAAAATAATCCGGCAGATTGTGTTCGTTCATTGCAGATTTTCGAAGGTTTGCGCATAGCGTTGGGCGTTTACATGGTGTTTATTTGGTTCTGTTTCAATGTCAATTCATACATCCAATCATAGTTAACTCTTTGTCATTTTGATGTTTCTCGTTGGAAGAGTAGTGTGAAAAGATGTTTGTTGCTTCTTCTCTTGAGTTCTCGTACATGTGTGAAAGAATCAATGCGCGTATACAATTTTTATAAAATATAAGGACGTCACATGGACAAACTGTCAAACCATTCCTACACAGAATGCCTTCCAACTAAACTCATCCCCAAGGAGAATTAGCGATAAAGAAAGCTCTCAAGGACCCTTCCTATACTAGCTATACGCGTATATATGCACTACCGCTAGTCACCGCTCCTATACTTAGACACCTTGATACTTTCTCACATACACAACATACCCACTCACCAAAGACAAGTCAAGATCACAGCACACAACCCCAGTCCCCCTTCCCCTCCCTTCCCTTCCCCAAGAAAAAAGAAAGAAAAAAAGAACGACAATCCTCCATCGGACCGATCTCGCTCCGCCCCATCCCGGCGTCTTTTCAAAAAAAAACTGTTTGGTAGTGACAAACTATGTATCCACTTCGGTCCGCACTCGGTCTTCGCGTCCCCACGGCATGGCATGGCATGGTATCGCGGGACTGCGTTCGTCCGGGGGAAATTCACTCTCGTATGAGAACCTAAGTACATTTGGGGGTGTTGACTTGGAATAGGAAGCTAGACATGGACGTTTGATGTGTGGGTAAGGCGTCAATTCATGTCATTTAGTCTGTCTCTACACAGTTACTACCTCCTCAGATACATAGACATACGCATGTGTGGTATCCACGGGTACCGGTTGCTTCCTCCTCCGCCGTAATGTACCTATGCATTTAGATTCTCATGTCTTTTCTCGTTTAGGAGTTTTATGTCTGGTTAGTCCAGGGTGTTTCGAGGGAACTGGGTATCGGGACGGCCCCCGGGTGGCGCAGCGAACAACACGATATGTATGCCCAGTACTCCGTACATATTTGAAATCACTTCACCGTCGGGTAAATAGTTTCGGTGTTTTTTGTTTTTGTTTTGCACTTTTTTCATTATTGATTGGATCAGTGGGTTTGTGATTAGTAGCCAGCTCGTACGAAGCCATGCGTAGCCGGTGAGCGTTGTTACGTTTGCGTGGGGAAGCTCCGAGGCTGTGCATGCACGCATGCTCTCTGATGAGTGATACTGGGGGGTCTAGAGACTTAGACGGTAGTTATGCTGGGGATGATTGGAAGGGAGGGACGGAGGGAGGAGACGCGCCAGGTTTCAGATCAGAGGGTTGAGGTTGAGGTCGAGGTCGGCATCGGGATCGGGCGGTAGCGATGCGGGTATGCAATGTACATGTACGAGTATGGCACTGTGGAAGGGATGGGGATGGATGGGATGGGATGCAAGGATTGATAGAAGGGCGGAGGGATGCGGGTAGTACAATAGCACAGCAAAGCTATGCCACGAATGCTACGAATGCGATGTACACAGTATGAGTCGATAATTAATTGATTTGATTGATTTGAATTACACCCTTGCGCGAGGAACGCGACAACACCTCAGGTTCAAGTTCCAGGTTGGGGTTCGAGATCTGGTTCAATAGTTTGAGAACCAGAGAAATTGCATGTGCATGTTTTCTCCGGTAAGCTAGGTATTCTGGTAGCTATCTTGATTCACATTGGACATGCATGTACATGTAGGTACTGTTACTACAAAATGTAATACTGTATGTACAATGGGAATGTATGTGCATACCTGTACTCAGATACATAGTGATTTATCACCATCATTGCTGCATACAATTATGATTGATGGTGATGATTCTGGTGATGATTTATCAACTAAACTTCTTTTTAAGTCTCTTGCACTCCCATACCGTACCGTACTATCTGCAGTATCTAGAGACTGGTTACCGGTAAGTCTACATGGAGAATGGAGAATGGATCATGGAGTATGCCGCCCGCGTGCTTTCAGCTCCCGCGTCATCCTGCCCCGTGCCCATCCCCAAACACCCCCCAATTCACCATTCACTACACTATCAATTAGCTCACTACACTCGTCCACTACTGTCACTGCCACCACCACTATCCATCATCCATCATCACCATCATCACCATCAATTCAAATACTACAGCTACTTATTTTGACTAGTGCTATCCGACATGACAGCCCGCACTTACACCAATCCGGTTAGCCCATCCATCTCGACCCGCACAGCTCCGCGCCATCCCATACCTTTATCTCCACTTGCACTTCCACCCAAACACGGCTTTCTCTCCCACTCAAACCCCCCCAGTCGCTCCGTCTCAGATTCCTTTTCGAGTGCCAGCTCATCGTATATACTAATTCTCATCATAGTCACATCACTACTACATATTACCACTGCCCTCACTTTGGTGACACTGCAGATTCGAGCGACCCGTTATCTTGGTTTGCATTGCATTGCAGTGCAGTTCCTTGCAACTTGGATTGGAATCTTGGAAGCGGAAGCGCGCCTTTACCTACTACGAGTAATCAACCACTATTTACCCTGGAACCCCGCGCGTCTCGATCGAGTCCTGCACTTGTCGCTGGCCTGTCGATCTGCTAGCTACTCGTATGGTGGCGCCCATCTCCCAATCCTACTCGTACTCCCACCCCCAAGCCACAATTCCTCCAACATCATACATTGTACATAGTCGTACTTCGTAAGACCGGATCGGATCGCTTTCGTCTCTTCTGCGTCCGTCTGCCTCCACCTCCCTCCCCCAACCGTCGCTACACTTCCCACTCCCATAGAGTAATCATCTCTACTGCGGACTGCGGACTGTGATCAGCGACTTGCGACTTACGACCTGCAACCTGCGACCACCACAATGGGGTCCTCACGCTTCTCGTGGTGCTATTCCACCTGCGCGCTGGTCGTCGCTCTCGCCTCCGTCGCCTCCTCCGCCCGCATCGAGCCCTCCGACAAGAACACTGTCATAGACACCTCTAAAGGCAATCTTACTCTGCAGACTTCCAATGGAGCCAATCTATCCGATCTCGTTCCTCTTACCAGAAATGCCATCATCTCGCAGGTTCGCTCCCCGCTCCGAATATCGCGCGCAACGTTCCCATACTGACTCAAACCCACTTGTAGAATGACCCTCTCCAAGGAAACCTCCGCTATACCAACTTCGACACCGTCCAGAACCTCACCAACACCGATGTCGCATACATGAGCTGCGATCCCAATGACTATAATGGTTTGCTGGACGCTGACGCCCTGTTCACGCAGGCGCGGGATGGGCACAACCTTACGGCGATCATCTTATTCAGTCTGAGTGCGGACTTTTGCACATACGGTGAAGACCAGTCCGACCCCACTAAGCAGGAGTTTCCGGTCTACTCCATGATG
Source organism: Aaosphaeria pasadenensis (assembly GCA_022813625.1). Taxonomy (NCBI): domain Eukaryota; kingdom Fungi; phylum Ascomycota; class Dothideomycetes; order Pleosporales; genus Aaosphaeria; species Aaosphaeria pasadenensis. The sequence continues at coordinate 293,637 of JAKLMB010000024.1, read as the reverse complement.
ATGCAGCAACAGTCCGACGCGGTCGCTACCGAGTTACGCGCTGCCGAACCCGACCCTGCCAGAAAGTTCTTTGTCAAGATCGTCGCAGGAGGTAAAGGCAATGGAGATTCACAGAACTCCAACCCTCCAAATCAGAGTCCTCTTGGTCCATCGCCTTCCACTGCAGTCGCTATGATTATCCTCTATAGTATAACGGGTATCATCACGGCACTGTTCTTGATCATAATTATCACTGGTGCTGTTCGAGCACATCGCCATCCGGAGCGATATGGGCCCCGCGACATACTCGGTCGACCCAGGCAGAGCAGGGCTCGCGGCCTCGGAAGGGCCATGCTAGACTCCATTCCCATCGTCAAGTTCGGCGAGCGTGAACCGCCCAAGCCGACAGATGTCGAGATGGCGTCGACGTCGGAAGCAAGGAATGTCGAGAACGACGGCACGGCTGGAACAACTGCAGAGACAACCACCAACCAACGCTCAGAGACAGAGACACAACAGGAACCACCCGGCCAGACGGCCACCACTCAGACAGCAGATGAACCCAAGGACACGAATTCCAACCAAGCCTCCTCTGGCATGGGCCCCGCACTCGCCGTTGGTGCTGCTTCTTCCGAGTCCAATACCTCCGAGGAGGAACATCTCGGTTGCTCCATCTGTACGGATGATTTCGAGAAGGGTCAAGACATCCGAGTACTCCCTTGCGACCACAAATTCCATCCCGAGTGTGTCGACCCGTGGCTGTTGAACGTCTCCGGCACATGTCCGCTATGGTAAGTATCACTATTAACCAACTACACATTGACCATTACTAACATTTTCTCAGCCGTGTCGATCTCCGTCCATCGTCCTCCGGTTCGGGCCGCACCAACGGCTCTCAAGACCCAGACCACATGCCGCCGCCACTCGATGGATTCGAGAATGAACCCAGTCACCGTCGCCGCTCTGCTCTTCGCGATCTCTTGAATGGCCGCTCCCCGCTCAACAACCATGCCGAGGCGCGTCTCGCTGCAATCCAACGTCTCCGCGAAGAGGAGGCTGCAAATGCTAACCCAGAGGATGCTACGGCTGCACGGAGGAGCAGGCGGATGAGCGCCCGGTTGAGTGGCGTCTTCCACATTAGGACGAGGAGGCACGGTGCCGATGCAGTCCCTGATGTTCCACCTTCTACCGACGTCGCCGAGTCTTCCACTGCGGGGGCGGTCCCTTCAGAGTCCACTCCAGTGGCCGCTACTACGACGCCTTCCAACGCTGCGGGTTCTTCCAGCAGCTCGGTTCCAGACGAGAATACTACCGCAACCGCTGAACGGAAGGCCTGAACTTGAACACTCGTACCTTCAGACATGAAACATTGATGACGATACATACTTCTCCACATACGAACACGATACCTCTTTCTCTTTTCTCGTTCTCCAACATCTGGCGCAAATCCCGGCTTAGGCGTTCTTTCTCCCATCTCTCATCACGATACCAGCCACGCGGCACATCTCTCTCACGTCTTCATTCATCATGACCCTCATCAAAATCACCTGGTTCTCTATTGGATACCTTTTGGATCTCACTATGCATTTGTTTGGCGCTGTTTTTCCCAATTCTGATTGAGTAAAAGGAGGGCAGGGGCGTTGCGGGGGTGGTCTCCATACCGAGATTTTATTCTTCTTTACTTCTTGGTGTGCTTTAACTACGGTAAATGGGCTCTTATCTTCTGCGCTTTATAATTGGATGCGCACACAATACGACACATCATCCCACGGTACGGTTGGGGTATACGGGACGGTGGTACACGGGCGGTAGGGGTTGGCTTGGTTGCTTTGCTGGGTACATTGTCCTTGGACTTTGGTTTTGACCCTGGCTTTGGCTTTTGGCTTACCATTTTGGATGTCACTTTTGAGCTCTGGCTTCCCTAGTTGTCCAACACATCCCGTCCATTTCGACGTATGTCCTACAAACGGAAATCCCCCCGACGAAGAACATGTATTCAAAATACTGCCCTTTCAGAAATGAAACTGATTTAATACCCCATGTTCTTGCTTCCCATCTTCATTGTGTGTTCTGGTGATGTGGCACGTGATGTAATTTGACGTAGATTTTCATTCCTTTCCCATTTGCTACCATTGGTAATATCTAAATTATCCATCTATGGAGAATGAATGGGTAATTGCCACTCTAGGATTACACAGCATAGTCGTTAATCTTCGCTTATCTCAGGTCCAATTCATCCATACCAGAAACAGCATCATCGTACATGACTCCCTCCCATAAACTCCACCACCATTCCTCCTCGATGTTCAAACTCGCCACACTCGCTCGTCGAGTCCCTTCCCGAGGCCTATCTCTCGCCTCTCCCCTCCGCCTCATTCGCTTCTTCACAACCAAACCAGCCCCAGACCAACCCTTCGAGGAAGAGTCGCTACCTTGGTACAACCCCGATCAATTCTACCCAGTCCGCATTGGCGAGGTCCTCGACTCTAGGTATAAAGTACTCGGGAAGCTCGGGTACGGCGCGTATTCTACCGTCTGGCTTTGTCGGGATGTTAGGTATATAGCTATGCATTCCCATAGTTCATTGTTATGTGTATGTACATAAGCTGATAAGTCCATGAAAAGAGATGCCAGCTTCGCCACAATAAAAGTCTGCACTCGCGACATTGGCCGTTCTCACGTATCGATCGTGAATTGCAATTCTACTCACACGTCAGTTCACTCGATTCGCAACACCCTGGTCAACGCTTCATCCGCGGTCTGTTGGGGACATTCGAAATCCCTGGTCCAAAGAGCGGTCAACATCTATGTCTGGTGCATCCTCCAATGCACATGACTATCCGGGAACTGCAGTACATCAATCCATCCCATAGACTCAACGAACAGCTCTTGAAATGGACGCTGCATAACCTACTAACCGCGCTCTCCTTCCTGCACGATGAAGCCAGCGTCGTCCACACGGGTACGCAACGCTTCCACAAACCCACCCTTTCCCCCGTGGCTGATAGATGGAATCAGACATCACTCCATCAAATATAATGATGACCGTGGAAGACGAATCTATACTCGATGACTTCGAAAAAGCCGAGATAGAGCAACCGTCACCGACAAAGCCCATCAACGACACCCACACCATCTACGCCTCCCGCAAACTCGGTCTACCCAGGGACTCCCTATGGGGCCAGCCAGTCCTCTGCGACTTCGGCCAAGCCCGCATCGGCAGGACCTCACAGGGGGTTGATACAACCAGAGGTGTACCGCGCGCCTGAGGTGCTGTTCGATATGGGATGGAGTTCCAGCGCGGATGTTTGGAACGTTGGGGTTTTGGTAAGCAACTTCACCCCCGTACCAGTTTATCACTGAAGTGTGTACACATAGATATGGGATCTGTTTGAGAATCGACATTTGTTCAATGCACTGGACGGGGATCAGAAGGCGTCGGCGACTCACCACGTCGCTGAGATGGTGGCGTATATGGGGTTGCCGACGCGCGAGTACGTTCAGAGAAGCGATGTCACAAGGAAGGTCTTCGACGATTCAGGTCAGTAACGAATTCCAAGTGTTAAAACCCAATTAACTTGAAGGCGATCTAGGACGGTGGAAAGGTGCAGGGGGGACTGTTGTACCGCGGCTTTCGCTTGAGGAATCGGTAACGGGACTCGATGGTGAGGCAAAAGAGAGGTTTTTGGGGTTTGTGAGGTCGATGTTGGATTGGGAGCCGGAGAAGAGGAAGTCAGCGAGTGAGCTTCTTGGGGATCCGTGGATGGTTGGAGCGATACCATGAAAGGGATATGGTCATTTCTCGTAGAGTAAATCACTTCCCAGCTGTTGTTGAGTATGTTACGAACCACGTCAGACCTCTATATTGATTTCCATAGTAATGTAACAATACTAGAGATATATGATCTTGCTGTGGAATGTAGAAGGTCTATGTTAAACCCTGATCAATAGCAAAAATAGAGCGAGACGAACTTTAGTGGGTATTATACTTCGAATATTCCATCCTCTCCGAACCTCCCTTTGCCTTCTAGGACTCGATATCTATTAGAGAGTAGCTCAGTGATTATCATCTAACCTCCTAGTCTGTGACCGTAAATCTGTATGATCCTCCGATCTCGTACTGCCCATATCCCTCACTGTCGCATCCTCTGGCCCACCCCATTGCAACCCTAGCGACGGATCAGTATCAGTAAGACTCAAATACGGCATCTCGACCCCACCACTCGTCTTCCGCTCACCCTCCTGTTCCCTCATCTCCCTCCGGCCCCCAAGCGCAATCTGCGACCTCGCAATCGCCTTCGGCAACGGGTCCGCCCCAGCATCACCACCACCTCCCGCCTGCGACCCTCCATCCACCAAGTTCCCAGTCGCCCTGATGTACGACGAAAAGAGGTTCTGGTAGCTCGCGTTGTTGACCCAGACCGCCCGCATGCCGACGACCGAGCATATCAACGCGCAGACAAACGCTATCCCGTACGGCACGAGTAGTTCCGACGCTGCGTATTTGTACGTGATCGGCCAGCTGTTAATCGTGACGGGCACGAACTCGGAAGACGTGCCGTTCTTTCTGCCACACGGTCAGCGATCGATTGCTCCGCGGGAAACTTTCAGGGGTAAAGACTCACATCAAAGCATCGTCACTCGCAAGACTCAACGTAATATTCTGGAACAGCCCCTCGAGTCCCCTCGTCACCGCGCTGCTGTCCTTCCAATCGATGTCGACGAGTTTCCAGATAGTGCTCGTGACCCTTTGCGTGTTGTCCCGGGTGCGCCTCGCCTCGCCCAGCAGCATCTGGCCGAACGCGTCCATCACCATGCCGTAGGACATTATGTGGTTGGCGGTTACGTTTCGTTGTTTGCCGGACCCGTTGGTCTCGCCGCGGGACATCATCGACACGGGGTGTAGCCAGTCGGAGACGGAGGATTCGATGGTTTGCGAGGGGTATGTGAAGTTGTAGTCGACGCTGTAGGTCGCGTTGAAGAGGACGCATTCTGTGACGTTGACTTGGCGGTAGCGTGTGTTTGCCGCTGTTGAGGATGTTGAGACGTTGTAGCGGCGTGTGACGCTCCATGTGCCTTCGTTGTTCATGATGTATAGGCGCGCTCCGTCTTTGGAGTTTTTGTCTAGGGTCGCAGTTGACCTCGCTGAGGCGGTGGCGGCGGGGAGGCCTTGGTGGGCCCAGGAGAGGAATAAGGTTCTGTCCTGGTCGTAGGATGTGATGCCGTAGCGGTAGGTGAGGTCATTGATGTAGGTTTCGTTGGCTGACGCGCATTTTATGGCGGGCCCGTTGAAGTCGAGGTGGTAGCTGATGTTTGCGATGTCCATGGGTGAGGCTAACGAGAGCAGTCTCCCGGTTGATGCGGTGCGGTATGCCAGACTGTATATCCTAGGATGGCCCAAAAGAATGGCGCCGTCGTCGCCAGTAAATGTGCCGAAATTGGTGTAATTGAAGTCAATCTGACGAACTCGCGTGTTTACCGTTTCGTTGAAACTTTGAGGGGAGACCGTTAAAGAACCAGGGGTGACAATGGCTGCCAGCGGTATGCCCCTGTGAGGAGTGAGCATTATTCTGCATCTTTATTTTGGGGAGACATACCACGAGACCATTGCCATGACCGCAAGCATAGGGTGTCTCGCCCACACCGTGCTGCTCAAGAAACTGAAAGCGTTCGCCAGAACACTGGTCATGGCGTCTATCTCGCTCATTCTGAAGCTCTGTTCCCGAAACCTTTGCCATTGCCGCTGTGTATACGATGCCCCCACGCTGGCCGCGAGAGTCAACTTCACAAGGATAGCCAATGCGATTCCAAACCTCGAGATCCATGCTTGTGATAATGCAGCGCTGAATACAGGCCTCCCGTCCAGTTCCGTGCCCATGAAGTGGTGTCCAACGGCGATGCCCAAACCCGCCAGTAGCGGTATCAAGATTGTTGCTGGCGCCCTCAGACTGACCTTGGTCGATCGGTCGCGACCGGCATTCACGGGCGTCCAGGACATAGACGGTTCCAAGGCTTCCGTGGAAGCTTGTTCCCGGTGGTAACTTGCGCTCCTAGAACTTGATCTCTTCATCTTCGACGAAAGTGACGATATGCGAACATGACACGGCTAGAAGTTCAAATAAGTCGTATACAAACAACGTCATAGCTAGGAAGATAGCTGTCGTACCAATCTTGGACGCCTTGTGTAGCTCCGCCACCTGTGGGCGGAATATGCGTGTATGCAGGGGTGGCCAATGAGGATCATTGACAGGCGATCCTTCCTGCAATTCTACGATACGAGGTATTGTCAACAAATGGGAAAGGCCAAAATTTATGCAGCTGAGTAGAATCCTGCCTCCAAATTAATCAAGAAGTGTTGCAGCAACAGCATCGCTATCAATCAATAGTATGTAGATACGTAGACGGTTGACCACTGCTCTCTGTATGCGGAGAATCTTCCTTTCCACTGTCCACCAGGTACGTTATCAGAAGCTATGGAAGCGTTACAGACTTGAATAAGTGCAAGACAATTAGCGTAGTATGATGCTCAGTGCCTTTGCGAGTCAGGAAATATACAATTAGTATTCTCAAGTAGCCTGGATAACGGAATGGTATCGTTGCAAGAATCTACAGCAATTGTAGTCGACCATTCAGACGTGGAAACCAGAGATGCCTGTTTGATTGGCTCAAATCCCGTGACCTAACGGAATAAAGTTAAGAATTCTTTCAATCTAACCCGGATCAATGTTAGCGTACAAAGTCAAAAGCATAGGCATTGATGGTGGTAAACCTAAGTGAACGCACACCCACATTAATTCATAATCGGAAGTTCTTACACTCTTCTACGATCCCGAGTCTTCGATATGGCTCCCCTAGTCCTATCGCCGATATCATCGGTGAATTCTGAGAGACCAAAGACTTGGAAGAATACCGACATCAATCAAGAGCGCTTGCTAAGCTCCGTCAATTGGAAAGCTCTTGTGGACTACGCGGTTGAGATCAAGCGAAATCACCCCGACAATCATGAGCAAGGAATAACATGTCAGCTCTCTACTGAGTACAAGATGGGCGGCATCAATGCCGTTCGGCGTCTTGACTTTAACGATGGTACGAGCTGGGTAGCACGAGTGCAAATGGGTCAATCAACCCCAGAGTCACTTAAACGCCTGGAGCACGAAGTCCATACAATGCAGGCAGTACACGATATGTCCAGAATCCAGATCCCAAAAGTATTTGGGTATGATTTTAGTCCCGAAAACCCGGTCGGTGTCGGCTTCATGGTCATGGAGCTCATTGCAGGGGACAGCGCTATGGACATGTATGGTGGATGGCTTGAGCATAAGGGCAGGACCCCTCTACACTTTAAGGAGAAATTTCATTCAGCGATGGCAAGAGTTCAGGTTGGTCTAACAACATTCCGGTTTACGAATGAGCATAAGATACTAACAAGGGTCAGGTGGAAATGGCATCAATACGCTTCCCCAGGATTGGCAGTATCATTCGCCTTGCTGACGGCACATACGATGTAGGCCCCATACCCGAGCTTGGAGGTCCGTTTGATTCTTCTGCAGACTTCTTCTCTGCCTGGGCAAAGCACACCAAGTACCCCTACACCGACGCACTTGTCCGGGAACGCACACCCCCAGACATCGTGAACGACGTCCTATCCTCGATCAAAGAATTCCCATCGCGACTCGCAAAGCTAACCAAGCATCACCGTTTCGAGCAGGGGCCGTTCCCGTTGCTCCATACTGATCTCTACAAAAGCAACATCATCGTTGATCCAGACTACAACCTCCTCTCCGTGATTGACTGGGAGAATGCAATTGCGGCTCCTTGGGAGATAGTAGAATTCATCAAAGATCTGTGTATAGTCCCGCCCGCAATGGATGGACCACTATACCATGAGGAAGAGTCGGACCGACGAGTGATCGCTGATCGGGAAGTCTATGTCGGGATGGTACAGCAGGTGGAAGAGGAGATGGGAATGGACGGCAGACTTTCGAGCGTGCTGGGCAACTCAGATATGCAAAATCTGGCCAACACAATTTGGCTTTATCAGAGTGGAAGAATTGGGTTCTACACGGGTGTTGTGGAGCCTTTTGAGTGAAGGACGCGGCTGGGAAGGTTCTATGGCGGGGAAGGAAGAAAGCTCTATGGTGAATGGGTGTGCTCCTTCGGCTGTTCCTTTGGCATAATTACCTCAAGCTACATGAAGCATCGAGGCAAGGACTGTGTACGATTTGGTATTCTAAGACAACGTACCTATCTGGGGCGCTCAGCCTTCGGTCACATAGGGAGTGAAGATTCTAGCTTAGAGTTTTCACAAGGTCTTAACTGACCTGAATAAGAGCGACCAATACACAATAGGATCAACGGGCTTGGAATGTAACATGATACATGAATACAAAATACGACTTGACACCTAACTACTCCTAGTGTTGTGCGAGTCCAACGAACTGGTGACACCGTATGCTATAGTATATTACCAGGAATTGGCATCCATGAGTGTTCGGCGTATGTCCGTCTTCCTATCCTGTATCCTAAGTTTGGAAAGCATGTTTCCCCGCTGTGAACCTTTCTGGGGGGCTTATCCATCCAACACTTCTTCGCACACTCCTCTGATGGTATGTGTCTCTTTAATGCTTGTTGTCTCTCACATATTGTCATATAATCAGCTTCGGGCAGTCTTGGATGCTGAATATCTGCCGGCAATTGTTTGCGCGGTATGTATCCTTCATCTAAAAATCCATCCCTGTCCAACCCTCGAAACTCCGTTTTGAAGTTCTTTCTATAAAGTGGAGGGCGTGGATCGATGGAAGGGAAAGCATTCCAGCATACGCGTAGTTGCTCGCCGTACTTATCACGGCCAATGCCTTCGAAAAGTTCTTGGAGGGCAAGCGGGGGCCGCCATTGTCCGACAATCCAGCATATCCAGCGTTCCTCGTTGCGCCAAAGATCAAGTTGCTCGCCCTGGTATTCACGGTATTCATGGGTCCCAAAATACTGAACTCCCCATGCATAATAGTCTGTATACGACCAGAGCGCCCCTCTTTTGAGTGCATGCATCTTTGTAGTTGCTTTGGCGAAGGATTCGAGCAGTGGGTATAGTTTATCCTCGTTTGGTGCCACGCGAAAACGTTCAGTCTCATAAGTCTGATGTTGTTGGTCAAAGTGCCAGCGTGCGTCGGTAGGATTTTCCTCGAAAGGGGGACGCATATTGTCCGTCACTGTATATCCTACATCATGTTCTCCTTCCCCGTTGCAGCCCTTGAAGTACCAGGATCCTGATGGCGTGGTAGGGTGGAAGAATACATTAAGAATCTCCATATTGGGAAAGACCGTATCCCCCAGTGAAGTGAACAATGTTTGGTCCACCTTGGCACGTAGGCTCAAACGCCGGAGACTCGGTGAAAAAGTATGAAAGCTTGCACTGAAGAGATCACAAGGTGCAGGTTCGACCAAGTTGGGCCCTCCGCCATGCTCCTCAAGCCTAGCGAAGTTGTGGTCGTACAAGAAATCCATCTGTACTCGTCGAAGGGTTGACGGAAATTTGACTTTGTTTAGTGCCTCGCTGAACCGAAATCTAGAGTCTCGAGCACAAGCTTCGTAGTCATGTTCGAAGTGTTTGTTGCATAGCTCTTGCTCTTCTCGCTCGAGCAATGTTTCCTCTTTTCCGAGCGATGAAAATAGACATTCGAGATTGGGACATTTGCTTGCCAGGTCCACTACAACTCTCAGATCCAGTCGTGAAAAACTGCACCAGTCACCAAACTCTTTGATTTTATTCCGCAGACGAAGGCTAGAGGGATTGCAGACAGTAAGTTCGCGGACAGAGGCCAGTTCTGGAAGTTCTTCGGGGCATAGTAAGTGTACGCGCCACGCAGAATATAAACGATGCCAACAAAACCCCTCGCTCACCCAGCGAACCGGAGTCACTAAGACGAGATGTACATTCCCAAGGCCCTGTGACCTAGTTTCAGCAGATATTTCGGCCTTCTTGATAGTCTGAAACGCTTGCTTAACCTGCGCGGTGAATAAGTCGTCTTTCTCTTGAAGTTCAGCCACACTCTCTCGGCAGGGCAATTCCTGGCGATCTTCTTTTGGGAAGCTCAGTGGTGGAAATTGGGTGTGTATCTCAACGTAACGCAAGTACGATAATCTTCGTGTGCCATAAATTGAAAGGAATTTCTCATGGTCATCCTCGTATCTTCCGAAATTGAAAGACTCGAATCCTCCACAGTATCGCTCGGCGGCAGCCTGGAACAGCCGTGATACGAACAATGTCCGCTTAAGATCATCCACGTCCAGAAAGGAGCTGATTCGTTCCACTAGCTCTAGAGGGAATCTGTTCATGTTGGCCTTAGTTGAGTATGATTTTGGGTGTATGGAAACTCTGTCCAATACAGCATCGAGGCGAGGCCATCTATTTGAAGTACTGGTAGACGGTCTGTGCGTGACTGTGCCTTAGCACTTTCGCACTCATTAAATAAGATACTATTGATTTCTTGAACGATCGATGGACACATGATCAAATAATGATTGAATAACATTGTACCTTTCTAATAATCCCAGACTTGCCATTTCGTCTTTCTACCGGAACATGTACGTGTACACGTAAAGAAAACAGTATAGTCTTGCCTCGTTCTGGTCTTGATCTGGTCATAAGATTTGCACTACCAAGGCCGCGGTTGCGTGCCAGAAAAATGGTTGTATTGTGTCCAAAGCGCAGCCACCGCATTGCAAAATAACAATTCATTTTGAGCATTGTTGCGCAGATATTCCCTCCTTTGCTCACTAGAGCAGAATCTGGCTTTCAAATTGCGGTAAACGTCTTGGGTGAATTGGGAAAGCGCTTCAGACGATCCGCGCCAGACAGTATCCATGTACTCATCAAATAGGGTACTCAGGCCCTGATATTGCCATGGACGCCAGGTCCCCAGCTTGCGATGATTACCTAGATCCCGGTCAATCTCGTCGATAATACCCCTGATTCTAAGAGCTTGAGTAGCGAAAATATCTGAAGTGTCTTGTAGATATCGAGCAAGCCCTATGGCTTGGCGGGCCCGCCGCAGAGCTTCGCGCTTGTTTGTAGCAATCCACCTGTTGATGTCGTTTCCGTCATATATTTGTGCAGGATTAGCAGCGAAAACCTATAGAGATAGCTTTAGTGACATGAAGCGATCGGCATAGAACATCGCACCTACTCGTGATTTCATATTGTTCATGCTCGCATAAAGGCCAACCATCTCGTCTGAAAACGCATGGGTGTGGGGGTAATGGTCAGCTATGAGTTGAAACGGTGTGCGGGCGGTGTGGTATCGGCCATTCAGTATGATTGGATCTCTTTCCCATTGCAGCGTGAAGTATTCGCAAAATTCCACTGTTCCACCTATAGACGGATCGGGATGCTGCCAATTTTTATGTGACAACTCATCGTTCACCCAATCGAAGAAAGAACCAACAAGTTGCCATTCAAGATCATGCTCTGTATGGAACCGTATGCCCGAGTTCAATGCTAGACGATAGGCTGGAGTATTAGCTCTGGTTACCCACTCCGTGTCATGTAGGTGATTAAGATCATCATAAACCCATCCGTAAGCACGAATGTTTGGCTAGTAGCTTCTTAGCTTTGTCTGCAACTACACGGATTCCACCTACGTGTTGGCGAACCTGCGCGCTCCAACTTTTATATGGATTGCTGATGAAATTGTCGGCTCCGCAAGGGTTGAATGACTTGGGGGATGCACGTGGCTGTAGAGCATTATGCGTTTTCTCAGCCTCCGGTATCTCGTTATTGTGATCCAAATCGTAGTAGTTCTATAGATAAAATCAGCAGAGCGGAAAAGTATACTCAATTAGAGTTTATACAACGTTGGCGTTGCTAACATTCCCTATGGTAGCAATTGTAGCCGTTGGTTGCGATTCTGGTTTCCCAACATCTTTCTGGTCGTGCGGTCTTCCAGCGACATGGGTGACAAGTATGTTCAGAGCGGCGATAGCGATGAACGTCCATTTGTCCTTCATTGTGAGGAATCGAGTCCCTGGCTCGTAATAGCAGGACTTCTAGAAGTCGAGTGTTCCACACAAAAATGGCTTTCGATAATAGATAGACTATGAGTAGATCAACAAAATGAGAAAACAGTCCGGTTTGTAATAGTAGATGTTTGCAAGAATAAGGAGATGTTTCTTAATTTTCGTCCAGACATACGAACTCCCATTATATATTGAGCTCCAACCAATTTGAGTAAAAGATCCCGTAGAATGAGAGTCTATCTGGCGTTAAAGTTGTAAAGAAGACATGTATACTACGGGTGCCGTTGTTAATTCCTAGCACTATCTTGATCCTCTACGTATTTGATGAAGTGTCTGCTACAAGTCGCCGGAAACCGGTGGTAAGGCACCTATGAACATTTCGTTCAAGGATAGTGTCATTTGCAAAGTAGCGACAAGTGACAGTGACGTGTAGCAGGTTTCTCCCCCAACTTTGCGCAACTGAGATCATCGATTGATGTACATTGAATGATTATAGATCTACTCCAATCCGCAACGTGCATATGCGGCGGCGAGGCACGGCAAAGTGCAATATCAGAACGTGCCTCATGCAGGTTGGAGGACCACTCCAAAAAAAAACTCCATGTACGCCGTAACGCCGCCTTCTTGGGGTCAGCAATCGCAAAATAAAAGGCAAAAGGGACACAATATCTTTTTAGAAGTTGTAAATTCGATACGTGACCTTGAGCTTACCGTGATCTTGATCCATGTCTTCGGTCATGTCGGTTTTCCTGCATCAAGTATTCAAATGCCTCTTCCCACACGGCGCATGTGTACCAATGTGTAGAACCTGGTCTTTTCTGAAATAATATCTGGTTTTTTGGATATCCAAAGTCCGGCGGCAACTGGATCAAATTATCTGGTCTTTGCCGGAATCGATGGTGTCACATTGTTCCTCACGACTCACCTGAAGTATGCCGACAGGCACTGTGGGTTAGTTCTGAAATATGTTTCCAACCTGTGTAGGACTCAAAGTGCTTTAAATCGTTGAGCACTAGTAAGATGTCATAGTTTCAGGGGTAGCAGAGATCAATAGTAGGAAACGGGGAAGTGTCGAGAGAACAGAGGCGTGGCAGCAATTTCTCAATATCCGCTCATTTCTTATTGAACGATGGTTCACATTCAGACTCTTTTTCTTCATTTATTGCTTTACGGAATACTGGATCGCTATTTACTCTAATCTGATTTCAATTCAACTATGGGCCCTATACGGCGTTAATAGGACGTCACTCTAGGCAAAAAATGTTGTCCCAATACACGGAGGCAACCTTTTGGTAACTTGATATGCCAGTGAATCAACGATCATACATCTAGTCATGCTACCCAACCAAAGTATATGTTACAGATCCACTGATGTAGCAGTTGAAAAGGGTATACCGGTTACGATCTGCTGTAGAAACCACGAAACAACTCTCTCAATTCATGCGCTGCCTAAACCTCGCGTGCATACGTAAAAATAGACAAGGTTATCATACTTGTGCTTCTTGTGACGCCGTACTGTAGATGATCCAATGGATCATCACCCGTTGTTATCCCGAGACATCTCTCTACATCCCTCTCCCAACCACAAGTCCTCCCAAACACAGACTCGGTCAGCATTCCTCATAACATTATCTCTTAACGAAATAATTGAAATGACAATGGCACAATATAACATTCTCATCACGGGCGCTGCAGGATACATGTACATCCATTTCTCCTTCCCTTTCCCGTAGCATCCGTTCCGTGGTTCTGATGACTGACGGAGTTCCAATAGTGGCGGGTCGATCCTCGCAGCTCTAGTTAACCTCGAGGACCAACACAATATCTTCGCTACAGTTCGCACGTCTGAACAGGCGGATGCTGTGGTTTCTCAACACCCAGGTATCACTGTGCTGCAAGTTGATGTTACACAAGAGAAGGAAATAGAGCATATAGTGACTGCACATGAGAGTAAGCTGTTTTAAAATTGCAGCTTCCCTGACCCAATCTCGAAGATAAGAATCCGGTTACTTCAAGCAAGCATACTGATGAGAGAATAGTCGACATTGTAATTCAGGTAGCGAGCTCGATAGACTCGAGACTCTCGATCCCACTCATTAGTGCTCTCTCGAAAAGAAAGCAGAGAAACGGAGGCAAGAATGCTTGGTTCATCCATGTAAGCATTGTGCCACAAGTATCCAACAGAGTACCAGGAGGGCGAAAGTGGTTAATGTGAGATATAGACATCAGGACTGGGTGGGTTTTGTGTGCAAAATGGTTGGCCTGTTGAAGAGCGGAAAGACATAGGACCTATTTTCGAGACGGAGAAGAGACTCATGGAGAGTTTTCCTATCAGGAAGGCAAGTTGAGTCCCGCTGCGTGCAGGTCAATAAGGTGTGCTGATACTGATGTTATAGACTGATGTCAAAATCACGGAATACGCGGAAGTGATGGGAGTGGATAGTCTCATTGTTGTGCTGCCTATTGTTTGTAAGTTCCTACGTTGGTCTTGATCTTCAATCTTCCGTTGGTGCTGATGGATGGCATAATAGATGGCAAGGGGACGGGGGCGTGGAATCAACTCTCGATCAATTTGCCCATCTACGTCAAGTCAATAATTCAGAGCGGGCGGGCGAGGAAATTTGCAGAGAATACTGTATGTACTGAGCATATGGGACCACATTCTAGAAGCACGATGTATTGATTATACACAGAAAGTCTCAGCAAGCCATATTTTGGATCTGGTATCTCTATACACACTCCTCGTCTCGAAGATCATCGCTAGAGTAGATATTCCTAGAGGGAAAGAAGGTTACTACTTCGCGCTTGCACATCGAATAGAAGGATGGGAAGTCGCAGAATCTCTTTCTGGGGCTGCGAAAGCTCGAGGGCTCATTGCCGATTCGACTGTCGAGGTCTGGGAAAGCGATGCAGCTGCAGCTGAGGCAATGGGGGTCCCCGAAATGTTTGTCCAGGTGTTGTGGAATTCAGGGTATATCTCTCCAACACTAATCACGGTGATAATCCATTGACCAAATGCCGCAGAGATGAAATGATAGCGCGGAGACCGTTCAGCCTAGGTTGGTCACCAAAATGGGATAGGAAGAGGTTTATAGATAACATCGACGACGAGATAGCTGCAGTCTTGGAACTTGGTGAGGCGAAGAGCAGTCTCGTCAGCTCGCTTTTCGAGTTTGCGGGGGCGTGAGGCTGGGCATGGTATGATTGGCGATGGCATTGCTATTTGTGTTGGTCGCTGGACGATGGCTTCCTAATAGGTGAGATTTTCGCCTCTTTGGCCCCCACGAAACCTTGTCCTGCCATCATGATGAGCGACTCCTGTCAAGATAGCACAATTTAAACTCCTTCAAGGCTACCACCTGTAGATCCGGCTGGACCGACTGCAAAATATCCATTCATAATGCTCTACAATCCAGAAATCAACCTATTCCTCTACCCTTCTGCCAACCCTTCCCCATGACCTTTCGGTCCCCAAGATGACTGAGACACCACCCTCGACCTCGCGGCGCGACCATTTCGAGCATGACGTACTAATTGATAGGAGGTATGAGCCACAACATGAGAAAAGCTTCTCATCATCAGAAGACGCGGGCTCTTCAAAATCGAGAGCAAACGAGCGAGCAAGGAAGGTATTTAGTGACTGGTGGTGGGAACTCCTGGCCTGTGTACCTATCATTGCCAGCTTCAGCGGGCTCATAGCTATTCTCCGTGCCTACCAGGATCGTCCTCTGCCGAAGTGGCCTCTTGGTCTATCATTCAACACAGCACTGTCAGTACTCGGTCTCGTTTTTCGCACTCCAGCCCTCTTCATTGCTGCTGAGGGAATTGGCCAACTGAAATGGCGTTGGTTTTCGAAAGAACGCCCACTGAGTGACTTATCTGCCTACGACGAGGCGACTCGGGGGCCCTGGGGGTCTACGAAACTCCTTTGGGTGACTCGGTGGCGAGACCTTCTCGCAATCATTGGCTCTATAATCATAATCGCTTCAATTGGAATCGATCCTTTCACCCAAGCTGTTGTTGGCTACTCTCCCTGCCGAGTTTCCGCAACGAAAAGCGCTTCTACGGTTGGACGGATCAATTCGTTCTTCAGCTTTTTCTGGCACGAGATCGAGGAAGGGGTACCGCCATGGACGAGATTGGCTATGGCTGCGAGCATCCAGAACTCGAATTCTCTTACGCCGAATTACAGCTGCACGGCAGCCCACTGTACCTTTACCAAACCGTATCATTCCATAGGGTTCTGTAGTAAGTGTGTCAACGTTACAGATGAACTCATCACCAAGGATTGGTCTAATGAGGATTGGCGTGGTCGTAACTATACCTTACCACGACTGGATCCGCAAGAATCGGTATCATTGTCTGGGAGCCAAGCGGGCTACCGATTCGACCTACGGGGAGAGGAAGTACGAGACTATGCGCTCTGGGACGTCCTGTCAGTCAGGAAGTTCGCCGAAGGATTTACTGTTCCAAAGGACGTTTTGCCATCAGAGACCGAGGGCCGCCATCAGAGCTCGAGATTTGACATCGTGTCCGCTCGGCCGGTCCTTGGGTCTCGCTGCTATCTGTCATACTGCATTCGATCCTACACTGCAACTATCAACCACGGGGTACTTGTGGAAAAATTGGAGTCGACAAGCAGAAATTGGTCTACCTGGTCAGCCGAGACTCCGATAGTGCGAACTGTGGAAACCAACTGTCTAAGACCGCAAGTGCGAAGAAAACTCGAAAGTGAGGGCTATATCTCTGCAGATACCGAATGGATAGCTTGGAACGGTACCTATTTCTCTGGGACCGAGGCCGATGAAGGAATTAGTAGGTCTACTGAGCGCGCCATACCAATCTCGTGCGTGTACGAGATCCAAGTGTACGACGATGCTGTGAACTGGGCCCCTTATGAGTTCTACACCGGCGATTTGGCTGGTTCCGTCAGGGGAAATAACATCAGCAGCACGCGCATGAGAATTTTGCACGGATCAACAGGTTTCCTGGCGGGTCTATACGACGACGGAGCGATATCCATCGATTCGATCAACCGTGTATTCGACAACGTGACCACCGTGATCTCGAACTACATGAGGACGCAAAGTCGACCCATTCCCGCGAACATCAGCGAATACGATTCGCCTCTGAATCCCAGTGAGGCCAAGAACATCACAAAGCCCAATCCAGTCATTGGCGAACCCAAAGATTGGAACCATGCGACAGAGGGGACTGACTTCAATGATACGACCTGTATCCGCATTCGCTGGCCATGGCTCGCGTTGCCCGCTGCAATCATCGTCGGGACACTGGGGTTCTTGATCATACTGATCACGACGATGACCTTCCAGGATGAACGCGGGATGTGGAAGTCATCGCAGAACGCGCTCATGTGGCACGGTCTGTCTGGTGCTGCAGCGGAGGAGAGTGCCAGCTTGAATTCCAGGCAGGATATGGATGCAAGAGCGGAAGAGATCCGCGTGCATTTATCAAAGACAGATAGAGGATGGAAACTTGTACAAGATGAGAGACTCGAGTAAGCTTTGCATATATGTTATATAATATTCTGGTATTTGCATAGCCGAACTAGAATGTTTGTAAATAAAGACTAGAAGATGTGGAATGAACTATGATTGATAGTTAGAACCCAACTCATCCAAACTTCAGATTCGATTGATGTACACCTAATGTAGAGCCCAGAGTATTTGCATAAGTGTGAAACAGTCAATGAATATTACTCGTATGTGGAGGCCGACATTTGATGAGAGGCATTCAATGATCGCCGCACATCAATCATGATCGGAGCATGGACATGGGGAGCAAAACAGCAAGGAAAACAGGATATTGGGGACAAACACGAGCTGAATCAATCGATCACAGTCGATGATCGGGGGAGTGATGTGATGCAACGAACGACGTGGATGGGGATGATGCGCCCGACGCGGCATAGATAAGCGAGAGTCTCCACTATTCTATCCCATTTACCGAGACCATGGAATTCTTGCTACAATTCCCATCATTACATCAAGATGCCTTTCATACGAAGCAGACAAAATACTTATATGCCATGTAGAATACAGCAAGCTACTCCCAAGAGGTTACTTTTTAAACAAGCAATTTTTTCTTAAATTATTTATCAGCACAAGGTGGTAGAGAGAAGATTGAAAGGATAGGGGTATTTGTAGATTCCGATGCGGCGGATGATGTAGCTAGCTGATCCTGGCCCTGATCCTGGGGGTCGTGCGCATCATGACGCAACGTCCTCAACTTTCCTTCCGCGGCTGTCAATCCACAACACGTACACATACGCAATCAAAATAATCTAGCATAGCAATGACATTCATTTTACTTTTTTCCTATCCTCTCCAAAATAGTCCATGGAGTAATAGAATCTCCACCTGCTGACATCCTTCCTCCTTTCTCTTCATGCTTTCATTCACTACTAATCGTGAAAGTTAGATTTTCTGCAAGTAACAATATCCCACTATGGCGACTGGAGCGGTCTACAAGGACCTGCTCCCGCTCCCTCAGGAGACGGAGCCTGAGAAGGAAGAAACCACCGTCACCATGCAGGACAAACCCACCGAAAGCCACGCGCTGGCCATGCAAGAGCCAGAGATCAAAGGTGCTGCACAGGTGGACCACGAAGAAGAGGTCGTGAACCTCGGATGGAACGAGCCTAAAGAAGCTGTATCGAATCCACTCGTTGGTGGGATCTCAAATGAGGATCTCTGGCTACTAGTTCGACGTTTCAACAAGGTGCGAATCACTATGCTACCATTGCAACGGTAGCAAACGAATGCACCCAACTACGGCTAACCTCTCGCAATAACAGCAAATGTACCATGTCAAAGAGATACCGAACCCACCGCCAGGAGGCCTCGACCTCAACATTGCAGACGAGGAGGAGTTCTCACCAGACAAGCTTAGGAGCAATGTAGAGCGCTTGTACATGACAATCGTAAGCCCATACCAAGTGAGTTCTTTTCTACCAGTGACTAACCCGTCATGTGTGCTTAGGGCATCGGTCTGATGGGTTTTGGAAAGCAAATTGTTCGCCTTCGGTCCTGGCGCGAGACACGCCGCACTGCTTCGTTCTGTGCAGTATATTTCCTCGCATGGTTCTTCGACCTGTTGATGCTGGTTGTTTCGCTCACGCTTATTGCTCTCATTGCGTATCCCCGGAGTAGGGAGGTCATGTTCCCTCCTGCACCCCTTGCTTTGGTCAGCAGTAAAGGGGGTGTCCAAAAGCCAAAGTCTGGTGTCCTGGGCAGCACTGACAGTGCCACTGGTGCGCCCGAGAACCACAAGGGTGAGGCCGTTGAGCAGGAGGCTAGCAACTTCGTTAATGGCATTGCTTCTGTGGCCTTATCCAGCGCAACTGGAAAGCATCCTCAGGGCGATGCTGCTGAAGATGCAGACGAACCCGGGAGTTCAGTACCCGATCCAACGTCCATCGCCGTCAGTGCAGCCGATGCAAAGGACAGGGCAGCAGGAGCAACTCCTACGAAAGAGCATGATAAGACCAAGGTGCCCATGGAGACTGCCATGTGGACCAAGATGCGGCCCATCATGCATGGACTCGCAGATATCACCGACACTTGGGAACGATTCGCTAAGTACGCAATACAACCCTCCCCCTTGATACCCCAATCCAAGCATCAAACTAACACCATCGTAACAGCGCTCTCGACCCTCTCCCACCCTTCCCCAAAGACCGATTCCGAGTCCGCATAGCATCCCTCGTAGCGCCACTCCTCCTCGCCTCGATCTTCGTGTCCTCGTACATGTTCATGAAAGGCGTGACCTTCGGCTTCGGCTTTGCCTTCTTCGGCGACCCCATCATCTCCCGTAGCCTATCTCTCTTGAACCGCAAGTTCCCCCACTGGCAGCGCCTCCTGGAACTCCGCAACACCGTCCTCAAGGGCGTGCCCACGAACGCCCAACTAACCATCACCCTCCTCCGCATCGGCGAAGCCAACAAAGCACCCATCCCCCCACCCCCACACATCGACTCGCCCCCTCCCGAGCAACCCACCGACATCACCGACTCCCAACTCCGCGCCACGGGCGCCGACTGGCCCCTCAACGCCACGCAGGAAGAACTCGACGAAGCGATGTCGCACGACCCTTCCGTCGCCGCCTCGACCTCTGGCGCCGACATCGACGCCTCCAAAGCCTCGAAACACGGCAAAAAGGGCAGCAAGATCCTCGGCTTCTTCCGCCACACGGTGAAAGGCGGCGTCCAAACAGCCATCGGGTCCGACAAGCTCAAAGCCGCAGCCGGGTCCTCGCACGCGAAGAACCGCCTCGGCGCCGTGCCGCACCCAGACGAGGACCTGACTTCCGGCCCCGTGGCATTCAAGTGCAGATACAAGGGGAAGAAGGGCCACGCGTACATCACTGTTAAGGCGACGATACCGTGCGTCGCGTTCTCGACCGACGAGACGGTCGAGACGATCGGCGCCGTCGAGCGCGACGACCTGCATCCGCTGTGGTCCATCCCCGTCGGCGAGATCAGCGAGCTCGCGAAGGTGGGCGGGTACGGCTGGAAGGCGAAGCTCGTGGTTGGATGGGCGATGGGGAGGGAGGTCGCGGATGGGTTGGACATCGTGCAGAGGGATGGGTCGACTACGCGCGTCACGGCGATGCCGCTGCGTGATGAGCTGTTTAATCGCCTCATTGCGATGGGGGGCCAGAAGTGGGAGTGTTGGTGACGGGCGAGGAAGGTGCAATGGGAGTGTGCGGGCGATGCGAGGGTGAAAATGAAGGGGGTTGGGTATAGGAATGAGGGTGTCGCGGTTAAGAGTACGATGCTGAGTGATACGTTGGCGGAGATCGACGTCTTCAGTAAGGCTATGGAGCTGTGACTGGTGGTGTGGAGGGTGTGGGATTCCATTGCATCATCTCGGGGCGTGGTGTGGTGTGGTGTGGTCGAGTCGAGGGTTCTGCTTCTCCTATTGCATACACATATACACACGCATACATGTAATTTCCTACCTCAATTTGTACGATAGATAGTCGAGAGAGGGCTTAGGCGATGGGCGGTTGATATAACGACGCAAGCAATGAACGAATGAGCGAAATCGATAATACAATTACCATTTACTATTCACGCATTCATCACTTTGAGGGGCAGGAGAAGAGTATACTCATTTATGTATATTTATATTGTCTATAAGATGTAGTATAAGTTATAATCTACGTATGTATGTCCAGAACCATCGATTTTTTATGACAAGGTAGTGGTTTTGTATAGTTACCCGTTAACGCCGTTAAGTATGATATAAGAAAATAAGAACGAAGAAACTCCAAACCATGACATAACAATGCTCGCTTCGAACCAACAGCAGCTCTTTCGTGAAGTAATGTGATGTGCTAAGAACGCCGTTATGCCATGGGATATAAAACGGTCCCGCTTGTGTCCAGAAGAAAAAGATCACCAGAAACGCCGTTTAAGTAATGATTTTGGGGACATTCTGATTCGTGTAACGATGTATGTCTTTGCGTTTTAAAACGCATGGTATGCTCTTAGCATAATCTCGAGTACATATGTCGGTCGGGTCGATCTAGACGGTTTCTCTATCGTGTTCTGATGCCTCGGGGTCCTCGACGGTAATGTGCACGATCTCGTGCTTAGGAGCAGGCTTCTTGCTGAAGCAGCAACGTGCTGCACCGGTGACCTTAGCGTGGGTGTTCTTGGCCTCGCGGCTGAGGAACGGAATCTGCATTACGCCTATTATAGCGACCAGAGCGGATGCCCACCATGCGAGAGGCGTGAAGTGGATCTCGATGGAGAGGCCGTAGAGAAGACCGGCAACGGGACTGGCTACCGTACGGGCAGCGGCTCCGGTACTTGCAGCGAGGCCGTTGATCTGTCCGAGACAGCTAGGAGATGGTGCGGCCTCTTTGATCATGATCAAGAGCAGAGGGTAGGCGAGGATCGAGAAGAGGCTTCGGATGCTGAGACAGGTGTAGATTCCGGGATAGAGAAGGTTCTCGGGAAGAAGTTGCAAATAGGGGACGATGAAGTAGGCGATGGGGTGGCCGATCGTGCAGACGACGAGGAGCTTCCATACGCCGAACCAGGATGCCAGGTAGGGGAAGATGATTCCTTGGACGAAAAGCTGGATTATGCCGTTAAATGACATGATGATACCAACGTTCTGGATCGAGAGTCCGAGGCCACCTCCAAGGGATCGAGGAGATAGGCTCTGTGCGGCTAGATCATCGGCACGCTTGTCCTGGAGGAAGATTGGGAGGAGATGGTCATATGTCATCTATCCGGTAGCGTTAGTAACTTGAAGAAATAGTTCTTCGGAAAGTGACTTACGGAATGATAAGTAAAAATTCCCAGAGCCGCAACAAACATGATAACGGTCTTCGTAATTACCTTCTCCTCAGACGCGGGAGATTCAATCCATTGGCCATTGGAGGTGACGCGCCAGAGCTCATCCCGATCAATATCAACGCGATCGAAAGTTCCATAACTCTCGGTCGTGAGGTTAGCCGCAGCATTTGCAGTAGCACCCTGTGCGGGAAGCAGAGGGGTCTCAATAGTCGACACATAGTCATCTTCGTCTTGTGACCCGGAAGGTTGCATGTCAGGATGGGTTTCATCCAACAGGACGTACGCAGCAATGATGGCGAGCACCAGGAGCAGCGCGCAGATCAAGTTGGGGAGAAGGTACGGGAACTTGGCAAAGATGCCCGTGGAAGAGAAGAAGCTCGGGAAGTTCTTGACCGGCTCAGCGAAACATCCGCCGATGGAGGCTGCACAATTAGCATAGGACGGGAAAGCGAATGGGGGGTACGGGTATCTTACGGCCTATGATGGTACCAATCGACCATACAAACGGCATGACGGCGTATGCCTTTGCTACGTAGTAGTCAGTATTATTGTCTTTGAAGTTTGTTCAGAAGAAGTACTCACGTTCATGCTCTGGACGCTTGACCAACTCTCCAACCATGGTCTGAACGACACCTATATTACCATTCAGCAGTCCACCGAGGATTCTCCCCGCGAGAGCAACCCAGAAGTTGGACGCAAAGCCAAAGACTAACAAGGAGGCGATTGTACCCAGACATCCCATGATAAGGACCGGCTTGCGGCCTACACGGTCGGAGAGGGCACCCCAATACATGCCAGTGATGGCTTCAGCAAAAGAAAAGGCAGAAATGAGGATGCCCGCAAAGAAGGGCGCATTGGCGTCGGAAGAGACATGGTAATGTTGGACGAGCTTCCAAGCGTATGGAAAGATGGATGTGAGTGCAATTGGCTCTGCAACTCGAACGAGTGCTATTTGGTGCAAGTTAGGAACCAGAACTTATCGGGTGTGATGCGGAGTGGTGGTCACGCGACGCGAGGTAGGACGATAGATAAGAAGCCGGGGATTGTGGCAACAACTCACCAAGGAGGAACAATTGGGTTGCGGGAAATGCGTTTGGATCTCGCGGAGCTTGATTTCTGGTGAGAAACATTCCTTCAACCTGATTTGAATCTTACGGTTATGCCAACACGCAGGAGCTCAGGTGGAAGGAGGGAGGTTGTAGCTGTAGTGGTGAGTAGAGCTTTTGTCTGCGTTTGGCCTCAAAGAACCCCAATGATGGAAGAAGACAGTCAGAGATAGCCGGGAACGAATTGAGAGAAGAGGAAAGACAGTGTTTGAAGTTGAGGAATGTAGAAAGTTGGACGCAAGGAGAGTTAGTTGAAGTACGGAGTAGGAGGAGTGAGGATTGAGAAAGATTGAGGTAGATTAGAGGCAAGAAGGGTGCAAAGTCTTTAAAAAAAGGTAGAGACGAGATGAGACGAGACAGAAATCTTGGGGGGAGCCGGACCGAGCCAATGGGGTGGGATCAACATGCGCAATCAGGCCAATGAGAAGGCAGGATGGTCTGTGCAAGTAGGCGTACGGCATCAAATCCGGCCCAGTCTTTTTCTCTCCTCTTATCTTTCCCTTCTTCCTCTTCCTTCCCCTCCTCATCATCCTTTGCTGTTTGCGGACATCATCACCAGATCATCCATCATCAATTCACTGAATACATGTGGAGTACTAATTATACCATAATCATCGTTTTGTATCCACCCTTTCCGTTTAAAAAATCACACCAATCCAGGGCACGTATGGGGAACCCTAGCTAGTCAGCCGCATAGTCAGTGTTGTCACCTCTAGTAATTGCCGTATCAGGTTAGACTGCGCAACGGGACGACTTCCGATCCCTGATTTTCCCATCCACGCCTTGCTCCATTCGTATTCGAGACTCGTGGAAACTTGCAATCTCTTTGATCTCTTATGGGCATCGTATGGAATCTCCTGTCTTTCTCGTTCACATTCGCATTGGGGCTCGTGCGGGAAATCCAATTTCCTGATCCCTCTACATACGTCATTTCGTAGTTTCAAGGTCGTCGCATCGTAAATTGGCACAACCATGATCTCGATCAGAGATTCCTACGTACTCAGTATGTAGTAGTACGAGTAAGATCAACAAACAATTAGTCAAAAACTCGTACCAAATCTAGTCTTCTGATAAGGAAAAAGAGGGGTCCCGACTCCCGCAGATGCATGTGCATGTGCATTTTTTTCCTTCTCTTCCCTTTGCCCTGCAGCTAGACCTACAATAGTATATCTTGACTAACCACAACCCCTCTTCCCATCCAATCATTCACTGCTGCCAATGCCTTTCCTATCATTTCCAGAGTTGCCTCGTATCTGCTACTGTCTTTTTGTCCTCCTGATGAACTCGCCCAAGATTACTACAGAGCGCTGCCTCCTTCATGCGAGTTGCCACAGATCAGGTCAAAAGATGCGATCACTCTCGCATCCACCCTCTTCCATTGGGCCCTTTTCCAAAACAACAACAATGCGAACGGCTGATCTACATCTGTAAACCCATCCTCCTCGTTCTCTCATCACCTGGCCAGACCGAACATATATGCACACCGCTCCACATGTAATGAGCTGCTACTCACTCACCCCGCCAGACAAGGAAATAAAGTCCCTCCTCAGTGCACTGTCTATCCATATTCATTGTCGCCCGCATATGCCAATCGACCACAAGACATCCCCAAAAAAAACCAATGTCGACTCATGCATAGCGCACATGCGATGTCGGCCAGTCTTGATAACCACTCTCGAACAAACATGCCTCGCACATTCATTCCATGCTCAAACCCAACATAGCCAGGAATTTCCTTTGCTTCTCTTCATCATTCAAAATCAAACCCATTCTCATCACATAAACGCCATTTACACTAAACTCAGTAACCCGCACCACAAATCACCCTCTTACCTACCCTCCAAGCCCTTCCATAAGAGTTGCAAACTACGAATGTAGATTCAAAAATATACACCGCCAAACGCAAAACTTTGGAACCTACAACACATCGTTGTCACCAAGACGATCTTGCTAGAGAAGAAATGAACGTATGAACTTAGAGATGAGCATCACATGTATCGGATTAACTAACTTGAGAGACGAAGAAGAGTGGGGAAGAATTTGGGATATGTTGATACTGCCCCGTTGAGCCCTAGGGCTGTGTACACAGGTACCTAAGGTATTCAACCATCCATTCGTTCATTGGACGTCAAGACAGTCTACCTCCTGCTCCCCTTCTCTATTTATCTTTTACGGAAACCATCAGCACAGGTCCTGTGTAGACAGTGGCAGCGTGTGTAGATAGATGGTGGTGAGAAGTTGAGGGTTATTTGTAGGAACTGCCTATCATAGGGAACAGGAGGGTGATAAGTTGAAAGACGTTTTGTTATTTTTCGATTTTGTAGAGAAGGAAAGGAGAGGTTGTAGTATTGCTGACTTCAGATTGCGTAGGTGCTAGAGTGGTGGATTTGGGCAAGATGTCCGACGTTTAGACGCTGTAGGGTCATACAGATTCAATCCTACGGATGGGTCGTATTATTGGAATTGTGATGGGCGTAGAGCCGCATCGAATTGGAAAATATATCAAGTTTTTCAAAGGTCACGCAAATGATCATAGAGCAAATATAGGCACGGAAGAATGAGTTGTATTGATAAGAATTTCATTTCGAAAAGGGGGAATAAAAACTAGTCAGATATCATCCGCTTTCATCATAATCATCAATATCCAGGATCGTGAAGAATACTGCCGCCAGGATCTACCACTAGACTACCAAAAATCTCGTCAACTTTTCTGTGGCCATACTTGATAGAAATAAAAACTCGCTCGGGGGGAAATCATCGAAGGGAGATCGAGAAAGATTCAGATAACTAGGTGGAGGTAGCAGCAGTGGTCGATGTGGCCTTGGCGCAACCACTGCAAGCACACTGTCCTGGAGCACAAGCACACTTTCCAGTGTCAGCGGCGCAGTTGCATTGCGTCTTGTCTGTTCCTGGGATCTTCTCGAGACCAGCCTCTTCGGCGGTGGGAGTCGCTCCAGTTGCGGGTTGGTTCTTCTTCTTGATATCAGCGAGGTGACGGGCCTCATTGTGAACGTCGAGGACGGTCTTGTTACCCGTCTCGTAGAAAGTCCTGAGCTTCTGACCGGTTGGCGTCTCGGCGGCCTTGTCGAAGTAGCTTGTGAGGCCTCCCCATGCACCCCAGAACTTGGAGCTCACACCAAGCTTGGTATCAACTGCCTGTGCCTTCTGGGTTGCCTGGGTCTTCTGGTCGAAGTTGTTGAGGGCGTTCAAGAACTTGTTGCTGACGCCGTGTTGCTGGTCGAGCGCAAGAGCCTTCTCGATGGCCTTGTCAGAGATGGTGTAACCGTGTGCGAGATACTCGGCGACGATACGGCCTCGGGGCTTCTCCTCCTGCTCGATATGGTGGTCGCCATCCTTGGCTTCCTCTGCTGAGGCGGACTTCTCGCCAGCAAGCTCGTCGATGGACTTGGAGGAGGTGACGTGCACGGAGTTGGGACCCAACTGGGTATTATCCAGAAGGAGAGCCGTCTTGGCTGCAGCGGCCTTCTCGAAGGTGACGGTGGCAGACTGTGTTTCGCTGTCGGTGGGGGTTACGGAGAGGTTCTGGATCTTGCCACAGAAGCTGAAGAAGGACTTGATCTCATCTTCGCTGGTCTTGGTGGAGATACCCTCGACGTGGACGGTGGTAGACATAGTTGGTTTGGTTGAAGATAATTGAATTTGAAGAGTTCTTTACGTCGGTATTGTTGTTGGAACGAGGAAGAAGTTTGGGAGAGGTAGTAGGTATGCTGGAGAAGAGAACTTGCGTGGTGGGGGTTATATAAGGAGATTCGCACGCGGAGGGGCGTAGAATTGCCGACGTCATCGCGTTCGTACTAGTTCGTGGCGGTGCGACGAGATGTGGCGCAGGAAGGACTACGAAGCTTCAGGAATTCTCTGTGAAGTTTGCATGTGAAAATGGAGCTCTACTTGTGGATTGAGCGAGTCTAGAAGGAAAACAATTTCTAGTGTATTGGAGAAGGCAAAGGTTGTGTTCAGCTTGATGAAGCTTATCTGCAGTGCCAATTCGTGAGCCGCAACGACCCTGCTGTAGTGCGGTCTTCCACAACCGCGGAGGGGCAGACCAAAGAGATGGAAACCTGCTGAGGCTGTTGGGTCTAGACTTGTCATTTGTCTAGCTACCTCGTAGAATTCACATTGATTGACTATAGGACCTAAGAAGTTTCTACAAACATTAAAATCAATTAACGTTTGATTGTAGGTCAAACAATACTACCATCATGAGAAGCTCAAGAACCCAGGCCTTTTGATTTCATTCATGGATACCCCGTCTTAGTCCCCTCCAATGGAAGGTATCTTAGCCAAATGATTGATGCAAGTCTAGAATGCAAGCCGCCTTGTGTGACAAGAGGATATAACGTCCCAAAATGCATGAGCGCAGTGTAATCGCTGAATGATCACCGTACGACAACCTCTGTTTCGCCAGTTACAGCAATCAAAGTCAATGTAACAGTACCCCAATTCTTTGACGCACTCTCCCGAGACACAATCAACCCTGGTGGCAGATCCACATATCTTTGTGTTGATGTGCTGGATGATTGACACCAGGACTCCTCCTAGCTGAGTTCTGATTGGCCGGAGCTCCACCGACGTCACAGCCGCGGCAGCAAAAAGCATAAGCGTAATCATAAGATCGAAGACCACCCCCAACACCTTGAAGTGCTTCATGAGTGCTGTATTTCGAGCAACGCGACGGCAAGATGTCCTTCGTGGTTGAGTAAGTCACCATATTCCTCTTTCCCTCAACCTCAGCTGACCAGCGACAGCCAAGTCAATCGCATTGACAGCCAGCTCGACCGGCTACAGTTGTCAGAGACAACCACCCCAGGCGACCGCTTCTCAGTGTCGCGGGAGGAAACACACGACCCCGCAAAGGCAGCACGGATCGCACAGCTACAATCGCTGATCAAGAGCCTCTCCGCCGGCTCGTCGTCCAAGTCCTCGCTCGTCCCCACAAGCAAAATCCTCTCCGTGCTTTCGCAAGCAGATATCTCCAGCAGCTGCAGCACGTGCACGCAGCTCTCCGAACACGACGACTCTGGCGCTCTTCAGGCAGAGACGTCATACGAACATGAGTTGGAATGGCTTCTTCTCAGCAAGGCTACTACACAGGCGTACGGCGAGGTGCTGAGTACCATTCTCGAGCAAACGATACCGTTGGAGGACGAGATCTGGTATTGGGAGGACATATTGAATACCTATAGGTTCGCGGGCCTATATTCCGTCCAGACGTCCCCAATTCGTTTGTGGCGATGGTCTATCGACATATATCATGACGTTCGCTCCAAGGGCGGGGAATTGGCGAATGGCTGGCAACAATTCTACGGGCTCGTCAAGGATGCCGTGCAGGAGCGGTCTCTCGCAAACATCCAACGTCAAGTCGTCTCGCCGTTAGCTCTGGTCAGGAGCGAGGCAAAACGCAAGCGAGATGCTTTGAAGAGGATACGATTGATGAACGCGAATGCTCTCGGATTGCTCTTGGGCGAAGGCTTGAGCAACGAGAGGTAAGCTCAGGATGCGTGCAATTCGCACTGCTCGATAGACTAACCAAGACCCAGCATTCACGAAGACGGTTTACAAACTCCAGGACGATACGGAGCTCAGGACAATCGACAGCGATGGAAGAGCACCATTGCTAAGAACATCGCTCTCATGGATGCTGTCATTCACACGGTGAACGACGCAGACATGTCAATTGACAAGTTCGACGGCTCAGTCGGCGCTTACACGCAGGAAGACGATTTCTATGACTTGCACGACGCCTCCTCCGATCGATCAGTTGCATCTCTCCGCCCGGCAGACGTTGCCGAGCGTCTACAGTATACATTGAATCAGGCCTTGAGCAAATACTCGACCACCTTCAGCACCGCAGTCACTACCAATGGCCGCCCCTCGCTGCTCGTACGCTATTGGCTCCCAGCATCCGTCTTCCTCATCTCATCGACCACCATCTTTCGAATTGTCATAAACCGCAAGGAGGAAATCCTAACCTGGGTCCGCGAGTTCGGCCAGACGGTCATCGACTTCTGGTCGAACTGGGTCGTCGAGCCGTCCAAGAAAGTCATCGGAACGATCCGCCACGACGAGGGCAGCGAAGTCTCCATCCTCAGCAAGAGAAGCCTGGAAGGCGATCGCGCAAGCTTAGAGCGAATGGTCGTCGACTTCGCGGTCGCGAACCCAGACGGCCCCGCGCTCAACGACACCCAAATCGCCGACATCCGCGCCAAAGTCAGAGAGGGAGACCTCACCCCAGTGCTAAAAGCCTACGAGCAAGACATGCAGAAGCCCGTCATGGGCGCCATCCGCGGCAACTTGATTACCGCGCTGCTCATCCAGATACAGAAGACTAAGGTCGACGTTGAGGTCGCGATGAGCGGCATCGACAGCATTCTCAAGAGCCAGGAGCTCCTCTTCGGCTTCATCGGCCTC
Organism: Aaosphaeria pasadenensis; assembly: GCA_022813625.1. Lineage (NCBI taxonomy): Eukaryota > Fungi > Ascomycota > Dothideomycetes > Pleosporales > Aaosphaeria > Aaosphaeria pasadenensis. The sequence continues at coordinate 263,775 of JAKLMB010000024.1, read as the reverse complement.
ACGCCTGGCGTCCTCGTCTCCATTGGGACCTACCGGTGGTTGCGCGGGATGTTCACCAACCGTAGCAGCGTCCGCAAGTGGGCACGAGAGGGCCAACTCCTGCTCATTCTGAGGTAAAAACATCCCCGATCCTTGTTTCTTTTTCCTTCTTACTAGTACGGCGAATTTGTTACTAACGACGATCTGCGTACAGGAATATCCATCGCATCCTTGTCGCCGCCACTCCAACTGACTTCGGGGAACTTTCATACAGAGATCACGGGCTTTTGCTGTGCGAGGTGCACCTTCTCAGACAGGCTGCGAGTGGGATTCTCCCTCGTCGCATCTTCCACGACTTCTTGAGGGAGGTGGATGAATTGGTGGATGTGAGGTCTGGACTCGTGCGCCAGAAGGAGGTGGTGGAACGGATACGCTGGGCTTATTCAAAATGGTTCACATGATAATAGCATTTATTGTCGTCGTTATTGACGAATTCTCTAAAAGAAACGCTCTCAAAGCGTAGCCTAGTGTCTGTATCAACAGCAATTGAACCAAAAGAAATTAATCCCATTTATTGTAAAAAAACGAATTCCCACAAAGGAGATGTGCGCAACCAAGGTTTACCAAAAACCAACCAGTTGGTGTGTGGTCGTCCAACTTCGGTCATTCGAGCAGTTGCCCCATTCCAACTCCCCAACACGGCGGCCAAACGCAAAACGCATGTCCCGTGCACGGGATTCATCACTCTCGTATCGTCGCAGAAAACCCCGATGATGCCCAGCGTAGCGGCTTCAGGTGAGCTCCGATGATACAATAGGGAGAACGACGATTAGACTCCACTACTCCCACCGCGCACATCGAACATGCGGCAGTTGCGAAACCGAACAGTCATCATCGTCAAAGAAACTCAATTCAAATTGAATGTCGCTGGAACGGGCTTCAGATTAGCGCGAATTCTAGGCTTCAATGCATTTTTGTTTTATTGTTCGATAGTTGCGAATGATGGAAATAAATCGAGATCTCCTGACTTGTTTCTTTGTAATTTCTTGCGGAGAGGAGCATCGTCGGATACGACATCCCCACGTGGATTGCTGTCGTCGACTCGAATTCTGCTGCCTTGATGATTCGTTAGCGTAGGGGAGAGTAGCTGATGACGCTCAATAACAGTGGTGATGGCAAATGTGGGACTTGTTCTATGTCTAGTGTGCCGATTACGCAGCGCCAGAGCAGCACAATGACGACTGCCTCCTGAGCCGATCTTGTTGGGACCGACAAACCCCATCAATCGTCTGCGAGGGGACGGGCGAAGCATCGAGAATCAGATGGAGTCGCATCGTCACCCCTTCCCGCCTCACGAAGGGAAAGGCAAGGCGAAGGTCATGGAAGATGTTGGAAAATAAGACCAAGACTTGTGGAATTGCGAAACAATGAGAGCGGCAGCAAATAAGGGTCCAAACCAAGTCTAGGGAACTGCCTATTCAAGGAGTTTCCCGTTCCCGTGTCACGACTCACCAATACCTTTATCTGCTTGTGCGCCAGTAATTACTCGTACAATCGTACCGGTACTTTGTAGCGTCGCGCTCCGAGATTGAGGAGATAGGGAGCTCCGGTAGTGTCGCCGCCGCCGCCGCCTCCACTACACGCCATGGTAACGGAAGATTTATTCCAAGGGGTGCGCAAGAATGGGCCAAAGGGGCCTCGTAACTAGTAAAGGGAGTTGAATTGTTCCGCTCAATTCCAGACTCAACCTCCGAGATTTGCATACAATAGCTTTGCCAGTAACTATTGATCATCGTACTACTATATTGCAGCCGTTATTTTTTATTAATTGAGTGCGTTAAATGTGCCTGTAGCATGTGACGGTAGTTGGCGGGAAGAGGGCCGGGGAAGGCTAATGAACTTCCCCCCATGAAACCGAAAGGGAAGGTTCTACAACACTTCCGTGCAAGGTTGCTACCCCAGATACACAAATCTCCCGGTAGTGAATTCATATAGACAACGGGAGTATCTGCACTCTGCACGTATTGAAGGGTTTTCTCGCCAGCGATTATGCGGGGTCAATTAAAGAGACGGGTAACAGCCTGGGAAAATATATTGAATCGACTATGGGGTGCATATCATTCCAATGTTCGAGAAGGTTCAGTGCCAGGGCAGATCGATGCATCTGAGTTAGCTCGGGCAGCGACAATATACGGATGAAGAAAAGTCTCGAGTGTGCGTGACTTCGCCTGGCAGAATTGTGAAATCAAGTTGGTGATGCTAATAATGTCATGCAACGATGTTGCAGCGTATTTTTGCTGAGACTGATTATTCTGAGAAGAGAGAGAGAGCAGGTCTCGATCTTACGCCAGCCGTTGCGGCCGACCATAATTGGAACGAGGGAGGGACGTCTCGTCTCGTCTTCGTACTGGCTGATGGTTACAGTGCTTGCACAGAAATGAACAGAACCGAGTATTGGCGTGCTCGTTCCGCTGACTGTGTTACCGTTCATGCCCTCACATCTCACCAGTGGAAATCTGGCACTACGATTCGCCCGTACCGAAATGGGACGGTCGAAAAAGGTCCCGCTAATCTGATGAATTGCTGTGCTTGTTTCGAAAAGATCGTTGCCCAGGGCTGAGTACCCCAAAGTCGTCTTTTTGGCATCTTCCCCTCAGTTGAGTAGGATTGCTGAGGGAAGAGGCCGTGTGAACAAGGGCGAGGAGAGGGATCAAACAACGCAGTGGAGGCGAGGGTGTGGCGTGCAGCGTGCGGCGAGAGGGAGGAATAGGATTCGAGGATTGGAGGATGGTGGAATGCTTCCCCCTGGATTCCCTGACATTCCCTCGGTGCACGGGCGGACTCCGTGGTGAAACGCAGCAGTTCGAGGGATTGACGAGCAGCACAGTGTAGGTTAGCGTATTGTAGCAGCAGCGGATGGTGAGTGGGTTCTGGGCCGGAAGATAGGGAACCTGGGTATGGTCTTTGGTGGTCTTTGGTGGAGTCACTGCGAGTGTCGAGGTCCACAGTCGTCTCGTCTTCGGGTTTACGTTATTCACTGCCTAAATTAAGAAATCTAATGGGCAATACGCTACGCCGCATTGGGTAAGTCCAGTCTCGCCCCTGTCCCTCGCTGCCTACCATAAATGCCACCTGTCCTCACCTCCTCCATCTGAATATCATCCCCTCAACTCCTCGCCTCCAGGTTGATGCAGCAGATACAGCAGCACCAGTGCAGTACAACGATCAACACCTTTACTACCACTACAACCATGGAGGCAGAGAACCACTACAGCGCTCTTTTCGCACAGGCCATGAACACCCCGGCCATGATGGCCCACCATCACTTCGCTACCCCACCACCACCTACCATCGACCCTTCATCAACAACCATCAAGATGGAGGACTTCGCAGCACATCTCGCATACACCTCATCTCCTTTCCCTCCCACATCACATCCCGCCACACCAGACCTCTCCTCGACATCATCACAAGCCGACGGCAAGACCGGAAAGAAGAGGAAGTCATGGGGCCAGGTGCTCCCAGAGCCAAAGACCAACCTGCCCCCACGTAAGCGGGCCAAGACCGAGGATGAGAAGGAGCAACGCAGAATCGAACGAGTGAAGCGTAACCGCCTCGCAGCCCACAACTCCCGCGAGCGCAAGCGACAAGAGGTCGAGCATCTTCAGGATGAGAAGGACAAGCTCGAGGCCGACCTCCAGGCCGCTCGAGCTGCCATGGCCCGCATGGCGGCTCAGCTCAAGGCATTCCAACAACGTCACCCCAATGAAGTAGTCATCGACGAAACCTTCGACACATCATCAACCGCCAACGAGACCAACTTCGAAGCCCTTCTTGGACCCTCGGAAACCGTCAACCCCCGCCAAACCTCATTCCCCAGCCCCGTATCAATGGCCTCGATGGACTCGCCACGAGACGAGTCCTGCGCGCCAGATACGCCAGCGTACACAGAGAGCGTGATTACCGATCTCGACCAGACACGATATCCTGCTGCGATATTGTGTGACCTGCAGTGTCGGTCGACCTCGCAAGCACGCTCTCTTCCATTCCAAGCGACGCTGGCCTATCTTACTCTTTTCAACCTCACATGCCGTCCTTTGACGACAAGCCTCTTGACGATCTGTTTAGCTTTGACTCGTTCCCAGAAACTCAACTGGAGCAGTCAGCAACTAGCTTGGTGGACAGCTCAGACTTCTTCACCGGCTCTCTCTTCGACGCCCACACCAGCAACCCTTATGGCCTTTCTGACGCGTTTGATACAAAGCACCACTTCGACTTGCAGACAGCCTCTGGCGCAGCGCTTACCGCTTGCGACGAGGCTCTCGCAGCCACAGAGGTGTAGTATCGACGAGGTCGCTCGGTCACTGGCGGTTGCGGACGGGGCCGAGCAGAGGAGCATGGAGACGAAAAAGCAAGATTCACTGGGTATTAGACAGGGTCGGCGTCAACAGGAACTTTTCGCATTAAAGCCACACTTGAAGCGATGGCTGGATTCTTTGGAGGTATATACTGGGAATTTACAGGGGAGTTTAGAGGAGTCATAAAGCGGCGGGATTACCACTTTGATGTTTTGATGAACAACTTCTTCAACCTCCGGGTACTGGCCCACTCTAGACGGGTTGGGCGATGGCGAATTTTGGATCAGGCACAAGCCTGCTAGCCTTTGCAATGAAACCATTTCTATAAAACTTTGATCTTCCATACTTGAATACATCGTGATGACAGTGACTTGCTTAACTTAGTGATTTGATACACTCAACATTCTAGATCCAAGGGTACTAACCGAGCTTTGCGGAACTCTACCTTTTAGATCTCTCCCTTGGATGTGCCATTCCACACATCCCCACCACCTTCCGCGTATGTTCTCCTCACATCACCTCACTTGACTTTCCTCGCCTCTCAACAAGTACAGTAGCAAAGGTCAAGAACCTCGCATACCACCACCAAACACCCTCCCTCTCTCCCTTGAACCAAGCACACGTTAAATCTTCCAGGGGAAAAAGAACCATAACCACAACAGGCACATAATAGTACATACCATCACTAGTCCCTCAACTTGGCTGATATCAAACTCATCCCATCATCTCATCGGTTATATATCTATTAGAACGAAGATCATTTCATTCATAAGTTATACAAAAGTCCACTATAGCAGTAGAACCCCCAAATTCCAACAATCATAAACACCCAACATTCAATCAACCTCTATCTCCATCTCCATCTCTCATCCCACAAACAAAACTCCACCCTCCCGTGATCCCCCATCCTCCCCTCTCTTCTCTCCCCCAGGAACACTACAGTACGTCCGTTCGTACGAGCATTTCGATCCCAAAGCGCGAAAAGATAACAGCGCAGCACCGCCGCGTGTTCAATAGGGTTTTTAAGGTTTCCTCACCTTACCTCGTCCTCTTCCTGTACGTTTAGTTTGCCTTGAGGATGGGATGGGATGCGGGGAATTAGTCTTCGGCTGTTGGAGCAAGAGAGGACGAGGTGAAAGGGTAGAATGACGGGGAGGATTGGAGGAAGCAGGATGTTTGCGGAAATGAAGGGGAGGGAGGAAGAAGGCTGGATTGACATGTGGAGTGTAGGGAGGAGGGATGGGGGGAGGACGATGAAGAGTTTGTGTGGGAGCGAGAGTGGGCCTGAGGTTGAGGGGATTGTTTGGGGTAGGATGGTGATGGTGATGTTCAAAGATGCCAGAGTGTAGTAGAGTTGTGATGTTTGGGATCTGGGAGTTTCAAGGTTGCTGCGAACGACGGCGGGATGGATGATGGATTGTGCGAACTGTGAATGTTGTAGAGGATGAGGATTAGGATCATGGTAGAGTATGGCCCTGAAGACGAGGATTGAGGATGAGGATGTAATCGGTACTGCACTCCGTAAGTCAATTACTCCCCTCTACCCTTACGCCTTTCTTCCTCCCGTCGAGGAAAAGAGTACAGACTACAAGACCTCACGAGTTTCTTCATCCATCCATCCTCACAGCACAAGCACAAGCACAACAACGATCCTACCCATTTCACCCCATGGTTTCTAAATGATCCAGTGGTGGGATACGTTTCCCTTCGTTGCGCGATCGTGAAGGATCCACGAGGCTTGTCTGTCTGGGGGGAGTGAGCATCGCCCTGCCAGCAGCATCCTTCGATCACGGGGCAAGGGTTGCTGATGAAGGGCCTTCATTTTTTTTATCGCATCGCATCGCATCGCATCGCATCGCTGACTCGGCAATCTCCCGATCACGATTAAGGACATGGATGAATTGACCTCAGATTGGATTCTGAGTTATCCTGGCCCAGGTTGAGGCTGTCAAGCCTCCTCCAGGGTTGGTTGGTTGGTGGGATGTCAGCCATCTCGTCGAATCGCAACCCGTTCCCCACATCTAGGATCTTCCTCATTAATGCGAGCACCCATCCAAGTGTCCAAAGTCTAGCCTTGAAACCGCCATGATCTGGTCCCAGGATCTGGATTCGAGCGAAGCAGCAATGCAAGGATGATGAGGCTCTGCTGCGAAGCAAGCATACTTGAGCACGCACTCTCACATTCATACCCCACCAGGCTCGAACGAGCAACCGAGCACGAGCACGAGCACGAACTGCGGCGAGGTAGTTAGAGAGATAGAGAATAGCCAAGTGATGAGGAATCAGACAATTGCCCATGTTCGGCGCAGTCGTGCGAGCTCACCACCCCCTCCACCCCACTCACTCCCTATCTCCCGTCAGCAACAAAAAGAGAACTGCCGCAACCGTGAGGCGTGTTTCGCGGATTGGTCCCCTTCCGCTCTTGCTCTGCGGCTCTTGCGCGCGTGAACAGGCACCGTTTGGGAATGGTGAGCACGTTCTGAGGGAGGCGAGAGTGGTCGTAACGGTCAAATCCACGCATCGCATCGCCCGTTTTGGTCGGTTCGTCCTCACGACAGCGTGTGCACGTGCTTGAGATGCCTCCCAAAAAGTACATCGCCATCTTACCTAGATACCTACCTACCTTCCTTAGGTAATAACAGCCCTGAAGGATTCAAACGTGGAGAACGCTTTCGCTACTTGCTTGCTTTGCTTGTCTTTCCCTGCTGCGCCCGACCCTTGCTAATCTCCCCTCACTCTCTGCTCACACGAGCAAACCCACAAAGATCGACCATCGACGCCGTTTCAGCCACGCACATCTATCTTATCTACCCAGGTAGGCTGAGGTAAGTTTCTACTTTTTCCACTCTTCGCTTTCCCTAGTCGGTACGGTCGGCTCTCTGGTAGATACCTTACACACAAATGATGTGCATGCGAAGGATGAGTAAGGTTGTGCACTTCTGTCTTCTGTCTTCTACCCGCTATACAGAGGGATTCGCTTCTGCGTCTGCTTTACCACCGAACGAGGCGCCCAGGCCTTTGGGTAAGCACCCTCGTGTCTGTGTTTAATTAGATACTTGATCCAGGCCTAAACGGCGGGCGGCGAGAGAAGAACGCGATGGACCGATCGATGTGGCGGGGCACAGGCACAGTGAATCAGCTCTCTACGTTTGGATAGGAATGTTCGTGTGTTTCGTCTGTTTCTGTATGTTTAGTAAGGTCAGGTCAGGTGAGTCAAGCAGAATAGTACAGATTTCCATCTCACACCACACCTCTCTCGCGCGCCGGTAGGTTAGGACCCGTCGGCCGCGTGGCATTTTCGTTTCGTTTCGTTTTGTTCGAGGAGAATTTGGAAGGTTAGAGGTTAGGTAGGGTGGGAGGTTTTGGTCCTGTGGCTGAGGTGGGAAATGTGAAACGGAATAGAGGAGGGTAGAGTAAGTTGGTGTAACCTCGTGACTGACTGTGCCTATGTAGCTGTGTGGCGGAGAGTTGAGCTCCCGTATTGGGAGGGGGGAATGGGGAAGGTGAGTACCTTGGGGGTTTGATGGGTGGGTAGTCAACTTTCTTTTTGTGATGGGGTAGTTTTGGGTTTGAAGTAAGTATAGGAGAGTGATGCTATTCTGATGTCGCTGGGGAGCATCGTGAATCGAATCTTACGGAGCATGAGAGCAATTTATTAGAATTTGTAAAGAGAGTTGAAAGATATCTTATCTAACAATCTATGGAGTCTACAGCCGTTGACATGGTCTGATGTATAAAGAAGTTGTAGAGAAAACCTACAAGCATGATACTGATATATCAAACTCTACACAGTACACCGGACACGGTGTAGGATTTACCATAAGGAATATCTTTCTAGAACGAACATAATTTGATACTTATCACGCCCTGTTCATTCAGTCATTACTACCCTATAAGATTTCAAAGAATGATTCATGGTGATAAATCACGTAGGGGGGAATCGAGTATGTTGTAACAAGTCCAGTTATGAGTTCGTTTCGACAGTGAAACCATTTTGCTCGGAAAAGTCCATATAGGACGATAAATTGTCGCACATAGCTAGGTGGACATTATCGAATGTCGAGTACATTGAACCGGCGAAGAAGTGGTTATTGTTGAGGATGCAATGCAATAGACAAGAATTAAGATTTCATGATAAGTGATCACGATGGAATCGTTTATAGATAGATCTGAACTATGTGAAACAATTCGAATAATAAAGCATTCACCAGAAATCAAATGCTCGTGATGAAGGCGAATTTGAATGATTCAAGCTAGCATTTGTAGTACTTATACAGCCTTTACTGATCAATTCCATGATGTTTCGTGCCCCTAAACTGGAGACTTCATTTAAGAGAGAAGGGAGAAATTCCTTTATGTTACCATGTCCATTCCTTTCCTACCAACTACCATCCTTTTGTTTTCCTCTATATTGAAGCGCCTTAAAACTCCGTCACCAGTCGCCAGTCACCATTTCCCTGATGGAAATCCCCCCACGATCGAGGAGCAATCAAACAGGCAAGACCAATGCAGAAAGGTTTGCCGATGGCTCTCTTCCTTCGACGAGCTCCGCTAGACAGAGTCCCGTGCCTGGAGCTTGGGAGATTCCCCACGCTCCGTGTCCCGCGGCCACGAAAACTCCTCCTTCTTTTCCGGGTCGCGTCTTGATGCCTGCGCCGAGTTTCTCGTCCGGGATGCGTGCGACGATGGGTCGACCGGAAGATGTCACTGGCCGGAAGCACTGTGGGAAGTCAGCATATTTGATGGGGACATTCGAAAACTGATGAATGAATGTGACGTACCAGTGATTCTCGGATGCTCTCTAGCTCCTTGTCATCTACTGTGCCCATCATAGCCTTGGCACACTCTTTCATCTGCTGGATCGCCTCGGGGTTACACTTCACTTCCGTTGCTTGGTCCGGCAATGGGATCTGCGTGCTGTTCAGGCCAGCCAGATACACCTCTCCTCCGGCTCGCGAGAACCATTCCGGTGAGAAGCCCAGGGTGTCTGTTGCGAAAATCGCGTGGCACATTTCCTCCTCGTCCAGCTCCTTGAAGAATGGATTCTTGAGCAGGAGCGAGTGGCCCGCTAAAGGAGCAATTGGGATCCGTGTCGAAGCTTTTGGGAAGAGAGAAGCGAATGTCCGCGGCGCCCATGCTCCTGATGTGATGATGATCCTGGTGCATGGTACTGTCGAGAATTAGCAAACCGACACAACAAAGGTTGCTCCAAGCGACGTACGGTCTGCATCGACCCCGCCCTTCTGTATCCGAACGCCATTCAACTGGCCCGCTCCGTCGGTGTTTATGGAAGTGACCTTCGCGGGTTGATGCAACTGAACACCCTTCTGAAGGCACTGATCCAGCATCCACCTACAGAATCGCAATGGGTCTCTGAAAATGCACTGTTAGCCAACTTCGATATCTCCCTCAGCAAATCATGTCTACCAACATTTGTGCCGTGCTCCGATCATGACTGATAACCTCCAAGCTCGCGCCATCCACTTCCTTCAGCCAGACGGGCCGGTTGGACTCGACATTGTGTCGCGTGCCTGCAGCCTGAGCACGGCTCGTCCCATTGCTCAGCCAGTCTTCTCCGCTGCCATCAATGGCCGATTCGGTGTCCTGGCTGTACGATATGCCTGTGCTCCTGCTGTATCCCCAGATCTTGCGGCCGTTGTTTGATTCCGCGAGCTGTTTGTGAAGTTGGAAGGATAGAATGCCGAGGGAGGCCGATGATGGTGCGAACCCTTGAATTGAGGAGAATAATTAGCTTGCGATCTTTTTTTTGTCGGAATTCGTAGTCGAGTTGTTGGTGTACTATTGTTTGTTTGTTTGTTTGGGCGGGAGGGGAATAGAGCTCACAATCGGCAGCTAGAAATCCGCCTGCGAATCCTGACGAACAATAGAATAATTCCTCGGTGGTATCGACGAGATGGATGCTCTGAGGGTTCGTGTGACCAGATTGCGACAGGTAGTAGGCTGTCGAGAGACCTATGATGCCAGCACCGAGAATGACGGTGTTGCTGCCGTTGCTGTTGTCGGTGGTGGCGTTGTCGGCCATGTCTTTTTGCTTGCTTGCGGACAGATGCGGGGTAGCTACGTTACACAGAGCAGAGCAGGGTAACTCAGTTGGAGGGGAGAGAGACGAAGACAGCAGCGGCTGTCCGTATTATGAGATCGGAGGTTCGAGGTGGGGATTCAGAGATCAATGCAAGCAACGAGTACATGGAGATTTTTAATTATCGTGAATGAGAAGGGACAAGGAACATGAGAACAATAATTGGCGTCAAACATGCGAAGCGGGCGGGATCCATAATAAAGTGCAAGTAAGTATGTTAAGTTACAGTAGAGTACCCAAGTAGGAGGCATGTATGACTATGAACGCATGCATGCCATCCCATAAACCTCCTAGCATTACATCGGCAAATACATCCGCGGGGGGCGGACGTCCAAATGGAAAGCAAAGGAAAGGGCAGCAAGTAACGCAATTGGTGTTGTACATAGATTAGTGTCCGCTGTATTGCAGTACGTGTGGTTCCCGTGGGTTGGAAGAATTCCAAAGTAAGAAGGGTGGAAGGGGAAGGGAAAAAAAAGATCATACGATGGTCGGATTGGGAGAACGCGATTGTGGTGCCGCTATTATCCTACCTGCCAGGAGACCAATTCTTCCATCCCATCACGATTCACGTCCCATCACTTTGGGCCTTCCGCGTGACCCTAAAGAAATGGCCTGATGTTCCGCTTCCATTAACTACCTAAGTTATTGTGCTGGTTACCTTGTGTAGCTTTGTCTTGCCATTTCTTACCGTTGAATCATTCCGTAACATGACGTTCAACACCCTCCGCGTTTCTCGCACGGAGCTGAACCATCCATCAAGATTCTAGAATCATTCAACACCCCATTGAATATGCGAACCCCTCCTCATCCCCTTACTCCTCCTCGGAAGAAAATCCTCCTCGGAAGAAAACATATGTTGTCGCATGATGACATAGCCTATGATTACCTTTCTCCACCTAGTCCTTCCGATGGAGTCACAGCATGGCTAATTTTATCTTCATCTGTAGAACACACACACAAACAGGCACACAAAGTATTGAGAAGTAGTGCAATGAAATTCGCTGGCTAGCTAGCTATTATCTGTACCGTAAAGTCTGTCATTTTGTATCTCGAACGAGGAACCCAGCATCATTACCGATGAGTTATAGGTACTTTTACAATATGTACTATAGCCTCCTCTTCCCCAGAAAAAAACGGAAATAAAACCAAGTCAGAATATTACCACACGTACAAAAAAGGAAATACGTTCTTTTTTGTTTCCGGATCCCATCGCTATGCATGACATGTACAGTACAGTTTATGTTTTAGTGTGTATGTGTATCTCAGATACAGGAGAGATACCAAGGTGCGTGATATCGATGCTCCGCTTATAGAGCGAAGAAGGCGAGAGCCGCGCCGAAGAGAGCGGGCAAGGGAATGGAGACTGGCGAAGCAGCACCAGTGAACTCGGCAGGCTGGGAGACAGCGGCGGTGCCAGTTCCGACGGGGACCTTGACGGTGCCGAAGGAGGACTGGGCTCCGGATGGGATGGGGTAGGGAGCACCGGTGGTGACAGCAGGGACAGGGGCGGGAGTGCCGGGGATGAGAACGACAGGTTCCTCGGTGGGGGTGACACCTGGTGCTGGGGGTTGAGTGGGCGTCTGGGTGGTGAAGACGACCTGGGGGACAGTGACGGTGGTGGAGATGGTCGACACGGTGGTGCCCTCAGGAACGGTCGAGCAGGGGACAGTGACAGTGGTCTGGTAGGTGATGGTTGTGACTGGGACGGCAGGAGGAGGAGTGACTTCTCCGCTGGGCACAGGGACGGGAGCAGAAGGGACAGGGGCAGAAGGAGTAGAGCCAGTGGGGTTGATGGGGATGTTGGAGGGGCAGTCAGTGATGAGACCTGGGTTCTCGGGAACGTGGTTGGCACAGATACCGATGAGGTACTGGAGAGCCTCCTGGGTCTTGTCGTCGGTAGCCCAAGCAGCAACGCACTCGATGACGTTCTTGGTGAAGTCGGGGTTCTTGCAGTAGCAGTCCGAGTCGGTGTTGTCCTTGCACTCAGAGTTGATCTCGAGCCAGGTGTTCATGCACTGGGGAAGGACCTCAGGAGGAGTGTATCCAGGACCCTCGTAAGTGGGAGGAGTTGGCTGAGGAGCAGGCGTGGACGAAGCGGGATTCTCAACAGGATAAGAGCTGGAGGTGACCTCGACAGGGGCAGTGCTGGAAGGTCCTTCAACGGGATAAGAGCTGGATGGCACCTCGACCGGAGCAGTACTAGAGGGTCCCTCAACTGGGTAAGAGCTAGAAGGTACCTCGACTGGAGCAGTGCTGGAAGGTCCCTCAACCGGATAAGAGCTGGTCTCAGGGTTGGATGGAGGAGGAACGGCAGAAGTGCTACTGTTACCAAAGATAGGACCAGTTGGGTACACAGAGGAGGGAACCGGTGGAGGAGTGTTGCTAGGAGTCTCGGCGGGCTGGCTAGGAGTCTCAGCAGGCTGGCTTGGGGTCTCTGCAGGTTGGCTAGGAGTCTCAGCAGGTTGGCTGGGAGTCTCAGCGGGCTGGCTGGGAGTCGAGACGGGGTAAGAGGGCTTGCTAGGAGGAGTGTATCCCGGGTTGCAGTCGAAGTCGATGTGATGGAAGCCAATCTCGCAGTCGTTGCGGCCGCCCTGGTTATGGTTTCCAAGATAGACCTCGACGGAACGAGCACCACCGCACTGGGTGTTCTGAACAAGGGTACCGTCCTTGGAGCAAGACTTGACGTGCTTGCAAATGGACTTGTCGGGCATGGTGTAGTGGAACTCCAAGTCGCAGTCGAATTCGACGGAAACCTGGATCTCCTTGATGGAGAAACCATCCTTCCTCTTGTCACAGTCGAACTTGGCTGGCGTTTCCTTCTTGACCTTGTTCTTGATGCACTTGGAGCCGAAGGTCCTCTTGGTCAAGGCATCACGCTTGCCGAAGCTGTTGGAACACTTCCAGCCACCTCCGAAGTTGAAGTCTCCATAGTTGTTGAAGTTACCCTCGGGAAGGTCACCCCAGTTGAAGCCCTCCTTTTGCTTGTCACTGCACTCGTTGTTGTTATACTTGGGACTATTGAAATGGCGTGCTCCGCGATTCCAGGTCGCGGAGACTTGTTGGGCAGCCAGGCCAGTAAGCAAAAGAGTAGTAGAAAATTTCATTGTGACGAAGTTTCGATATCAATGAAGTGAGTGGTACGAGAAAATAATGATTGATAGTCAATGATGGTTGTTGAGTGAGTGTACAGACGAAAAGAAAGTATGAAACAAACAAGAGCAAAGAAAACGATTGACTTTGACTCCTGGTCGACACGAGATTAGAATATACAGAAAGTATTGCTTGAGCAAGAAGAGGCCTTACAGACAGAGGAGATGGACATAGATATACCCTCTGTACCTTGAACTATGTAAAACAGGAGCCTTGTGAAACAATCGCCTGATTGGAGAGCCATGGTCCGCACCGATACAATTGAGAATCGGTCTAAGCCCCAATCTATAGTATGGAGCGCTCATGGGTCGTCAGTGCACTATTGGATTCTACATTTTCCGTGGTAGAGTCGGAGTAGCAGGCGGTTATGGAGTGAGATGGAATCCATGATGGGGAATCGTTTTCGCAAGCGAGGGGCCCTCGCAGACTTGAAACACTCTAAGCTGGACGCGCTGTCATGCACCAGGAGCGCCAATGAGTAGCCACCAGCCGCCCGGCTCCTCAGGGTGTTTAGGAGCACATCAATAGACTATTGGATAGGAACGATAGAAAAAAAAGAGCCTCACTCACTCGCCTCTACACTCGCCTCTGCGGAGTTCACAGTATTCTATTGTAGGCGACTTGATTTCTGTCCGGAGATTTAGCAAAGCGCCTTTTCGCTGTGCCTGATGTCGATCTTGACATCAATAGCAGCGAAGCAAGCTGCAAGCGCCCATGTAGCTCTTCAGAACTTTCTTCTGAAGTCATCGGCCGAAAAAAGAAAGGGCCTGGCTACAAGTCGTCCCGATTGAGACCGATGCTACACATTCGCCGGCGTGAGGCCGCATTGTCACCTGTTTCGTGTGCTTGAGGCTTGAGTTTTGGTCAACGAAGGTGCCGATTTCCATATCAAGACCCCCAGTCGTTGGATCCCGCTGCTCTCCCGCTCGCTAGTGGCTGCACCGTCACGTCTCACGATGCCCCTGGGTTGTTACAACAACGACCTCCTACTTGCACCCACCAACCACATGCCTGCCATACAGTCAATAAACTTGAAATCCGCCAAAATCGCGTCTCCATGATCTGGACCTACCGTATGGTCATCTTTTGTTCAAAGGGGGTCAGATCTTGTAAGACGCGGACAACGGGTACCTGACAGGGCGCGCGGTGGTACTCACCACATACATTCATTGTCTTCTTCGCCGCGCTGACTCTCCTTTCGGGGGGCGCCGAAACAGATGAGGCAAAAGCAATTCTTCTGCTGCCATATTTCCCTTTTCGCGATTCAGTAGGCTCACGGTGCGTGCAATACACTTATCGAAAGGCCCGCCCGTTTGAGTCTTGAGAGACAGGTGACAAGGACCATGACATTCCAATACTTCCACCCATGACCCGCAGGCTCTCCGACAGAGGGGGCGGTGCAGAAACGTCCCTGACGTCGTTACTAAAGACTATCCGTTGTAGGTATCAACACCGTTGACATGCGACTCAAGGCCCAAGATCTAGGAACCCTTCCCAGTTTCCCACCCTTGACCAACCCATAAAATCAATGTGATCCGATCTTGAGGTAGCTTCTGTCAGTTCATACATAATAGTAAACAAGCAATGACCAAACTACTATTGCGCAAAATGCACGTGTAGATGTGCGGACCCAAAAGACAATGCAGCTTCCGTGCCCCTGAATGCTAGGGTAAATATTGAATTCAGTTTCGAAAACATTGTTGAAAGCATGCGTTAAAATAGACACTCTGGGGATTGTAACAACCAGGTTTTCCTTGCACTAGGTGTTCAAGATGCTGTTTCCCAGAACTGTGAATGGCCGTCAATAATATGAACAGTACTGAAAGCTAGACGTTCTTCATGCATTCTTTCCTGGTTGACCGAGATCCACAAGGAAGGTGAAACTGGTCGATGTTCTAAAAACGATGTTGACAAAAGTAGACTTTCACAAACTTTAGCGTGCAGCGACCTTGATACACTTGACAGGTGTATCCATGGATTGAGTTCACAAGGATCTGAAGCCGAAACTGTCGATACTAGGTATCGACAGAGTGTATTCAGACTCTCAGAGTGATCGCATTCAAGCCCGGCCAGCGCTGAATGTTGGATACCTATGTCGATTCCCGATTCCCTGACAAGTGACAGCCTTCATCGAGAAACTTTATACTCCAGGCTCCTAAGAAAACGTTGTAGGGATAATTCCACGCTCTGCGCATTCCTAGACGATATACTCCGTATCGCAACAATGTTACTCAAGTGGCACGGTGGTTAGCCCTAAGGAAGTTGCACGTGTCCAAGGTGGTACGGCATGAGACTGGGTCACTGGAATGCAACCTCCCGTCTATGATATGGCTATTCGGGATCCGAAAGTGAAAGCGCCTGGGAAAAGTCCGTTTGCGGTGAGATACTGTAAGCGCAAGATTAAAGTAATTACAGAGTAATGTAAAGATTGAAAGGAGATTCGCTGAGAGACTGGCACGACTGACAGCTTACTCATTCACATGGTCCGCCAAGGGAGGCTAAAATTGGGCCTTCCCCAGATAATCCCGTTCCCCCTTCTGGCCTTTTTTTCCCAACATCCTTTCTTTAACGCGACAAAAAGAAATCCACCTACAACCACGAACACACTGCCAGGAACCGCGCCTGGCAAAAGAATCGAGAGAACAATACTTCCAAAACCTTCGCATATGGGCCCACCGACCGCTTCCTTTACATCCTCCTGCGTCTGCACCCTGGCCGTCAGCGCGACTCCAAATATTATTCTAGCTTTCGGGCTCTCCAAGACTGAGGCCAGCTTTGGCTCCTTGATTGATCGTGCAGCCGCAGGAGGTCCGCCTTGAATAGGGCGGACGGTAATATTTGATCTCAAATACAAAGATTGGATGTGCGCAGTTTCCCAGAACTGTCGGGAATGCAATTACTAACAGAAACTGCTTAGAATCAGGTCGAGGCTTGATTAAGCGAAGCAGTTGGACTTTTGAATCCATATCCACCCACTAGCTCACATGGCGCTGTTCACCTTCGATCACGACGATGCTCATCTAGGGCAAAACAAGGCGCAACATGAAACCTCCTCTACTGCCAATTGCGCTGGGGCGATCGTGAATGGAATGGCTATGGACATCGATATACCCAACGCCGGCTCAAACGCAACTTCGGGAACCCCTCCAATGAACATATCTTCCACTGCACCCAAGCGTTCACTACAGCCTGCTGCTGTCAATGGAAACCAGCAGCTCGCGCCGCCGGAAAAGTTAGATTTCGAGGCTGTCCTGAAGAAAGCTCAGAAGAAGAAAAAGAAGAAGCGAGCCATGAAGCCTGGCGCTCCAGCTGCGACCACTGTCCGTGGATTTCAGACACCCGTCACATCTGGCGGAGAGGAATCCGACTTCTCAGTCTCGATCACGAGCACGCCACGACTTGGACCAATCTCGAAGCTCCCCAGTATCACGAGTAGCCCAGCGCTGAAACCACTGAATGGCCATGGGGGCATCACGAACCTCAAGCAACAACTTGAGAGTTTGAACATTGGCTCCCGGTTCGATTCGCCATTCCGAGGAACATTTCCCGGGGTAGCATCGGGTCTTTCGAGCAATGCAAGCGTCTCGGGACTTGATAGTGACAGCGACCGGACTGAAATGGAGAGCTACGAAATCAATCTGGAAAATGATTTCATCAGTCAAGATGCTCCTTCCAAGACATCGACCATGACATCTGCGCTTGGAAGAGTTGATTCTGACCAATACATGCGTAAGATGACCGCAGAAGATTTCGAGCCCTTGACTTGTCTCGGGAAGGGTAGTTTTGGTACTGTTCTGCTTGTCAAACAACGCGCGACCGGTCGCCTCTACGCACAGAAACAGTTCAAGAAAGCTTCCATCACCGTGCATAAACGACTTATCGAACAAACCAAGACCGAGCGGGCTATCCTTGAGAGTGTGAACCGACATCCTTTTGTAGTCAAGCTCTTTTACGCTTTCCAAGATCACGAAAAACTCTATCTTATCCTTGAGTACGCACAAGGCGGGGAGCTCTTCCATCATCTTGCGACTCAGCGCATGTTTTCCGAGGACGTCACGGCATTTTACATGGCGGAAATGGTACTCGCTCTTGATCACTTGCATCGCACCGTTGGAGTTGTTTACCGCGACTTGAAGCCTGAGAATTGTTTGTTGGATTCCGAGGGCCATCTCCTACTCACCGATTTTGGCCTGAGCAAAGTTGCCGTTGACGAGGATGCGAAATGCAACTCCTTCCTCGGAACGATCGAATATATGGCTCCAGAGGTTATTCAGGGCGCTGAATATGGCATGGCCGTAGATTGGTGGTCTCTTGGCGCGCTCGGGATGGATCTTCTCACTGGGTCTCCTCCGTTCACGGGAAACAATAATACCAAAATCCAGGAAAAGATCCTCAAGCAGAAACTTGTACTTCCTTTCTACTTGAGTGCCGATGCGAAGGACCTTCTCACCCGTCTGCTCCGCAAAGAGCCCAAGAAGCGTTTGGGTTCGAATATGCCTAAAGACCTCCAGACGATCAAGTCTCATCGGTTCTTCCGCAAGATCAATTGGAAGAAGTTAGAGGCTAGAGAGTTGGAACCGCCTATCCAGCCCCTCATTACCGACCCCGAGTTGGCCGAAAACTTCGCGTCGGACTTCACAGATCTGCCTCTCAGCCCTGTTGCCACGAGGAAGGGGTTTGACGAGTTCATGGCGGCGAGTGAGCAGGATCCTTTC
The DNA here is from genome assembly GCA_022813625.1 of Aaosphaeria pasadenensis. Classification (NCBI taxonomy): domain Eukaryota; kingdom Fungi; phylum Ascomycota; class Dothideomycetes; order Pleosporales; genus Aaosphaeria; species Aaosphaeria pasadenensis. The sequence goes on along the minus strand of JAKLMB010000024.1, from coordinate 245,473 downwards.
GGTGGGTTCAGCTTTGTAGCCAGCCAAAGCCTTCTCGAGAGCGGCTTCCTTGACGACTGAGTGCTGTTGCACCAATCCATATCTGTTCTGACCTTTAGTCACGTTTTTGCTGTCAGCATTATTCTCTGTCATTCTTTGTTTACGGTTGCTAGAAATACATGGCTCCTGTTTTCTTAACGCATTCCGCTGGTATCATACTGGCTATTCATCGTGGGCGATTTTCGCACTTCTTTCTTACGGAGGACATAATTGCAAGCGGCCGCTCCATCTATTCATTTTGCTTTCCGTCTTAGTGCTACGGCTGCCGCAACTTGCCGGTTAGAAACCACGGCATTCTACACCTATCAATATGGTCTTTTATTCTTGGAGCGCGATCGCACCTCTTCTCTTGACTGTGAACGTGAACGACATGAACAACACCGCCGCTCGGTGCACTTACATGCTGATATGCTGAAGTTTCAGATAAGTACCAAAAGTAATCATAATGCAACGAAATTGCATTATAAAGGCTTGAGAGCAAAGCAGTTGTACTCCTCTTCATGCGTAAAGTGACACGCATTGAATATCACAGACCAACAACCTGCCCGAGCAAACACGCTACAAATTGATTTGAGGAGGCAAAAAAGATTTACCGTCAGATTTGCACCTACTAGCGGCACCTACGAGGCAAGTTTTGTTAGCATCTGGGTTGGAACTTTGGTGCATCACCGGTCAACGTCGCTTCCCTTGCCGCTAGCGGGGTGAATATGGTCAGTGCGTTAAAAAAGCTCTCTGCCCTTTCACATTTACTTAGACTGCTAGACTTTCTTCCCAAATTTCTCTTCACTTCACCTTTCTCCAATCTTTTTTCACAGCCTACACAATGGCTAACAACGCTGCTGGTTCTTCGCAGCCTGCTAAGGCGGGCGATCCTCTCGCTCAAATGGCGCATTCTGAGGCTCACTACTTCAACAGGTACGCATGTCCGCTGTACAGTCTTGGAATTAATGTACTAACTTGTTGATTTCTAGTTATAACCACCATGGTCGGTTCTTGACCCAAAATCCAAACAGGAATCTATACTAACGTTGTGCGCTTCAGGTATCCACGAGGAGATGTTGGTGCGTACAGATCCTGCAGTGATCGCCTATTTCGACAAGACGTGAGCGCCTCAAACTAACAGACCGCCTCTTACAGAAAGATGAAGTCCGAACCAAGTCCTACCGGGACGCCATCTACCAGAACGGTCACTTGTTCAAGGACAAGGTGGTCCTCGATGTCGGATGCGGTACATCCATCCTCAGCATGTTCGCAGCCCCTCCCCCACCACGGAGCCCAATATGGCTGGCACACGAGCAGGCGCTGACACATTGTGTATAGGTTTGCGGTTCGCGCGGGCGCAAAACACGTTATCGGTGTCGATATGTCCACGATTATCGACAAGGCCAAGGAGATCGTCGAGCGAAATGGAATGAGCGACAAGATCACTCTTCTGCAGGGAAAGATGGAGGAGGTAGTGCTCCCATTCGACAAGGTTGACATCATAATATCTGAGTGGATGGGCTACTTCCTACTCTACGAGAGCATGATGGACACTGTTCTTTACGCTCGTGACAAGTACCTGGCTAAGGACGGTTTGATCTTCCCTGACAAGGCTACCATCTTCATGGCTGGTATTGAGGACGGTGACTACAAGGAGGAGAAGATTGGCTGTAGGTCTCCATGTGCACAAACGTTCCTTCGTCTTCTAACAATTTTCTGACAGTCTGGGACAACGTCTGGGGCTTCGACTACACTCCCCTCAAGGAGACCGCCATGACAGAACCCCTCGTGGACACAGTCGACATCAAGGCTGTTGTTACGGACCCTGCACACATCATCACCTTCGATCTCTACACAGTCCAGGTCAAGGATCTTGCCTTCTCACAAGAGTACAGCATCAACGTGCGCCGGAGCGATTTTGTCCATGCTCTTATCGCATGGTTCGATATTGAGTTCTCCGCCTGCCACAAGCCCATTCGCTTCTCTACCGGCCCTCACACCAAGTACACTCACTGGAAGCAAACTGTTTTCTACCTCAAGGACGTCCTCACTTGCGAGGAGGGCGAGACCATCACCGGTACTCTAGTAAACAAGCCCAGCGAGAAGAACCATCGTGATCTCGACATCAGCATCTCCTACAAGCTCAACACCGAGGATATGCACAGACAGGCCTCCGGCTCTGGAGTGTACAGGATGTATGTTTTGCAGAATATCCCAGTTATCATCTATGTTGTGACTTTACTAATCCGTTCCACAGGTGCTAAACGATGCTTATTTTCAAGTATCATGCATATAATGATTTAGTTCCATTTCATCGACATAGATGTTCCCCTCCATTCTCCCTTTCTCTACTTTTCATCAATGGCAAGGTATGGCGTTCTGCGACAAAAGATATATATCACTCGGATATGGGCTGCTGTGATGGCTGTTTCACTTTTCTTGAACGCCCGGTAGCCGAGCGAAAAAAGAGAAGGCATTCACAAGTGCGTACTAGTAATGACGCAAAGGAAAAGGAAAAACTAGACATTCCTCTGAGTCCTTTTCCCTGTCTCGGGGGAAGGCTCTCGATCTTCTTTGGTTAGCTTTCAGTAGGGTAGCATGGCTTGACATGGGTATGACACATGACACGAGCTTAACGAAAGGTGTTATTTCACGATTGTCACCTTTTTCCATTAGAGCCTTTCTTCCTGAATGCCTGTCGCGATGTGTGACCTTATGTGAATTGCGGAAATTGATTTTGATTATGGACAGATAGTATCGTGGAGGCTTGACCGCTGGGGATATCATCGTTATGGAAAAAGGGAATGACAAGACAGTAACAAACAGGACCCATCATGACAGTGGAAACATAGCACCTAGAACACCACCCATGCACCGGCCGAAATCTTCATGAAAAGCGTCACTCGTCATCCAGACCAACCCTAACGCTAGACTCAGGATCCTCCCACCTCTTCGACTTCAACACCCTCATCTTCTTAACGGGACTCGCACTCCTCGCCATGCCATCCCTCTCCAGCGCTTCGATCTTCGCCTTCAACACCTCGTTCTCCCTCTCCAACTCATCCACCCTATCCCTCAACTCCGGGTCCGGGTCCTCGTAGATCTTGATATCCTGCTCGCGCATCTGGGCCTTGGTCGCCTTGATGACGACGTCGATCTTGCGGTCGAGATGGATCTCATTGTTGTCCTGCTCCGCGTCCCACGCGGCCTGCCACCTGCGTCGCTCCTGGTCGACCGCCGCCTCCATGTCCGCGAAGCACTCGTCGCGGATCTCCTGCTCCATGTCTAGCATGTGCGACTCCGCGGCTTGCCACGAGGCTTCCGCGGCCTTGCGCCGGGCGGTTTCCTCGGTGAGCCGCAGCGCGAAGATCTCGACTTCTTGGGTGAGACGGGCGATTTCTGCGTTCGCGGACTCGAGTTCTTCTAGCACGGCGGAGGGCGTGGTGCGGCCTGAGGCTGTGGTGCCTGGGTGCTTGGATGTGGTGCCGGAGAGGATGGTGGATGTGGTGGAGGGGATCCGTGGGACCGTCACTTCTCGGGCAAGGGCGGAGTAGCGGAGGATCTGGGAGGTCGCGTTGAAGTCGCCCTTGGGGTCGGCGGTGACGATCATGATGGACTTTTGGGGTTGGTGGTGGTGGTGTTGACGGGAGTTGTTGGAGGGGAAGGAGTTGGAGAAGAGGAGTTCGGTCAGTTTGCATTGTCGGAAGGGCACGATGTTCTGGAGATGGTTAGCAATGATTTGGAGATTAGTTTTCGGCGAAGAACGAACCTTGGAGCCATCTTGGTTGTCAGATTGCATCTGCATGCACTGTCCAAGGTACATGAGAGACTCGTTGATCTTTCCAGCTTCAGCAAGTGTAGCACCCGCCGTCTTCGCATTACGAGCACGCTCTGATCCAGCGAGATCGACAATGGTAAGTGTGCTGCCAGACCAAGGACCTTTTCGCTGTGCGTGCCTCTTCTTCACTTCCACGCAGAAGAACCCGTGACTTCGGGAGCTGACGGCGTTACTGCCTGTGCCTGCTACTTTGCGCTCCATCAGACCTGTCTCGAGGACCATGAGTGCTTCCTCAAAACTGCCGCAGATGATCTTGGTCAAGCCAGCCACCACTTTTCGATCCGGGCTCTGTTCCGTGCTTTTGAAAAGCAAGGCCCGACGCTTGACGTTATGCTTGTTCCTTGCAGCATTACCGCAGAGGAGATCGAAGATGCGGTCGTTGTAGACTTCATACATAGAAATAACAATGGCGTACTCTGCATTTGGATCGGATGGGATGTCGATGTCATGTACGCTAGGACTTTGAGGAAGTGTGGAAGGGCGTGGGATATTCTTCGAACGTGATCCCGGGTTTGTAATGAACGAACTGCAATCCTAATGTTTGAATAAGCCTCTGTCCATAAATATCGAGCAAATCGGACGATTTGCGCTGGGGATCACTACTAACCGGCATGGGTGTTTGGGCCCGCGATGGGAACCTCTCTGACTGGTTGTCTCCATACAATGAGTCCAAAAATGCTGTGGCTGTGAACATATTCGCTTCAGATACATCTGCCGCAGCAAGAGAAGAGAAAGCCGGAGCTCCATAGAATGACTGGACAAGTTGATCGCCTGTGCTTTGGAAGAGGACGTCAAGCGCCATCTGGGTAAGACCGCGTTGTGATTTTGTCCCTAGGATTGTGTGGCTCTGGGGGGGGATTAGAGATTTTGTGCTTCATACGTTCAGCCAGCAAATTGTATGTTACCTTTCCGGAGCCAGTAACACCAAGTGTTGCCAAAAGACCATCTCGTCCATGGTGTCCATTTGCGCCCAACACGCCTTCTATGAGCGGGACTACGCCTGTGCATTTGAATAGCTCGGCTTGCTTTGCATCCTCCTCGAAGACCCTTGTGAATGCAAATCTCTCAATCGCACGCTTGCGCTTATCTTCGGTAGGTGGGCGGATCGTAATGTGTGTCGGATTCGCTGAGGTTGTCTCCTCCACGTTCAAGAAGCGCGCATTGTTGGGAGCGGAAGGTCGCAGGCGCAGAAAGACGTCAAAGAGCGAGCTTGACGGTCGAGGCGGTGGTTCCATAGCCATTTTTAATTTCTATATGAAGGTTGAGAAACGAAATTTGGGTGCAATGACAAGTGTCGGTGGACGGGCTTTGTGAGATAGATGGATGGTGATCTGGGGTTTGTCAACACGGGCCGCTCAGTGGTTGTCTGGGTAACAATCCCTCAGATGCACACCATCAATGACCTCAACTTCAGCCATGAACCTTCCATTCATCGCCAAGCTTGAACAAAATCAGAGATCACTGCCCAAAACCAATAGATAGTTAACAATGATGTTTTATCATCCATGCTTCCCATCCTTGCCTTCTGAGCTGAGGCTGTGCAATCAACTTAATGCGGCGTGGAGGACCCCACCTCATCCAGTAGTTATAGGATTGCAGGGCGCTACCTAAACGCCAGCTGTGAATCTCATCATAAAGCAGGCTACCTCCACATCGACAACTTACTTCTTCATTATTCTTATTCTTTGATACTTACTCTTGACGCATATGATATTCTTCCCAGGTCGTTGAAGGGGTACTTTAATGGATCAAACGCAACGCGATGCATCCCTCTGCAAACCTTGTAGAGCTGTATTCATTGACTCGAAGCCTCAATATGGAAATTCAACATGCATGAAAAAAGTATGGCAACCCTCCGTGGGATCCTTCGAAAAGTCAATAGAGGAGGGTTGTTATCTATGCTCGATGGTCTCACACGATCTGCGGAATGAGTGGCCATCTTATCATGGTTGGGACACTATCGAAAGGTTCTCAGTAGAAATAAACCTAGCCCCTCGGATTCGCGGAGATGGTTATGAAGATAGCCAGTCGAGGTCTTTGCATTCTATCACCATTTCGTTCCACGCTGAGCATGGATCTGAGGAGAGACCAATAGGCAGGCGCCTCCTAGGGGTCCACTGGTTACATCGGGTCAACGACGCCATTATTCAAGAGCCTACTCCTCATACTTTCTCCGAATCAGTAAAAGTAGGTGCTGCATCGACTGCAGACCTGACAATTGCCATGAAGTGGTTGGAGAATTGTCTTAAAACCCATCTGACATGTGAACCGGACAACCGCCCACTCATTCCCCCTCCCGCGAGGTTAATTCATTTGGCCAGAAGAGGAGATCAAGTTACAAGCCGGTTGATTGAACGTGCTGAGTTCTCTAAGGGCTGCCAATACACGACCTTGTCTCACTGTTGGGGAACAGGACCCATGCACTCACTCCAGAGAGATCGATTAGACCAATTTAAGACTGAGATCCCTGTTTCGCAGCTACCCTTAACCTTTCGAAATGCTTTCGATGTTACTTTGCGATTAGGGTATGAGTACATATGGATAGATTCTCTTTGCATTCTGCAAGATGCCCTGGACGAATGGGCCGAAGAAGCGTCAAAGATGGCCGACATCTATGAATTTGGCGTTTGCAACATCGCAGCTACCGCTTTCAAGTCTTCCAATTCCGGTCTTTTCGTGCCTAAGCCTGCCGATATAGACAAGCCACTTATTATTTCGGTCGACCTGAAGCTGCAACCTGGCTTGGAGCAGGTCGGAAGGTTCAAGCTCATCGAGACTTACTACTGGGTTTCCCGAGTGGACAAAGCACCGTTGAACAGAAGAGCTTGGGTTCTCCAGGTATGACATCTTTACTTTAATCATTGGTTCGATGATCAATAGTTGAGATACTTTCAGGAACGTTTCTTCTCACCACGTATCCTGCACTTCGGCGAGGACCAGCTTCTGTGGGAATGCAACTGCACGAGAGCCTGCGAAAGGATGCCAAAAGGGCTCCTTCTAAGTGTGCGGAGCCCTTCCCATAGGGGACATGTCTCCAGTCGAGAGATCATGACGCTCCATCCCCGGTTTGTCAAGCACACCTGGTACAGCTTCATGCAGGAGTACACGATGTTAGACTTGACATATCCCAGTGACAGATTGGTCGGTATTGCAGGCATCATGAAGAGATTCGGAACAAGATTGGAGGACATCAACATTGCTGGGTTATGGTCGAAGACCTTTCTAAGAGACCTGCTTTGGTGCCGAGGGTGGAATGTTCACCGAGAGTTTCCACGTGCTTGCGATAGCAGAACCCCAACATGGTAAGTAATCAGTCCGTACTCATGTTGAATAAGTTCGCTGAAAAGCTGAAGGTCATGGGCATCTCTCAACTGCGGCATCTATAATTCGTTATCCAAATTACAGCCCGAGATCGCAGCAAATGTACAAATAGATACTGTAATCGCCAATTACTCGCAAGGTATATCCGAGCTCCGCATACGGGCACCTCTGATGTTGGTGATGTGTCCACCTGCTTCATTGTTAAAGCGAAAGTGGGGAAAGATAATCGACTTGCGACTCAGCACCAGCAAAGTTCACGTCAGAGTTCAATTTGATGGAAGTCCTGGTGACCTCGATGGTCTTGATGTTGTTTTACGAGAGAGAACCGCAGAGATCTCTCACTTCGACAATGAAAAACCGACAACCTCAGATGTTGCCAGTCATGAGAATCCCTCAAGCGTCGCAAGCATGGCCATATACCTATTGTTCATCTCCTCGAGCGCTCCAACCGCGGGAATCGTCCTTAGGCGCCGTCCCGAAAAACGTGGACGCTACTCGAGGATGGGATATTTTGATACCCTTGGGAAGAGCAAAGACTGTAGAGCACACGATATCAAGGACTTAGAGGGCCGCTTACTGGATACACTACCTATCCATACTGAGGATCACTTGGAGAGTCATGGTGGTGGAATTTACACAATCACAATCATTTGAAGCTATTCCTCGCATTCCGGTAGTGGCAAACCGCGACATCAAGAACAATGAAAGAGCCTTACTATCATACCATATGATCAGATTTAGAAAAAAAAGTCTACTGACTACCGCTCAAACAGACGGATGGAATGAAAATTTATGTACACAGCACGCCGCCTCATGCCCCATTGCAAGTACCAAAGCCCTTCAAGCATCCAGCACCACAGTGTTCAAAGGTGTTACCACAATATCCGAACTGTGAGCAGCATAGTCCCCATCCAGAGCCCTGACAGGTTGCGCCCGTAGTGCCACCGCAGGTCCCGTCCGTTGTAACTTTGACCGAGCTTACAGGTGGTGCGGCAGAGGTGGTAGTAGCGGTAGAAGTGGTAGTGGTAATGGTGTTAGGGGGATTGTTACCGCCGCCGTTGTTAGAACCACATGTTCCAAAGCCAGCCTGACAGCCGATGCCGCAGTGGCTTTCAGTGGTTCCGCACCAACCTGCAGCGCTGCAGCAAGAGCCAAATCCGCTGCCTCGACATGTGCTTTTTAAGAGGTTAGATGTTTGCTGTGAGGGTTCAGGGGAGTAAAAACGTACAATCCTCGTACACTACCGCAAGTAGCGTCGGTAGAGACTTTACCTGTGGATACAGGAGGCGTGGAAGTAGTTTGTGTGGCATTTTGCGTAGGGCTTTGGGTGGACATGGTTGCGGTTCTCTTTAATTGCAAAACATTAAAAGTCAGGACTATTAATTTCTTTCATAGTTTTTTTTTTTGGTTCGTTTCCAGTTTGATCTTTCTTTGCATTTCATTACGGCGAAGGATCGATCGCATAAGTAACATGCCGATCTTCTTCGAAAGGTATTAATTTTCCAAGAAGTATAACTTCTTGGACGGAGGAAATAGGGGATGTTGCTCTTAGTTCGAAAACTAGCTTGGAGTCTTAGATCTCGGCTCCATTTCAACTGGCATTCGACGAAAGCAAATCGGTGTGTTGGAGAAGTTGGCTGTGCACGGGCAAGCAAAGAAAAGAAAGCGGATAAACTTACAGTAGTAGAAGAAATCGAGCCCTGACCACCTCCAGTATCGGTACGGTACCAATTCTCCTTCGGGTCGTTGAGGCATTCGCCAACAGTGACGGCACGGTATCCGAGAGTGGTGATGGTAGAAAGCATAAACTCGGTCAGGTTAGTGGCAGTCTGCTCATGGATATCGTGGGAGATGGAGAGCCAGTCATGTGTTCCTGAGGAGGCGCCTCCGGCGGTGATGTTGCCCTGGAACCAGTTCTTGGAGTTCTGGATCTCGCCAGGGGCATCTTGGTTGTAGTCATCTGTATCGACATCAAAGTAGGTGATGTGGTACCCAAGGTCAGCCAGATCTTGCTCGCAGCCAGACGCAGCCGTGCAGCTGGAGTACGGTGGGCGCATGTAGGTTGGGAAGAATCCGAGAATGTTACGTAGAGCCATTTCATTCCTGGTCATCTGAAGTTTGCGGTCCGTAGAGCTGATAGCACTAAGGTCCTGGTGAGTCCAAGTGTGGGATGCGATCTGGTGACCCTCAGTGTGGGCTCGAGTGATGACAGAGCGGTGCTCTTCTGTGAGATCGATCTGTCCTTTGTTGATGTTGTTGCCGGTGATAAAGAAAGTAGCCTTTGCATTGTACCTCTTGAAAACTTCAAGAATATGCTCGGTGTATCCTTTAAATGGTCCATCGTCGTAAGTGATGGCAACAGTGCCAGGATTTGCGCAAGAGTAGACACCAGTACCTCCGTATGGGATGGAGCCTAGCTTAGGACGGGGCACATTTGCAGTATCAGATCCAGCAGGAACAGCATTGTCGGGACATCCAGGCCCAAATTGATAGTTGCAGCCAGGGGCATAACAATAGTCTGGACCAGTTCCGCACCCTGAGAACAATTAGCATACCTTATGTCAATGAACAAGGTTGGAAAGACCTACAGCCACTACCACTGCAACACACTCCCGCAGCACAGGAACCAAAAGAACCACCACATTGTCCACCGGTATTTTGACGAGACTTCAGAGTTTCTCCCCGCTTCTCAAAATGTGATGAGCGAGCCTTCAAGTTATTGAGCATGTTTCTAGTCTTCAAGTCACGAATGTTCAGACCGAATATCTTTGGCATGGCCGGAGCGTCGCCATGGGCGTCGACGATCGGCATGATAGCGGCAACAGCCGTCAGAGCAGTCGATAAATGCATGACGAAAGAATTGACGGGTATTGATGACGTAGAATTATAATTACTTTTTCGGGTGATGATGTTGGTTTCTAAGAGCAAGCGAATGGCTGTGTGACTGAGTAGATGCTCAATACACTGAGAGACCTTTGAGAAAGACTGGAAAGATAATGACTGAACGACAGATGTGCCAAAACGAGGAGGCAGGATCGACAAGGTTGAAATAAAATTCCTGTGGGCAAGGAAGGCGAGTGAACGGTACAAGGAGGGAGCGAGCAAACATCTTTAAGAGCAGGCAGGTGACGATCTGCATTGCAGTAATAGAACCCATGCCCCCCAATAATCTAAACTTACTCGAAACTCAAGATGGCTACAAGTCCAACTGTGGAATAGTGAATCGCAGCCCTGTAATACTGGGCAGGCTTCGCCCTGGTCCAAGCCGACCGCGTTTGGGGTAGTCTACACAGTAGTTACGAGTACAGCATATTCGGTCAGCTCTCCCAACGGAATGGCTTCGGGAGTGGCTATGGGTTGGGATTGGCCAAGCCGGACATCGAACATGAGCATGGGGCGTGGGTGAGACCATGGGACACCGGGTATGCAGGAACCTTGGGTCTTGAATGATGTTACTTGAACCGTACCTGTGAGCACTAGTTTTTCACCTGGAATGGAGAATTATAACTGGCATGCGTCCTGTTGATTGTAGGGTACGAGAAAACATCAAAACCTTTGTGTAAAAGCTTGATATCATCGCCTCCTCCTGCGCAATTCATGCAATAGATTTTGTGCTGACTGGCTGACCGTTTCGGCCAATGTGATGTACTGTGTCCCGACGAACATCACTTACAAGGCCTGCGGCTAACTATATGTTTAGCTGGCATTAAGGGCGTGACTAGGCAAAGAGGCATAGAGAAGAGCATTGAGGAGCCGAGTAAAGAGAGCGTCAGCAGCTATTGGGGCTGGTAGCATTGAACAGGGAAGAATTGATCGTTGCTGAATGGTGGTTGAAACAGCGGTCGAGTGCATCTGTCGCTTGAGGCTTCTTGGCAGTGTCAGTGGCATTTACACAGCACACTAATTACCGGTACAGGATCAAATTGTTGAAGGACTTGAGCGTTCGTCGAGGACAGCTCACGATGAGCATACGCGGGTTGGACTTGGCCTATAGCTTGGCTCGTGACTGCTGGCATTATCGCTGTGTTACCAAAGCCGCATGGCTTGTGATACGTTACAATAGAATAAAGAAGAAGGAAACGATGACAAGGTTGATCATATAACTCCGTGATAAAGAGGTGGATTCCTAAATCGCAAGAGCGTTTTTGTTTTGTGGTCGTTGAGATTAGAACCTCCTGGATTGTCCGCTAGAGTCTCCATCTCCCCAATTTGATCTCGCGGTAGCCGCTTATGGCTATAGGAGATCAATCTAAACCATATTAAGATTCAACCTGGCGGGAGCTATATCAGTTCAACGTAGACCGCTGCATCAGATCTACATCGGATGGGCACCAGCTACGCGTGAGCGCTTCAGCGACATTCCCATCCCCTCGCCGATGCACCCGGTTACCCCTGTAATAGCTGCCGTCGATCACTTGGTATACTATTCTTAGAACCACTCTTGGTATTGCTTGTGTATGCCACCAACATGGTCGCTATTAAAACAGAAAAACAACATCAAAGTCAAGATTCCTTTCACAGGTCTACGGGACTGCAGTGCATTAGATAGAATCGTTCCATTTTGTTTAACTCGAGGGCCAGACTGATCGCACTACACGACTCTGGTACACTGCTTGTACCGTCCTACAACACCATTCACTAGCAACCCACAATTCATGCTTTCCATCTGCTCAAATGACCCTTCAATCGCCCCTGTTTGCCATACCTGTATTCAACAAGCATATCGTTGTCTCTGATAGCCCCTAATGATAAAATACATTCTCTCAAGCATACTGACATCCGACATCGTCAAAACTTTGTCCTCGTCAAATTTGATAGGATCTTATTACCGGCATTTCCGACACTCGGACGCACTCCACGAGAATGGACAGTTTAATGTCGCACGCTGTGTAACCTCAGTGGAACCCCTCGTGAGACTCTTCGCGAACGTACGCATGAGCTCGTGTATCCACGTCGTACCGTCCCATGTGCATACATCCTGTACCCCCCATGAGTTCTGGTATTTCCGAGTCATGAGATTGGGACACAGCGCATGTCCTACCTCAATCCTGACCTCACTCCACCGGTCAGGCTGCTTCATAGGAGAGGGGAAGAATTGAGTCGCATATTATGCATGTATGCGCCTTTTTTTGCACGCGCAGGTGCAGGAATCAATACTTCCCCTCAAAGCTTGTTGTCGTCGATCATTGGAGCCGGTGCCCATTCGGATCCACTTGTTTGGATGGATGTTGGGCCTGCATGCCAAACAATACACACTGTTTCGAACAGATGGGGCTTTCCCGTCGCCTATGGATACGCCAGCACATGCTAGTTATCGAAAGTTGGCTCGGGATCCAACCTAGTTCTTGCTCCGAGCTGTCGCAACTCATCGTCATACCTTCGGGAACAGAAACAACATCATTGATCCTCTAAACCCCGCTTCTCAACTCCATCTCCCCTGCCCCCTCTTTCCATTCAATGTATCACATATCCAATGATGGGAGAGAGAATGTCGTGCCCTCATCATGCCCAAACGCTCATCGTGTGCAAGCGCTGGCTCCCGCCCCCAAGTACTCTTAAGTCTATGGGTAACACCACTCTCTATGAGCGATAGAGCAATCGATAAACATTAAACTGTCGCGGAGTTTCATTCCCTACGAATCATGTTTACATACGTATCACTCTCGTCTCGGTGACGGCAGGTGGGACAGTTAGTTCTTCCATTGGCTCGTGTCGTCGTGTCTATTCACTGCGTCAGTAAATCTCATGAACGTCACACATTATCTCTGATCTAAATTGTAAACGTCAGGGATCCGTGCCACATGTGAGACTGTATCTGTTTTTGTTATAACTTGTCTGCTTGCTGAATGGATGAACGGTGGAGTCGGATCGTACATGAGATTTGATCCAAGTCTTTGTTTGTTTCTTTACTTACTGGGATGACAGAAAGATCGACTTTCATTCGTTTTCAAAACCAAAGTGGTTATGAATTGTTCATCACTCCATAATTGACAGTCTCAGACGATGTAGTGGTATCAGGGACGGGAACAGGAATAATAATGCGTTGGTAGGGCATTGCCGATTGTTGCTCATACACCTCCATGCTAGGAGGGACGATAGATTCTGGTGTCGTATGGATCCACCTGCCCACAGCTTGAACATTTTGTTGGCATATAAGCTATCCTAATTGTCGCATTTCCATCAAATGGCACAACAAGCCCGGCTGGCACAATTGGTTAGCGCGTGAGACTCTTAATCTCAAGGTTGTGGGTGTAAGTTTAAATCATCACTTTCTAAGTATTTCATCAGTACTAATAAAGTCAATAGTCGAGTCCCACGTCAGGCTTCAAGGAACTTCTTTTTTTTTGCAATTTTTTTATTGCAATTTTTACATTTTTTGGGGGGTTTCGCTTGGTGCTCGGGTGCACGGTTGTGTTACTATTTTACGCACATTCGAACATCACCGTATCCGGAACATCGTCAAGCTTGAATTATGACGAAATCTGTTTATATTGAACGATTGCCATAAATATTAACAAGTTTTGCAAATTATTTAAGTAGAACTGGGTATCTCTTTAAAACCAACTCAAACACTCAAAGCGAAGAAATTGAAACCGCCAAAGCGTCTCATCAACGTTCCCACCAAGAAAAAAAGTGGAAACACCTAATTTTGGCCCGTCACATATCCATTCCGACCTGCCTTTGCGTTGTTAATAGCAATAGCCAAAGCCGCGATGTCATTAGTAGTCGGCACGCTTCTGGGCTTATCAAAGGGGAACACTACAGATTTGTCCCGAATGCCTAAGCTATCCACATACAAAACGTTCGGGAACGATTCGGGCGTGAAAGCGTTGAATGCTTTGTCGAATAGGTGGTTGTAGACAGAGGTTCCGAGGTTCATGATGGCTTTGTCGAAGTTGAGCACGTCTTCTGGCTGCTGTGTCAGTGTCCAAGAGAGGATGTGGAACTTGTCTTTGCGGCTTGCGGCGTCGGCGACTATGTTGCGCTGCGCTTTGAGTTTGGACAGTTGGTCGTTCTCCATATCGTCGGCCTTGTTGGAGTTCGAGTAGGAGTCGTAGAATGGGAAGTTGTTCTGGTTGTAAAAACCCTCGTTCGCGTAGTTGCCCAAGGAGATACCGTTCGGAAGCTGGGCAACTATGAATACTGATGCCCGATCCGTGATGAAATCTCCCAGCACTTTGTTGCTGAAGTCTGTATTCCCGGGGTTCTGTACGGTGAAGCGATTTTCGATGCCTTTGAGAATATCGAATAGTTGATTCCATTGATCTTGAGATAGGTCCTTGTAGTCATGATCCGTGTCAAGCGTATGGCTGAGGTTGATGATGACCAGCTCCTTGTACTGTCTGGTGAAGTCATTCACTTGCTTTACTATGTCCTACAGACAGGGTCAGCAGTCCATCCAAGCGTCGAACGTCAAACCGTGTAGGTCTTACCAATATGGGCTGACCGTTACCACCTAGCCATATTCCTGGGCCCTGTATTTCCGAGTAGTGTCCAGAAACCCACTTTCCATTCGAGATAACCGGTCGAAGGTCAAAGTATCGAGATCCAACCATGAGCTGACCGTAGAAATCAAGGTATTGCGCCTGCGTGTTTGCGAAATGAGCGCCAACGGTTCCTGGCTTGTACGAACTCATGCCGGCATCGTGAGAGCCCGGCATAGCAATATGCTTGAGCGTCCTGTTTCCCAATGATCCAAGGCTCTGCTGCATCCAGTCTGTCGTTGTTCCACTGTTCGACCACCACTGATCGGCTTCGTCTGTTGAGAGAATCCAGTTGACGGCTGCATCGTGTCTGAATCCCAGCTCGACCTTTGAACCCTGCGGGCTCTGCTTTGTCGACAGCCCGTCCAAGCTAATCGTGAGTTGGTAGTCCCGAGGTTTCCTACCCAGTACACTGAATTTCTCCGATGTTCCAGCGATGTTGTAATATGCTTCACCACCATCGTCCCCCGTGTTTCCTTTTGTTCCAAATTCAACGTAGACTTTAGCAGATGTACCAGCTTGAATCGTAGGCCAACTCCATGTGTCCATTTGGTACGAGTGCTGCCCACTCAGCGCGAAATCGTGAGGGGACCCATTGAGAATGGTCAGAAATCCGCCTGCAAAAATTAGTACTTGGGTTCGTTTAGACGTGCAATTCGAAAGGTTACCGTAACCCATTTTCAGCTTGCCGCGTTGTCTTAAACAGAAACTGTGATTCACGCTCGCCTTAGAGATACACAGACAGCGCTACCTTTGTAACAGAAAAAGTACACAATACTTTTAAACAAACAAACGATCTGGGGAGAGATCCTATATACCAAGCAACCCCTCAATGAGAACGTGCATGCATAAAACATGCACCCTCATCTTCAGGGTTCTCACGCGCAAATAGGCCATGACCGGACCTTAACAAGAAGTCCTACTGGCCTGCACCTGACGGGGCCGGGTGTAGTATTTTTTATTAATACAACAGTTTCTGAGTCCAATGCAAGCATTCCCCTCAGGGGTAGGGAGTCAAACGACGGCCTATGGAGGCACCTCACTGGTTAGCACCTTTGCCGCATGCCTATTGTGGCTAATGCCCCTAAATGTCGAACATGTTCCAGGCCAATGAAAAGTTAGGCATGCCACAGTCCGAGAATACTCAATTGAGAAGGTCGGAGACTGAGTCCTGTGTGTGGAGGAGGCCAATGAAAAGTGATGTGTGGTTTATTTGACGCTGCCCAGAGTGGCGCAAGCTCGAGACAGGGTGGTAAATGTACCTGTCGATCCCGAAGCTGAAGGCATAAAGGCGCATGAGTGGATCACATAGGTTCTCGCTTATTCAAATGATACCCCATCCCTCTGCTAGAAGTCGACGTTGCTAGGATGGCATTGCAGACTCGCGCGTACGTTGCATCGAAAGGACTTAGCATTTGCTATGATTGCCTATTCAGAGAGAAGAAAGTGTTAGAGCAACCGCGCAGCCCAGCGATAGTTTCGATTGATTCGTGGCAACCTTCCATACTGCTCCAAGTTCAAATGCTAGGGGTTGAAAGACAACATAACAGTTCTAAATCATACCGAAAGATATCGCACTGGCTCACATCCTGAGGCATTGAAAAGTCTTAATGGTCAGGTCAGTCAGCTGCATTGCTGACGCAGAAGGTACAATCTCCGTATCGGTCTTTGCATTCACTACATCGTAAGCGACAATCATTTCCGTTCACTGGATTAAGGAATTCTCCGGGCCATAGTTCAAACATCGGATATTTTTAATAAAAAATAACATTTTACATGGTCGGTCGGTGCAATTTTCTCACACCGAACCTACAACTCTGGGTTTTCTAGCATACAGATCTACCACTGCACTCAATAAATCCTTCACAGGAGGGAGCGCATGAGATGGCCCCGTATCGAAAATGCGTTGTAGTTGTTCAGGCCTAACGACGGGCTTATCGTTCTCGGTCGCAATGTCAATTGCGTCTTGAGACAATAGCGGTCGTTGTGCTCTTTCTGTGGAGACTTGCTCATCGTCGTTTATATCGTCTTCAGATAATTGCTCGGCAGCAGCCTGTTCTGAACTCGATGTGCTTTCCGGAGGTGGCGTTTGCAATTGAAGGTTCTCGCCCATAGGTCGAACCGTTCTGATGGACGAAGAAGAGTCGAGTACAACGTATCCCTTTCCATCCCTCGCGGCCTCCAAGGCGAGCACAACATCGGTGGTCCTACTAGACCATAATGGGCGAGGTTGCTCTGGACTGAAAATTGAAATCTTCGACGATGCTTTCCTATATCGCCTGCCACTGTTCGTTTTAACCAGTTCGCGTTGATCGAAGCTTGGATAGGCAATGGCAAATGTCCCATCAGCCTCGTTTATGGCTAGGCGAATCAAGGACATTGCATCGAGGATATCGTCGGCGCCAGGGACGACCAAGGGAATGCAGTGTAGCAATTGATCGACCACAAGATCCCATACTATGATAGAATCCCCCAAAGCGACTAGATAGCGGCCCACTATACCAAGGCAAGCGAGAATACCTACATCGATTTCGCTGATGGACTGCTGGATTGTTCCTGAATTGCTGTCAATGAGATGAATAGATCCTGAGCCATCCTCAGAGATCCACGAGATCCCTGCAGCAAGTACTGAGCCATCTGCAGAGAAAGCCAAGCGTGCAGACACTGGCACTTGAGAAGACTGATAGGTTGAAGCAGACTCCAAACTATCAATGCTATTCTCGAGCTCGACAGAGTGATCAAGTGACCAGTTAACAAGCCCCTCCTCCGCTCCACGGACGATGGTTCCGGTACGAGTTCGAGTCTTAGGTCGCCATACACGAACATTGCGGTCCTCGCCAACGGTTGCGAATCCAACACCCGAAGGGTCGGCGATGAGACTCAAAACACGAGCACTAGCACCAACATCTTCAAAGAAATGAGGTGAATCGATTCTCGAAATCAATGACCACTGTGAAGTCTTCTCATCCCATTGCCAAAATTTGAGGTAAATCTCGCGGCGGAAGGACTGCTCCTCCTCATTGAATTCAGCGATGCCTTCATCGAGGTAAGAGAGATCTTTTCGTGGGGGAAACCACTCGTCTACGGTTGCCAACCACTTGCCATCATTGCTGATTTGGAGCAATTTGACGGTGGGCTCGTGAATCTTGGATCCATCGGGGGCCATGTTTGGATCGGTAGCATTGTTGCGAGTCAATGCTTGCCGGAAAGCCGAACGACCGGCGGAGATGTCGAAGGTCTGGAGGTAAGGTTCAGGAGAAACCTCTGAGGCCTGGGGAGATCGAGGTTGAGAAGACGGGACCGGGAAAAGAACATGGCAACCGTTCTTGGGGTCTACAGCCATGGGAACCGAGACAAGATTTTCGAATGCAGATTCCACCGACCCTGACTCTTCCGGCATTTTCGAGGGATCAACTCGTCTTGATTGTATGCCGACAATGTTTGTCTTTGCCTGTAGCTCAGCAGTGGACAGCACGATTACGGAGTTGTTAGCCAGCGCAATGGCATAGGAGGCGCCTAGTGGAGATACAGTGATATTCTCGATGGCGGCAGTCAAATGAGGGAGGTGCTGTTGTTTTCCCGTAGACAGCTGCCAAATCACTAGTACAGTTTCTCTGCCTCCAGAGATGAGATAGTTGCCTACTCACGGTCAGTATATGGCACGAGACAACGGAACAAGAAACGCTTACCATCGCGCGACCATTTAAGTGCACACACAGCCTCTCGGTGCCAGTGCAAGTGCTTGGATCTGAGGGCGTCTGTGTTTACATCCACGTTGGCCCTGTCATTGTCTTTCTGAAGGCGCTCCATGGCAGTAAAGGAGGTCAAGATATCCTCAAACAGATGTATCGTACCCTCTACATCACCGATTGCAATATCGAGATTGACTCTGTGGTCCTTTGGAGACTGCTTTGCCTTTCCACTAATGTTTGCGTCGCGGACATATGCACTCATTGTCGTGATTTGCTTCGCAATCTTGATTTCTCGCCAGACATACTCAAAATCCTCCAGGGCAGTCTTGTGTACTTTGATCCTTCTTCCAATCAAGATCGTATTATCGGTAGTGGCGACAACAACCTTACCACCCAAAAGAACCTCGAAACGGTTGACGCCTGATGTTGCCTTGAGGATTTGTTTCAACTCGGTTTTTGAATCTTGGGATTTGGTACGGAGAGCGTGGACGTTGATGATGTTTCTTTTCAACCCTTCTTGGCAGTAGACAAGGTCGAGATCCGTATCCGGTTGAGGGACTACAGCGATCTGTTGGATGACTGCGCCGATGTCCCATCGGCCGATCTTCGATCCTGTTGTCCAGTCCCATAACGATATCAAACCCGTGGAACTGGCCACATAGACATGGTCTGGGTTCGCTGATGATAGAGCATATGTGGCAAGGGAACTGCCTGCGAGTTCGCGGACGCGTATGGATGTTTCGGCGGAGTATATTTGTAGTGCCCTAGGACTGGCAACCAGCAAAAACTTCTCGTCCGCAGAGAATATGGTGTCGTGTGGGAGAAACCATCCTCCAACCGGTGCAGACATCGACCACTTCGTCACCGAGTCGAGTCTTCGTTTCTTCTCCAGAGAGTCGCTCGAGGCCATTGGTAGTATGAGATTACCAATTCCTTCCTCTCCGTCATTGCGCTTATCCTTGTTCCTAGTCCTATGTCTCTTCTTCGCCGCGATCGCAGCCTGAGACTCGTCTTGACCATCTTTGACAGAACCTGCGTTTGCAGTAGCTACCGCGACAGTCTTGATTGATGATTTCTCGGATGTATCGTCTTTCTTGGCGGTCTTCGATTTTCTTTGGCTAGATTTTGACGACAAAGGTAGCTCTTTAGATGCGCCATTGCTGAGGGTCGATTGCTGGGGTGTATTCTTCTTTTGAGCGTCTTGACTGCCCGTCACGTCCGGCGTTAGGACATCAGAGCCATTGGGCGCGCCTTCGTCCGCATTGTTGTTAGATGCTTTGCTCTTTCCCTGCGTTCTGGCCTTCTTCTTTCCACGAGACTCCGCACCGTCGTGCTTCCTCTTTAATTTCGGCGAGTTCGAAGAATCGACCATTGTCAAGAACGCTGAGCGAATCGGTGATTTGTATCACTGGAGAGGAGATTGACGATTGAGCATCGCGGGTTCAAGAATATTTTTTGACAAAGTTGGCCCAAGCTTTTCACCGCCCTGGACGCGCCAAGATGGAGGCGGGCCCGGCGTTCTCCAAATTCTTTGAACCGCAACCTGCCAATCTACAGAAACACAAGAGCTTGCTTCACAACTTGATCTTTGAACTTACGCAAATCGCTCTAACGAAACCTACCCTACAAGAAAAAGCGAACATTTCCACGCTACAAAAATCAAAATGATTATCCCGGTCCGCTGCTTTTCCTGCGGAAAGGTACGGCCAAATTGTTAACGACGTGAAGATACCCTCAATGCTAATCAACAATAGGTCATTGGCGACCTTTGGGAACGCTATCTCAAGCTCGTAGATGAGGGTTTCGTGGATGGGTAAATGACCCTGTCATTCTTCTCCGCGCTCCAACTGGCGTCTCGTTGCGACACGGATACAAGATAGACTAACCTCTCCAACCACAACAGAGAAGTCCTTGACCAGCTCGGTCTCCGCCGATACTGCTGCCGCCGTATGGTCCTCACCCACGTCGACCTCATCGAGAAACTCCTCAAGTATGTCCCCACAGCAGACCGCGCTGAAGAGCGTGAGCTACTGCGCCGCCAAAGGCTCCGCGAATTCCGCCTTGCGTCCCGTGCCGAGGCTAATGCCAGCAAATAGATACAACGCGAGCGAACGAGAGGCTTCCAGAGCCATGAGAGGCGGGAGGTGAAAGGTCACTGTGAGAGCAGGAAATACCCCTAGGTCGTGTGGAGTCTGGAAAGCATTTTATGGCGTTTTTGATATGGTGCAGACGGAAAAATCGAATATATTTGGGTCTATTTTGAGAGTATTGACATGTCGCTTCTGGCGAATGATCCTACTTTTCAACGAACTGAGTCTATGCATGCGTGATGTCACCTCGAAAAGAAAAGTCGATTGCTTTTGGATACTTACCCAGCAAGAACAGCCGAATACAGCTTGTTTCTTGTTCCTGGCTTTGTGGGAGAATCAATATGAGCATATGCCTTAAGTTGATACAGTAATTACGTTCCTCTTAGGCCAGCTGTAGCTGTGTTCCGACCGCAGGATGTCTGTTCAATGCATGCAAACACTAACCTTGAGTGGAAGTAATGTCTATTGTCACTATGGTCACCAGCGAGAAAAGTCAAATTCTAGGTTCAATCAGTTGGAGGGAGTATATTCAGTCATACATCCAGTTTATAACATAGAAATGGTCTAGACGAACTGAGCAAAACCAAACTACTATTACAATCTCATTCCGAGGAAATGGAGGAAATGCCCTCTGGTGCCCTTTGAAGCAACCTGTATCCATCGTTGCCAGTAGAAGGCCTTGAGGGATGAAATGAGCAAATTATCAGCTGCGGCTCAACGCTAGCGCTGCAAATGCAATCGGACTTGCAAGGGCTGAATATGCGCAAAGAGCCGTTATGCTCGAAGAAGAGAAGGAGACCACGCTATGCACAACCTAAAGAAAACCCATGACCAAGAACATAACGCCTGCCCGACATTTTCGTTTGCGGGTATATAAACAAAACATAGATTCCGGTACCATGCCACCATGCACCATTCCGTGAAACTGTAACCTAGAACACAACGATCCATCTGGTGATATAAGGGGGCGAAAGGCACTAGGCTTATTTTCGACTGGCAACAACGGAGTACTGACCTCCGGCTCCAGCCCAGACGAGCTTCGTCTCACGAACAGCAGTGTTATCAATGAGAGTAGGGAGCTGGACGTCATCGTCGGTGCCTTGCCCGGTCTGGTAATTGGCAGAGAAACCCCAAGAATACGCCCTTCCTTCGCTGTTGATAGCAATGGTGTGCTCCGGACCGCAGGCAACCTCGACAATGTTATCCAAGCCAGCAATAGCTGTAGGCTGGATGAGGATCTTAGGCTTGTTGCCGCCACTCTTGAGAAGGATGGACTCATCATCGATGGCGTTCAGTTGATCCATGGGAACACCAGTCTGGAACCCATCACAACGTCCCCATGCAAGGAGCTGACCAGTGGCAGTTCGTGCAATATTGTGATGCGAACCGCAAACGACGGATTCGACTTGCTTACCCTCAAGGCTGTGAACAACTTGAGGGGCGGACACATTCGCATTGTCATCTCCAGCATTGTCGGGGTATCCGGTTTCCGCGTAGTTGTTGGCACCCCAGGCCCAAACGTGTCCGTCAGTAGCGATGGCAACGCCGTGGTAATCGCCACAAGCAATTTTGCTGATCCGCTGACTGGGACGGGAGACTGAGCTATCATGGAAACCCACACGGTTGGGAAGTAAGGCTTCGATGAGAGAGCGCTCAGTCACACGGCGCCCGAGCTGGTTTTGCTGACCATTGCCCCAAGCCCACACATGTTGGTCTTTATCGAGGGCCAGCACATGGTTTGTTCCACAAGCAATGTCAGTGATCTTCTTTAGGCTTTCGATATAGATCGGGGTACGGGCAGTTTCGATAGACCTGGTGAATCCCAGAACACCCTCGTTCTTGCGGAATGTTCCCCAGCCATAGACGGCACCTTCGGTGGTGAGCGCGAAAGAGCAGCTATCGCCAGCAGCGACGTCGACAAAGACTGTATCTTCAGGGAAATGTTCTGCAGATACGGGCAAGGGGTTGGCCTCCTGTTCGTTGAGACCGCCAGTTGGGTCGTCTTCCGAATCTGAGTCTGAGCCGGCTCCATCGCCCATGTCCTTCATCGTCACGGAAGCTGCTGATGTGTCTCGACCAAGCGCGCCGTTGTCGTTAACACCCCAAGTGAGGATCTTGTTGTCCTTGGTCAATGCGATGACGTGCATGCCACCAGTAGCAATGCGCACAACGTCCAAGTTGGTTAGCTGCTCATTGTATCGAGGTCGCTTGACGTCTTTGGCCTTCTTGAACGCGCCTAAGCCAAGCTCGCCATTGCCTCCTTCGCCAAAGACGAAAACCTTCAAAGGTTCGGTATATCGAAGCGCGTTGATCTCGGTCTTCTTGCCGCTGCGACGGACAGGGCCTTTAGGCTTGGGCTTCGTGTCCTTCACAACTTTGGTTGCCTGGGTTTTAACCTTCTTGGGCTTTGATTCTGGTTCAGTTGTGGCGTCCCTCTTGCGCTTCGGGGCAGGCTCCTCCTCGATATCATCTTCGTTTTTGCGCTTCAAAGCGGGCTTCTCAGCAAGAGCTGGTGTTGCCGACTTCTTCGCGTTCTTCGTTGCGGTTCCGTTGAGCTTCGGTTCGGTGCTCTTGGGACGGCCACGGCCTAGAGTATGTGTCAGTGAGAGCTCGGCAGTCATGACGCGAAAGAAATATTCCATAGTCCGTTGAAGAACGAGATTGTAAGTCATTGGAAACGGTTCCTGGGAAGAAACTGAGTCTGTTTTGATGGAAATTCTCCTTCAACCGGTTGAAAGGACTGTGGTGATATCCAGTCGCACAAGCTACTTACCAGCTGTTGGCTTTAATGCAGTCCCATTGACAGTAGGCTTTTCACTCGCGGCGCGAGAGGGTGCGCGAGAGGATCCAGCACGTTTAGGAGGCATTTTTCAGACGTGCAAATGAATTTGCAGATATCACAGTAAGAAAGGTGATGGTGCGAATATCTTGTTGTTGTGGTCTGCTCAAGAAAAGTTGACCAGGAACGCGGGCTTAAAAGAGACTCGGTCCGTTAACAATACTGGGCTAAGTTTGAATCAGGGTTAGCGCCGTCAGCGCGCTCATACCTCCGCTGAGTCAGCCTATTCTAACGTCACTGACCATCGAGGTCCTCTATTGTTGCAATCAACAATACAACAAGAGTGCTATTGTCTTATCGTTTCGGTCTGAATCTTCTCTTTCGAGGTATTCATCCAATAGAGTAACCGAACAGCTAACACCTTACTTTCAACACGGTCTTCGTGATCAACGCGCTTCGTCATCGCCTTGCCTCTGTTACCTAAACCATAGCGTTGCCTAGGGTCACCTAAATTCCACCTAGATTTCACCCTTATGCTGCCCTTTCACCTATCTTTGATATAATTGCGGCTATGGCCATCTCCATCTCAGTCCTTCTTTCATTCGCAGGCACTGCTTTCTGTGCTCAGCCTTCGGCACCCTCACCGATTCCTGCACCGTTGCGTGAGCTTCCATGGGCGCAGCTCAACTTTCTACATACAACAGATATACACGGCTGGTGGGGGGGCCACCTTCAAGAGTAATTGCCTTGCTTCCCGTGCGCGCATTCATTTTTGACATTTTTATTCAGACCTTCTTACTCTGCCGATTGGGGAGATTATATCTCGTTTGCCAAACATTTGCGTGATAGAGCAGACGAAGATGGTTCCGACTTAATCCTCGTGGACACTGGAGATCGGATAGAGGGCAACGCCATCTACGACAGCTCCAAGCCACGGGGGAAATTCACGTATGAGATTGCCAAAGAGCAAAACATCGACCTGATATGCTCTGGCAATCATGAGTTATACAAAAAGAGCTCCTCCGAAGGAGAGTACTGGCATACTGTTCCGAATTTTAAAGGCAACTATCTCGCGTCGAATCTTGACATTTACAGCCCAGAAACGGGAAATCTAGAGCCTCTTGCTCCCCGATTCAAGAAATTCACTACCAAAAACCAAGGCATCCGGATTCTTGCTTTTGGGTTCATCTTTGACTTCACCGGCAACGCCAACAACACTGTGGTGCAGAAGGTAGAGGACACTATCAAAGAAGACTGGTTCAAGGAAGCTCTGAAAGATGAAGACGTTGATCTGATCGTTGTATTTGGTCATGTCGATATTCGCTCTCCAGAATACAGGGATTTATATTCCGTCATTCGATCCGCGCAATGGGACACGCCCATACAGTTTTTTGGTGGCCATTCCCACATTCGAGACTATGCGCGCTACGATCGAAATTCCGTGGCCCTAGAAAGTGGACGCTACATGGAGACGATTGGCTTCATGTCCATTGACGGTCTCAGGACGGGTGGAACTAAAGATCGCCCAGCTGTAGAACAGAAGAGCGTCAAATTCACTCGGCTCTATCTCGACAACAACCTATATTCCTTGCGACATCACAGTAAGAAGGACGAGGATTCATTCGACACGAAACATGGCCTCAAGGTTTCTGCACAGATCAACGATGCCAGGAAATCTCTGAATCTTGATCACCGCTATGGATGCGCACCACAGGATTACTGGGTGAATCGAAGACCCTATCCTCACAACGAGAGCATCTTCACTTGGCTGGAAGAGCATGTACTACCCGACACTATCAAAGAGTCCCGCCGTGTCAAAGACGGAGCCAAAGCCATCATCATCACCAATACCGGTGCCGTGCGATTCGACCTTTTCAAAGGTCCATTCACCAGGGACACTAAGTTCTTAATATCTCCTTTCACCAGTGACATCAAAATCATCAAAGACGTCCCCTACGAGGCCGCAAGTAAAGTCATCAAGCTCCTAAACAACGAAGGCCCGATCGCAAACATGATCATCGGAGAGCGAACATTCATCCGACCCCCCGAGGTCGAAGCCTCCTGGATGCGAACCTACATGCTCACCGACGACCCCTACACCATCGCCCTGCGCGCACTCAACGATGAACAGACCGTCATATCCGACGAAGACGACTCCGAGCCCCTCATCCCAGGCTACACGACGCAAGACGACGACGGCACCGACGGCGACGACACCAAACACTCGAAGATCCCCTTCTACAACGTCGACAACAGCATCCAAGCCGCCGTGGGCTTCGACCCCAAGGATGCTGTTGAAACGCTGCCACAGAAGGTGGACCTGATGTACAACGAGTTCATCCACAAGTGGATCCTCCTCGCGCTGGAGTACCTAGGCGAGAAGCGCGAGGACGCAGACGCACATGACTTCGACGGCGGGAAGAGCGTTACAGACATTATTACCGATTGGGTCGAGAAACATTGGGCCACGGAAGGCGATTGTCCCTGAACACAAAAATTAATATGGCCCCGAGCTGTGTGGTTTGGTGTGGGTAAGATGATAGATGCATCAGGAATAGACAGACACACAGTTCTTAGCCCCCGACCGACCACGCTTAACGACCCAAACCCACCCATCCACCCATCCACCCCACTAGCAAAAAGAAAAAAAAATCTGCACGTTTAATGTATCCACAACAACAATTGTACGTACACGGGGGTATCATACTTCAATTCTCAAGCATCCCGAACACCATACATACTTTCTGGGTATATAAACTATTCAATTGAGAAAGTTCAACATCAAAGAACAACAACACAACATCAGTTGATCGGCCGTGTGGCCCAATGGCAAGGCGCTTGACTACGATTAAAGTGGTATCAAGAGATTCCAGGTTCGACCCCTGGCACGGTCAATTTTCTTTTTGCTCTTTTTTTGTCTTCGAGTTTTTGCTTGCTGCTCTGGTAGACTAAAGGGTTTAGCTAGGAATTGTTTTGAGGATCAGGGCGGAGATAGGTGGCTGTCAATGCGTGCATGTCACTCCTTGCCTGATTTTTTTCCCCTAGAAGATTGTCTTTCGTCTCTTCAAGTATGCATATCAACGATCTCTTATAGCAAAGTCCTAAGCAGGAGACAAAAGGCAGCCTAATAGTCTGTTAATCCAAAGAGCATACATACATACCTCATATATAGAAAAGAAACCAAGTAATATACATAAACACATCTAGTCTATAAACTCTCCTAATCTTATACAGTCCTTCCATGCCTTCCTAATATCTGACTATTTGATTATTATTGTTGCTGTAATTGTTATTATCTTTTTTCTAGGTGTATGTTCTTATATTTACTTTCTGCTCCTGCTTCCTCTCCCCTAGCTTTACTTTTGTTAATATTAACAAACAAACTATCTTATAATTATTTAAAAATCTCCCCATTATCTTGCTGTCTTATACTTCCCCTATAACATGTCTGATATAGAGGAGCTAATTGTTCGCTTTTTACTAAATATAAAATGAAACGTTCATATGTCCTGAAACGATCAGTGAGGGAGTAGGCAATCGTGCGGAATGACGGGTACAGACGGATGGCCACTAGGCGTGGGACCAATTGAGGCAATTGTAATGGATCAACTGATACCAGATGGCTCGTGAGGTATATTGCTTTGTACTCCTAGCAATACTTGATGGATCTAATAACGTTGAACACGTGCGTTCACACATACCCTTTGAAGGTTGGTGAGATATAACAACACTGACTGATGTTGCTAGATATGGAAAAAGAACTCTGTCTGATGATAGTACTATTGGTTGATTGATTGATCGACGATACTAGATGTATATGTATCTGTAGGAGGGAAAAGAGAAGAGAATTCCATTTTAGGTATCGAACCATGAGAGCGCGCCACGCTATGCAAAAACTAAAGAAATCGCAAGGAAAGGTTACAAGAACGCTGAAGATGAAGATGAGGTGCTGCCTGTCGGTTCGTTCGCTCCTCACAGCCTCAAGCTCATTCATCCATCTGCCACGCATACTCCAGATTCTCCCTATTCGCCTTCTTATTCCTCGCCTTGAACCACTCGCCCTCGAACCCGTTCCCTCGATCCACGCCATCCCACCGATGACCAGGCCGAATCCCATATCGATTCGGCTGGAACGCGCCCTGATACAGCGGCTTCCCGGTGACACTCTTTCCCTTCTTCTTCGCCTTCAAGAACCCCATCGCAGGATCATTCCACCGATCCTTCGCCCTCATCTCCTCATTCATCTCGACATCGTCCTTCCCGCGCGCAAAACTCATCGTCTTCGCGTCCCTCAACCTCTCCCTCCTTCTCTCCGCCTCCGCATTCTGCACATCGCCCCTCGCCGCCCTCTCCCCCTCAACCTTCTTCCTCTCCTCCTCCTCCGCCTTCTTCCTCGCCTCCGCCCTCTTCATCCCAACGTTAATAATCCGCCCACTCGCATCCCTATATATCGTCTCCTGCGCCGCGGCGCCCCTCTCCTTCATCGCGGCCTCCGCATCCCTCCGTTCCGCATCCTCCTTCTTCCGCACCGCAGCCTCCACCTGCTCCGCCGTCTGCAGCCCCGCCCGCGCCCCAGACTCCATCACCAACCCCCCATCCCCGTCGTCGCCCCCGACAACCTCAGGCGCCGCGTCCTCCTCCTCCCCCGCCCGCCGCCTCTCCGCAGCCGCATCGCTGATAATCCTGTCCGCCGCCGCGGCAGCCTCCTCGTCCGCAGCAACCTGCGCCGCGTGACTCGGCGCGCTCACCCCGAACGTCGTGTACCCCTTCCCTGTACCCTCATCCCCATCCCTCCTCCCCTTCCTCTTCTTCGCCTTCTTCACGCCAGAGAGAGAGAGGCCAGCAGTCGACCCAACGATCGTGGGCGCGTCTTCGTCGTCTGAGGAGCCGCCGCCCCGGCGCTTCCAGCCGTCGTCGTCGTCGGCGATGAGGAGTCCGGCGTCCTTTTGCTTGCGCTTGCGTTTCTTGCTGGAGGAGGATTTCTTCGAGGCGTCGGTGTCGGCGGTGAGGTAGTTTTTCGCGAGGTAGTCTGCTAGGGACATTTTGGAGGTGGGTGGTTGTTGGGTGTTTTCTTTTTTTGTGAGGGTTTGCGCGTGGGTCGTGTGGTGAATGGGTGATTGTGGATGTTGATGTAAATGTCGTGCGTTGTTATGTGGTAGGAAGGGTTGTGGAAAGGTTTTTGGCAGGGAGTTAGAGAGCGGCCGCGCGCGCTGCGTTTGCGGAGGTCAATTGAAGAAAGTGTAAGTCGAGAGAAGGAAGATGGAGCTCCGCGCGGCCTTGGCAGGACGGGGGAGCTTTGGTGACCTCACTGGCGCGACACGTGATCGAACTTCCATTCATTCAAACATCAGAAGCAGTAGGAAGGTAGATACACTTCACTCTACAAAGCTTGTTTGAAAAGAACATGTAAGATTAGATTCATTGGAACTAGAAAACTATTTCCCATTCTTGAAAAAAATCCCAAGCTCTCTCTCAGTACTCTCGCCTACGAGGACACAGCAATTCTCGATCTAGAAACAGAGAATCCTGTGCCCCCATCATCGTCTCCTCGCAAATCTCATGCCGGCTAGTGTGTCGCTAGGTCGCGGATATCCCAAATGCACTTTGCTTTCCTTCTCTCTGCAAAGGCAGTAGTTGTGTGTTGTTGTGGTAGTGGCCGGCTAGCTCCGGCGATAAAAATAATCTTTTCATCTTCCTTTTTCTTCCTGTGCTCCGCCTCCCGCATGATGCATGCCGAGAGTGGTATTCCGTCCATAGGAAGATGAAAAAAAGTAAGAACATGGAAGTAGAAGGATAGGTACATGAACACCTGGCAGTGTTCGGGGAATCGACACGAACATATCTGGGGTAAGCTCCCCAGTGGCAACAAGGTATCTAACAGAGTGAGAAAACAACCCACATCTCAAGCAAATATATAAAACGAAGATGAAAACTAAGAACGCCTTTTGGAAATGCAGACCTTGTGTAGGGAAGATTGCAGGAAGTGGTGCTCTACAACTTGGAGCCGCTGGTGTGGAAAAATAGTGGAGGCTGGAGGACTGGGCCCAAGATGACCCTGAAATGTGAAGACTAGACAGATAGTGAAGGCTGTCGACTACTGACGGTCGAGATGTATATGGCCAAAATGGCTACTACGAGTCACAAGATGCTGCAAGAGTTCCCGGAAGGCCTGATGAGGTGTGATGTTAGCTGCAATTCCGAATGTGGTCTTTCGAGGTAGCGGTCGTCTCCTGATAACCCGATGGTCACAGTGACTTCTCTTGATAGTGGATTTTTTATCTTGTCTGGAGCTTAGCATGACCCGTTCACGAATTGACGTGCAACAAAGCAACGCTGATCTTGCAAGAAGAAGTGGCCACACAGACAAGAAACATAAAAGAAGCTCGCTCGGAGAACAATAGACTCTACTCACCATCTTTGGCCTTCTATCCTCTTGATCCACGAATAGACGATTAGCAGCCGTTCTCTGACTCTGGTCGTAGCCAAAAGTCGATACTTCTCTTCTTCCGCGATAGGTAACACGGACGCAAACCAAAATGGGAACGTCTTGTGGTTGTCCGGGGGTGGTCCATATACGTTGACGATGCGGGAGCTTAGCCATGGGGCGCTCCTTTGACTCATTTGTTCGACGAAACCGATGCATCGGCGAAACAGCTCGTCGGTGGAAAGCAAACCCGGAAAGTTCTCAGGTGTCCGTGGATCCTGTGGGTTCTCCAGAACATAGGCATCTGCCCAAGCCTGAGCTTCGAGAACCTCTTGTCGTTCTAGCTGCTCTTCCTCAATGATAGGAACATCGTCGACGCGCTCGACATTGCCCACATAGTAGCCGTCTAGCTGGCCGTACGCTTTGATGCGGAAACGGCTTACACCGCGTGTCTCGACAAAGCTTCGACCATCGGGAAGGAGCTCGAGATTAATAATCTCGAGCATCGTTCCGTATTGGAGGAAGGACGTTGGGCCAAGGTCACCTTGTGGGGCGGAGGAACGGTTGTACATGACCATCCCAAATCGCCGATTGCCTTCCATGCAGCGGCGCATCATCAAGCGGTACCGCGGCTCGAAGATGTGCAGAAAGGTAGGCGTGTTCGGAAGAGATAAGGTGCAGACAAACAACGGAGTACTGAGGGCACCTTCGCTGTTGTCTTCTTCGGATTCCAAAGCTTCCACGCGTGCCTGTACATGTTCTGGAGACAAGCTTTTTAGGAGGGCAACGAGTCGACCATTGCTCGGATAATTCTGAATCGCAATGGGAGGGATGTGGATGCCTGCACGACAGATAGGACATATGCTACTATGATCCATCACCCTGACTAGACAATGTCGGCAGAACGTGTGTCCACATGGGAGAGTGGTGGGGTCGAGCATCATGTTGTAACAAACAAGACAGTCGAGCTCACTATGCGCCGCTTCACGAAGTCCGTTGAACAGCTCCGCATCTAGATGTGCATGAATCTGAGCATCTGATGGCGATGCACGATATTGTACATCCGAATTGTAACGTAGTTCCCCATCTGAAGCCATCTGGAAGGTCGCATGCAATCGGCCGCCACGGAATTCCTTGCGGTGTCCTTGAGAAGAAGTCAAGTCCTTCTCGTCATTCGAATCGTGCACGTCATCCTCAGATACGGGGATCTCCTCTAGAACACACACGGGTGCTTCTGGCGTTTCTTGGACACGTGCTATCGTCTGCTTGACCACCTCCATGACTTTGGTCAGGGTAACGTCCGCGCTACATTCCACCGTGGGGTATTCCTCGTCGCAGATCTTGCAGGTGATGCCATACTGTCGATCCGGCGTGTTTGGGTAGGAGATGTTGTCTCGGGGGCGAGTGGGAGCAAGACAGGCTCGACATGTTGTGTGACCGCATGGCAGAGTTACCGGGGCACTGAGGGGTTTTGAGCAAGAGCGGCACTGCACCAGACGGACCAGCTGTCTGGCATCGCCATGAGGATCCAGAGCAGGCTGGTCCTTGAACTCTTGGGAGAAGTCATGGCCGACCATCAATTTCGATGGTGGTATGGATTTGCGATGAGCCAGCTCTCCAGATTGTGCAAGGGAATATTTCTGCCTGTATTGATTCATCCAGGGAATCTTATATCAATCTTGTGGAGTTAATATCCATGTAGAGTGTATGGTCCGCGTTGCGCGAGAGCGTTGGTCGGTCGCAAGATGGTGATTGGGTGCGATGCGGGGAGAGTAGATGCAGCAAACGCGAACTGCGGCGGAGGGGTGCGCAAGGTGCTCTAAAGTTCCGCGAGTAGTCTGTTAGGCTTCGAGAGAGCCAGAGAGGACCAGAAGATTGAGGACAGAGAGTATGTAGGTGTTGTGGTGCGTAGTGGAAACTGCGGAGATGATGCGACAGTAAATGTAGGACAGGCTCTGTCGTCAGAGGCGGGACAGGGTCTTTGGAACGGGGAGCAGGTGTTCGGGGAGGAAAATGTTGGCGAGAGGACAAATATAAGTATAAATCTGGTGTTGTAAAACAATTATTGCAAACAGTAAGAATAGAAAAGACTGTAATATTGGTTGAGAGGCCGTAGATTAAGTGTTGGTAGACAGTCAAGCAGGATGAGGGGAGGGAGAGCAGGATGAAGAGGAGGAAGCCGCGAAGTTGGCAGTAATTGTAGTAGCAACAGTGGCAGGCGGGCGTAGTGGAGTAGAAGAAGGAACAGGAGCAGGAGTGGAAATCGTCGACGACATGAAAGTTGCTACGGACCGAGCCATATTGGCAACCAGCACGAGACAAGAAATATAGGTTAATGGGTGGGAAGAGTCTATGACCGGTATGAGGGATCGGCGATGAGATGTATTTTGGTGAGTTGGGGCTGGCGGGATGTCAAGGGTCAGGATTACTCGTAGTCTCGTCTCGTACTGTGTCAGACAAGACAAGAGTCCAGAATCCTATGAATCCCGCTCTGGTAAAGAAACCAAGAGTTCCAGGATGTTACGAGTAGAATTGGGTCAATTAACGGCAAGAGAATGTAAGAGGAGACAGCCCGGGAGAGGTAACTACTGTGGTAGTAGCAAGTTAGTAGACCTCGTAATCAAATGGTGAAATGTTTCGCTTGTTCCGCTTATTCCACCTGTCTATGCCTTGTTATGCCTGTTTCGCCTACCGAATGCTCGATCTTCGTCTCTCTCGATGTTACTCTACCTATCGAGCGAATCGCTGTTCATCGTTCACCATTCACCTCCATACTAATCACGGTCGACACAGTGCACGCAATACATTACTCGTACAAATTACTTCTGATTACTTGCATTTGCATCTTTATCTTCTTCTACGAGGTACATGTACGTCTGCTTATGTCGTACAAGGAACTGCATCTTGATATATTCAACTCCGTACATCGAATTCGTACCATACTTCCCCCTTACCATTCCCTCATAACAACCACGCAATCCCACTTCTATCACCCCCAATCAAAGAAAATCAATAAAACCAAAACCCCATAAACTATTAATCATGTCTCAAATCTAGTCATCCATCCCCAATCGGCCCAACTTCCCTCCACTCTTCCTCGTCGTCACGCCAAGCCCAGCCCATATCAAGTAATCACGGAACCTCCCATCCTCCGCAAAATCATCATGTAATTGATTCACCATGAACAACTAGCGCTACAACAATACGATTGCAATAGACGATAATAACAATAATGATTACTCCTCGCCATTATGTTTTATTACAAAATACATAGTCAAGTGGTTATATTATGTTATCAAGCGGAAAACAAGTTTAACTCGTTCCCGTTCGTTCACAAAAAGATGCGCCGCCGCAGCAAACTTCAAAGCGTCATCGATCATGCACCGCGTGACCAATCAGCGCGCGCCTCTCGTCGCCGCAACGGCATCACACAATACACTCATCATTAGAGTAGCATCCTCTACACAGTCTCTGCATCCAACTACACACGTTTTCCTCATTAACTACCCACAAAACGAAACCTTCGGAGGCAAGCAGGTCTCCCATCCCTAAATAAAAATACACACGTTTTGCAACCCCAACCAATCAATCAAGATAACTAACAAAGCATATTTCCCACCCACCATTCCTTCCTTCGCCTCAAACCGTTGTACAAGCCGGTGCTTAGCTCGCCATAGGTGGGAAACCCGCTGAATTCGGACCCTGATGGTATCACCACTGCTCCAATCCAGTTATTCGAACCGCTGTACGAGTACGTTGTCCCCTTGTTTGTCCGGCCGCCGTTCGTTGTTGCGGTCACGGGGAGCTGCTGCCCTGTCTGTAATGGTAGGGTTGTTAGTGATTAGTACCTAGGATAGATACCTAGGTAGTTAGAGTTAGGTACATATTCTTTGTGAGGCTGCAGCAAGGATGGGATGCTTGAAGTCCCAGGCTTTTCCTAGAAGAGTGTACAATAAGCGAGGAGTGATGGTATGTTCCGCGTGAGGCTAGCACGGTCTAGTGTATGTATGTACATGTTCGTAGTGTAGCCGAATGGTCGGTGTGGTTGATATATTTGAAGAACTTGTGGACAGATGGATAGATACTTGATGATGATATTTTTTTCTCTATGTTACGCTCTGCTTGCCTGTATTTTCGTTCCCTCTTCATCGTCGAAGTATCTTCATGGTGAGCAAGTGCTTTTGCATGCATAGTGTGATTTCCTCGTTACGGTCCCCGTCCCAGACGGCTCATTGCGAAATATATGTAGACCGTTGCCGCAGACGAGAAGAGCAAAAAAAAGGAGAAAGAGGGAGAGAGAGGGATGAATGGGAACCAGGGAAGATGAACGCTCAAAAGCCGCCCCACCAGCTCCCGGTATCGTACAAAAAAACTAGGAAAGACAAAAATTGTTACAAATCTTACCATGACGCCGGGACTTTGACCAAAATGAACTCCTCCAGGTCTATCCGTTCCTTAGGCACCCCCGTCCAGCCTTTACCCATGCGAGATTTTCGTGAGTGAGTAGGATATCAATTCAGTATGCTTGGCCGGCAGGGCCGTTCTCGTCTTCAGATTCGCTCTCGCTGCTGTCTGAACCCTCGCCATCATCGCCGTCATCCTCATCATCCTCTTCATCGAGGACGATCTGTCGCAGTACACGCTTGTCGAACAGGTCGAGAACGAACCGACACACGGGGAGGCGGAAGTGATGCGCTTCGAGCACTTGCATGACTTTGTGGAACATAGCTGACTTCGTAAATCCGGGCGCTTTCTTGAGCTTGATACTATTGGGATTGAAATCAATATCATGTCATAATCGTCGTGCTAAACTAAAAGAAAATTCGCTTACGCTTGCAAGTCGTTGGCCGCCTTTTTGGCAAGGACAGTATTGCCCAAATCGGTGGCCAGCTTGAGGATTCGTGCATTGACCGGATCATTGTCTGTGACGGCAATTGTGACGGCAGCCTTGCGCCTCAGACTCATGTTTTCTGGCTTTGCTGTCCAAGGTGTAATCTATAAATCCGTGAGTGAGATGACTGGCTAGAATGTTGCACACAGGTACGTACCTGGAAGAGCTTCCTGAAGTCCAAGGGGAGACAGAA
This sequence comes from Aaosphaeria pasadenensis, assembly GCA_022813625.1. NCBI lineage: Eukaryota > Fungi > Ascomycota > Dothideomycetes > Pleosporales > Aaosphaeria > Aaosphaeria pasadenensis. Next base: position 210,740 of record JAKLMB010000024.1, on the reverse strand, counting down.
GCCCAGAGCCTCGCCGGACTCATTCACAACCCCGTCCCATCCGTATTCCAACAGAATTTCTTGACCATGCAGACTCCTAGAAATGAGACCTAAGACATAGAATGCCGTGCCTCGTAGTGACATGACTTCTGAGGTTTCCGCGATCTTGATCACCCATTTCACTACATCCGTCTTTTCAAGGAAAGGAGCGCCTAATTCCATCGATCCAACATTCCCAATCGCCCATAGGCAGCCTTTTACTTTCAAGATCGTTTCGGCATCGTCATTCTCCATGGCAAAGTCGACAAGGGTCGTCACGAATTCATCGAAATGGCCCTTCTGTTCGAGGAGCTTGCACCCCTCCTTCGTCCGAGTGAGCTCTCGATAGAAGTGTGGAGGCACAATGCCGTATTCAAGATGCTCCGGCGCATCGTCGATGGAAGTCAGACCATGTGGCTTCTCAGGAATGTTGGCCAGTGCTCGAGCCATGGAAGCCTCGATGAGCGCGACATAGGAGTCATTTCGACCTAAGAACCAATCGTCCATTTCTCTTGTAATGTAATCCAATCCATCCAAGTAATGGTAACCGACTGAAGTTGACAAGAATCGAAGTAGGAGCGGAGCACCAATCTCGCCCAAATGATCTAGCGCTGGACGGCATTTGACAACAAACTCGAGTGATTCCGTCTGGTTGCATGCTTCTTCCAAAATCCTGATGGCAACCTCACAGACTTCAACTTCTGGGTCGTACAATTGCGTGACTAGCAATCGTATTGCCCACTCTGCGATGGAGGCTGAGTCGGGATCTTGCATTGGCTTCGTAGCGTACTTGCGTAGTAGTCTGGTGGAGAATATGCGTATGTCTTTCGAACACGACGTCATTGCTTTGGAAATGATTATGCGAAGGTGTCCGTCCAGTGAATAATCCATGTTGTTGAGAAGCGTCCGAATCAGGTCGTCACGGTCATTCAGCTCAATAATATGGTAGAACATGTTGAGCACTCTCCAACGCTCGAGGATTTGAATACCCTTTGAATCTTTGGTGAGAGCGCCCAGAAGTGCGAAGTAGCCCCAGGTCAAGGTCTCATTCATGCGTTCTCGCTGGAACATCGGGGATTCGGAGGTCAATCCACTCATCCTGTCGAAGTGAGATAGACACTCGGCAACTTGTCGAATGAATTTGCTTTCACTGAGATACCGAACACCTTCAGGATTTTGGAGCAAGGTATTGAGTAATGAACACCCTATGCGAACATAACGTTGGTTTGGTTTTGTGTTCTTGACTTCAGAGAAGCGCCATTTGAAGGGTCTGTAGAATCCAAGGAGGCGATGCACGAACTTCGTAGCTTTCATAGCTTCATCCAGTCGTTTCGCATTTAAAAGCGGTCCGTCAAGGATGTTGGGAATCAGATCCCATCGCCATTTCGTGAAATTTACTGTATTGAGGACCTGAGTGTCCACCATCAGCGCCCTGAACGAGGCCTCGTCCATTTGCATCGCCGCCTGAGACTTGTTTGGATCTGTCTCCCTTCTGGCAGATACGCCGTCAGTTGCTAGAGTCGTTTTGGTAGTATATGTAGTGGCCGGCCCTGATCGATAAAGAGTCCTGTTAACGCTATCCACTTGGTAGATCGTGCCAATAGCATTGAACCTGTCCTCACTCCCCCACTTTGCAGCGGAATGCAACAGTTGCGGTAGGACTTGAAGTCCAGCACTCCATGACGGAGGCAGTAACTCATTTGCCATCTTCAGTACCTCCCCGAGCAGGAGCGTGGTCTGTCGTTGCAACGTAAGCGTTAATGGATCCTCTTCGGCGCGTAACAATGCTGGTACGAGACCTGCATGCAGAAATACTGCTAGAACAACGGCAACGTAGTGTTCCATGAGGTTCCACTTGTTGGTTCCATCGTCTGTACTTGTCTCGGTCGATCCCTTTGCGGGTTGGTTCTTGAGATTGGTAACACGACCGTACGTGGTCAGTCGTCGACCTGCGAGGAAAGATGATGACCATGATGGGGGTTTGATGCGTAAAATGTCGTATAATAGCTCCAAAAGAGTTTTTCGAACATGTGGTGTGGGAATCTGGAGTGATAGAAGGAGCGATTTGATCGCCTGGAAGTCATTCGCGCATAAAGCCAGCAATCCAGGCCAACTTCGGAGCAGGCTTGCAATGAGGTCGGCATTCCTTTTCAGCTTGTCTTCGTGTGTTGAGCCGTATATTGCTCCCGCATCGGTGAATATTGCGAAAGGCATTTGTAGTTCATGGCCAGATCTCAAGAATTTCCGACGCCGCGGCGTGTCAAGCAAGTAGAGAAAGGTGCTCCCTACGCTTTCCGCCGCAAGATAGTTAGCCTCACCCAAGGCATCGGTTAGAGTGCCCATGCCGCCCGCAGAGGCGAGCAGTTGGGGCTTTTTGACCAGGATTTCCGCCAGAGTAAGGATCGCGATATTCTTCAGTCGATCGTCTGTATGCTCGGCTACTGCCACGACGATCCGAACAACCGCACGCGAAATCTCCTCCACGCCATTCTTGACATCTAAGAATGCCCTCACGAATTTCATAGCTTGTTCGCGTTCCACGCTCACTTTGCTTTCCTTGACCAACGATAGAATGACTAGGTAATCCGTATGAAGTCCTCTGATGATTTGTAACGACTTCCGATCTGTAATTGCATATCGCATTACTCGGTATGCAGCGGCCACCACCTCTCGACTCTCACTGAGAAGCATCGTCTGCATCCTCAATCCGAATATCGACCACGCCAGATCGTACTTCAGCGTCGGATGCCGCTTGAACAAGTCCACAAGAGCATTCGCTCTTTCCACGTAATACTCCGGCTGCATACCATCCCGCTCTAGGGCCTGCAGTATTTCAACCAGCACGAAGCTTGGTGACTCCGTCTCTTCATCCTCGTCCTCGTCGTTCTTGATAACATGTCGGGAGGGGGAACGTGACAGATTGCGGCGGAAAAGATACGATAACCTACTTTGTGCATCCGCCGGTGGCGATTTGATATCCTTCGCCCTCTGCTTCTCGGCCTCCAGCGCCGACTTGAGATGTGCAAGCTTGCTGTTCGAGATATTGAGCTGGCGCTCGACCTCGAGTCGTTGTTCCTTTGCCTGCTTTGCGCTCTTCATATTCAGCGCCTCCAGAAGGTTCTCGGATCCAATCTTTATCTTCGTCTCTTTCTCTATCTGGTCTTGCAATTCTGCTTGCCTCTCCTCTGTGGTCGTCGAGCGGTCATCGCCAACGATGATGGCATGCGTATCGAAGTCTGGCCGAAGTCTGCCATCGTGGGTTGGGAAAGGCCTGAGCTGCGAGCTGAAGCTCCCGGGAGCAGCACCTGTCGTGGCATACGAGGCCCCGCTCCTCGAGCCAGCCATGATGCTGGAGGCAGCTGCGGGGAGAGAGCGGCCATCTCTACTTCGCACGGGGGCAAGTAATGTGGGTTGGTCGGCGGATGGCGCGTCGCCTTGGTTTGTAGAGCGCGCTGGGGGCGTCATGAGATTGACTGGGCGGCGTATGTGCTAACTGCATTGCATGCCGGAATCTCTCCAGGAGAAGCCTCCCCCTTCCTCATGAGCTGTCGTAATGAACGTTGACGTATCGTGGGATGTACTCGTGGGATCGTGGTAGGCGGGGCTGTGTGGCGGTCGCGAATATGGACAGGGCGGTCAAACGGGCGCACAGCGGGGCCGTAGAGAGCGTGTAAGGTGAAGCAATACGGCAGGGAATGAATGTAAGCCAAGGCAGAGAGCAATTGCGGAGTATCAAAGGGTCCAAGTGAGGTCGCAGACGCTTGAAGCTGGCTGTAGCAAGCCTAGGCCAACATCTGGGACGGGACGTCGTCTGGTCGCTACACAACGGTGACTCGGCCCGTGCTGCAGCATCACTACCAACCTAGTAAGTGGGAGACGGCGGCCGCAACTACAAAAGTGTACATAGTGCAGCTACATCTACGACTACGGCTCTCTCCTCTCCGATACCGTTTCTACAAAATAAAAATCTCTCCTGATATTTAAGATATGGAGTCTAGCATATCCGCACCATTTCCGTTCTTCCCTGTGCTTCAGTGAATCCCTCGGACTCGAGGTATTCATTGATATCACGTGAGAGCGTCTATGGGCCAATCAGACGAGAAGATCTGGGACCTTACCCTTAAGCTCAGCATCGGAAACCGCCGATAGCCAGGCATAGCAGATCCACCAATGCGTGTGAAAGCTTCATCGAGCCATTGATCGCTCATCAAATGGCCGTGTACACAGCTCCTGGGAGAAGAAAACATGCCGCTACATCTCGGCCGCCTCCGCGAGTGTCCATGCTGATAACGTCCCACAGCTACCATAGCTAAATTGTATAACTATCGCCCGTGTATCCCTCCTTACTGACCTTATCTCTCCTCCCTCCAGTCCCAGACACTCCCTCTACTCCTCGTGCTTCTTACGAAAGCTTCCTAAGCTTCCTTCGTGCTGTCTCAGTCGCTCTCTGACCTCCTACTCACCAAGAGACAGCAACTTTCGTGTGCTTTCATCTACGTTATCCTCGCATTGATACCAGCAGCATCATGTCCCAGCTTGGTTACGCACGCTACGGCAAGGACAATGTCCGCCTCTACAAGGTCGAGAAGGACGCAAAGACGGGCGTCCACACCGTCATAGAGCAGACCGTCCGCATTCTCCTCGAGGGAGACATCGAGACCTCGTACGTACACCTGATCCCCCGCACAGAATCACCAACAACCTAACTAACATTTCCTCCCCACAGCTACACCAAAGCCGACAACTCGGTCGTCGTCGCGACCGACACGCAAAAGCAAACCACCTACATCCTCGCAAAGCAGCACCCGATCAGCCCGCCAGAGCAATTCGCCGCCGTCCTCGGCGACCACTTCATCAACACGTACCCGCACATCCACGCCGCGCACGTCAAGATCATCCAGCACCGCTGGACGCGCCTCTCCGTCGACGGCAAGCCGCACCCGCACTCCTTCTACCGCGACGGCGAGGAGATCCGCGTCGTCGAGTCCGTGACCAGGGAGGGCGAGGGCGTCTCCATCCGCTCGAAGATCGAGAAGCTGCTCGTGCTGAAGAGCACGGGGTCTGCGTTCCACGGGTTCCACCGCGACGAGTACACACGCCTCCCCGAGACCTGGGACCGCATCCTCAGCACGGAGATCGAGGCGGGATGGCAGTGGAAATTGTTCAAGAGCCTCGAGGAGGTCAAGAAGGTGGACTTCAATGCCGCGTGGCAGGCGGCTAGGGACATCACGCTGGACATCTTCGCGAAGGACGATAGTGCCAGCGTCCAGGCGACTATGTACAAGATGTGCGACGAGATTCTCGCTGCGGTGCCGTTGGTCGAGGCGGTCGATTACGCGCTGCCTAACAAGCACTACTTCGAGATTGGTAAGTTTCTCCTCCTCCCTCGTACCATATCCCCAACCCAGAAACAAGAAACTAACATATTTCCTTTCCTCTAGACCTGAGCTGGCACAAAGGCCTCAAAAACACAGGCAAGGACGCCACGGTCTTCGCCCCGCAATCCGACCCCAACGGCCTCATCCAATGCACAGTCGTCCGCAAGGGACCCAAGTCAAAGCTATAAACACCTTCTCGTACCCCTACCTAGCTAAACATGAAAAGAAACAACAACAAAAACCCATCCGCCTTACGACGAACTATTCTTTCTTCTATTATGTCATAAGACGACGATGACGACGATTTCTTCTTATCTTGTTGTTTTTAACCATATAAATGAAGCGATTATATATCCCATATGTGAAGACGTAGTTTGCTGATATAAATATAACCTTTTTTTTTTACTTGAATATGAAGTGTGAGATGATAATTGTGATGTGATCGGAATTTCTTATGTAAACGACATTTGATAGGCCCCTACTATAGACACAAGTTAATGAAATTCCCCTCATCACAGGAGACACCTGTACTTTAGAAAACAATGGCTGTACTTTCAATTGTAATTCGTGAATTTATCCTTTCTTTTTGTTGGAAATTGTACATGGTAGTGAAATCTACCTAGTTTACAGTGATACATGTATAAAAACGAAAATGCGAGAGGGTGCAAAAAAGGACAATGGGAGGCGTGGTGTGGTATAAACTCCGTCATGCCATAACATATATGCAAAGCACTCTCCCCTCCCCAACAACATAACCCATCATGAACCATCCACCCATCATGACTCCGCCTTCTTCTCCCCCGCGCCCTCCTTCAACTCCCCCAACGTCCTCCTAACCCCCTCATGCTCCACAATCCCCAACCCACCCCCCAACCTCACCTCCACCAAATTCTCGCCATACGGATGCCCCCGCCCCTCAAACGTCTTCAGTCTCCCCAACCGTTCCTTCCTCAGCCTATTCTTCGGCAACATCCCGCTCACCGCCTTCCTCAGCACCTCTCCGCCCCCCCACTTCGCAATCATGCGGTCCATGTTGATTTCCTTGAGGCTACCCGGGCGCGTCGTGTGCGTGCGGTAGAGCTTCTGGAAGCGTTTCTTGCCGGTGGTGTGCAGGTTGGCGCAGTCGACGGCTACGACGTAGTCGCCGCAGTCGGTGGACGGGTCGAAGATGGGCTTGTGTTTGCCCATTAGGGCTTGTGCGATTGAGGAGGCGATGCGGCCCAGCGCGCGGGGGTCGGAGCCGATGTCGATGAGGTGCCAGGAGCGGGCGTAGGCGAGGCGGGTCTGGGGGTGGGTGGGTTAGTTGGTGGGTTGGAGGGTTGAGGGGGGGATTGGGGAGATGGGGGTTGTGCAATTGAGGTTGGTGGAGGGGGAAGGGGAGGAAAAGTCCGGAAGATCTGGGGTGTGAATAGGTGGGTGAACGCACTTTGCCAACGACTTGAGACATGGTGTTTCGAGGGGCCCAATGGCCCTGGTTTTAAGGTTCCGGTGTCGTTTTTTACGTTTTCGTTCTTCGAAGGGGAAGATCCGCTGCGAGATTGTGTTTGAAAGGGAGGGTTTCGGAGGATGCGGTGGTGGAGAGGGCGGCGGGAAGGAGTGGTGATCTTCGTTCAATTGACGGGACAAAGCTGTGTCGTCGAAAGATTGAAGTTTGAGACGCTTGGCAGGATAATTTCCGCGGCGAGCATGTCACGTGGCTGCTGCTGCTGCCGGCCCTCTCGGTGGTCGCCGCAAATCAACGCGCGCACGCGCGAGACCGACCACCGAGCCGGGTGTCTCCCCCCGCCCTAAGAGCCAGCCTAGAGGGTATGATTTCAAAGCCGGTAAGGGTCCAGAGAGCGATGACATGATATTCGAGCTTTTGACGATGTAAGAGCTCCGTATCCTGTACAACAACGACGACTTCGACTTCCTCTAAAAGCTACACATTGCAATCATGACAATACCTCCTTTCGAGACCACCTTTGCGGTGCCAATGACGTGCGAGTCATGCATTAAAGACATCTCTGGCTCGCTGTACAAGCTCAATGGTGGGGCAGCACTTTGTTCCTGATCGCGTGCATCACGTAGCTTGCACTTGTAGAAGGGTCGTTTCTGACGTAAAAGGCACAGGTATCAACAAAGTCACAGCAAGTCTCCAAGATCAGCTCGTGTCAATTGAGGGCACTGCATCGCCGTCGGCCATTGTTGCTGCCATTCAGGACACCGGCCGTGACGCCATTCTCCGTGGAAGCGGCAAGTCAAATAGTGAGTCTACCTACCGAGCATCAAACCAAGCGCAATCCACAATTGAGAATTGCACAAATATTATTCGCGCCCGTTTCATTTTGTTAGTAGATTATTAACAGGGTGATCTACAGGTGCTGCGGTATGCATCTTGGAAACGCACTCTCTTCAGGTGCAGAATAAGGTGCGGGGTTTAGTCCGCATGGTGCAGGTTGCACAGGACGTCACCATCGTGGATCTGAGCATCAAAGGGCTGTCTCCTGGTACGTACCACGCGACGGTTCGCGAGCGGGGAGACATCTCCCAGGGCCCAGAGTCTACGGGGCCGATCTGGGAGGGCCTCAAGACGCAAGAAGGCAAGCTGGGTCGGGGCGTGTTCGGGACGGTCGAGGTGGGAAAGGGAGGCGTCGGATCCGTGTTCCTGGACAGGCCGATTCAGATCTGGGAGATGATCGGCCGCAGCATTGTGGTAGCGAGGCAGCAGGATGGGAAATTCGACAAAAACGATGCTGACACGCTCGTGGGGGTGATTGCGCGGAGTGCAGGCGTGTGGGATAACGACAAAACGGTGTGCTCATGTTCCGGGAAGACGGTATGGCAGGAGCGGGAAGAGCAGGTCGGGCGTGGCATGCTATGAGAGAGATGCACACACAAATCAAATGTCCATACCATTCAGTACCCTACAGTGGCGTACCGTACCTGGTACCGCACTACATACTCGTAGATACAAACCTGGGTTTCTGCACGGTAGGTGGTGAACTGCCGGCAGCCAGCTGCAGGACGTTTGGGCGATTCCAAATGTGAAGCGGTAAATGGATACCAAGCTTTGGAGGTCAAGGAGGTCAAGAGAGCGTAGTTAGAGATTTCAATGATAAGAGGCTCGAGGATCGAGAGTGAGCGTGATGATTGAAGGGGTTGTCTTAATTTTCGTGAGAATGGCCATTATTCGAGACGTGCCATGGCTTTTAGGAGACGAGGCTTGAGTTCAGGCCGAAACAGGCAGTGCATGAGCGGAGAGAATTGGCATGCAACAGAAGGGAATGGCAGTGGCTTCGCGAAAGCCCTAGGCTTATGCATTCATGCCTCACCGGGGTGGTGAGGGTCGATTGAGGATGGTGAGTGGGTGCAGGATGTTTCTATCACGTGGATGGGGTGTCGTGGACAAAGTCATGTAACAGACCTCAAACACCGCCGGAGCTGGCTCGGGTGGAAGAGGAGAAGAGCGCAGCGCCGATCGAGGGGTTGACGTAGTGAAGCGAAACGGGAGAAAGTCCGACGTGAAGAGAATTCATCGATTAATTCAATAGATAGAGAAAGAGAAGTGAAGAGTATCAGTCGTTGGTGGTGCCATCCATATTGGATATTAGATAGATGTGGCGTAGTACCTAGATACCTACCTAATGTACGGTACAGCACATGTACCTAAGTATGGCATGCAGGGCGTAGACAATACGACGGAGGAGTGATCCCAAAGAGTTGCTAGCATGACGAATGTGGTAGCTATTTTCCATTAAATGATTGTGACTATTGACGAAAGGGAAAGTAGAGTTCGGCTGGGCGGCAGAGAAGGAGGGATGAAGCGCTGTGGATGTGGTGTAGTTGAAGCCGTGGTTGTAGTGTGTAAGTGTGTATACAAGGGAAAGCCACTCATTACCACCCATTGACACCCATGACCACCCATCTCCATCCATGTCTATTAACCCCATACAGCCAATCAGACGGGGTAGATGGGGTTATATGGAGACTTGGCAACTCCCTCATCCTGGAACACAACGAGACTCAGATTTCTGATCAACCCACCCGAATCGACATGTCGACTTACCCGACTTAACCTGTCTTGCCCTTGACTTGTCTTGACTTGCCCTGACCTGCCCTATCCAAGTAACAAAACACTAAAAAGATCCTGTGCCATCCTGTGCCATCGCAGTCCAAGCTTGTGCCAGCCTGTCCCAGTCTGTCCCAGATGTAACCAGCCCAGTCCTTCACAGGTCCAGCCATCCCATACCCAGTAGTCATATCCATACACGTCCTTGAACCTTCCTTAACCCATTTTACCCTTACCCTTCCAACCGCCCACACGATTCACAAGGTTTCCCAATTCCTATTCCTGTTCCCTAATCCCTCCCTCCCTCTACTTTCCCTCCTTCTTTCCTCTTTCTCTTTTCCTTCTCTCTCTCTCTCTCCACTTTGAATCTACTCAACCTCACCCTCATCCACGATCATTAAGAGTTGCGCCCTCTATTGTCCCTCTTTTACGTCCTCACGCGCCATCTACATCCCCCCCCCGCAGGCTGGCCTCCCCCATAATAATCCTACCATACTCGACGCCACATCGATTAATCACTTTCACCGCGCATCCTCTGACGCTAAAGAAGCCCCGGCGGCTACCCAACTAATCCTGTCAGGAGATCCAGTAGACAACATATCTTAGCATCTGGGCGCACTCCAAAAGAAAACCAGCCCCATCCCTCAGTAATACAAGTACGGCGGAACCGAAAGCCGTACTCACCTTCCCTCAACACCATTCCCTCGAGACTTGACGACACCATACTGCCGGGTAACTTGCAAATTCCTTCGTCATGTCTCTCAAGCAGGTATGCGAGCCATTCTTTTACTCTTTTACTCAAGTTACATTCCAAAATCCACTGCACTCCCCCCATTGACTCCGTTCGACTGCGCGGGACCATCACACTAACGTGCGGGGCAGGAAATCGAAACCTGGGTGGCAGCCCTCGCCCACTACGACGGCAACGACTTCGAAGAGGCATTGAAGGAGTTTGACGGCATCTCCGATACCTCCAAAATTCTATTCAACTGCGGTGTCATCCATGCGACGTTGGGAGAGCATGAGAAGGCGGTAAGCTTCGCTACCACCGGGTGCGACCGCTAGAGCCCGTTCGCTGACTTCTTTGTTCCCAGGTCGACTGCTACCAGCGCGCTGTGCGGCTGGACCAGTACCTCGCCGTAGCCTACTTCCAGCAGGGTGTCTCGAATTTCCTCATGGGCGACTTCGAGGAGGCCCTCGCCAACTTCAACGACACCCTTCTCTACCTCCGTGGAAACAACAACATCGACTATGAGCAATTGGGCTTGAAATTCAAATTGTACTCGTGCGAGGTCTTGTTCAACCGTGGTCTGTGCTACATCTACCTCCAGCAGAAGGATGCTGGTATGCAGGACTTGTCGTTTGCTGCGAAGGAGAAGGTCGTTCCGGACCACGAAGTCATCGACGAAGCTATTCGCGAGGAAGCCGAGGTAGGTTGTCTCACACCTTTCAGACACGAATTGCATGCTAAATACCATTTTTAGGGTTACACTGTCTTTTCCATCCCCGTCGGCATTGTCTACCGCCCCAACGAAGCAAAGGTCAAGAACTTGAAGACCAAGGATTATCTCGGCAAGGCACGCTTGGTCGCTGCCTCTGATCGTGCGAACGCATTTACTGGATTCGCCGGGTCTGAGATCAAGAAGATGGGCGAAACCCCGGCTAAGGACGACCGACCCGAAGACAAGGTCTCGTACGCCGCCACGAACCTCGTCAAACCCAATCTCCAGAGCAGGGCTAGACAACAATCTGAGCCGCCTATGAACCGTAACATGTTCCCCCCTACGCCACCACCGGAGTCGGACAAGAGGAATTCGGGCGGTGCCCAGGAAGGTGGCCAGATGTCGCGCGCACAGTCTGTTCGCGGCGGTGGTCCCAAGCCGCGACCTCTTGATCTCGGCAGAGCTGCATTCGATCAAGGCAACCAGGATGCCCCTCGCCGTATGGGCACACAGCGATCCATGTCAGAGCGACCAGCACCGTCCCGTTCGAACACCCGCAGCCGACGTGACGAGCGCGAGAGGCCTCGGCGTCGTGGTTCTGACGATGATATCGAGGAGGACTACGCCGACGATGTGTACGACATGTATCAACCCCGATCAAACAGGCCTGCCTACTCGAGGTCTCGCCAGGGCAAGAACTCTAGGCCGATGTACATCGATGAAGAGGAGGAGGAGGATGACTATGACGGAAGCGACGTTGACGATGCTGACTTTGAGATGGTGTCTCGTTCAAAGACCCGAAGACGGTCGCCTGCTCGTTCTGCTACCTCCCGTCGCAGCGACAGAGAGCGGGAACCAGCGATGAAAATTCGTGTCAAGGTCCATGCAGGGGACACCCGCTACGTCTTCATCGACCAGAACAAGACGATGCGCGAGTTCGTGCAGCAAATACGTGAGAAGTTCGGCCTCCGCCAGAACTTCAAGGTCGAGATACGCGATGACGGTGACATGATCACCATGGCCGACCAGGACGATCTGGATATGGCTATCCAGACAGCCAAGAGTATGGCTAGGAAGGAGAATTCGGATATGGCAAAGATGGAGGTATGGCTTAACCTTGATGTCCCTAACGAGAACTTCTCCAATCCTCCTCCTCTCACCCCCAGTATCGAAGTATCCGAATATGTATGAGGAACGAGGGGCTAATGTTTATTTGCTACTTTTAGGTCTGGATAAAAGAAGTATAGATTAGAGATACCCGGCACGAAACTCTCACGAGCGCACGCCCTTTTGCTTTTCCTTCTCCTCGTCATGATCATTTCAACAAACCATTTACAAGATTTCCATCTCCGGTTCTACTACGCACGACATGGTTGCCGTTCGTTGGCGTTTCTCTATCGGCTCGGGGAGATTCTAGCTTTGCCGCTACAGACCTTTTCTTCTGTCCACCTTTCTGGTCATAATGTCCGATATGTTTATCAGCGAGCATCATCATTTTCACCCTCTGCTTTTCCCTTCCCTTTCTACTTTGCTCCGACCCAGCAGCATATATTCACGTTATATTCGGCGTCTTTCTTTCCTTTACTGTACTTTACAGCCGGGCTGTCGAGTTGAGCGTCCGCAGCAGTTATAGACCCCATCCGGTCCCCATCGTTTGTACTTGGTGGTTTGCATGTCCCCATTGGTTTTGGTTTTGGATCGAATATTTCTTATCCGGACCTGTATTACTTGGGAAATTGAGAGGGGGAAAGAAAGCATAATCTACAAACGATTTGGAAAGCAAATACCTTTTTCCCATGAACATAAATACATGCATGCACACAAAACAATCATAGCCATTTTGCTCGTATCTCATCGTATCTCATCGTACATATCTACAACCCACATTCACTGAACTAAACACACACAACGTGAATCTACACATCCAAAAAACTAAACACCCCGATCTCGCTCGCTCGCTCGCTTCCGTCGCTCACTTCCCCACCCCCTTCCTTCGGACGCACTTGAGCCTCACAATCGTTTCCGCCGCATCTCCCTCCCCCTCTTCCTTCCTTAACCGGGGACCAAATCCTAAATCCTATCAGGCATCCCACCCCGGGTACGCCCGTCTGTCCGACCGTCCGATACGGCGATAACCCACCCCCCCTGCGTACATCGACATTCTACGTATGTATATGTACCTGGTTTACATCACCGAGGGCGGGTGTGGGTGAAACGCGAGATACGTCCTACCCGGGAGCAAGATGTCCCGGTACATTAGTACCTCTACTTCGTACACAGCGATATACGGGGGGGGGGAGATGTACAGAGGAGGACCTTACCTTGCATCTATCTCAAAGGGCAACGTTCACACATACATACATACATACATACATACATACATACATACGAAGGAGTTTAACAGTGCGTGTACCGGAGAAAGATGTTTGAGAGAAGATGGTGGGAAAGAAAGGGAAGAGGGGAAGGGAAGAGGGGGGTGGGATTTGAACGATTCAAATCAAAGTGGTCTGATGTAGTTTTGATTCATGTTCGATTTTCATGCGAACATGCCGCCCCTTCGTTCTACCGTGAATCGCTTTCCTTCCCATACCGGTAGCCGTGAAGAAAGTACGAACATACGAACGTAAAACTATACGGTAGGTCGTATGTCGTACATCACTCACTCACTCACTCAATCAACTCCTCCCTCTTGGGTGGTGCCACAGATACAGATACAAGGGAGTCTCGCGACACGACACGACTCGACTCGACGTATAAGCGGCCGCCCAGTCGGCCTTCGGAGGTAGAAGACCAAGAAAAAGGAGTGTTAAGCAAAGCAAGACGAAGCAATATGTCACGCCGTCGCCGCGCGGGTGACAGGTGAGCTTGGTTTGTCTTGGGGGGTCTTGGGGTGAGCTCGGCGAGCAAGAGAGAGAGAAGGGGAGGGGAGGTGACGACGGGAGGTGACGGGAGGTGGTGTTTGGGGTTTGGGGAAGTTTGGGGGGTTTGGTGTTTCAGGATGGGAAGGGCGTGGGTGGGTGGGTGTGAGATGAGACGGGGGAGGGGAGGGGAGGGCGGGTAGGAGAGGGTAGGAGATGGTAAGGTAGGGTAGGGTGTGATGTCAGATATCGTTTGTGGGTTTCTTCTTGAATTGATTGTGTTAGTTGGTATAAGTTCACATGGTGATGTGGTGATGTGTGAGTGAGCTAGAGACGTGAGGTTGGTCAGATCATAGATAATTGCGGCGGGGGCGGCGCTCGCTGTGGAAGAGAGAATACTACAGGTAGGTACGGAGTAGTTATGCGAGTAATTGTTGTTGGTTGGTTGATTGTACAGTTTTATTTTTACATGTGGTGGTATTCGATTTCTTTTTTCAAGAATGGAAATGGAAATGGAATGGTTGGACAGGAACCCACGTTGTGGTTGTCGGAAAATCCGCCCCCATCCATCCATCCAACCCATCCCATCATCGTCATTAACGTTCGTCGTCGCCGCAGCCTTGCCTAAACGCCGTTTCTAAAGTGCTTCCGACATCGTTCCATTCGATCGCGATCGCCGTCATGGGTTTGTATTGTTGTTGTGTTGTGTTGTATGTAGGCGCGCGTCTGCAGCAAGTCCATCCTTCGCTGCAAATCCTCATCCACCCGTCTTGTACTATCATTGGTTTCCCCCGTCGTGGAAAAAAGCGCATTTACATAGGCAGGAGGATTTCACTCCAGCTGCTGTGCAAGAAGGTGACGCCGATCTATTGCACCAGTATTGTTAGCTCCGATTCGCCTTTCTTATTCAATGCAACCAAAAATAACATCCAGGTCCTTCCAATACAGCGCATGGAAGATGTCTAGGCAAGCAACTGCTGTGTTGTCATGACATCCCGCCATGCGCTTGGAGGGGACCCCGCGAGAGGGTATGGGTATCAGCTTACGGCGAAGAGTCCAATTGCAGTCACGATGGGCCTGTTCTCGGAGCTTGTGAAGGTCTGGACGACGCTGCGGCCGAAGCTGGGCTCCTGGAGGGTGCGGCCGCCGTGGGACTTGAGGGTTTTGGGAGGCATTGTTGCGGGTGGTTGTGAGGGTGGCTGGAGGTAAGGTTAGGATTCGGGATGTGTATTGGTGGGATTGGAGAGGTCTCACTATTAAGGAACACTATCTGTGAAGTGTTGGTGATGTCGGGGCGTGGTAATTGACGTCGTGACGTTGATGGTACTGAAGCTCAAGAAACTTTTGGATGATGCATGGCGCGGGATGCTGGTTCCGAGGATTGGCCGAGGTGCACGTGAGGTCTCAATTCACCTCTGATGCTTTAAATATGCCTAACGAAAGCCATCTAGATAGAGTAAATTTGAAAAAGACACTGAGACTTTATCATTGAATAGTTTTTTATTGTCATATAAGAGACTTTCATGGCACACATTCTTGGACTGGTTTCTTTTGAAATGTCTTTTTTCTCTAGGTATTTATGGACTGTCAGTCATTACAACGGCCAATTTGACGACCAAAAAAATACAACTTCTAAAAAATTCCTATTTTGCGCTCATCCTTATCCACTCCTCATTCTTGGGATCTTGAAACCATGCTACAGATCTCTTGATTCCTTCTTCCGTATTGTACAGAGGGCGGTACCCAAGTCTCTTCTTCGCCTTCTCAGGCGAGAGCCTAGATCCCGCCTGCATGACCTGTAGACGATGCTTGTTGAGCTTCATATCACTCGTAGTGATGCCGAAGAATCGCTTGAAAGACTCTATAAACCCGACCACAGCAATCACGAGCCAAAAGGGGATAATGATAATGCTCGGGGGCTGCTTTGAAGAGTGTGCCTTATCTCCAGCTGCTCTCCAGACGTTGCGGGAAAACTGCCAGAGCGGCATTGGAGAGTCGTCGGTGATGAAGAAGGATTCCCCGTCGACTTTCGTGTCAGGAGTCGTATGCTTGCCGTCGAGGAGGGCTTTGGCGGCGAGCAAATGCGCTTGCGCCGCGTTGTCTGTGAAGAGCCATTCATGGAATGCCGTGTCAGGGCCGATCTGAAATTTTGTTGCGGATGTGTTGGTCAACTTCAACATCGTATGAATGGTCTTCAAATCGCGCTCGCCGTACAAGCCAGCAATTCGTAGAGTAGATGTGAGAAGTTGGCCAACATAGTCTCCAGTCTCTGCAAGGGATTTGCGTCCAGTGTTGGCAGCCAGAACCAGACGGTCGCTGGCTCCTTTGGTGCGGCCGTAGTTTCCTGCGCCCACTTTCGTGTCCAGATCATGTATCGTACAGGTCTCTTCTAGTAAAGGTCGGTCCTTAACTCCAGATCGGTAGGCAATGGTGTCTGAAGAAGATGTGTAGATAAATGCCTGAACTGTCGGATGTGCAGTGGCTTGCTCGACGAGCTGCTTCGTCGTCACATAGTTGATTTTGTATTGCACTTCGTATGGTGCGTCAGGACCAGGAGATACCGTGTGAATGATGATGGTCGGTTTCGTCTGATCCAGAAGCCTCTTGACGTCGGAGGGATCCGTGATATCACAGACGTGATATTCAACCCCTTCGCAACGATGCTGGTATGACTTTTCGCTGTGATATGTTGCGACAACTTTCGCACATGCTGGATCTTTGACAAGTTTCTCGACGAGAAACGAGCCTACGATACCGGCGCCCCCCGTCACGAGCACTGTACCGAGATACTGCTGTTCCGTTGCAGCTGACATGGCTTCTACGATGTGGTAGTGGCAATGGGCTGGATCATGAGATTGAAGAAGTTCGTCGCGTAGATAAGGCCGAAAGTACGCAAGCCCTCGGGAATCAACGACCCGTCTCTGCAGGTTTCTCAAACGTTCATCGACTCGCGTGTCGTCACTGTCAAGACCCTTTCGTACCTTATCTGAACATGTGCATGCAAGCGTCGTGGAGGGATTGGCCACCAGAATGTAAACTACTTGGTGGAGACACGGGACGGGCACTTTTGTTGATGTGGGGGCGTCGCCAAGGATGGCTGGACTACATTGACGACGTTTTGTCTGAACTTCAAGTTTAATCTCTGGGAGATCTTCCAAAGCATTGAGCACGTTGACGTGAGGTTGAGGGGTGAGGCCTGGGGTAAACACGTTCATCACTATGTGGCGCCCACACTAAGCCTACCCAATGGCGCGCTACGGGGACCATCTCCCTGTTATACGAGCATAGCTTCATCACATCACGGAAATACAAGTACAGCATATTAACGGCAGCTTCCGTTAATGGCATCGGCTGTCATTGCTAATTTGAAGCAAAGTATTGAACTAAATCGCTGCCATTACAGAAGAGCGTCATTTGGGCTCTCTGTCCATACAGAATATGAGGAATTTTTCGGCATTTTGTCATCGGTTAGCCACTATACTTCTTGATTTCTTGGTAGTTTTGCTTTTGTTGTCGACGCTCCTCATCATTCGATGCTCAAATGGTGGCACTCTGAACTGCATTGAAGCTCTGTTCACCAAGAGCCATGCTCAGCTCAATCGACATCAAGGAACGGATGGCAATCCTCAATTGATACAACCTGAAAGTTCATGGGCATGTGAAGCACAGTCTGTGCCGTTCATCGCCTGCATGACCTCGTATAATGTGGATACTGCGATGAGCCCAAGCCTCCGGGTACTATGTACCCTGAATGGCGAGCGAAGACTAAACACCAATTAGGAATGCAGCGGCGTCTGAAATCAGAACCACGTTTATGAATTGTAAAGTCGAGTATGGTCTGTATGGCCCACTGTCACACGTACGTTGAGAAGCTTGAGTATTTGAACTAGGGCTAGGCAAGATATAGTCCTGCTGGATCCTCCACCAAGTACACACCTTCATTGCCAACTTCCAAACAGCTTTCACTCTCTTCGTGGCTGTATTGACATCATGTTTCTTGATGCCTTTGGTCTTTTGGAGCTTCCGGGAACGGGATGCTCCTTAGTAGTCCTATCATTCCTCTCTTTGTTCACATTTCTTATCTTTTGGAGAATATGGACATTTACCATCTACCCACGACTGTATCCTGACGAACCGCGAACGTACCCATACTGGATACCATGTAAGTCTATCAAACCACCATCACGGCAAAAGCTAATCAGCATCCCAAAGTCATTGGACACAGCCTCTCCTTCTTCAGCAATGCAGAGCGTACTATGGAACAGGCTCGGTCAGTATACATGCATGCGTTCCCAAAAGATCGTAACGCTAATAGTCCGTAGATTATATTTCAACAACAACCGAGCACCGTTCAAGCTGATCATCATGGGCGAAGTGGTCTATGTGATCACCTCCGCACAGGACACCAACTCTATCTATAAGAAGGATGACTACTTCTCCATGAATCCTTGGGTAGTGGAACTGATGGGCAATTTTGGCGCCTCGCCTGCCTCTGTCAAAGCCATGTGGAGCAACATCTCCGATGCAGAGAAAGGACAAAGCCCACTCGACCTTGTGCTGAAAGGTTGGAAAGACAAGCCTCTCAAGGAGGTCTGCGTGAAATTGTTCCAGACTTTTCTCAACCCTGGACAGCAATCAGATGAGATCTTGAAGGTCCTCCTTGGAACGATTCATGATCGCATGCACTGGGATGCTATTCCAGAGAAGCTGATCCATGCCGGGCAAGGCGGCAATGAGCAAATCATATCACTCGCAAAATGGTCCCAAGAGGTTCTGCTCGAGGGCGCCACGCGATCGTTCTTCGGAGGCAAACTTCTAGACATCCAGCCTGATCTCTTTGATTCCTTCTTTGAATTCGACGAGAACAGCTGGAAAATCTCATACCAAATTCCAGGGCCCTTCGCTCAGGATGTCCAGAGATCTAAGAAAATTGCGGAAAATGCATTTCAGAAGTACTTCGAAGTGCCCATAGAACAGCGCCCCGATACTTCTGACTTGATGAAAAACGTGGAATCGGCAATGCGTGCCAACGGCATCCCTCCCAAGGACATGGGAGTCCTGGTGTTGATGTTCTACTGGGTGTAAGTTGGAACAGACTCATAGGATGCTCAAGAATGTGCTAACTATTCCTAGTATCAATGCAAACGCATGGAAAGCATCATTCTGGATGCTGTCCGAGATAGTCAACAACGAATCTTTGCGTTGCAGGATAGTAGACGAGATTTCACCCTATGTCTCGGCATCAACGAAGCCTTCGTCTTCTGCAAACGATCTTGCAACTGCGTTGGGTCAGCATTGCCCGACACTGATGGCTGTGTATCACGAAGCGCTGCGCTTGACTGCAGCTTCTACATCCGTCCGTGTTGTAACGAACGATGCAGTCATTAGTGGCTTGAAACTACGCAAGGGCACCAGAATGGTCATCCCCTATCGACAAATGTTGTTAGACGACCGAGCCTTTGGACATGATGCACACAAATTCAACCATGAACGATTCCTACAAAATCCTAACCTAGCCAAGAGCCCGAGTTTTAAGCCCTATGGTGGCGGCTCTACTTTGTGTCCGGGGAGGATGGTGGCACAGAAAGAAATTTTAACTTTTGTAGCTCTTGCTGTTGGCAAGTTTCAGGTGAGGCTACCACAGCAAGATAGCTTCAGGAGCCAAGGTGTCCCTGATATGAATGTTCGAACGCCGTGTATTGGTATCATGGGTCCCGTGGAAGGGGGAGATGTTGATGTTGTAATTACGAGACCGCAGTGGCAATAATTTGCCTGTGTAGATAGTGTATTTGATATCCAATTCTCTGCCTAAGTTATCCAGATCTGTAATCTCAACAGAATTGTCAAAGATTATACAATTATTCACCGGGATCCCCAAGCTTGACCTCTCTATAAATTCTAGTTATCGTTTGCGTGCCGACCCTGAAGGCACGCTGTTCTGTATCACGCGACGATAGATGTGAAAGCATGCAGGAACAAGTGGATATTCAAGGAGATCCCTTCTTCGTTCAGGAACCACTAATGGGGGATCTTTTCTTTCGTATCCCGAAAACCTGTTTCGCTATTTCCATATGTCAAGACTGCCATTTAGAGCGAACGTATAACCACACGTGCTGAAACAGCTTCATGTCTGCAGTTAGAGAAATGCGAATGCGGGATAAAATCGCCTATCCTTTTTGTTTTTCGTACAAGCCTATCAGCCATTGAACAATCTCCCATGTATATGATCGTGTTCTTGGGTTTACCGCGCCATGAAACTATTTGCACCCAATCAATTATTCAATTCTACCACATGGAACACTATCACGATGTTGGCGCTATACCTAGTCTTGCCGAAGCGAGGGATATCACCTCGTATTCTGGCACGCAGGTTGATAGGCAAGGTACAATTAAGTCCCCGAATTTCTGTAACTAACCCTCAGTTGATTCCCGTAGCGTGACATCTATCTGCACCACACCACGCGAACCGCTATTTGCGACCACCCGGGAGCGAGCATGGCGAAAATGCCCGAGCCGTCCTGGGCAATTATAGCTTTGAGCCTGACCTTCATATATGGCTGTGTGACTTGTTGCAGCGGATGAAGAACAAGGTCAACGCTCTTCATTGTCTTCATACCAAAAGTTGTGAAACACTGTTAATGATACCATCATGGACCCTTCACAGCTCAGTCAGTTGGATTTGAACAACTTGGATCCATCGGTTCTGGCAGCACTGGCAAACTATCCTGCCTTGCCTCCTCCCAATGGTCAAGTATCAAACTTCGACGCGCCTGCGCCTGACGCCACGACACTGTGGGTGCTTGGTGTAGGCTCAACGGTCGTTGCATTCTGCTTCGTGGTCATGCGACTGTGGGCGAAGCGCGTCATACAAAAGCTAAGATTATCATGGGATGATTGTAAGAATCGCGATACTTTACTGAACCCACGAAACAAAGCTAACATGATGTCAGTTGCTTGCATACTTGCCATTATCGCGGCTATCGCTCACGAATGCGTCACCCTAAAAAACCTTGACTATGGACTGGGCAAGCACATGTGGAACATTCGGGCACTCTCGTTCTCAACATCAGGGCTTCTCACCATGACTGCTGCCAATCTCATCGTCTCGATCAACATGTTCCTGGTCCGGGTCTCCGTTCTTGCTCTCTATCACCGTTTGTTCGAAGTGTATCATACCTCCCGGAAACTCATCTACGTGGGCTATGTTCTCTCCGTGCTCATCGTTGTTCCCGAAGTGGGCGTAAGCATTGCTCGAATGGCCAAATGCAATACTTTCATTGCCTCCATGATGGACCCCTATTGTGGCGCTGAGTCGACGAGCGCACCAGTCATCGCCTTCGCGGTTGCCGGTGTGCTTACCGACCTGTTCATTTACTCCATTGCAATCAC
The DNA here is from genome assembly GCA_022813625.1 of Aaosphaeria pasadenensis. NCBI lineage: Eukaryota > Fungi > Ascomycota > Dothideomycetes > Pleosporales > Aaosphaeria > Aaosphaeria pasadenensis. Next base: position 189,604 of record JAKLMB010000024.1, on the reverse strand, counting down.
TCGAGTACGCAATCTGCAGGTGAACAGGACCAAGAAATACTACTTGTTCTTTGTCTTTGCTATGGGCTTCCTGTAAGTTCTATCTGATCACCCCCCATACGCCCACACAACATGTCAAGCTAACTTCAATGCCCACAGTGCTTGCGTGGCCGGCGTTGCGAACTTCATTTTCAGCGCCATTCATTTCGCCCTCACAGATCAACTCTGGTTCGCACTCTGGGTCGTCATTTTCAAGTGAGCATCCCCCACTCTTCTCCACCCTGCACAGAACACATCACTAATGACCAGCAGGATCCTCGAAGCAAACATCGCTCTGGCATGTGCCTGCGCAACCTTCCTTCCCGCATTCTTCAAGGCCCAGAAACCCATCATAAGCTCGATTGGCTCGGCCCTCCGCATCCGCAGCAGCCACGGCTCATCCGCTGCCAGTAAGACGAGCAAGGGTTCCGTGAGCTCCGAGTCGAGGGGGACTCGCGATTCGAGTGAGAATAACTTGATATATCCACCCAAGGCACTTCAGTTGGATGACTTGATGAGGACGGAGAAAGATATGTATCGGTATGATTCGCGAATCGATGTGTAGGAGTCAAGCATGCGGGTCCATGTTTCGGTAGAATTTTGTCACTGCAAATGTACCTACCAGTTCTAAAAATGAGTGATTATGACAAAAGGTTTTTTGTGATTTGATGTGGTGATGAATGTGAATCTGGCTACTGGACTTTGTAGTCGCTCATCTTTCCTTTGTATTCTCAGGCGTGAAGTGGTCGTACATATGGCCTACGATCAGAGAGCTCAGGGAACATGGCCCCCGGGGTATTTAGATGGTCGTCTCTTGGCCGCGACTGATTAGCCATCTATGTGAAGAGAGCCGATCAAACAGATTTGAATAATTATTCTGAGCAATTGAGCAGAAGTCAATAGTAACGTCGTGTAAAATCTAAGGGACTAGCATTTACTCCTTCAGCTACTCCTGTATCCTCGATTTTCAATCACACAGAAGTTCGACACTTTGAGACCTTGTGTTTAGACCACAGTCCAAGTGGTTCGTCTGTTGTCGGAATCTCAAGAGATCGCCATCACAATTTGATCTTGTAGGAATGATAATGTTGGGTTTATATATGTTTTACGACTATGGTGATCGCTGAACTAAATACACAAGCTACCACCCCTGTTTGTCCCGCTGATCGACCCTGGAAATTGTGTACAGTCCAAAACCTTGAAAAAAAGAGAAAGAAATATGAGAAGAGGAAAACTTAGAACAGTTTGCCAAAAAGGTTTAACTAGGGTATCGACGAGCTCATATCGCTAGCAAGAAAGTAGATAAAATGCTCAAAGTAAGAATCCAAAGAAGAAAATAAAAGGACGGCGAATCCTTGACTTTAGGAAAGAAGTCTTGCCGCCTTTCTCAGCCGAAAGAAAGACACTGGATGTCTTCCTCTTTAGAATTGTACGATTTCGTTCATAGGGATATTGATATCCCACTCCTCGTCGGCACCTGCCCTCCTACCCTTAACACATCTGCTCTTAATCATCGTCCTCTCACTCATCGTCTGCGTGTGCTGCATGAAGATGTGATTCATGAGCGTCTCAACATTTCCATAAATGCCAGTGACATTGCCCTCCACCGAGCAAATCACGCAACCATAATTGCAATCCTCCTCCGGCTCACCCTTTCGCCTCGCAAGCGGATTCCGCGCATTCTCCAGCGTCTTCTTCTTGACGTGCGACTTCGCGAGGAAGATCCACTTGTACCTAATACCCGCGGCGGACGTGTGCACGGAGGGGTCGACGATGGTTTCCTTCTTGTTCTTGCGGGACGCGTGGATCGCGGTGTGCGTCGAGCCGGTGAAGTGGCAGTGGCGGCACTGCCAGACCTGGTGCGTGTTGTACATTCCGTCAGGGCGGACTTGGATTTGTAGCCCCCGCTTGAGCTCCTCGCGAACGGCCCACGCGCCTTTGCAGAAGCCCCAGTAGTTGTTGTCTTTGCATGGCCGGCCCGACATCATTATTTCTTGAGCTGCGGTGGGGCCCTGGATGGTGTTCGTGCGGATGGTGTTCGGATTGGCTCGAATAATGGATATTTGATCCGACGAGTTCGAGTTCAGGGAGGCGGGTTTCGGGGGAGGAAGTGGTGGTACGGTGGATGTGGCCATCATAGTGCTGGATGCGGCTGCAGCAAGAGCTGAAATTCCTCCGCTTGGTGCAATAACTGTAGATGTCGAGGACGCGGAAGAGATAGGTGAGCCATCGGGAACGATATGAAAGCGCGTATTCCCAGCCCTGTTGGTGTTCTGGTCATCGCGTGTTGGAGGTGTGCGGGTGGGTGGTGGTATGGTGAAAGGTGCATTGGATGAAGTCGGTAGGTCCCGGGGCGCTGGATGATATGGTTGTGGTTGAGGTGTGTTGTAAGATTGGTGAGGCTGAGAGAAGTGTTGAGTGGGTGCGGATCCTGTTGGATGGAAGTCATTGGCATATGGCGGCGTAGGTGACTCCCTTGACGATGCTGAGTCGTGGCTATATAGAGATGGTGGCACTGTATCTGAGTATACAGAACTGGAGGCGGACCATCTTGATTCTGTCGACGTCTGGCGCTGTGGTGGTGGATTCGGCTTGCTAAAATACTGGTCATAAGCTCGCTGGGGATTGAATATATCATGATTGAATGCTGGGTATTCTTTGTTCTCGTGCGCCTCCTCTGGTGTGGGTGGAAGATTCCTCAACATCTGCATTGCATCTCTGTTCATGCCCATCATGTCGCGTTGGTAGCTATCTCCAGCATTCAAAACCGCCAGTGTATCTCGCTTCGCTCCATGCCCGCCATGAAGCATGGCCAAAGTGTCTCGTCTTTCATCGTCCATGTGTAATCCCTGGTAGGAGCTGATTATTTCGTCGATGTCCTTCATGATAGATACTCGATCTGGACCTTGAAGAAGTTGCTGTAGGGCTGGGCTGAATGGAAAACCTCCAGAAGCAGTGACAGGCGGAGGGGATTGACTAGAAGTAGAAGACTGGCTGCCACTGCGTTTCATACTGAGATACTTGGCTAAACCGGTCTTTGCACTTTTAGACTCCACAGCCGCAGGGATGCTGACAGCAGAAGGGGCATAGGGATCTGGCACAGGAGGATTATTTCCAGGCCGAATTGTTTGCACCGTCTCGACAGAGATTCTGGAATCTCTCCGATCCTGAGGCGACGTTGACAATGTCCGCTTAAGGGGGCGTGTTATCAGAATCCTTTGTTTCATCTCATCCAACGTCACGATAGATTCGTTACGGTTCATGATGGACGCCTCGTGGAGGAGTCTAAGATTCAGCACCGCATTTTCATTTTTGACAGCAAGTTGCAAGCTCTTGATAATTTCTGCTTGCATAACTACGGCAATATGCAATAATCGATCGCGCGCTATGGCTATATTGTCACGTTTGTTAGCTGGGAGGATTCTTGTTTGACGGACTTCGGAACCGGTTGATGAACTCACTGTCACCGATCCGCACAATTTCTCCGAAATCTTGAACGTCAGCAGCATATCGCTTAGCAACTTGAACTTCTCCCGTCTCAAGAGAGTCTTGAAGCTGTTTCTCCTCGAAATCTTGTTGGGTCTGCGTTCGACTGCTTCGTCTCCGGTGCCTTCTTTTGATATGAGCTACCAGCTCTGATCCACCGTGGAACGCCGAAACAACAGCAGCAACGGCGCCGACAACCTATTTAACAGGTGGGCTAGGTTAGCTCATGCTCAAAGTCATGAAGTTGAGAGTCGGATCTCTGAAATCGCATTGCGGGGTACGTCTTACTGCAAGTGGCTATCTACAACGTGAACAAACGAGCTGAGGGAAATCGGCATTCCGAAAGGGTCACACGTACCTCGAGACCAGACATTGTTAAGTTTTGAAGTGGCTGCCAATCCTACCACTGTCCTTTCGACCGATCTCAAACCTGCCGTTGAGCTTCCAAGCTCTCTGATGCAGTAAATGGGTGTAATGTGGCGGCAACAGGACGGACAAACATGAACAGCGAGTGGGAGAAAAAGAGAAATAACAAGAGTAACGACAAGAGAAAGGAAATGATTTGAAAACAGGCTGAAAGTTAGAGAGGCAGTGGTACTAAGCTTCAAGCCTCACTATTGCTCATTTCTGGTCTACTCTTCGTTCGCCCGCGAAAGCTGCACACCGGGTACGATTGAGGTTAGCCTTGGGGATGCCACAGACAGCAGGCTACAGCGAGACCAATCCATCACGACCGCGGAGTACAGCAGGCGAAAATCACTCCAATGACAGAAGGCGTGGGTAGACAGTGGCTTGGGACTTATCCCCCTTGGAGAAGGGCTGTGTGCATATCAGAGCAAGCCGGGTTCCCGAACGCGAGGTCAGCAGCAGTTTGTCTCTAGTCAAGTTACTCGTACTGTGCAGCTGTCGTGCAAGGCAATTAATGATGCAGGACGGCTGCGGAAACCGATGCGCCATTTGACGTACGTTGTCTTATTGATAAGTGTGATAAGAGGGTGGAGTTGCTGCGGCACCTTTCACGGATGGATTGCAGGCTGCATCGTATGTCCCATGGATTGGGGCTGTGACTGCGTGATTTGGCGTGCGAATCTCTAGCGAACGCATCAATCATGAGGATTCATCGAATGGCATCCAAGGGATTCTCAATGAGCTCAGTATCAAGACCACTTTAAATTATTCAATGAGGAGGCCGGCGGCGGCAGTGTATATGGCATGTGATGAGGTTTGCTGAACAACGGAGGATAGAGGTGCTGGGCCGCGGGCTACGCTTTGGGCACCCTATCGCGTGAGTTGGTGACACGAATGTCAATCACTACCACAAAGACAACTGCGAACGTAACGATCTAGAAAAGAATAAATGCCATAGCCCTCTTGTCGCTGCCTTCGAAGCTTTCGCCGAGTCAGGTACAACACGCGTTGGTCAAGCCTATCGTTATCGTCCCGTGCCAAATAAGCTTGTTCATACATGCCAAATGTTCGATTTGCGTCCTCCTATAACAAGGCGGTAAGGCTGCAGGCGTGGGGTAGAAATTCGATGCTATTCGATGGAAGTAAGAAGTATATAGAAAAAAAAAACAAAAGTAGGAGTGGTATCTAATCATGGTTGAATCCTGTTCCTGTTGTACTCCGACCACGGTAACCCGGCAAAGCCGTATAATGCCCCAATCCAAAGCCAATGATAATCGCGAAATCGAAACATCCTATGTCCCAAGAGGACCATGGGTGTAATGCCGCAACGCCAAAACGCTTTGCAAAAGCTAACAAAAGAGAATAGTTCTAGCCTATTTATGGTGTGAGACAATCTGTCCCATGTTTCCCCTACTCGGGGTAGAAAACTATCAAGATGCATGATCTTGATGATTGAACTTTCCAGATTGAGGCGTGGTCTGGGGTGTTATATCCTCGACATCCACCAATTGCACCCTCTGGCTTTTTCGATTTGTGAGTTCCACCAATGTCGGTGTAAGCGCGTTTCTCTCCACCAAACGCTCCGAGCCCTCTGCCCCTTTTGTAATCAACACAGGTTTTAGCAGGTCCGCTTTCCTTGGGCTTGCACGAGACACCGAGACAGACCTTGCAACTCCAACGGTTGTGGTCGCAATGTGTTCCTTTTTCTCTCTGGGGGAACCTTGAAGTTTGGCTGGACTCAAGATAGTGTGTAGGCGGTCTGCAGATCGCGGCATGTTCGTCCTGCCGTCGGCAGTGAGTGGAGTCTGGGGTTTCAAGCCTAACGACATAGGTGAAGAGACCAGGGGTGCAGACGAGGGTTGACTGCTCTGCTCCATGCTTGCGTTGGCCGGATGGGATGACAGCGCTTCACGCATTTCCTTGCGAGAGGGCCTCCTGGCCAATGGCTTCGAGACGATTTCCCATACCGGCTCATTCGGACTGATCGGAGGCTGTGAACTACCATCGCTATTACTGGGGCTCAACATTGACATTGGCGAGAGGAATTGTGAGGTCGCCTTGAGATCTATTCCTGGGGCTGTCACCTCCTGAAACTTTTCCGCTTTCTCAGAAGCCTGAGGCTTTCTTGAAACGGAAGTATCCTGGGTAGCGTCCTTTCCATCGACTTCAGGCGCGTTTGAGATGGAAAAGCTACGCCGATTTGGAGAAACGGCGGGTGCTGTCTTAGATCTTTGCAGTCGGCCGGTTCGACTAGATGAGAGTGCGTGTGGTGATGGTGCTCTGCTACTGGCGCTAGGTTGAGGGAACAACGAAAGAGTGACTGATGGTGATTTCGGAGCCTGTGATGGAGAAGTTGCCCGTCGCTGTGGTTTTAATTCCGAGCTGTGGGAAGCATGGTTGTTCTTTAATATCAAAGTCAGCGGGGAATGCATTTCATTTTTCTGATCATTCAACGAACCTTAACAGTCAGCTCATTGAGAGGCTTCAGTTTCTCACCGTTGCCCTGTCGTCGCATGAGAAGCGATGAAGACTGAGCCGTACTTCCATCCGGGCTCGATTGGAGGAGATTGCCAAACATGACACTGTAGCGTTCCATCTTGATAGTGGGAATTGCAACATCTAGGAGTGGCTTATCGGTGAGCGAAGTAGGTGAGGCGTACAAAGGACCCAGGGGATTCTGAGTGCCCCCAGAGATGACCAATTGTGGCACTGGTGGGGGATCTCTCATTGGGGGTTGAGGGCTTGAACTGGAGCGAGATAGAGCAGTCCTAGTTTTGGGAGTCTGGTTTGTTGCCAAATTTCCGTGGGTAAGCGCGCGTGGTCGAGTTTCGGTGGTTGGCTGCATTTGGCCTTTAGCAACCTTTCGCGATTCTCTGATTTCCGGTTTGAATGCTGGCGGCGATGAGGATCCGGCATCATCTCGAATCTCCTCGGGAGGTGTCGTTGTGCTAGAATGCGTTGATTCATCATCGTGATGGCTGTCTGCACGAGCTGGAGTGACTGAACGAGCGAGTTGGTAAAAGTTCTGCTTTTGTTCTTGAGGCGGCGGTTGAACTTTCTTGAATATGGATTTCCAGCGGCTGAGTTTAGGTTTTGGATAGTCCTGCTTTACCTCGACTGATCCAGCACCAGGTGAATTGGAAGTTATTTGAGTGACCGTTCCGGCGTTGCTGGTTACAAAATCGGTCGAGTATGGAGAATTCCAATGCGAAGCCATTGTGGGACTACCAAGCGCAATTCCAATCACACCCTCCCTCGACTCATTGATCTCAGCAGCGTAGAGAAGAGTGGTAGAAGACTTGGTTGGAGAAGGAAAAGATGCAATCAAGTTTTGACTAGAGTCAAGGGCGACAGGAGTAGTTTTCTTGTGGAATTGCCTTCCGCGGTCCGCTGGTCCACCTGATGTCTTGGGTCGTTGCAACATATCGGCCGTTTCGACACGAGTGTCTGCGTTTGTATCAGGCGTGAATGCCTTTAATCTATCGGAGTCTACCTGAGGATGCGAGGGTAGTGGCACTGGAGGGCTCTGGTCCTGTTGGTGGGTTTCCTTCTGCCCACCTCTCAGTATCCGCAACGACCGTGATCGTCCAAGCATCCTGGCCATGGCGGTTTCACAACTGCTAGTGGAGTATCAAGATATACACAAAAGGGACTGGTGAAGGAGTGGCAGGAATAGAAAAAGAGATGGATTTAAGGAATGGACAGCTCTCCTGAGAGCCAGACGGTCGCGCGAGCGCAAGACAAGAGTAAGAAAAAGAGGGAAGTGAGGAAGTGGAAGACAGGAGGAATCTGGGTGAAGAAGTTACGGGCAAGCGTCATGCGCCAACGCAGCCGTCTAACTACTGGGAAACAAGATGTTCCCGCGAACAGGAGCGCGAAGAGGAAGCGTAACCATGGTCATTTTACGGGACCAGGCCTCGACTGGCGACCAAAGACTGTCAGGGACAGATTGCACGAGATTACTGTATACGTAGGGTGGGGAGAAAAGAGATGTGCTGCAGTAAAAGAAATGGCGACAAGGCACTATTGCGCGCTGATTGGACGAAAGGTAGGTTTGCGACAACGGGTACCCATGAGATTTGACGGAATCCCCGTCTCGGACGGTGATTTCGAGAGCAATTACAATTGCAGCCAGCGAAAGAGCTAAACTGCTACAAGCTGGAGCGTGGCGGCTCTTCCTGCAAAAGACGCGCAACGATGCCGCTGAAGGGCCGAGCTCGAGCGCCGTTTCAGAAGCTTGTCATCCCGCAATTTCGCTTTTGATGCCCAGCACTCCTTGCAAAATTGGATCGACAGGTAACACTGGCTGCTTCCATGAAATTTGAATTGAGCCTCTTCAGCCTTTTCAGCGGCAAGACTTCAAGACGAACGATGGGATCGCGGGGGCTGATTAGTCGAAGGCCCCTATGGCCCCATATTACAATGCGGAACGAGAAACCATAGCCGATGTTGACAGCGGCTACCAGGACGATCAGTGCCATCCCGTCCCCGTGGCCTTCTGATGTGCTGATGCGGAGATGAGGAAACGTACTGTGTCACTGTCGCGACACGGGTATTTTCCCGAAATTCCCTAGATAGGCTCGACCTTCCCTCAATATGCTTGTACTGCAAATGCTCGCCTTCCAGGTGTTGTAAGAACTGGTATATACATAATCCCATCGAATGCTCGAACATGTTCGTGCGGTGCATCCGGATAATCCGTACTTGTCAATTGCCTCATACACAACATTATGCCTTCGAGCAGCTTTTTGCTTCCGAATGCATTTGATAGCCCTCGCATGCCCTGATGATTGAGAGCGTACTCCGGTTTCCGAGCTCCGTCAACATATGCGCTTAACCAAGCTTGATCAGAATGTGAATGCGGGTGACGATAGCGATTTCCCAGGTCTCCATCCTTCATACCTAGCAGCCTCCTTCGCATCAGTGTGTGGCACATGCTGGGCCAATGCGCGCTCAAAGTGGCGCATACCGATCTCTGGTACACTTCCTGGATATTGGGTGTAGTCTGAGATGGCCATCTCTACTGCAACAGCACACAGGCCCTTGAGATCAGCACCGCTGCTTCCTTCTGTACTCGAAGCCAGAAGAGTAAGATCGACATCACTCGCTAGAGGTCTTTTCCTTGTGTGGATCTCAATGATCTGTCTCCGCGCCTCTTCGTTCGGAAGTCCGATATGGATGTGCGCATCGAAGCGGCCTGTGCGAATCAGAGCCGAATCAAGGATATCAGGTCTGTTCGTTGCGCCAATGATGAAGACATCCTTCAACGCTTCGATTCCATCCATCTCATTGAGCAAAGTCGCAACTACATTCAACCCACTGTCTTGTGACTTTTCGCGTGACTTGCCTATGGAATCAATTTCATCAAAGAAAATGATACAGGGCTTCGCCGCACGCGCACGTCGGAACACATCTCGAATCGAACGCTCCGATTCTCCAACGTACATCTTGATCAGCTCCGACCCTTTCACGGCGAGGAAGTTTTGATTAGATTCAGTGGCAACCGCCTGAGCGATCAATGTCTTTGCGCAACCCGGGGGTCCATACAGTAGGACTCCTTTACGAGACTGGGGTCCGCCGAATTTGACGTCGAGATCAGGATACTGCAGTACGTCAGTAAGGGTTTACCCAATGGTTGTCGAAGATTTTTTACCTTGTATGGGCGTATCGTGATGGCTTCAAGGAGTTCACGAACGTGATCCAATCCCGCAATGTCCGTCCATCTAACTTTCGGCACTTCAAGAATGCTGTCTTTCAGCACGGTTGGTTGCACTTGGTCAATAACATTATCGAAATCCTCCTGGCTGACAAAATCCCCTTCCTTCAGTTTTTCTGCAATAACTGATTCATTGCCATCCTCCAGGGTCTGATAAATGGCCTGCACCCGTCGGTTCCTTGCAAGGCCGCATAGTTTATGAATGTCTCGACCAACGAACCCATGGGTTCGCTCAGCTAAACGGATAAAATCCACGTTGCTGGTAGAACGGCTAAGTCCAAGTGTTTGTCTCAGGATGTCCTCCCTCTGCTTGGCATTTGGTGGAAAGATCTCGAGCTCGGTCTTGAATGCAGAGCTCGTTCGAAGGCTTGCGTCGACATCATAGACGCTGCGAGCTGTAGCTGCTACAACAACCCTACTACCCTCTAGGTTGCCCATCTCGGCTCTGAGCTGGGATACGAGAGTTTCTGCTTTTCCAAGAAGCCTATCTAGGTCGTCCATGAGGATCACACTCGGTTGAGCCTGGCGAGCCTGCTCGAAAGTCTCGGTAACATCTCTAGTAATATTTTTGGAGCTGTACGTTGATGGATTAATTGTGAAGACTTGTTGCCAGTCGCACTGAGCAATCCGGTTGAGTAACATGGATTTTCCCGTTCCCTCCGGACCATGAATCAGAAACGCTGTAGGCCCAAGGAGATGTGAGTCTGCAAGAGCAAGAGCATCATTCATCAGGAAAGCTACACTGGTATCAATAGTCCTGATGTGGTCAGATAGTCCGCCGATGCCTTCCTTACTGATCCGGAATGACCTAGTCAGGGGAGCTACGGGTTTCTGATTGCTGAGAGGTGAATTACCCGTGATTACTTGTGATTTGATGGGATCAAAGTACAGAGGGTTCTCGGTGCCTGGGGCAGGTTGAATCTTGTCTACAGTGACGCGGAGTTTGGTGTTTTTCTGGCGGGATTTGATCCCCTTCTGCTGAACGTCGAATGTGCATCCTGGAAGAATAATATCCAGATCCACTAATGATCCCCGTCAGTGCTCGTTTTATAGTTGAGATCTTCGCGGTTTTACCTAGACTACAACGAATCCAATGCAAAAGCTCCTCCGTTGACTCATAGCTGCCAACGGTGGTCGCATTTTCAGGATAACTGACTTCAATGACCTCTATAGGTTTCAGTGGCTCAGTGGCTCTTTCTATTACAGTCGGTTCGTGCAGAGAAAGACCATATTTTTCTCTTAATAGATCAGACACTTTTGCAATAGGCTTATTCCCTGCGTTTGTCTGGCTTCCAAGCCAGGCGGCAGCAAACCCTCGAGCGCCAGACGCTACGCTCGACAGTCTTATTATTTCTCCATTTGAGAAGCCGAAACTCTTGAATTCTTTGGGTGCTATTTGAACACGGAAAGACCCCTCAAGCGAATTTCCAGGTGGACTTCTCTCAGTGGGTCGTAAGGTGAAGGTTGACGACATGATCTGAAAAGCCTCCAAGGCCAAATAATATCTTGGTTTTTATTAAATTCCACAATGCTTCGAGATTTTTTCTGGTGTTGCTATTTCGAGAAAAATATGTGAGCGGGCAGTAGCGATTGGCGACAATGGTGACTAAGCAATTTCAAGCTCCTGAAAGTTTTCGGCCCATTTCAATTGGTCTACATGTTCGACTCCTACAATGTGACCTGCAAGACCCAATTGATGCCACCGCCTCGCCTTATACCATCTCTGCGGCCATGTCATCCCCCGTGGAGTGCTGTCCAAAGTCGCTGGGCGCCAGATAGCAGCATAGCTGCGCCTAGCCGACATGGTCACAGTGATGCTGTAAAAAGCCCTCCACCGCGGGAGGGCCAACCTGCTAAGACGCAAGGCAAGCAAGCCAATATAAATCAACAACAGTGCAATAACTGACTCTAGAATAGACTCAAAAGAAAAGTCATTGCCAGCGGAATCCCCCAAAGAACACATTGAGAGACCGTCGAGGTCAGACACCTTGGACGCAGGTTGGTGGACGTCTACTGTGGGGAAAATATGGTCGTCAAAACCACAACCAAGGGAGCTGGAGGTTGAGAGCGGTTTGGGGAAGGTAGAGACATCGAACGCCCGCGAACGATCCTTGGAGCAATGCGAAACGAAACCGACCAAAACCGACCAGACCTATAATAAGCCTCCTAATGTTCCTCTCCCAACGGAAATCAATGCTGTGACGAAGCGCTCGGAAGCAGCAATAGATCCGCGCAGGGAGGTGGAAGACAGCTCGTATACGGTCAAGGCCAACGTCGAACCATTACTGTCAAGGCAGAATGAGGATGTGGAAGGGCAACTACAGTCGCTACGTGCCGAAGTCAAGAGGTTGAAAAGCTTAGTCGATGCCCAGCAACCTTCGGTTGCAAAGCCGAATGTGCCAGACAATACAGAGATTACTCCAACTCGAAGCATCACAGACGCGACGCGACCCACTTCCCGTAGTTTCCAAACACCCAATCAAATTATGAGAAGGGGCCGACGACGTACAAATCGCATCGCTATGAATCTGGACAAGATTAAAGAAGATGTTGCAAATGTTCAATGCCTCGAGGCACAACTCCCCGAAACCTCATGTTGGAGATCACAGAACTCGTTCACTAAACTGAGTTTTCACAATATGAATAAGGTTGCGCGGCTCGCTCACACAGGAGATCATAAGGATGCTCTCTCGAGTTCGGTCGCAAATGTGGCAAATGTCTTAGGGCGTGATCTTTCAAGGGCGGCATTGACCAGATCACCGAACGATGTGGTAGGCCGCGCTCCTTCCGACCTAGACGCAAATGCTCGCCATTCCACGCAAACCGTAGTCAGATCTCAAGCAAGACAGGAGGAGTTACGAGCGCACGCACAAGGTGATCACAGGATGTCTATCAATGGGTCGGTCAGTTCAAAAGTCACGACATCATCGATCACCGATGTTATTGCCGAGGAGTCAATGTCTCGAACTATACAAACCCGCCTCGCCGCAGCATTTGAGCAAACACCGACTGACGGACAGCGGTTGATTCGAGGCCTTCACACTACGGCTCGAGTTGGCAATGCGGACCGACCCACAAGGGGTTCCGAGCCAGGCGGCAAGCCTGAGAGAGGCCCACGCAGGCCATCCGAGAGCGGAAGTAAGGGCGATACTACCACACGGTCTTGGGCGCAGGAAATGAGCGAGCAGTCACTTTTAGAGGAGCTATTCCCAGAGGCATCGACATATATACAGCCACACTACCCAGCGAGACATCCGTATCCCAAGCTAGATTTACCAAAGGATTCGCCTCTAGTTCGTCGCCACGATGCTGGTCCAAAGAAATCGTACCGCGAACTGATGCTTGAGGCATTTCACAAAAAGGGTGAAAGGATCACAGCTCTCCAGTTGGTCAACTGCAGTACTGAACTTACCGAGGCCGACTTCCGCCAATTGATGCCTAAAGGAAAGCACATAGAAGCTTGGGTACGCGACGGTGAGTTCGAGAAGGTCATCCCTGGACGCGACCCTTTAAGCCTGGAGCGCCTTCCATTCTACTACCTCCTTTTCAAATCACCCGAGGCGGCGCTATCCTACCAGAACAACGCGGCGAGATTACATAAATTGAGTGGACTCCACCAACCCAGCAACGTCTTCTCCGCAATTCCGCTTCCGCGTGGGTTTCTGGAGGATGGCGAAGACATTGCTGCTGCCACCTCGTCGTATCTCCTGAAAACACCGAGCCAGAAGCTCAATCTCAACATGGTCATGCAGCCGTACAATCCGGCATTGCGTGCAGTGCTCGACAACGGCGGCTACAAACCCATCGTGCCGAGCGTAGACTCCAACGGCCGAAAGCTCTTCAAGGTTCTCCTCCACATCGAAGGCTGGGAACCGAGCCCACGCGACCTGTACTACATATTTATGCGTCACGCCTACGACCGCGGTCTCACATGGCCCTTCCACAACGGCGAGGGCGCCATCCACAGACTGCGCGACCTCGTCGACGTCAAGTCTAAGCTCCTTCCCATCTCATCCATGAACCCTCGTGCCGCGACGGCTGCTGTAGACGCGACGCCCGCCCCCGACCACGACCCCTCCTTTGACTTCCTCAACCCTACCGACGCAGCAGAGACCAGAGCAAACGTCAGCCAAATGGTCATGAATCGCGTGTACAACCGATGGATCATAGACTTCCGCGACGAAGACGCCGCCCGGCGGTTCGCGAGGATGTGGAACAGAAGAGTGCTCCCCTTGCCCAAGACAACCACCTGGAGGGACACCGAGGAGACGAGAATGGTGAACGCAGAGTTCCTCTGGTGAGACGAGACGAAATGTAGTCTACCTTCAATGTAACATAGCACGATGTAAATCATTCAGAAAAATCAATTACACGAACATGAGCACTACCTTAAACCTTCCATTCCCTCCCATTCTAGTCACCCACCGTGCACTACATACACAAAGATCCAGACCTCGCAAAATACCCCCCCAAACAGACAAATCCACACATACACACACACCTGCCTATGAAGAAGAAAGTGGACAAACCAATCTCACAGTGCGAAACGCGCCGTGTAATCTCACGAGTCACAGCACAGCCCCATCCCCCTGCCTCCTAAGATCAAGACCCAGGGTCTCAAGGCTAAGACTATGCACGTATATTTCCGTTTTGGGATAAACCTCAACATCACGGTGCTAACTTGTCGGTGCTTTATATATCTGTCTGTCTCCACCGCTCCCAATCTCCTGTCTTCTCCTCTGTCCATATATTCATTTGTTTATATGATCACGCCTTCTTTTCTGAAGCTTTTGTTTTCCCTTACGCTGAGGTAAACGATACACGAGCGAAGTTTGAGATGAGGAAGATGGAAACGTGCGCACGCCCACGATGCCGATGCTGATGCTGCGAAGCTATATGGCAGGCACATCCATCCGTCGTCCGTTGAGTGATTCGAATACTCGACGCAAATGATCTGGCATGACTTGTGTTCCACGAGATGCACAGTACCACTCACAGCGCAACGACACATCGGAGCCACACCACCCCCCTCAATGAAAGAGATATGGCACGCATTGCACACAAAACAAGCACTACAGGCACACACGAGCACGCTTGAAAAGCCTGGACCATGAACGAATTGAAGACGAAAAAAGAAAAGCATTGAATGGAAGTAGTGGTATCTGATATCTCTTTCTCATCGCCCTCCCTCATACGGCCTCCCTTCCCCCGGTGTTTCGAACTCCGACCCCTCGAATGCGAAAAGGCAAAAACTCCTCTCTATGACTGGCCCGCGGCTTCTGGTATTACATCCTCCCTCCCTCCGCACCCATCCCCGCCATTTCGTTCGCACGACGCCCCTCACGATGTATGCATGCGCGCACTATTCGATGTTCGATTCTCTCCGCCGTCTCTCGACGTTTTGTTTAAGAGTGGATGTGCACCTCGGTGGTGCCGCTACGGTGCCAGGTAGCGAGCAAGACGCCGCAGCGGCCGCACTTGTGCGAGCAGTCCTTGAGGGAGTTCATGAGGTAGGGGATGCAGCCGAGGCAGAGACAGCAGCAGAGGACGCCTGCCCATGCGCTGTAGGGTCATCTCGTCAGCATTCCGTTGTAACTAGCCACAAGTGGGGAAGGGAAGGTAAGGGGGCTTACTGTGTGGTGTTTCCGCTCTCGTACGCGACGGTGGTCATGGAACGCTGGCCGCAGGCAGGGCAGTCAGCGGGCGCGGGTCCGCGTCCGAGGTTGGCGATGGGGGTTGCGTTCTGGTAGACCTGGCCGGTCTGCTGCTGGGGAGGCATGCCGGGTTGGCCTGGCTGCTGCTGGTATTGCGCTTGGTCGGCTGGAGGGGCGGCGCCGGGCTGGCCGTAGGGTTGCGGTTGGCCTGGGGGAGGGGATCCTGCGCCGTAGGGCTGCTGCTGCTGGCCGGTGGGCTGGGGGCTCTGGACGCCTGGCTGGGGTTGGCCGTAGACGGGGGCTTGCTGGGTGTATTGCTGCTGCGAGGGATCTTGCTGGCCGTAGACGGGGGGTTGTTGGTGGGCGAGATCGGGGGATTGAGGGTATTGGTTTAGGGGGACTGGGAGGGGATTGAGTTAGTTGGGGGGTTGATATAATTGAGGTGTTGGGAGGGCATTGTATGAGCTGAGAGTTTGGGGGAAATTGATTTAAGCCACGTTCTTCAGCCCGTTTGTCTGCAAACGCAGAGCTGAAGCTGGGTTTTCGGTATCTGAAGCATGAGGCGCGCAGACAAAACGCGTAGATTGCTCGTGGGAAACCGGGCTTGGGGTGAAAATGGCAATGACAATTGAGAATATACATACCACCTTGCTTCTCCATTGTGACGGTTTGTGAATTACTTTGTTAGAAAAGAAGTGGGTATCGTGGTTGTTGTTGAAAGTGTAATTAGATAGTAAAGTCCTTGGACTTATGTAAACAAAGGGACCGAAGAAGTGGAGGAAGTATTTGGACTCGAGGAACAGTGTTTGAAGCGCAAACTGGGAATCAGAAGAGAAAAAGGTCAAGAATGAGCAGCGGGCATTGGATTTTAATGAATCACAGAAAGTCAGTCAGCGGGCGAGAAGCACACAGCCATGGCCAAGGGGTTGGTTAGGTTGGGGTGCCAGTGCAAGTGCAAGACCGCAGAAATGTGTAAAGTAGTGTGTACCTGGTTTGGTATGGGTGCACAGCCTACCCATGCCTGCCCTTCCCTACCCTCTACGTGCGAAAGTCTGGTCTACCTATGGTCAATATGCCAGTGACAAGTTACAACTAACGTTAATAGTGAATTGGTCCACCAAAGATCCTCCTCTTCCTGTCAACTTTTCATGTACTTCCACCTCTTTTCGGTGGGGAGATTGCCAAACGCCAAACGCTTAACCCTCAGCTGAGCTTCCTGCACCAATAAGACCATCGCTACGCCGCCACCACGCAAGACTCAAACACTTCAGCCTCAAATTCTTCTCCCACCGCTGGCCCCATTTCGATACTCGATGCTTAGCCAGGCGACCTGGGGTTTAGGGTTGGACAGGGCAGAGCGAGCCAAGGCTATCACTGCCTGTTGCCGACTAGCCTCTCCCCTGCAGTTATGCTAATATTCCCTTTTGGGGGCCATTATCTGCCTGTGTTGTTCGGGTTCCATAGGCTTTCATGCTGTGGCTGCTCGTATTTATTGGCTTCCAATGCGGATTTTCGCCTCCTTGGCTGTTCTTCGGTTTTCCCATTCCGATCGCGAAGCTTCATGGCAATATTTGGGTACATACAAGTAGGTTGTTGGATACAAATCGAGAACAGTGCGCACCACCTCACGAGATTGACACAGCAGAACCCAGCGTTGGGGAGCTTTTCGTGATGAACCATGGATGCACAATTGATGTTGTTGAATAGAACACGCAGAGCAGGGCTACACTGACGGTCTGTGTGATGATCATCTTAAAATATGGAGCGACTAAAATCCTCCGTGGAAAGGTAGTGCAAGCTGGTATCTACTGTGTATGTACTGCCTGCCTCTGACTGGTCGTAGCTTGCTCCAGGCGCCACTATGCCTGGGTTTCTATTCTTGACAATGTGTCGAGGCAAGGCAAGGCGTCCTCCCCTCCCTGTGCCTTTTCCGAAAATGCACATCAATCTGTATCGTGCTCAACCTAGCCTAGCCGAGCAGTGGCGTCGCCTGTTGGACCCCCTTCGAGCGAGATGAGATTCGAGACACGGGCATTGCGCCCTCAGGTCGCGCTGAAAATAAAGACAGCGCAAGAATACAAGATCCCAGGTAGCCTGTCCTCGCTCGATGGGGGAGATCGGGTTTTTCCCCTCCAAAATTGTCAAATGGCGGACATTCTCAAGACATCGAAAAATTCAAGTATTGATGGTGGTGCCACACCCATGATTCCTTAACGAAGACCCAAAGTCCGAGGGTGGAAGTTATCCATCCCGTTTTCGACTCACCGGTCTACCAACGCCCGTTCCTGAAACTTTCAGTATCGGGTATCCATATCGTCAAGATCTGCGTCTTCCTCGTCTTCCTCGGCTGCACGAGCCCCTCCACCTTGCCTAACATCAGACCGCCGCAGCTCTTTCATTTGGGATGCGCTCAGTTCAACAACGGTTGGCGCATACTCGCCCGTCTCGTCGTCCTCGTCTGCGCCGTTCATATCCATCTCCACGCGCTCGCCGTCTTCCAATTCGAGCATGCCGCGCTTCACGTAGGAATCGTCCAGCTCCCAATTGAACTCCTGCTGCAGAAATTCCTGAAGCTCCTCGAATTCCTCCTCAATATCAGACTTCCATTTGCCGTCAAATTCATCGAGGTTCTTCTTGAATCTTCGTAAAAGTGGTTTCAGGAAACCCCCGCCGGCCTCGTGCATATCAAACATGCTTGCCTCCATGCTGGCGCAATGCGTGAGCTGCAAACTCAGCGTCTTGAGCAGCTGCAGATACAATTGCGAGCGCTCCCTAATCGCTTGACGAGAGGTAAGTAGTAAGCCTAATAGCCGTTTCCATTGCTCCAAACAAGAGCTGTTGTTCAGCGTCAACACCATGAGAAAGCAGAATTGCAATTCACCCAGAATCTCGAATTCGCGCATGCGCAGATTTGAACCCTGACAATGGTGGTCCACAAGTTCCCCCAGCGCCCATGACCGGTCCTGCGCGGCATCTGTTCGCTCCCTGCCCGTTGCACCTTCTCTCCACGTCCGCTTCAGATCGATGGGGAGGAATTTAAGTTCTTTCTCGGGGTTGATTATACTGTTGCCGGAGTCGAGGCCCGGTATGCTCTCGAGATCCTGGGCGGCAGACGACGAAGAACTTAAACTCCAGTGGTCTGGATTTAGACCACATATCCTCGAGAGCAGGGTCGCATTTATTCTTGATGTCAGGCTGCTCCAATCTGCTGATTCTTCTGCTGCGTCGTCCTCTTCTGACGTTCCGGATGGCACGGTTTGGCGATATGGCGTTAGCGCGTCTTTCCAGATCTGACCCAAGTTCGCCTTCCAACGCATGACGGAGGTCTGCGAAGTCTCGTCCACCAACTCCTCGGTGGCGGGACTCCATTTCTTGATGAAGACCTGTGGTGCTCCACCTCCAGGGGACACGTAGAACCATGCGCCGTGACGGACGGAAAGCGACATATCACTGGAGGCGAAAACAAAGTGCAAGCCTGGTGGGAGGTTTTTCACACCTCGGAATCGCGGGGTCGTGGTGAACGAGAGCAGGTCGATGCCGCCCAAAGCGGATGGAGGCAGATCCAGCAGCAGGACACAATGTGTCTGCGTGGCTGGATCCATCTTGGAGACGTGGAATAACGCCTCGAAAGTTGTGAAGCGTAGAATTTTGAGGGTGGTTGTGGGTTGCCTCGGGAAAAGGGTCTTGGGCTGTATATCATGAGGCGGCAGCGACGGTCAACGGGCAGCTGCAGCACTGTAATAAGAGCTCTTTTGAGGCTGGAAGGATGACGTGTAAACGCTGTGGCAAGAAGAAGATAATAGTAGAAGAAAGTAGAAGAAAATAAAGATGAGAGAAGAAGGAAAGATTATTAATTAGACTGATGAAGAGCTGTAAGGTTGGAAGCTATACATGGCACAGCTTCTGTGCCACTCGAGTAAGTACCCTCAGGTGTCCCAAGTAAAAAGTACCTTAGATGAGTATCTAGGCAGATAGGGAGGGTAGACAACAGTAGAGTTGATGTTGAGAGTAGAAGAAGATCGCAGAACCAAAGAGCAATGACACCAGTACAACAACAAATAACAAAAGGCCGTATCCAAGTGTTAATTAGTGGTGTGGCGGCGCGTGAAGATAGGATCCGTAACCGGTCGCTTGTGCGGGTGAGACGAGGGAAAAGACTAGATGAGAAGGGCGATTGATCTACCAGGCCTCTTCCAGACCTTTCGGATGGATTTTGTTGAAAGCTAAGGGTTAATTAAACAATGGATTACAAGTGCAAGTATTACTTGTGTTAGCGACTAGGTGCTGCGGGACATGGCATGGCGATAATAGCAGCGAGATAGAGCCGTGTTGCAGTTGCGTAGCTCACTCACTCAGACGAGGTTACTGCACTGCGTCTTGTCTTTCGGTTGACGACTGTCAGTGTGTATCTAAATGCATCCGCTTCTTCCTTGTCTTGTATCCTGATGGTTAGTCTTGTATCCCAGTCTGCATCTGTACGAGTAAGGATACATCTATCTCGTATGTATTCACTTGTGGGCGGGGAGGGGTGAGCGATGTGTTGGCCCCGCTACGTCTCACTTGGCCTGCATCTTGCTGCACCTACAAGAAGGTAATTACCTACCTAGGTAGGTAGGTAGGCAGGTAGATAGGTAGAGACTGTAGATGCAATGATGCAAGCAGTAAGACGCAGATGTCCTGTTGCTTCGCGAATCAAGAAGCCCGATGGTGAATTAGTTGTCCGAATGAGATGAGATACGAGACGGTGTTTGTGCGAATTGATGATTGCGGCGATATATCCGCGACATTTCTTTCTAGCTATGCAAAGAAGAGATAAACTATGATAGGAGGGCACGGAAGGATAGGAGGGGAAGACAATGAATAAGTACCTGAGTCGTGAGGTGGATGGTGGGTTGGTGGGTTGGTTGCACTCTTGAGCTTGAACTTGAACGTTACCGGCCCCGCACTTGTTCCGCCCAGGTTGTCCATGCTGCACCTACGCATACTACACTATACAGTGTGTACACCTACACCTACTTATTAACATTCAACACTCTACCTTGTACACTTACCTAACCACGCGTGCCACGATACCCTAATACCATATTTACACCCATCAAGGTACGGGTACGGGTACAGAGCATAGACAGCTACCTCGCCCACCGTCACTTCCCCGCCGCCATGGTTGACCGCTCTCGACGTACCCCAGGTCTTTCCTCCCTAACTACCTCCCGCATCTCCTCCTCTCAGTATGCCTCCCACGGCGCGTCTCTCCGTAACCAGAATACTCAATCGCTGAGTACCCAACTCTCCGTCTTTCAATCCCTACTCCACAATTTCGCCGTAACCCATGCCAAAGACATTCGTGCGAATCCCGCCTTCCGCGCCGAGTTCGCCCGCATGTGCAGTGTAATTGGCGTCGACTTCCTCGCGTCTAGTCACCACAGAGAGAAGGGGAAGGACGGAGATGCAGGCAGCATATGGGCACAGATGCTCGGAGGTAGCGTCAACGACTTCTACTTCAACCTCGGTGTCCTCATCGTTGAAGAATGTCGCTCTACGCGCGCCGAAAATGGCGGCCTCATATCCGTCTCTGAGGTCAAGAAGCGCATTCAGCGGGGCCGTGGCATCGGTGGTGGTATGGAGGTCTCCGACGACGATATCACACGGGCTGTGGAATCTCTGTCTCCCTTGGGCTCGTGCTTCTCTATAATGAAGCTCGGTCACAGGAGTTTGATACGTAGTGTGCCGAAGGATCTGAACACAGATCAGAGCACAGTCCTCGAAGCCATTCAAGTGCTGGGTTATGTCACCGTCTCCATGCTTCAACTCAATCTTTCTTGGGAGAGGCCAAGAGCAGTTGCAGTGATCGAGGACTTGATGACGGACTCATTGGTTTGGGTTGATACTCAGGCTGGCGAGAACGAGTACTGGAGTCCTGCCTTCATCGGAGCGGCTGGTGTGGGGAATGGATGAACTGAAGCGTCACAATGGCGCATGAGGATCAATATACGTACCAACACACCAGCACCCAATACCTCCAGCGGAGAGGAACCAGACGTTGGTTTCCTGGTTTCCTTCCCCACGCATCAGCCACAGCACCTCGGCTTAGTGCGGTGCGTGCGTGGGGTAGTACACACACGCGAATGGCAGTTGTGCGCTCATACTGAAGACCAGCATCAACCTACAGGAGTACGAGCAGAAAACCAAGGCAGACTGAGCCACGGATGCCGGCACGGCGAGGCGGTTAAGAGGTGCCATGCCTAGCCCTTGGGCCAACGAGCATGATAGAATTCGATGTCATAATGACTGGCGGAAAACCGTAATCTAGAACCGCGTGTATGGCATTTCGGCATTCCAGAGCCGTATTGATGCAAGTTTGAGATCACACAAATTCTGACGTCATATGAAACACGCTACCTTCAGTCAACAACCAGTCATGAATAGCAATTATCTATCAACAAATCACTGATTCCACAAATTATATACGATTTGCTGTGCTACATAGATCAACTTCCTCGAAGACGACACGCAAAATTCTCCGCTTTGGCTTGGAAGGTCCTGAATGCATTCATGCCAAGGGTCGAGCCACAGCACAAGCATTTTAAGCTTTGATGCCAACTTTTCCAACCCGCTCTTGTTTCACCTCGTTACGGCAATAATCTTCGTCCCATTTCAGTGCTCATCATTGAGACGTGTTGTGATCACCAGCCAATTTGACGATGCAAGGTTTTCAGCCTGTTTGTGGCTTGACGTTTGAGTGGACCACGCAGGGAGGTATGATGTAGTTGTACTCATGTGTGTGACGCTGGATCAAGATCTGTGTCGGTGTCTTACAGTATATATGGGAGTGAACACTGGCTCTGGATACTACTCTCTTTCGATTCAGTATCTAACCAGCCTCGAAATTCCAGCGAGTGAGGTCCCGCTACGTCACCTTTGCACCTGGTGTTTGTTTGTTTATTTGCTTGCAACTCCCCTATATCAGCTTGACAAGTGCACTTCACCTGCGTCACTGTTTCTATAACAAACAGTCCGCCACTTCACCAAATCACAAACAAACAACACAGTCTTAACATCGATATCTTCAACATGGGATTCTTCAATAGGCGCACTGCCCCGGCCGATGCCAATACGGCCACAGCGACTGGCACCCACGAACGCAAGCCTGGTATCTTCAGCCGCAGGGGCGAGAAGACCACACACCACCACGGCCATCATGGCAGCAATGCTTGGAACTCACGTCCAACCTTTGGCCAGTGGATCAAGGCCACCGCTCTGGATATCGTGAGCATGGCTATCTTGGGTGCCATCGGTCTCGGTGTCTATATGGCGGATCCTGCTCCCAGCAGAAGCTTCCCCATCACTTTCCAGGATGGCGAGATTGTCTATCCCGAGTTCGCATACCCCCTGCGAAACGAGATCGTGCCCATCTGGGCTGCTGCTCTCATTGCGTTCTTCGTTCCCTTTGCCGTCTTCTTGATCGTGCAGATCCGAGCACGCAGCTTCTGGGATATCAACAACGCTACCATCGGTCTACTGTACTCTCTCATCACAGCTGCTGTTTTCCAGGTGTTTATCAAGTGGCTCATTGGTGGTATGTATACAATGTATTACCTTCACTGATTAGTCTGTCGTTCTAATATGTACGCCAGGTCTCCGACCTCACTTCCTCGCTGTCTGTAAGCCAGACTTGTCCAGGGCCAACGTCAATGCTGGTGGAAATGTCGCCAACGGCTACCGCCAGATTATGTTCGACCGCAGCGTCTGCACTGGCGACAAAGCCGAGATCAACGATGCCCTCGAGTCCATGCCTTCTGGTCACACCACTGCTGCCTTTGCAGGATTCGTCTTCCTGTACCTGTACCTAAATGCTAAGCTCAAGGTCTTCAGCAACTACCACCCTGCTATGTGGAAGCTGGCCGCCCTTTACGCGCCTCTGCTTGGAGCCTGCCTCATTGCAGGTGCGTTGACCATCGACGAGTACCACAACTGGTATGACTTGGCCGCTGGTGCCACTATCGGTTCCATCATGGCTTTCAGCTCCTACCGCATGGTCTATGCTAGCGTCTGGGACTTCCGATGTAAGTAGATCCAGATTCCTGCCACTGCATCTATAGGGCTAATCCACTAAACAGTCAACCACATTCCCCTCCTCCGCACTACTCCCTTCGTCTACGGTGCCGGCCCGTCTACCCTCGACGGCTTCCATGACGCTCTCTTCACCCGCAAGGCCGGCTGGGGAACTCACGACGGCAGTGCTTGGGGTGGTGCCCCAGGTGACGCATCGGATGGTCCTCGTGGCACCATGGCGCAGGCTGCTAACGCCGTCGCTGGAGCTGCAACTCACGGTGCCGCCAACGGGCGTGGTACCCACGGCGGCGTGGTCGGTGTTGGTGGCGAGCACTCAGTCAACCGCAAGCCAGTTGGTGATCACCATGTCGGACATACTCACGGCCATGGCCATGGTCACGCCCACCCTGACCAGATGGTCTAAGTTTTTTCACTTTGACGTTTCTCCCATGAAGTAGGGGAGTATCATAAGAGGAGTCAGAAGAAGTAATATTTACGGGGAGACGAAACCAAACCCAACAAGGGGGCGGAAAAGGAGTCGTCAAGAATTCCACGGGGGGTTTGGGATTATTCATGATAAACGACCAGTCTGCATTTGAACGATACCACCCTTTGCTTTCCAGTCACAATTAGTCAGTAATGGTTCGAGGAACCCTTTTTCTTCCTTGGGCAGGTAGTTATACTGGTTGGCCTTTTGTACAATCATACGATATCAAATCAATGAAATTATAATCTCTGAAAATTGCGTGTCCTTTCCTTCTGTATTGTGATTCTGCGTCCCTGTTCGGGGTACGTTACTTTCCTTTCGCTCGCTGGTTAAGACCAAAAAAAATAAGGGAGGCAGTGTGAACTTTGAAGTAAACACTTAAAGAACCAAAACTCGGCCTTGGTACGTGCCCCTGAGACTTTATAGACTTCTTCCCTTAACTCTGACCTATCCATCTAGTGCAGATAAAGTAGGGAAAGTGATCATTTATTGGATTTAGATTGCCTTTAAGATGGGTCAGGGTCAGAGGTGTATGGAGGAGTGGAGACTGTGTGGTCAGTGTTGTAGGGTAGTGATAGGATGGGGATATGTGTGTGTGTGTTTGTGTGTATGTGTAGATGTATGTGTAGATATATGTGTAGATAGATGGGTAGGTAGAGAGATATATAGGTAGAAGCACATATAAGTAGAGAGATGTATAGGTAGAGAGATGTGTGGGTAGATAATCCTAAGTCGATTTTCCTCTTCTTTCCACCGTCTACGAAAGGCTTGGAACAGTGTAGGATGTTTTGTAACTATTGTATCTCCTACATGTCATTTATCTGCGTTCAATACTTAGGCAGTTCGCTGGCATTGGACGAGACTTGTCATTGTATCATTGTAGAACGTACAAATATCCACGTATAGGAAGACACGATCAACAGCATTTGTAACGTAAAAAAGATCTTTTATTTCATATTGCTCTCGATTCCAATGCCAATCCATCATTTGTTTCCCATTTTCATGGATGCCACCCCCTTTCATTTCCTTTCCTTTTGCCCGGTTGTCATTTCCCATACATACACAGTCTCCCTTTCTCTCCTGCGTTTCCTTCTCAACTACCGTCCAGCCTGCTTCGTATTCGAAGCTAGGTAGGTACCTGCTTAACATGATTCTCATCTTGGGAATAGACACAAAGGAAAAAACAAAACAAAGATGACCAGGTGAGCGTGAACGAAAACAACTGCCCCGTTGTCGGGGACGCTGTGATGGGGATTAAGACACGCATGTACACACACGAGGAGCTTGTTTCATCATCATCGTCTTTCATCTCTTCTCTATTTCGATTCGAGAAAAAAATCCCAAAATGCCAGAAAGAAAAATTGTAAGGGGGGAAAAAAACCACACACAGACTCCTGTCAGAGATGCTAGCCGATCTCTTAAGCCTGGATAGCACGTCCGAGAGCACCGCCGGTGAACTGCTGGTTCCTTCCGCCGCGACCGCCGCCGCCCCTGGCGCCGCCTCCACGACCCCTGCCTCCGCGTCCGCCACGGCCGCCTTGGTGGCCTTGTCGCTCGAAGGCGTTGCTTGTGCCTGCTGTGCGCTGCTCGAGGGTCTTCTCGTTGGACTCGATGAGGCCGGATGCCTTGTCGCTGAGGCTGAGTGCCAGACTCTGCAGGCGAGACAGCTCGACACCCTTGCGGAAGATGATGGCCGACCTGACTTGGTCGAGGGCGGCGGCGAGCTCTTCGTGCGAGATCATCTTGCTGACGACGGCTTGCACCTTGCGGACGGGGAGCTCGAACATGTCGGCGAGCGTCTCGAGGGCGAGGGTGTCGTAGAAGGGTGCGTAGGTGAAGAGGTAGGTTCGCAGTCCTTCTTCTTGGATCTGGGAGGAGAGCATCTCCTTGATCTTGGCCGAGTCGACCATCAGGTCCCAGATCTTGATGGAGTTGATGAAGTCGGCCGACTTCCTCCACTCACCCGCAGAGAGGGCCTTGGAGGCTTGCATCACGTGGTCGCGAGTGTTCTCTGGGGGTCCGGTGAAGATCTGGCGCTCATGGTACTCTAAGAGACGGCGGTAGGTCTTGCTGATGACGCGTTTCCGGATGTCGGGAGAAGAGCCAATCTGGGCGAGGAGAGGGATCTCGAGAAGCATGGAGCAGGTGAGGTAGACGCACTCAAGAAGCTCGAGGTTGATGTGCATGTGGAAGGGAAGCTGGCGCTGGCGCTCGAGGCGTTCCTGCTCGGGCGAAATCTGGGAGTATCGCTGCATCTGAAGACCTTGGGCGAGGAGTTCCTTCTGCCTGTTGCTACCGCAAATCTCCTGGAGCGAGGTCTGGGCCTCGTAGACGAGACCAGAGCGGAAAGCGCAGAGACCAACCTGGACGAGAGCACGGTTGAAGAGGATCTGAGTGTTAACGTCGAAGTTGCTGATGGTCTCTTGCAAGTGGGACATGAGCATCATGTCACGAGCCTTGTAGTACTGGTCGTGGAGTGCGAGGAAGTAGATCTGGCACAGCATTGCTCGTGCACGGATGATGCCCTCGCTGTGACCGAAGAGATATGTGCAGAGAGTCTGGACAAAGGAAGTGGGCTCGGTGGAGTCGGAGCGTGGGGTGATATCGGAGTTGAGGCTATCTGGGAGGGCCTTCCATGTGTTGGCTTCAAGGATCTCCACAACTTGGGATGGCTGTTACAGTTAGCATTGAACAGGCTGGTTCTTGTTGGTGCGTCAGTTCATACCTTGAAGTAGACGTGCTCCAATCGTCGCATCACGATCCGGTTGAGGGAATCTTGCGAGTACTCAAGCTTCTCATTTTTCTTGAGAGTCTCTGCGTACGCCAATGTGCGCACCAAAATGGTGTAAAGGTAGCCCTCGTCTGTCAACCGCTCGACGTACTCGGCAGTGTGAGGGTCAATGTGTTGTAGGGATCGAGTAAGTTCGTCGTCAAGTCTTTCGACGTATGATACGATGCTGCCAGGGACGCGGAAGGTCTCGCCGGGTGTGATGGTGGGGAGCTTCTCGTCATCCTCCCACTCCTCGGCATTGTCAACAACGACAATCTCCTTGGAGTTCTCTAGCAGCTGAAGGAGCTTCTCGAATTCCGAGGCCGCACTGTGATGATGTGTTAATTACCATGCTGGGTCTAAGCAAAGAGATAGATCTACTTACAGCTTCCACTGTTCCTGAGCCATCTGGGATCCGGTACCAGAAGTCAAGTCGAATCGTGTCGAGATGACCGTAAGGAGAACTCGGACCTTTTGGTAGTCGTTTATGGCAACCTCGAAGAGTTTCTCAAGTGTTCGGATGTGCTCCGTTCTGTCGGCGTTTTTACGTCCTCTCTGTTCGACGATTGATCGAAGATGCTTGAGAATACTCTCAGGAGTATACTGAACAGCCCTTCCGGAACGGACCTCAATGAAATCACCCTCATCATCCGCCTGGACAGCGTTGATTGGGATGCTAGTGTCGGACTTCTTGGGCTTCTTAACCGCGGGCTTGTCCTCAACTTCCTCGACCATGAATGCGTCCTCATCGGCCTTGTACGCATCGATGTCCTTGGCATAGTCCTTGTTGTTCTTCCGGATCTTCTGGCGAACGGCATTCAGACCTCGGGTGTTGATGGCGTTCATCTTCTTCGGGGTGACCTTCTGCTTCTCGATGGTCTCGGTAACGGTACCCTCAAGATCAGCGACAGCCTTGATGTACGGCTTTGGCACCTTTCCATCGTTCTGCTTGATCAAGTTGGGGATAAGACGCTGCAACTTGTCGTACTCTGCGTTCTGTTAGCCTCGCTCCGCGACCCCACTCCCCACTGCCCGATCTCCAAGATTTCCATGGTGTAAACTCACCAGTTGAAACGGCGGCCCAGTCGTTGATCTTCAACACGTTGTTCATAGCGCCGATCGTGTTGTTCAACTCTTCGAATCGCTTGTCCTTTGCGCTCTTCAAGCTCTTCACCCGGTCCTCGTCATCACTCTCCTCGCTCTCGCTGGCATCCCTCAAGAAACGATTTGCACCGGTCTCAGAGCCAGACGAGTCAGAGTCGTCGTCATCCGAGTCCTCCTCAGACTCCTCTTCGGATTCCTCCTCCTGGGATTCCTCCTCCTCGCTGTAAAGCTCCTCCTCCGAGGACTCCTCGCTGGAGCTGTCGCTGGCGGTGAAAAAGCGGGACATCTTGGGCGATTTTTCGTGACGTACGGCCGGGACTGGCAACGAAAAATTAGATACTGTCTCGCGGGCGGGGCGACCTCTGGGGCGATTAACGCTGGGGGGTTTGTGAGGGTGGGAGGGCTTTTGTAAGTTTCCTGCAAAAGCGAAAAGTACCGTGGGGCGCGACTCGCCTTTGTGGTATTGGGAATTTTGGCCTTGGCGTTGAAAGTGGGATGCGAGGCACGGACCCACATATGTTGCTCTTTGCTCACGTGCAGCACCCTTTCACTACTGCCCGACCTATCATACGAGGGATTCAGCACCTAGTTGTCGCTGCAGGGCGTTCATTTGAATTTCATGTATCTACCAAAGCTGCGGGTCAAAATCTACGTTACTTCGATTCAACTAAGTTGTTTTCCTAATCATTGAACACTACAAGTATTTTTCTAGATCCCTTGGGTTGGTATGACGCATCTTGTCAGGCAGAAAAGTGCCAATTACCTTTCTTGTCCTGTCCTATAATTTTTCATGTGAGAATCCTCCATGACTCATCGGTATTCGAGTGAGATGGCTTCGTATCACAACTTGGCATGAGCAACATCTAGGCCGTCGTCTGTCGCCGCAGACGCGATTGGAAAAGATTTATACGAATGCTATAAAGTTACAAGCCACCCCGCGATCATTGAACAGAGCCCTAAGCTGCCTCCCTTTGCGTCGCACGCAGTGGAATACTTACACTCCGCGTGCGGTTGCTCCACCCACCAACCTTCTTACAGCGCATACAATTTGACCGCGCGGCGCGTACTGCTGACTGACTTAATCTTGTTCTCAACATGGTGGGCTACTGCCACGTTACTTCTGTGCACCATAGCCAGCTATCGTCGCCGTTGTGTCGCGGAAACAATAATGTAATAACAGACTGCATGTCTCCGACTCTTCTCGCTAAGCGTCTTGGGGGTGGTATAAAAAAATATGCAATCTGATACCGGTTGTGTTCATCCTTCCTTCTGGCCAGCAGCAGCCTGGATATGATTCATTGTACGCATGCGGGAAGAAACTATCAATCCGTAATTGACGCCGGAATAAGGGGGATGGGGATTGGCCGTTGTATGTCAGCCGTTGAAGCGGTCGTTGCGATTGCTTTCAGCACCGACGGCTGATGGGGAAGATTATCCAAAAAAGAATCTACCACTTCACTGCCAATGGTTGGACTGGTTCAAAAACCCTTCCTCGAGCGTTCGATCTTCAAGGGTCCTGATGAAGTCTCGCTGACCTCTACCTTGCTGGTTGCCAGCCCTGGATCCTCGCCGCCTTGCATTTGCACTCTCTGGCGCGCCGTCAGGAGGTGGGGGGTAGTATGCAGGGGAAGGTTGTAATCGAATCGGAGCGTTCGGGTCCAGGTGACTGATTACTCTCTGCAATGCGGGGGGAATACCCGATGGTTGTTGATCCATGGTGGATGCTCGCTGTCGCCCTGCACGGGTAGTAGCTTGAGCATACAGGTTCTGAGGTTGATTGTATTGGCGTCCTTGTTGTTGCTGCATCATGTTCATCTGCTGACCGTAGCCCGGCTGTGCTGGATACGGTGGAGGGGCACCTTGGTGATTCGGACTGTACATGTTGTTGTACATGTTTGGCGCTTGAGCATGCTGACCTTGAGAAGCTGCATAAGGGTTCATTTGCATATTCGCATAAGCAGCATTCTGAGCTTGCACCTGTGCTTGTTGCTGGGCAACGGCTTGCTGTTGCGCTTGTGCGCGCTGCTTGCTCATTCCCTCGAAACGCTGCTGTTCTTGCACACCGGGCGCAGGAGATCTGTTGGAACCGGAGCGCATGGTCATGGGAGGCACAAAAGGACCCGTGTACTTTTGTTGGGTGATAAAGGGATGCATCTTTGCTTGGCTGGGCGTCCATCGTTCTAGCGGATTCAGGTTCAGTAGACCTTGGGCAAAATCGATAAAGGATGTCCGATTGGCCATTTCTATTTGACATTAGTGCCAGTCTTCCTGTCTTTCGGCTTTTGACTTACCTCGTTCGATCTCTGCCGGTTTCATGTTCTTCCTCGGCATGGGATAATTCTTGATGATATCAGGCAGCGTCGTTGCAGAGAAATACTTTTTGCTCGGTTGCTCCTTCGTTCCATGCTCACGCGAGTACTGTTCCATGCTCTTCAACCGGTAAGTCCGTCGGCCGTATTCATCAGCATCCTTGTTGAAAAACTCCCCAGACTGTTTTCCCATTTCCAGCATCCACGATGGTGGAAGACCGAGCATTTCGGTGATTCTGGAAACCTGGTTATATTCGGACGAACCGGGGAACAAGGGCAGTCCTAAGAATAATTCGACAACAATGCAACCCAGTGACCACATGTCAATTGCGGCAGAATAACTATATCACGTTAGCTAAAGCCTCAGATGTTGGAATATAATGTTGACATACGGTAGTCCTAATAAGACCTCGGGCGACCGGTAGAATCTAGATTGGATGTATGTGTAAACGGTCTGGCGTTCGTCACATGCTGAACCAAAATCGATGATCTTGATGATCGGACTCTCTAAGCTGTTCCTGAATCAGTGACTGGAATTGAAGATGCCATGCATTGTATCTTACTTCTTGAGGAGAATGTTCTCAGGCTTGAGATCGCAATGTATCAATTTTGCTTTGCCTAAAAGTGCAAGCCCATTGATCAACTGCTGTGCAAAGACTCGAACTAATGTTGTTGACAGTCCTCGGAACTGGTTCTGCTTGATAAGTTCGTACAAGTTCACGCTAAGAAGCTCGAACACTAGACAGAGATGCTGCCTGTGGATGAATGTATCCTTGAGTCTTAACAAATGGTGATCGTCGTTCTTGTCCATTTGCTTATTCAACTGTGGAATAAATTAGAGACGTCTTGCAACAAGGGAGGCAAAACGCACCAAATCCAAAACCGAAACCTCCATCATACTTTGGTTGAAGTACGCAGTTCTGTTCTTGATGACCTTCACAGCGACGACTTCTTGCGTTTTCAAGTTTTGACACTTGACAACCTGTCCAAAGGTACCTTGACCAAGAACGTCCAAAATCAAATACCGGTTCTTGTGTCCCGACTCCTCAGACCCCAAGATGTCGTTCACGTATAGGATGTAATCGCTGTCTTCGTTGTCGTACCCATCGTTCTTGACACCCTTGCTTGGCTTTGTAAGGACTCGGCGTGGATTTCGAGTGGACTCATATTTGAAGCTCGGGTTGCATATCCTGTACGTGGAAGGCAAGTGTGTCGTTAGCGCTTGAAGCGGCTATGCTTGAGAATTAGAGTCCATTCAATTGTGTTAATAAAGTCCTGTAGAAACTCACACTTATGAATCCACCATCGGGGGCAGCACGGCGGAACGGTGGCTGGAGATTGATCTTGGGCACCAACTCTGCAGTGTTGGTGCATTTATCAAATTTGGGCACCAATCCACGCCCAATTGAAGGCAATTGAGGGGGATTTGGATTTGGGGCTCGAGGGGATCTGGCCTCTCGATTATAAACGGCATTGAGCTGTGCAGTTGCGCTCTGCGGGTAGAAAGTCTCCGGGCTCATAGTCGATTGGAGAGGGGGAAGCTGAGGTGCGTGGGGTCGCGAAGCTGAAGAAGGATCATGTTAGAAATACGGCGCTAACTGTGGATCACAACAAAATTGGGTTTGGCTTACCGGGAGGCGAATAGTAACTATTTGGCGGTGACATATACGGGTTATTCTTCGAGGGGCTCTGCCTGTTGCTCTGGGTTTGGGGATTGAAGCTTGTGTAGCTTTGCCCACCTTGTTGGGTACTTCCACTATATGGTGACGTCGGCGACAAATTCATGGGCGAATACCTTCGCGCAGCAGCGCTCTCTTCCTGCTGCAATAATTGCTGCGAATGCCGATGTTGGTGGTTTGCGCGGGATGCGCTATATTTGGGCTTGTTGAAAGGATCGGCGTCTTCCATGGGTACGTCACCGTCAACATCGTTAAATTCGGGTCCCCGACTCTGCGAACCAGCAGGGGATGCGAGGGCCATTGATCCTGTTCTGGATGGCACTGAAGGTGTCGCATACGGATCTTGCTTGTTTTGCTGGGGGAGGGTTGGGTCCCTCTGCGGGTGTTGGGGGGTGGTCATTTGCTGCGGAGTGTACCGTGATTGGCGGTTCGGGGCCGGTGATTCGTTGTAGTTAGACCACTGCTGTTCCATAGCGCGGGAGAGAGCGTAGGAAGAGTGTATCGTTGAAGCAAAAGAGAGCGATATAGGTACGCAGCCTGTTCAGCTGGTCGGTTGGTCAGGTCAATACGCGGTGGGCATTCCGAGATTGCGCCGCTTGCTGCTGGTGTTGACGAGGGCGAGTTCAAGTTCGAGGCACGCTGTGAGCCTGAGACCAGGAAGGATGGGAACGAGAAGGATACGTCGCGACGATAACTACGGACAAGCGTTGTGTGAGTGTGCTTTCGAGATCGACGAATGTGGTCGGGAGTTTAGGGTAATGCGTGCGTGCGTGCGTGCGTGGAGAGGGGCTGACCTCATATACGAGGCTGCGACGGCGACAACGACGGCGGACGATGAGGTCGAAGGGGGTGTAAGGTGCTGGCGACAGTAGCAGACGTCGAAGCCAGCTACGCGGCAGCAATGAACAGCGGTGCTGGCCGCTAGGGGAGGAGGTGAGGTGAGGTTGTAGAGTAAGGAAAATTGTCACAACATGAAGGATATCGGCCTGGATGAGAGAGCGCGCATGGCTTGGCAGTCCTCTACTAGAATTGTTGGCAGAGGAGGGAGGTCCAAATCCAGGTCCAACACCACCATCCATCATCCGTCAACCAGCGTTCCAGCATCCCAGCATCAGGAGGACCAGTTAGAATAAAGCTACCAATGACTGTCATGTATTCCCTTTTTATCATTTCCAATTGAATTGTCAAGTTACCAACAGCAATTCGAAGGACAGCACTGCTGCAGCAGCAACAACTGTCACCGAATGACACGTATCTCTAAGCGCGCACATTCGGATCTACCAGAGACAAAGTAGAGTCCAACTGTTAGGAATCTTGATGTCAAGGCAGTTAAATCATACCATTCCACCTGGGGATATGTCTGGTTCAGGGCAATAGTATCGATTCTATTGTTACTCGCCCCATCTTCTGCTCTCGGCCTGCTACCTAGCACTCCTAGGTAACTAGCAGAGAACCTGGGGAAAGGAACACGGACTAATCACACACGAGCGCAAGCCCAATCTTGCGCCATCGGGCGTCGTTGGTCTGAAAATCTCCATCAAGTGCCTGTACCACAGCGATCAATCAGGCACTTCGTACGGAGTGCCACCGTGCTGCCTTAATTTCCCCCAATGATGCCAAACAAATATGGGCGGCAACATCGAGTACTGAGTGCGGCGTACGTACATCCATTGTGCAGTTTGTACATGTGACACTCGTACGGAGTACATACTGTCTTGCTGGTAATCACCGCGTCTGTGCTGGAGCGAGTCAATTCACGGTGCCCATTTCCGGCTTTAAATATTGTCTTATGAAACCACCCGCTGTCGCGCTGTGCTCGCCTAGGCAAGTGTTTCAGCCCACTCGAGGCCCAACCGGCTAGTCAACCAATCCTGCACCCAAAGAAAGGAATGTCGCTCACTCAAGAATGAAAACCTAATGTTACATGGCTGCTTCGAGTTCGGCTTTGTCTGCTCTTCTGTTAATAAAACATCCTACCCAAACAAGGTCACCGGCATGGCACTTATTAATGGAATAATTCTTAAGTATTACGGATGGAGTATGTACCAAAGAGAAGGCAAAATGTCTACTGACACGGCTCTTATGCCGAGAGGCTGTCCCCCTTACTGGAAATGCATTATCAATTCGCCCCGCCACCCCAGCCACACCTTCAAGGTATGGGCAACAAATACGAGACGTTGTGCGGCTGACGCATCAAACGCACAAACTGCTTTCAATCCTCCATCAATCATCATCAGGCATCTAACCACGGAGTTCTTCGTAGCTGATTCCGTTGGTGGCCTCCCACTTTGAACCTTTCTCAAAGATGGACTTAACGATCTCTCCTCCCCTCGATGCCAAGACCGACAAAAGCGTGTCGCTCAACTAAAGCAATTGTATCAGTATACGGAGACCGCCCGAGAAGGGATTGATTCACTTACGCCATGCGTTTTTTCGTTGCAACCCTGCAGCCAAATTCCGGCATCTTCACTGACCTTCTTCTCTACGAAATTGACGCGGTAATCGCGCTGGACACTCCACTTCGTATCAGCAAGTTCTCCGCCTGGTAGAAGGTGTCGAGCATCCTTAAGGAGCGTCTCATGGAGATCGCGCTGGTATCCGGTAGCGACAAACACGGCATCGAAGTCATCGATCTCGGTTCTCTCGCGGTCGTTGGGAATGTCGGAAAGGTAGAGTGGGCTCTGGTCACGAATTTCAAGACGGACTCCTTCCTTGATTACTGGAGAGGCCTTGACATCTGTCACCAGACGATAGGGCATGATCCTGTGAGGCCATTGCTCTTCTGCTTTACCGTTGCCAAATTGAATGCGTTGGGTGTAGAGCGTCTCGTAGAGGCGCTCTAACAATCCTAGCCGGACAACACCATAGTTGGTGGCCTTGTCTTCCCTGAGGGAAGTCGCTCGTAGGCCTGGCTCACGAGCGTATGTGCAGTCAACTCTTTCAGGGTTGAAAATCTCGTTCACACTGTTTGAAACTGTTAGTAAATGCTCTAATAGGGGACGGCCGGTGTTACTTACAAAGGTGAATCATCACTGGGACGAAGTGCGCCTTGCTTGATCAACAGGCGTGTTCGCGAGTTGGGGTAGTTCGAGTGCAAATAGTCGAAGATCTCGGCCGCACTCTGTCCGTTTCCAATCACAGCAACTCGGTATGGGTATTGGGGATCATTGAGCAGCTTAGGCGCTACGTTGGCGAACTGGGATGAATGGATGATCTTTGGGTGGTTGCTGGGGAACGGCTTAGGCATGTTTGCTCGACCGCCTCCGGCGATCACAACATGCCTAGTACGTCGAGATTCAATGTTTCCGGTCTGCCTGTTCCGAGACGAAACAACGAACGAAGTGACTTCACCGCTGGCAGATTTCTCCGGCATGACCTTGACGACCTCTTGATCGTACTGCACAACCTCGTCGAACCAGCCAGCACACCAGCGCATATAGTCCTCATACTCGATTCTTGCCGGCAAGAATGTGTTCAAGTTTGTGAACTCGACCAGCCTGTCTTTCTGAAAGAGATAGTTGATGAAAGTGAATTCACTTCTTGGGTTCCGCATGGTCGCCATGTCCTTCATGAAAGAGATTTGCATCTTAGCACCAGGAAGCAACATTCCTGCGTGCCATGCGAACTTGCTTTGTCGCTCGAGGAAAGCGACCTTTGGTTTTCTGTTTTGCAAGATGGGGATATCGAGAGTGGGATCATTTCCCTCCAAAGCATCATGCAGAGCCACAGCAATGACGAGAGATGCAGGGCCAAAGCCCACGCATACTAAGTCATGCAACTCATCGGTGGGGGTATATCGCAGATGTGATCGGTTCTCATTCTCAAGTTCTGGTAGTTGATGCTGGGCCAAACTATCGGCATTGAAACCGTTGAAACTTTGCTGGACAGCTGGAGACTGCTCGTTTTCAGACATGGGAATTTCAGCGTGAGGAGCCATGATTTTTGGAGTGGGAAAATGTGAATTCCTCGAAAAATGGTCCTGAATTTATCGACGTTGGAAACCGCGTAATCAGAATTAACTGGCTCGCTGTTTGCTCACTACTGGTGCCGCTATGCCGAAAGTGGTACTCCAAGTACACTCGCGAAGTAGGCAGGACGACCAAACTATTGCGTGACGGGAAAGGACAAGGCGGATTGTAATCGGAGATGTGGAAGGGTCCGGGTGCTCGTCCGCTGAAGTACGAGGATAGGTTGGGCTATGAAATGCGCTCGTCAGTGGCTATCATTAGATTTGGGCGAATTCACAGGTGTGAATGATGTGCGTCATCATCCACACCCTAGGCCGCGCGACTTGGGATTGGATCGAGCATTTCCGTGGGGTTGGTGAGAAATATGCTTACCCTATATTTTGAAAATACTAGGCGTTTCTTCACTGACAGACAGTAACCACTGCGGAGAGAAGGTTTATGGTGTAGGAGTGGGCAAAAAAAAAACAATATCATGAATTGCGGGAATGATGCTACAGCCCGCTCATTATATCAACTAGATGGCATCAGAGGACCCTGACATCTGTGGCTAAACTACATGTGTCCCACATTGGTCAAGACACCGACTATGTACGGTACTTGCGCCTTCGCAGCATGAGAGGAAGAAAAATCTCATCATAACTGCCCCGGTGCTAACTGCCTCAGGGTAGAGGTGGTTCGATCATCGTCCCCAGCAAGGTGAAGCCTCCATGACGGGCCGTCCTCTTAGCAGGCGGGATGGCCTGGAGCCAGCACGATCAAGGGTTGGCAAGATTATCTTCGGATCTGATAACGAAAAGCGTCATGGGAGGCTCGCCGTGTCGAGCCCAGAGTGGTTAAGACCCGCAGCAGAGGAGCGTGAAAATTTTTCAAGGGCCCCGCAAAAAGGCTTCGTGTTTAGGTACATTTTATGTTGTAATGCAGCGCGGGATGCGCTTACGACGGTGCGTTTGATGGGGACTTGGAGGGAGCGAGGA
Source organism: Aaosphaeria pasadenensis (assembly GCA_022813625.1). Classification (NCBI taxonomy): domain Eukaryota; kingdom Fungi; phylum Ascomycota; class Dothideomycetes; order Pleosporales; genus Aaosphaeria; species Aaosphaeria pasadenensis. The sequence continues at coordinate 152,979 of JAKLMB010000024.1, read as the reverse complement.
AGCGGTTTTGCCCTGGGCTTGACACTCAGGTGGACACTAGACAAGTATTACTTTTGTAGGAGGGAAGTGCCAACAACCAACCAGCTGCGTACCACACACAGAAAAAAGCGACTACGTAGTTAACAGATGAGCAGGGCAAGATGGGAAGCCGAATAGTTAGTTACTAACAGTACGCAACAAGTAAGGCGACCTTTTAGCCATGAAGCCAGACATGCCATGTCCCCATTTCTTTTTATCAATCTTATCAAATCCATCAATCTAATCAATCAAAATTTGCTCCGAGTTTCGGGCCGCGCGGAGATCTGATTCGTCCTCCCCTTCCTAGCATCACCAATGCCCATGTCCGCCCTCCACCTCCACCCCCCATGCGAATGCAGGGCCGCGTCGGCCAAGTTGCTGTTAGCAGTAAAGGACTTGCTTTACCGATCTTCGATTGTGTTTTTTATGCCCCGGCCGTTGTTCGTTCGTTATGTAGACCCTCAGCCTAAGCCCCTTCGATATGCGGGAGATGACGCACGAGGCACCTCGAGTGGGTGGGCAGGCATGGGCATACCATCGTCACAAACTCGCTCGCTCACATGGTAAACGCGGAATATGCCCTCGCTCCCTTCCCCCTGCTTCTCTTGCAGCACTCGAATGTCACAGCATCAATAATAATGGTTCGATCGAAAACCCGGATGCAAGAAGAATAAGACACGAGGAAAAAGGTTCTGGCCGCCGCCAGCTACGGACATGGATATCGTTTCTATCAAACGCAGCCAGCAGCCATCCATCTTCCGAGGACCTACTCTATATCCCCCTTCCCCTGTCCAACACACACACCTCGCCTTCCTCTTACGGAAGGAGAATTCTCACTCAGAGGCTTCGAACGGTGTCAAGCGGAGTTCCTCTAGCTTTTGCATGGCGTGAGCCACAAGGGACAGTGGTTCGTTTATAAACGGATCTGCACATCTCGCTTTGCAGAACCTGTGTACATACATGGATGGCTACGTGGTTACACCTACCCGTTCGGCTCGGCAGAGGTTAGGGGAAGTATTGGGAGGGGGCACGACACACCCGAGATCTTCCTTTTCCCCAGGCGCCGCGCCGCCGACGGAGGAATAACAAGGTTTGGGCTAGATGTTGTGGAAGTAGATGGTTTTCGCTGTTTCTTGCTGATCTCTTAGGGTGTGTGTACTGTGTATGCATGCTGTCCAAGCATGTCGGGATTTCAGATGCAAGACATCCACCAGGCCGAGGGAGGGTGAAGGGTATTGAGGTTCACTACTGCCAGCAACAGTGGCGAAATAGACGCAGGAGGGTGTGAAGAACCCTTGAGGATTCCATGCGAGAGATTTGCAAGTCCACTGGGACCGGTCCGTAACTGTGAGATGCTATCTATCGCTCTCTAAAGGGTATATAAGAATACAATATGCCTACAGGTATTACACGGAGAAAAATACGGGGTAAGGCGATGACGTCTATGCGGGAAGGGGAATCTAGATGCAGTTCTATTCCAACTCTTGTGCTGCCACCATAGCAGCGTATATACCACCGGAAGCCACCAGCTCTTCATGTTTCCCTTGTTCTACAATCCTCCCTCGCTCGAATACGAAGATGCGGTCGGCGTGCTGGACGCTTGCTAGGCGATGTGCGATCATGATGGTGGTCCGGCCAGAAGATGCTGCAGATATTGCATTCCGGATTGCCTGTTCTGTCGTTGCATCCAGCTGACTGGTGGCTTCGTCCAGGAGAAGTACCTCGGGGTCGCGAATCAGAGCCCTCGCAATTGTAAGCCGTTGCCGCTGACCTCCAGATACCTTGGAACCATGGGAACCGATTTCCGTGTCGTAGCCTTCGGGAAGACTGAGAATGAACTCATGCAGGCCGCACTTTTTGGCCACGGCCACAATCTCCTCTTCGGTTGCCTCGACTCCCGGTTTTGCCCCTAGACCGATATTGAACCTGACCGAACCAGGGAAAAGATCAGGCTCCTGCTCGACCAGACCCAGCTTCGCTCGATGGTCCTGTACAAAGTCCCCGCGAATATCACGGCCGTCCAGCAAGACGGACCCGCTGGTAGGGTCGTAGAATCTTTCGATGAGGTGCATGGTACTCGACTTCCCTGCACCGCTTCTACCGACGAAGGCCACGAACTCGCCTGCCTTAACCGAGAAGGAAACGCCATCCAATGCAAATACATCTGGCCTGGACTCATACTTCAAACTGACATTCCGAAACTCTAGTTCTCCTCTCCTTGGTAATGCCGCTTGGGACCTTGAACCACCCCCACGGACGGTTGTTGTTGCTTCTCCGTTGTTGGAGCCTTGATTACCACCGGTTTTTACGTCGGAATAATCGTTTATGATGGTAGGTTTCTCGTCGTGGAGGGCGAAAATACTCTGTGCCGCCGTTTGCGCTCGCGTTATCTCGGGTGCTAGGCTGAACATCTGGCCAGCGGCTTGGGCGGAGAAGAGGAGGGCAGGGAGAACCGTAAAGAACGCCCGTTGGCCGTAATTCCCATTACGAACCTGCTTGGAACCCCTGCTACATTGTCAGAATACCACACATGTCATCACAAATAGGATGGTTGATAAGGGTTACGCACCACCAGTATGCGAGCGCATAAACGAAATATGTAATGGACAACGAGAAGGCGAGAAGGCTGCTACCCCAGGTGGTGAACTTCATGCTCTCTTCGTAGGGTTTCCGAAGTGCCTCTTGGTACATGCGAAGTAGGTCTCTCTCCCGCCCCAGAGACGCTACCGTTTGGATCGCGGTGCAGGCCTCGGAAGCTAGTGCGGCAGCTTCGTTGTACGCGCCTTGACGTCGCTGCTCAGAGACAGCGAGGATCTTAAGTCTTGTGAAGCCTGCCATGATCATGATAGGCACTGCTGCAAGCAAGACAATAGCAATTCTCCATGCTACAACATGGGCTAAGATAATACCTCCAACTACAGAAGTTGCGATAGAGAAGAAAGTCCCGAGAATGACGCCAGAGAGACCACTGATATGTCCACTCTCCTATAGAATGGTCTATTAGTCTCGATTCGCTTGGACACATGACATCTAGGGCTTACCGAGTTGAGTCTTGACATAAGACTGTGATGTGAATGGCCAGGCTGCGAGAACCATGCAATATCCTGCATTAGAATCGTGCGGAACGACACATCTCGGACACGGACGATCAAGTTCTCTGACACTATGCCAAATGCAGTCCCGCTGCAGGTATGGGAAACGAGTGTGATGATGCCGAGTATAAAAAACATCAAGCAGAATTTAGACACTTTAGATTCTAGGATGGAGGAACCTGATTGGTCGTTTAACAACTCGACCAGGTTTCCGAATGTTATGGCTTCTCCTATTATTGTGGAGCCGCTCACAATGGAAGCAAGAAGACCGATCCCAATCGCAGGGGTCTCTTTGCGGTTCAGCCTAAGACACCGGGAGATCAGCTCAAGCACGCTTTTCTGGGGCTTTTGATTTGTAGTTGATGCTCTGACACTGTCACCATCGCCGTGAGTATCTTCTCTTGTGGAGAAGGTCTCTTCGTGCTTTACTGAGTCCCTGCTTGAGATGACAGATGAATTAGTAGATGATAAGCTCTTCTTATCGAATTGTTGAGCTTTGATGAGTTCTGCGTAGGTCCCATTCTGTCGGACTAGCGACTGATGGCTACCATCTTCAATAACTGTACCTTCCTTCAAAACGAGGATACGATCGGCATCCTTGACTGTCGCTAATCGGTGAGCTATAATGATGGTAGTTCTGCCAGATACAGCCGAGCTGCGCTTCAAGTTCTCTAGCACTGCTGCCTCGCTAGTTGCATCCATAGCACTGGTAAACTCGTCAAGAAGGAGCAATGATGGGTTGCCAGCCAATGCTCGAGCGAGTGTAATACGCTGCTTTTGACCTCCAGACAGCTGAGAATGATGACCGGTTCCAATTCGAGTACTGATACCGTCAGGTAAATACGCCAGGAAGTCACAGTGCGCCTCGGTGGCTGCAGACGTGCATCTGTGTAGTAATTCTTTTTCCGTGAGTTGTTCATGATCAGGTATGCCGTGCTTAATATTCTCCAGGATAGTTCCAGTAAATAGTGTGGGGTGTTGCGTTACGAGGGCAATGTGAGAACGAAGGCTGGCTACGTTAAGATGCTTTAGGTCCTCTTCACCGAGCATGACCTGGCCGGTGACTGGGTCGTATAGGCGAAGCATTAAGGATATGACTGTCGACTTGCCCGATCCGGATGGTCCAACTACGCCTGTGACTTTGCCCGCCTCAAATTGTATGTTTACGCCTTGAAGCACCCTTGCCGTGGGTCGGGCAGGGTACACAAAAGAGACATTTCGAAGAGTTAGTCTATTTCCGAAGTCTGCTTTATCAACCATCTTCCCTTCGGAAGAATAGACATCAATGTCTGGTTGTGGATAATCCAGAACTGCAAACACTGCCTGCCCTGCTGCCGCCGCGGAAGCAAATGTCTGAATGAACGGGCCAATCTGGCCCAAGACAAATGAGGCATCTAGGATGAGGAACACCACGGCGTAAACAGTGCCTGCCTCTCCGTTGCGATTGCCCGAACTTAGACGTAGCTGGTTTCCATACCAGAAAGCTAATGCATTGGTAGAGTAGGCGACAAACCACACGCTGCCTAGGCTGAGTGCACCAACAATCGACTTTCTGATTCCGGCGCGTAACGCGGATTGCAGAAGCTTCACGTGGTCCTGAGCTAGTCTCTCGGAGACGCCAAAGGCCTGAACTACCTGGATAGCGCGGATTGCGCTCTCAGCAACGGCAGTGGCCCGCTCAGTGAACGAAGCAGCTGATTTGGATAAACGTGCAACAATAGATGTGCCGAAGTAAACAATTGCAGTCATTGAAGGAATGACAGTAACGAACATCACAGCTGTCAACCTGGGATTGAGCATGAAGCCAACGGCGAAAGCAGAAAGAAAGTAGCTTATAGAGGTGATGAACAGTCCAACCTTCTCTGAAGTTCCCAATTGGATCGTTTGAGTCTTCTCGGTGAGGATACTGGTCATGTCGGGTGCGGCGGTATCGAAATAGGACATATCCATGCCCAAGGCACGTTCGACCAATTGCTCTCTAGTCTTACGCGATACTCGCTCTCCGATGATGCCCCAGCAAACGGACCAACCCCAGGTAACGAAGAAGTATCCGACTGCAGTTCCCATAAGTTGGTACAGTCTAATTTTGAGGTCTGCCTCGTTGGGGGGAAAGTTGTTGATGATCTTCCCCATAATGACCCCAATCACGGGAAGAGGAAAACCAGCAGCAATGGAAAGGAGAAATCCGGAGGCCAGAATGAATCGGGATTGCCAATCATCTAGAGGACGGTAGAGAGCAAAATATGAGGTCCTGAATGGGTTGAGTCCCAAGACCTGGCGTATCACACTTTGGCGCACCGCAGCAAGATCCGTGGACCAGCGATGATGTGGCGCCGCCGTCGCCAAGGACGTAAGATCTACCTGCGTGCCTCGGAGTAATGATGCATCTTCAAATTCATCAGAAACGCGATTGTCGTGAGGCGGGTAAGAATCCTGGGTATGATATTCCTCCATTGTGGTGCTGGCTGGGGGAATAGCCGGGGGAATGGGAGACGATTCCATGGCTTCAATCACGCGCCGATGGGCTCCTTCCAGATGGCGAGTTAAGAAGCGATAGGGATAATGAGACCGTTGGACAACATGAGGAGCTGGAGAAGAAGACGACGAGAACGATTTAGAGAAGATGAATGATCGCGAGGGAGCACAAGGGGAAAGTACGAATGGAGGGTCTTCCCACGATGTGGACTATCTTGGCATGATGAGACACAATGATGGTCAGTGTGCCAGACGGGTGGTGATGATGAAATTCCCCCTAAATGATCATGGCCTCGGCAAAGTAGCGCGTGAAAGCGGATAAAGATGCCACCAGCCGCGCGCGATGGATCGCAAATAAGTTTGCTACCTACCCGAAAAGAAGTTGTGTTGTTACATTATTGAATGAACAGCAGAGATGCTCTCATGGCTTGATGACTCTCCTGGTTGTTTGGTTCAACGGTTATTACGAGGTAACTGTTGATCAACGATGCCTCGTAGTTTGGGACAGTCAGCGATCAATTACCGGGGGGGGTCATTTTAGGTTATCAGATCCGCCTTATATAAGCAAGGGGGCCACTAACTGCGAGTGGTAGCACCTCCGACCATCGGACGGCCTTCTGGCTCTGATCTCGAACTTTGTGAGTTGTGCCTCGCCCTATAACTTTTACGCGAAATTCAATAACATTAATAACAATTATGATCATAACGTATGAGCCTTTGACACAGAGAATGGACCTCGTGGGTGCCGTGGGATAGGCAACAACCCACCCATGTCAGAGCCGGAAATGGGACAGCAAGCCAAATCGGATCAATCATGACGCAACCATCCGTTGCCTTTGAACGGCACACCTTTTTGTTACACTTACGAATGCCTATTAGGGCATACCCACTAATACCAACACCACCTTTGCTCTGGCATGGATGTGTCCGGTATGCTGGTATACGACGAGCACATGTCTGCCCCTCCTCTCTTCGCTCCCGTCACTTTTAGCACACCATGGGCTTTTGTGCCAAATTCGAGCCAGCGGTATACAATCCAAGTAACTACTAGTAGAAAGAGCTATGAAATGTTTTGCGCAATATGGTATCTATCAGTACCTCTAACAAGACAAGACACGTCTCCCTCCTATTGTCTTCCCGTCTCCTGCAACGCCGTTCAATAATACCACATTTCCGTTAGAAGGAATCTGCGTCTCACTTCATCTGTCTCCCTGCCCTGCCCCCACCCATGGCGTTCGCTCGCTAGGCTCGGACGACGAGCAAAATCTGATTAGATTCCTCAACCTCCCACCCTTCGAGGCAGTAGGACGTGGCGCAAGACGTGTGGAAACCTTCGGTGGGAGTCGAAGTAGAACAGTATTGTATACCACAAGGGTCAGGTAATATTTCTCTATCTAATGATCGTATTCCTATGTTACAAAGCTGGGTTTGGTCGAAAAATCCAACGCTGCGCCTAACAACTTGGCGTATTGTAACTTCACGATCCACCTTTTTGAACATTTTCTCAAAAGCCGAGTCTCCCGTTTACACACGAATAATCCCACGCACCTCCTACTTCCTCACTGGCTACGCGCCTCACTTACTCGTAGGGCACTTGCCGTCACGTGCATCACCCACTGCAAGAAGGGGCGGTTTGTAGAGAGTCTGTTTCTCGACCAATCACTGCACAGCAGTTTCTCATCACTCTCGTACATCTTTGAGGTCCTTCCCTCTTACCTCAGGAAATCAACAGTTGAATTTCAAAATATCTATTTATTCTTCGTTGAAGTCGTCGGCTCACTTCTATTATCCCATTAAGTTGTCTGGTTGCAACACTTTCTGGTCTGAACCAGGCATTCTTTGGTCGACACTGAATTAGCTCTATTTCCTATTTAGGAAGCTTGCGAAATGCTCTATGAACTGGACCACCAGCTTTCGATTCTGAACCCCGATCCGAAACGCATCAATGGTCCTGAACTACTACACGACCTTGTTCCAAGGTCTGCGGCTACAACAAATTCTGCAATCGATTTCCTGGAAGATGGAACGAGGCGGCAACTCTCCTACCAGTCGCTACATGCCTTGAGTGACACCTTGGCTCACAAAATCAAATCCATTTCGGCACGGCTGGAAAACGCCTCTGCCGTAGTCCCTATTTTCTTGCCCCAATCGCCCGAGCTATACATTGCGTTATTGGCGGTGTTGAAGGCAGGAAAGGCATTTTGTCCCCTTGGACTAGATGCTCCTATCGATCGTCTCGATTTCATACTAAAGGATGTATCCGCGAACATCTTGATCACCAGCACGTCTTATGCGCAAAAATTCGCTCATAATGATTCCATACATGTTTTACCCATCGACCACGAGCTGTCCGGATTCAATGCTTCCACTCCTGATAATGATCAGTGCACTCAAGGCACTGATCTTGCGTATATTCTCTATACATCAGGCTCAACGGGCCTACCAAAGGCCGTGAGCATATCACATCGAGCCGTCACTCAGAGCCTCCTTGCACACGATCGACATATTCCAGCATTCAGGCGGTTCTTACAGTTTGCCGCACCTACCTTCGATGTGTCGATATTCGAGATATTTTTCACCTTTTATCGAGGATGTACTTTGGTGGGATGTAGCCGATCACGGCTACTGGATGATCTCCCTGGAACAATGGAGGCATTAGAGGTCGATGCTGCAGAATTGACACCTACGGTAGTCACCAATCTGCTTCAAGGACGCAAGAGGGTTCCCACACTGAAACTCTTGTTAACAATAGGGGAGATGCTGACCAGCAAGGTCGTTGACGACTTCGGCGGCAATGGCTCCCAGGAAAGCATACTATGGGGCATGTATGGACCCACAGAAGCCGCCATTCACTGCACTCTATTGCCAAGTTTTGATTCCAAGTTTTCTGTCAACAACATAGGTTTTCCACTAGACACTGTATCAGCATTTATCGCTGCACCCATTGCAGAAGGCGACAAACCAACTTCCCTCACGATTCTTCCCATCGGAGAAATTGGTGAGCTTGTCGTTGGCGGGTTACAGACTGCTGATGAATATCTCAATCGTCCTGAGATTACATCGGCCGCCTTCCTTGATCATCATAAATATGGCCACCTTTATCGGACTGGCGATAAAGCACGCATTCTGCCAGACGGCAGCATCGAGTGTTTTGGCCGTATTGTCTCCGGACAGGTGAAACTTCGCGGTCAAAGAGTTGAGCTTGGTGAAATAGAGAGAATCATAGCGAAAGTCAATGGTTGCCACACCTCTGCAGCATTGGTTATCTCTGATGAGCTCGTTGGCTTCTGCGCGGTCAGAACAGGCAACGTGATGAAAAGTAGCGTGTTTGACACATGCAGACAATGGTTACCGAGCTTCATGGTACCATCCGATATTATCATACTCCATAACATGCCTCAATTACCATCGGGGAAGATTGACAAGAGAGCACTCGAGTCGATCTACAACGAAAGCCGAGAGAAGTCAGATAGCTCACGTAGATCTGATCCAACGGAGAATTCTTCGCCCATTCCGAAAATTATCAACCAAGTTCTACACCGGCAAATCCCATCCGATGGGAATTTATCTTATCTCGGATTAGACTCGCTCCGTGCCATTCAAGTCTCATCGCTACTACGCCAAGAGGGATTCAGTGTTGGGGCTGTAGATGTGCTCTCCGTCACCACAGTTCAGGATCTCATCGATCTATGTCAAGCCAGACTGAACCACGATGGCAAGGACCATATAAAATGTGATTTTGGTGGTTTCGGGGGATCTGTTCTTTCACTCCCAGAGATGAAGAGCCTTGGCGGACAAATAGCCGACGTTATCCCATGCACCCCCCTCCAGGAAGCAATGCTTACAGAGACAATCATACGCCCAGGTGCCTATTGTAACTGGATTGAACTCGAACTTCAGGAGTCGTACCCAGTGGAAACAATCGTGGCTAGCATCCAGGCTGTGGCCAGATTGAATGAAATCATCCGTTCAGGCTTCATGATAACTTCTTCATCCTCGGGAACTTTTGCACAGATAATTTGGGAGGATCTCGATCGATCTCAATTCATCCAAGTCACAGATTTCTCCAGGCGTTATACGCTTGGGTCAAACGAATCCCTTCTCCGCCCTTTAACAATACAAATCCAACCAAAGCTTGACCGACCAAGACTTTTGTTCCAGATACACCATGCATTGTATGATGGATGGACTTTCGATTTGCTCTTGCGCGATTTGGCCGAAGTATTGAATCAAAGACAGCCGAAACCCAGAGCCCAATATCGGGAGGTGGTGAACTACCACCACAATACCGTTCAAGATCTGAGTGCAAGTGAGACTTACTGGGCACAATTGTTGAAGGACTATCAGTCAAACTCGCTACCAAACTATCATGGCAGAATCTCGGGTCCTGGAAGGCTCCAAACGGTCTCTTTGAAGTCCTCGATTGACCACATAGCACTCTCTGACTGTGCGGATAGACTTGCTATCAATCCTCAAGTCCTTTACCAAGCAGCTGTGGCATACATCCTGGGTTCATACTACAACTCGTCAGACATTGTGTTTGGCACCGTAACCTCTGGAAGAACGCTGCCAGTCACGGGTATTGAAGACATCATGGGACCCTGTATAGCTTCTCTACCTCTGCGTGTTGATCTGGCGCAATGCTCTGATGTGCGTTCTATTCTCAACCAGATTCAGAATGCCAACCGCAGTATGCTGGAATATTGCACAATGCCACTTCGAGATATTGTTAAGCTCAGTGGTCTCCACCCAGGGCATCGCTTATTTGATGTACTATTCGTCTGGCAGCAATCGCTTCAAACGAATGATTTCTCGGATGCCAAGATCAGGGCGCTGGACAGTGCTGATGAATTGGAATTTACGTTGACTCTGGAGTTCGAACCACGAACAGACGGCATATTTTCCAAGGCCACTTATGATGATTCGACATTGCCCGAAACACAAGTGCGTTACATGTTGGATCAGATTGATGATCTCGTCAATCATCTCTTGCATTCAATCGATGGAAAAACGGGGGCTATACAGGAATGCTTCAGGCCACAGAGTCTTTCCATGGCCAATCCAGTTCCCCATTTAGAGACCTTCTCTCATGGCCCCGCCCATGCAGTTGAACGATGGGCATCGGAAACACCCGACAAGGAAGCCCTAGTATTTGGGTCTCTCAATAAATTCGCGGCATTCGAGAAGGACGTCTTAACATATGGCCAATTGAATGCTCGAGCGAACCAGCTCGCTCGTGCTATCCAAGCAGCGGGGATTGGGAAAGACGATCTAATCGGCGTCATCATGGACAAATCCATCGACTTATATGTCTCCATCCTTGCTATACTGAAGATAGGGAGTGGCTATCTTCCTCTCATTCCAGATACACCTTTGGAAAGAATCCGCAGTGTTCTGATCGATGCCAGTATCAAAGTCTGCATTAGTGAAGGTGCTACAGCAGAGCTGTTACGAATCGAATCTTCATGCTTAATCTTGGAACCAAGCGCTTTGGACCTCTCGGAGCATTCTGAAAACAATCTAGACGTCAAATATGTTGGCTCTCACCTCGCCTATGCTGTGTTCACATCTGGAAGCACTGGTACTCCAAAAGGCGTTCAAGTTACGCAAGATAATTTGATGAGTAATTTGGAGGTACTCTACAAGCTCTACCCGACCACACCTGATTCTCGACTTCTTCAGTCTTGTTCGCAAGCGTTTGATGTCTCGGTTTTTGAGATTTTCTTTGCATGGTACGCCGGAATGTCTTTATGCTCGGCGAAGAAGGATGATCTTTACCGCGATCTCGAAGATTCCATCAACCAGCTTCATGTCACTCATCTCAGTTTGACGCCTACCGTTGCTTCTCTTATTAATCCTAATAATGTACCTAATGTTAAATTTCTTGTAACAGCTGGAGAGGCTGTTAATGAGCATGTCAAAAGGCAGTGGGCTGGAAGAGGCCTCTTCCAAGGTAAGTTATCATCTGAGATTTTGTGACTGACTTCTAACGTGACTCCAGGTTATGGCCCATCCGAGACCACGAATATTTGCACAGTACGCGCATCTGTTCGCAATGAAGACCTGATCAACAATATCGGGGCCCCTTTCAGCAACACTTCGGTCTTTGTTTTAGATCCTAGCAACGAACAAATCCTACCCCGCGGTGCAGTCGGCGAGCTTTGCTTCGGCGGCGCACAGGTTTTCCGTGGGTACATTAACAGGCCCGAACTGAACGCGGAGAAAATAATCGATCACCCTTTGTATGGCCGGATATACCGATCTGGCGACATGGGTCGACTCCTCCCGGATGATTCCATACTCTTCACCGGACGCGCAGATGACCAGGTCAAGATTCGTGGCCAGAGAGTTGAGTTGGGAGAGATCACATCTATCGTGCTCGATGATAAAAATGTCGAGGATTGTGCAACACAGCTGTTCAATTTGGAGAACTCTACACAGAGACTTGTTCTGTTCTGGGTGCCAGTCAATCAATCGAAAACATCCTTCGAGATATTGCCGCCAGATCAGCATTTGCAGACAATGTCTGTCATCGTGGATTCCTTGACGTCAAAATTGCCAAGTTATATGATTCCAACACACCTCATACCAATCACCAGCATCCCGTTGACCTCTCAGACGAAGATCGACAAACGGTTATTATTCGCTGCGTATAAAGCCCTCTCGAAGGACTATCTCGAATCTATTACCTCTTCATCGCCGGACGCGAACGAATCCGCTGCATTTTCAAGCCAAGAAAATGATATTGCTGATGCTCTCGCAGAGACTTTGAAGATATCGCGGGACGATATCTCACGAGATTCATCGTTCTTCAATCTTGGCTTGGACTCCGTCTCCGCGATACAGCTCTGTAGCAGGCTGAGAAATCGCAATATGCTCAATGTGCCTGTTTCACTGGTATTGAAAAATCCTACTGTGGCAAGACTTTCCGTGGCGCGTGGCACAGAGGCAGTCTCCGGGCCAAACACCCCAGGCATGCTTTCTGACAAACTTGAGCTCATCCCATCAGATACTCTTTCAATTATCCGCCTAGACCTTGACAAGCGTGGCATCAATGCAGCGAAAATTCTCCCATGCACGCCTCTTCAAGAAGCCATGCTTTCCTCTACCTTTGGTACTGGAGAGTCCTCGTATTCCAACACGATGATCTTCAAAGTCAATGGCGATATGCCCAACCTAAAGAAAGTATGGGCTCATATGTTCCAAAGACACGAGATTTTCCGCACTGCCTTTCATGCAACAGATCACCCACAATTTCCGTTTGTACAACTCGTTCTGGATCACAATGAAACTGAATGGGATGAAATACAAACTGATCAGGATATTGATACCTATTCTCGTGTAGTTCTTACGAACTTGCTCCAATCGACAAAACCGCCCGTGGAGCTCGCGATGCGCGGCAATTGCGATATCGTATTTGTCTGCCATCATGCTCTCTATGATGGCATTGCAATGGAAATTCTGCTCAGTGAAATCGAGAAGCTCTACTCTGGATTCGAATTGAGTCCACCGGTATCGTATGAGCCATATCTCAGACACATGGTTCACCAAGATCTAGAGGCTGCAGACCAATTCTGGGCATCAAAATTGTCTGGGCTGGAGCCAGCAATGTTTCCCAGTCTGACTGGAAGCATAATTACGTCACCAGAGTCAAAATCAATCGCTCAACAATGCAGCATTCCTCTCCAGCAGTTGCTTGACTTCTCTCGAGACTCCTCCGTCTCCCTCCTTCCTGTCGTCCAGAGCGCATGGGCAAAGATTCTCCACTTCTATCTGGGAGAAGAGGATTTGTGCTTCGGCAATGTAGCCAGCGGACGAAGTTTGCCAGAGGAGGGACTCGATAGCCTTGTGGCACCGTGCTTCAATACGCTGCCGCTTCGAGTCAACTTCGATTTTGCACAGAGCAATGCGGATCTAATCCGAATGCTACACCACCTTAATGTGGAATCTTCTCCATTTCAACTGACTCCTTTGCGACGGATACAATCCAAAGCTGGACAAGGCCAAGGCTCGTTATTCGACACCATGATTATCCTGCAACAACACACGCTACAACTGAACGATGACATCTGGACATTGGAACGGGACAGCGGAGCCATGGATTTGCCAATTGTATTGGAAGCGTCCCAAGACAAAGAAACCAATTGCTTGAGTGTTACCCTCCACTTTAAGACCTCCTTGCTGGCAAGTACAGATGCTACGCGAGTTTTGGAATCTTTCGACCATGCTCTGAAATCACTTGTTCAATTTCCCAGATCAGCAGCAAGAGACACCATTGGCTTTCCAAGCGATTTACTAGCGGAAAGTAATCTCAGATTCAAGGAATACGACTCGGCTGACCATTCATTGTTGCACTCTGCCTTCGAACGCAATGCCGTAGAGTTCCCCAACCGTGTTGCGCTGGACTTCTGGCATGGCGACGATCACCGCACGACATGGACATTCGAAGTTCTGAACAAGGAAGCCAATAGAATTGCGCATGCCCTCGTCGATCGCAATGTAGGCCCAGAAGATATTGTTCCGATCCTTATCTCGAAATCCCCGGAGTATTATGCAAGCATCTTAGGCGTCATGAAAGCAGGAGGTGCTTTCAGTCCGATCTATCACGACCTACCAGTCGCGAGAAAGCAGTTCATGTTGTCCGAATTGAAACCCAAAGTCGTTCTGTGTGCCAGCAGCGGACCCTTGGATTGGTGCAGTGGTATATCATTGCTGGATGTGACTCATATTCAGGAATACCCTGATCACAATCCATCTGTAGCATTGCAACCGACCAATCTGGCGTATTGTTTGTACACCTCTGGCTCGACTGGCCTTCCTAAAGCCGTAAGCATGGAACACAGAGCTCCAATGCAGACCATAGAAAGCTCCAGAAGACTCATACCTTGGAATCACGACTCCCGCTTGTTACAGTATGCTGCTGTAAGCTTTGACATGTGCTATTATGACTGCTTCCTTGCATGGACGTTTGGCTTTACATTGTGTGCTGCAGAGCAAAACGCCATGTTGAATGATCTCACCGGCATTATCAATTCTCTCACCGTCGATCTACTTGACTTGACACCTTCTGTTGCTGCATCTATCTCGAGAGCGAAGACTCCCAATGTCAAATGGCTGTACTGCATTGGTGAGGCAATGACTGCAGACGTAGTCCAAGAATGGGACGATGACTGTGTCAATTCATACGGACCTACAGAGGCCGCATTCTGTACGACTATAATGCCAATTTCTAAGGACACAAAAACAGCGATCTTCGGGAAACCATTCCCTTCCACTGCTTTCGCTGTCTTCTCCAAGAATGGTGATCGCACTCTTCCTGTCTTTGGGGAAGGAGAGCTCTATATTGGAGGTACTCAGCTGGCGAGAGGGTACTATGGCAACCACAGACTTACCGAGGAGAAATTTGTCCAGAGAAATGGTCATCGATTCTACAGAAGTGGTGATATCGTCCGCATGCTTGCCGATGGCAACTTCGAATTCCTTGGCCGAGCAGACGATCAGGTGAAGATCAGGGGCCAGAGAGTTGAATTGGGAGAGATCTCGCAGGTTCTACAAGGCTGCGATGAGCGCATCAATGCTGTCTCGGCGCAGATCATGAAAATCGATGAGAGCTCAAAAGATCAGCTTGTTGCATTCATCAGCACCGCGGCGCAATTAGATCCCACAGAGCAGAGTGATCTACAGCATGCTGTCAAACGAGCAGCAAAGGCCAATCTGCCATCCTACATGGTCCCTCAATTTCTCATTATCATTGACAGCCTGCCGAAGTCTGCTGCAGGCAAAGTCGACAAGCATGCCCTTAAACGCATCTTCGTCGAATCTGAAGATGTAAAGCAATCTGCCGGAAAGAAATCAGAAGCACACAAAACGCACCAATGGACAAATATCGAAAGCATCGTCCGTGAGATATTTGCCAAACTCGCCAACGTACAACCAGAAGACATCGGCCCAGATACCTCGATCTATCAATTAGGATTGGACAGCATCAGTGCTGTTCAGGTGGCCACGGCACTGCGGAAAAGAGGACTCAAAGTCAATGCAACTGATGTCTTGAAGTACATGAACTGTGTTGATCTGGGAGCCTACATCGATGAATCGCCAATTCGCACGACGCCTGAGCCAGAGAGCACTGATTTTGTTGCTTTTGAGAACAAACATCGGGATGCAGTCTCCGCAAAATACGATTCTACTGGCTCAATTATCGAGAATGTACGCCCGTGTACGCCACTCCAGCAGGGCATGTTATCACAGTTCATCACAAAAGAAGGTGCTGTGTATCTCAATCATATCCAGCTACGGCTTAGCGAGGGAGTCGACATACACAAGCTGAAGAGTGCATGGCAAAGTATCGTCGACAAACATGTGATACTCCGAACCGGGTTTGCTCAGGTCAAAGACACCCAAAATTCGTTTGCCATGATTCACTACAACCCTGGAGCTTTCTCTGTGCCCTGGGAAGAGACGTCGAAAAACCCAAAGAGCATAGACGAATGGCTCAAGGCACTACAAGGAGAAATTCTGTCGAGTCTGCATCAGCCATCATGGCGTATGAGGATTACCAGCGAGAATGATATTCCACAGCTTGACATTGCACTCTTCCATGCTTTGTTCGACGCACAGAGTTTGCAGCTCATTCTCAATGACGTTGCTGCAGTATACAATGGGTTGGAAATTCCCGTGCCCCTTTCCATTGAACCAGTCATCAATTCGATCATTCAGCAAGGTCGCACCGCAGGCAATCAAAGCACGGAATTCTGGAAAGAAATGGCAAGCAAAATGGCACCGACACGGTTCCCAAATCTTGCTCCATTGAGATACAATCTTGCAGCACCCATTGTTCTCGCAAAGCCTGCTTCGATATCCCTAGCCGAATTGGAGGCGGGATGTCGGGCGTCAAACACCACACTCCAGGCTGCTGGTATCGCTAGCTGGACGTTACTTCTATCTGCCTATACAGGAGAACCTTCAGTTACTTGTGGTGTCGTCTTGTCTGGACGCAATTTTGAAGATGCGGATTCTGTTGTATTCCCTTGCATCACCACTATCCCCTTCGCTGTAACTCTACAGGATGATAAGAAACAAGTGCTCCAGGATGTCAATGAACTCAATGCAAATATACAGATGCATCAGTTCACTCCACTGAATGATATTCAGAGGCTTGTCGGATACCCCAACGAAGCCCTATTCGACACTCTATTCGCTTTCCAAAAGATTCAGCATGGACAGGGTCAGAATTGCCCATGGGAGGTTATAGATGAAAACGCAACTTCGGAATATCCGATATCCATTGAGTTGGAGCCGAAGAATGACAAGCTTGAGCTGCGACTGACATTCTTGCCTCACATGGTGCCCCAAGAGCAAGCGTCACTGATCCTCGAACAACTAGATCATCTGCTGATCGACTTCATCTTGCCTGGAAACCAACCAGCCAGCTCTATCTCTAAGAATCAATCTCTATACTCGGACACACCGCCTCTAGAGCCTACCTTACCCTCTGATATCAAGCTCCTTCACGAATTTGTCGAGGCATCTGCCGTTCAATACCCTCAAAAGATTGCTTTTGAATTCGCAACTTCGATATCGGATGGGACATACACGAGCCGAACTTGGACGTACGAAGAGCTTGATGCTGAAGGGAATCGAATCGCAGACCTACTCATATCTCGAGGTATACAGCCAGGAGGTTTGGTGGGAGTATGCTTCGACAAATGTCCCGAGGCGTCGATCGCGATGTTGGGCATTCTGAAAGCTGGATGTGCCTTCGTCGCTCTCGATCCAGGAGCACCGAGTGCACGCAGAGCTTTCATAGTCGAAGATGCTGGCCTCCCGATCGTGCTCTCAATGAAAGCGCAGTCCCGTGATCTTCCGGACACCATACAATCACGGGTTCTCAACCTTGACACTATTGATCTGAGTCCTTTCTCTGTTCATAAGCCTATTCTCCAACGCCCCATAGATCCACAAGACCGCAGCTATTGTCTATATACTTCGGGCACAACGGGTACGCCAAAAGGCTGCGAGCTTACCCACGAGAATGCCGTCCAAGCTATGTTGGCTTTTGAGCACCTGTTTTCCGGACACTGGGACCGGGATTCCCGATGGTTACAATTCGCATCTTTCCATTTCGATGTCTCAGTTCTCGAACAATATTGGAGCTGGTATGTTGGAATCCGTGTTGTTTCAGCTCCGCGGGATATGATCTTTGAAGATCTCGCAGGTACCATCAAGACTTTGGAAATTACACACATCGACTTAACTCCTAGTTTGGCCAGGATACTACACCCAGATGATGTTCCCAGTCTCTGCAGGGGCGTCTTCATTACAGGTGGAGAGAGCTTGAAGCAAGAGATTCTTGACGTGTGGGGTCCTAAGGGCGTCATCTATAATGGCTATGGCCCGACTGAAGCGACCATTGGTGTTACCATGTATCCGCGAGTACCATCAAACGGCAAGCCATCAAATATCGGACCTCAATTTCTCAACGTGGGGTCTTTTGTTCTCAAACCTGGAACAGACATCCCTGTTTTGCGAGGGGCCGTGGGAGAGCTGTGCGTATCTGGCAAGCTTGTGGGCAAAGGTTATCTGAATCGTCCGGAGTTGACTGAAGAACGCTTCCCCTATATCGAAAGCCTGAAAGAAAGAGTCTACCGTACGGGAGACTTAGTCAGGATACTTCATGATGGCACTTTCGATTTCCTGGGTCGAGCAGACGATCAAGTGAAGCTCCGAGGACAGCGTCTTGAGATTGGAGAGATCAATTCAGTCATCAAGCAAGCTAGCAACGCAGTCTCGGATGTAGCAACACTGGTTCTCAAACACCCCAAACAACAAAAGGAGCAGCTTGTTTCATTCGTCGTAAACACAACTCGAAGCAAAGGCAAACCGAAGGTGCTGCTCGACAAGACTACTGAGATGGACACTCTCAAAGAAGCATGTCTAGAAAATTTACCAGGATACATGGTACCGACACATTTCATCGCACTCTCCGCCATGGCTCTCTCGGCAAATAACAAGGCCGACAACAGAACATTGCGAGAAATGTACTATGCATTGTCTTTGAGCGATTTGCAGTTGCTCTCCGGATCTCCAAGTGGCAAGAAGGAGAAGTGGTCGCCTGCCGAGTTGCGAATTCGTGATGTGCTAAAAGATGTCTTACAAGTAAAGGCTGATGATATTGGGAGATCTGCCAACATCTTCGAGCTGGGCCTAGACTCCATCTCAGTCATTGGCCTTTCCAGTGCACTGAAGCAGGCCGGATTCAAACATGCTGCCGCATCCACGATCATGAAGAACACATCGATTAGCAGGTTGTCAAAGGCTTTGGTAGAAGATGCGCCTTCGTCTGAGGATCTTGGATCGGTCGTCTCTGCCCAACAATTGATCACGGCAACGCAACATCGTCATCGGAGAGGTGTTGCTGAAGTCATAAGAGTAGATGCTCGAGAGATATCTGCACTTGCCCCATGTACGCCCTTGCAGCAAGGCATGATTGCAAGATCTCTGGAAAGCGAAAATGGATTGTATTTCAATACTTTCCGTTTCAATCTCGCACAATCGGTCAACCTCGAAAAACTCCAGACTGCTTGGGAAGAGGTCTTCTACGAAACTCAGATTTTACGGACAGTATTCTGTAACACCGACGACGGGTTTGTACAATTTGTCGTAGAGCATGCAGAACTTTCTTGGAATGTTCACACCAGCACTGAAGAATCACTCAAGTCGCAAGTTGAAGAGTTGAGGAAATCATGGTGGCAGCATAATCGAACGGTCATCGATCGACCATTCGAACTTCACCTCATTAGTACCCCAAGCAAGAAGGTTCTAGTTGTTCACATCTTCCATGCGCTCTATGATGGCATTGCCATAGATTTGCTATTCAGGGCGGTGTGGGATGCTTACAATGGGAGGCCCTCGAAGTCAACAGATCCTGCATTCCAGTCCGCTCTCCCCTACGGGCCATTACGACCCCGAGCAGGTGCCAAAGAATTTTGGCTTGGGCATCTATCCGACTCTCGCTATACTGCAATTCCTAGTTTGGCAGCAGCTCCAACTATCGAACCAACTATGGTCGTTCGGGACTTGGAGGATCTGGCAGCATATGAGACGGTTCGAAGGGAATTGGGTGTAACACATCAAGCCATTGCGCAAGCCTGCTGGGCGACTGTCCTACAGCGGCATACCAACGTGCCCATTTCACTCGGAATGGTTGTGTCCGGACGCAGTATCGATTTCGACGGTGCCGAACGTATCATTGGGCCTCTCTTCAACACCATACCATACCAGCATCACCTTGAAAGCCAGCAATCCTGGAGCTCTATCATCAAGCGCACCCACGAGTTCAATGTGGCAACTCATTCCTACCAGCATACTTCACTTCGCGACATAATGAAATGGCTGAAGCGGTCGCCTGATCAACCGCTTTTTGAGACTCTCTTCGTTTACCAGATTAGTGGCGACGATCAGGAATGGTCCAATAACGACGCTTGGGGCCTAGAAGATGGGGATGCTGATGCGGACTATCATCTGGCCATCGAAGTTGAGCAACATGGCAACGATCGCTTGAGGGTTACACTCGTGGCAGATGGTCACGTAGCGGACAAACAAGCATCAAAAACGCTCCTAGACGAATTCGAAGCCGCCATGCGAGAGCTCCTGCAAGATCACGCAGCACTAGTCACAACGAGTTTTGGCAGTCTTTCCCCGGAGGAGCGTGTTGACACACAGAAAACTGACCCAGACCTCCCAAAGACAGAATTCACCTGGTCGGACAACGCCAAAAAGATAAGACAAGAGATTGCTAGTCTGGGCTCCGTCGAGATTCAAGAAATCAATGAACAGACCTCCATCTTCGAGCTCGGATTAGACAGCATCGATGCCATCAAACTTTCATCAAAACTCAAAAAAGGCGGCATCGAGCTCCCAGTCAGTGCAATCATGCGCAGCCTCACCATCAAGAATATGGTAGACAAGATACCCAACAGCAAAATCAAACAGCAGCCACCGCCATCTAACATGGTATTTAATTCACACAAGAGAAGATTAGAGGACTATGCCCGACACAATCTAGCTAGCACGGACGACATCGAGCGCATCCTCCCACTGACACCCCTTCAAGAGGGTATGGTGGCTGAAATGATCGCATCAGAGTACAAGCACTACTACAATCATGACGTGCTTAAGCTCCAACCAGACGTAGATATGGATTCGCTCCAGAGATCTTTCAAGAAGGTCGTTGATCTGTCTCCTATTCTGAGGACATCTTTCATCGAAATCGACGACCCAAATATCGACTTCTCGTTCGCTCAAGTTATTCGAAGGATAAGATTCGAGATCAAAACACTCGACATTGGGGATGCACAGCCTAACTTCCCCGAGATCTTCGACACCATCCGCAAAGCAACGATCAACAAGGCTGGTGCGCCACCATTCCATGTCCATATGCTGCAGGGACCATCCGATAGATATCTCGTTCTTTCAATTGCACATGCAATGTATGATGGCTGGTCCCTTGGCCTTCTGCACACTGATATCCGACGGGCATATGAGAAGCACCCAAAATCCAGGCCAGACTATGAGAACACTCTGCGTAAGATGCTCACTGCATCAGGCGCAGATGCTGTTGCCTTCTGGCGAGATTTCCTATCAGGGTCCCAGCCGACGAGTTTCAAACGACCAACAGATACCAACGAAGCGAGCTCAGTGGTGATCCGAAAGGAAAAGGTCAGCGACATGACTGCATCTCACATCTCAACCTTCGCAAAGCGCAATAATATCACACTGCAGACCCTCGGTCAAACTGCATACGCATTCGCTCTGGCATCGTACGTACAATCACTCGATGTGACCTTTGGATCTGTCCTATCCGGACGTGATGATGATAGATCAGCCGAACTGCTTTTCCCGACAATGAACACTGTGGCGATTCGAACGATATTGCACGGAACTCGATTGGAGATGCTGCAGTACATGCAAGAAAACTTTGCACAAATCCAACAATACCAGCATTTCCCGTTACGCAGAGTTCAGGCACTTGCTAAAGCACAAGGACGCTTGTTTGACAACTTGTTCATCTACCAGAAGAGACTGAACGACAATAATGGGACAGAGAAGATGTTATATGAGAGCGTTGAGGGCCACAGTGATGTGGAATATCCTGTATGCGTAGAGATGGAGGTTGTCGATGGACAGCTCATTTGGAAGTGTGCTATCGAAGAGGAGGCGCTCGACCAGGACGGTGTGGAGGAGCTTTTGAAGAATTTAGATGCAGTGTTACGGCGCATCATCGAGGAACCACAAGCTCCCGCCATCG
Source organism: Aaosphaeria pasadenensis (assembly GCA_022813625.1). Lineage (NCBI taxonomy): Eukaryota > Fungi > Ascomycota > Dothideomycetes > Pleosporales > Aaosphaeria > Aaosphaeria pasadenensis. The sequence continues at coordinate 131,085 of JAKLMB010000024.1, read as the reverse complement.
AGTTCACGTCAAACGGGACTTCGGTATGTGGGCTCCCGCATTTCAATGACAAGACCATGCAACAGGAGGAGAACGATATCAGAAGTGGCCCAGCAGAAACCCATTCAGCCTCGGCGACAACCATCCGCAAAGTCCTCGCACTCGTGTCTAAGACACCCGAGGAGGAGATCACGGCAGACATGACAGTTTTCCATATCGGCCTGGATTCAATTAGTGCGATCAAAGTCTCCTCGCTGCTACGCAAACAGTCGATCATCCTCAGTGTTGGCGAAATGCTCAAGGCTGGAACAATAGAAAATATGGCCAGGCTCGTGGAACAACGGTCGACGACGCCGGAGGAAAACAAGGCAAATTCAGATGTCATCATCAGTAACTTCTTGAAAGACGTATCCGTTAGTAGTCTGTTGGATGGTGCTGGCCTCGACATAAAGAATATTGAGCAAGTGCTCCCGGCAACAGCGGGCCAAACGTTCACTATGATGATGTGGCTCAATTCAAAGGGAACCAACTTTTATCCCGACTTCTCTTACGAGATCTCTGGCTCTATCTCTTTCGAAGCACTCTCAAAAGCCTGGCAAACAACTGTTGACGACAATCCTATCCTACGGACAGCTTTGCTAGCGACAAACACATCGCACGCGCCGTGTATCCAAGCAGTGGTTCAAAAACACAAGGCATCTATTACAGACCTGTCCAACCTTGATGAGGACCAGACAACCGCAGTCTTAGGTCGTGTGAAGCAAAATCAGCCTTATGCTCATCTTTTCGTACGTCTATCACCAACAGGCTGGGTCTTGAAGTTGGCAATCCACCACGCACTCTACGATGGAGTCAGTCTACCAAGCTTAGTACAGCAACTCCAAGATCGTTGCAACAGCCCACCTTCTACTCCAACTTCGTTTGATGGCTTCAAGAACCTCATCGCGGAAGGTTGCTCGCCAACATCTATTGAGACACGCAAGGCCTTCTGGACGCAATACCTACGCGGCGTCGAAAAGCACCAGCTCCACCAACCATCGTCTACTCCAACTTCCAAGACTGAAATCTTTACACCGCGTCTCATCAACAGCATCCAAAGCATCGAGTCCCTTTCCAGAAAACACGGCATATCAACTCAATCCCTCTTCTTGGCCCTCTATGCACGCCTCTACGCAAGAATGCTTCAAACCCCAGCCACCGCCGACATCGTCATCGGAATTTATCTCGCCAACCGCTCCCACCCGACTATGGCAGACATTTCCACATCCCCCATACCGACCGTCAACATCGTTCCCCTACGAATCAACGCACCCCAGACGACCGAGATCCTGGCCTCAGCAGCCCAGATCCAACAAGACGTCCAGGAGATCAGCAGCGCTGCAAACTCGTCCGTCAGCCTGTGGGAGATCAAGAAATGGACTGGCGTCACGATCGACACATTTGTCAATTTCCTCAAACTTCCCGAAGCGAGTGGTGGTGATAAAGATAGCGTGGATGCAGATAAGATTTCTATCACCCAGACGCAGCAGTGGGATGAAAGCGTCAGTAGGATCGCCGAGACGCCGCATGATGGGTTCGTGACGCCTGCCACTCTCTCTGTGGGCGAGGATGTCCGGGGGGCGTATTTGGTAAGTCGATCTTTCTTTTTCTTTCGCTTCTTGAATGATATGATGAGAGCAGCGAGACTAACATTCCTTTCACAGCATGGCATCGACGTCGAAGCTACAATCCGGAAACAGGCCTTGGACGTGGGCGTCTTTGTGCCTGAGAGCATGATGGGCTTGGTCGATGGCGAGGCGTTGATGCGGGATTTGAAGCGCGAGTTGGAGGCTCTGGCTGCATAGAGCCTCTATGGTTCTCTTTTTCTTTATTTGATGTTGTCTGGCGCATACCTACACCGGCGGTTCAATGCTGGCATTATTTCTTGTTATCATGGGTTCAATGATCGTTTTGTTTTCTTGCCACTTTTTTGTTTTCGCTCTCGATTTCGTTATCTGTTGATATAGATTTCGTATGTTTTGAGATATATATATGACTGACTCCCTTTGCACGATGTTCTTGTCCTAGAAACAATTCAAAACAAAAAAATGAATAGTAATGTCTGTCCAGCGCCAAGGAAAATGCAAAGCACGAATGGAGAACAAACTCCCCATCTATCTACCTATCCTACAACTATTCTCCTGCATGGGAGCGGGGAGGGGAGAAGGAAACCAGCCTAAAGAATATCGAACCTTGCAACAAAACGTCCCCGAGACTCGCTCGATTGAAACGCGGCGGGAGTGTAACTATGTACTAAAAAGGATGATTGGTGATGATGAAAAACAATGACTGGCCCGTCCCATTCATTCATCCGCAGTGAGTGGGGGAAATGCACTACTCCTTTTCCTTCTGAGTGCCTAGAGAGAACATATCAGTCGTGGGTAGCTTGCCTGGCGTGGAGCTGGTAAGCGATGAAGTGCGCAAAGCTGGGGATCGGATATCCGAAAGGAGATGGGTAGGGGGGTTAAAAGCATAAAGGGAATGATGGAGGCGGGAATGTGTTTGATTTTGGGATGGGTAGGATGGGCGGGTATGTTAATGGTGTTTCTTACCTGCGGTGTCCTCTTGGGCGTCTTTGATCAAGAAACTAACGCATCTGTTAGCATTGGCACTCGACATGGAAGAGAAAGGGTGAACGTACTTGTACCACCAAACAGTAGGGCCCACAGTTCCCAAATGCCACAAGGAGTGAGCATCTATCATGCCCATCCACGGCGGGAAATCCAGCAGCTCGAGGCTCATCGCCATGATAATCCAAGCCACGATCAAACCAGGCCACATCGCCCATACCCTGCCCACCTTCCTGTACTGCATGAAGGAGAAGACGCTCCATAGGATATTCTGGATGACACCAACGGTCACATTGGCGGCCATGTTGTACGTGTAATCCCAGGACCACAACGAGAGGTAGGAAACGTGCAGCACATATAGTAGTATGCAGAACGCGGTCCAGAGCCTCAACACAGACTGCCTAGTCGGGTCCTTCTTGTCCAATCTGAATATCCTGATCGGAGCAAAGTACAAGCCGTATAGGACGCTGGCCCCCGCCGCGAAGTAGTCCAATTTCTCGGTGACGTTGAAGTCGCGTGTGTGGAAGATCATGCTGAAGATCCAGCTGGCGAGACCGCAGTACCCGAAGCCGATGTAGTATTTGCGCAGGGCGTAGGACGGCGGGATCTTCTCGCGCAGCTGGTGGATGCCCCAGTCGTGCGCGAGGAAGTTGAACAGCGAGAAGATGACGGAGAAGGGCTCCTGCATCCCCATGAACCGGTAGAAGGGCCATTTGCCGTGGAATTGCTGGATCGGTTGCATGTACGGAGGGTCGCGTGCTAGTCGCTTGTCTGTTACGACGTGTTGGCAGGTGTAGTCGCATTCGGAGGGGCAGTCCCAGAGGAGGATGCGGCGGTGGAAAGCTGTTGTTGTTTAGTAGATTTCGCGAAGGGATTGTGGTGGACGTACGAATTGGTACGGCATCTGCACCGCAGTTTGCCTCTTTACATGTCTGAATGTACGTCAGAATATCTTGAATCCTGTAAGTCGTATAGAAAGCTCCGTACCTCGACGCATGTCTTGAACTCTGGTAATCTGTCCCCGAGCGAAGCATGAGCAGCTCCGCTCAGCAAACAGACAAGCGCAGCAGCTTGCCATATCTGGTTTCCGCGTAATCTCATCTTTCAGGATACCGAGCCGCAGGTTCTTCTCCCCGTACAAATGTTCTTTGAAGGAACTCGTACATATTGCTGGGCGCGGAGGAAGTTATTCGGAAAGTCGGGGGTCCCTGAATCTTGGCATGTACACGCGACTACGGCTTCCCATTTCCGTATTTACTGAACAGAGCTATAGCTACATGTAGGCGCTAGCATGGAAGTGTGGAACAACAGATCTGCAACATAGGGCTGTTGATTCCAATTGATAGACACGAAAGACTTCAGATAGTTTCGGAGTAATCACAGCTATAGGAGCTATCAGAGCTAGCTTTTTTGTTTATGAAATGAACATTCATAGTCATAGATAAAATACAAGACGCTGTACAAGTATATACCCATTGTTCCATCAACTCAATTGCGCGGGGATATGTAAATACCACGACCGCCCAAACCTTCCTACACTCTAACAAATATTTAAAGAAAGCAAGAAGAAATTCATCTTCCTCAGAGCTGCCCCAAACATCCATTTCCATCACCAAACACCACATCCTACCCCCTCGACCCAACCCTCCCAAAAACCCCAAGCAGCGTCGCCATCCTATTAACATGCAAAAACGCACTGAACCCAATGTTCCCCCACATCATATCATTATACTCGCCAAACTCCCAGAACACCTTCGGCCCCATGACCGCATAGCTCGAGTAGATGTGACCCAGGTCGCCGACCGCGATGATGAGCAGGTAGGCCTTTGTGACGCGGGCGTCGCGGGTGATGGCCGTGCAGAGGACGGCGAGGGCGGCGAGGAGCAGGAAGATGTTGCCGAGGGAGTAGGAGAGGATGAGGGCGGCTGGGGGGACGGGGACGAGGGACGAGGTCGGGAGTTGGGTTGTTACGAAGGTGGTGGGGGAGGTGTAGGCGGCGTTGAAGCCGAGGATTCTGGAGGCGGGAGGGTTAGATATTGAGTTAGAGGAGGGAGTGGTTGGGTGTGGAATGTTGGGCTTGGGTTGTGCGACGTGAATGTACGTGGTACAAGATGTTGGTTCTCTCCAATGACCATTGCAAGATACTACAAGACTACCACTGTTTCTGATTGTAACCGCGCAATAGGATACACATCCACGCACAGTGTAACTACCATAAGAAGAAAGAAGCATATTGTGTAACTTACAAAGTAATCGGCTCCAGGTACGTAAACAACAGCGCCGGCCAGAACGGTAGATGGGTACCAAGTGCCATCTCGACGAATCGTTATCGATACGTTATAGCAAAAGCTTCAGCCGAATCTTCTTCCAGGCAAGTTTTGTTTCGCGCAAAGGTGAATCAGATCCCAAGTGTGGCCTTTGTTTGTAAGAACGGGCGGGGCGTGGTTACACAGTATATAAACACTGGGATGTAAGCGGAGCTGCGGAGGTGTTTGTGTCTGTGCCGCTAATTGCTGACCCGCCGCGAATAAACGGGACTAAGGCTGTGCCGTGGATCTCAATCCTGACACACGAAGCACGAATTGAATTCTTCGCTTGTCATACATAGGCTCAGGAACAAGCACATTTGGATGCGAGCAATTGTTTGCATAGCTATATGTCCTATCAAAATTTGAATATCCTCATCAATCAACTACGATGATATATCAGGGCGTGTAGCTCAGCGGCAGAGCGCCCGCTTTGCAACGACTCCACCAAGGAGTGTGTATACAATGCGGGAGGTCTAGGGTTCGATCCCCTACCCGTCCATTTTTGCCATTTTTTTTACATTGTTTTCTGCTTTCTGTATGACGATAGTGGGTGGGGCTCTTAGTTGTTCTGGTTGTTGTTGCATGTGACAGCCAAACCTGTAAAAAATAGGAGGGGTTATTGTTTTTTTGGTCACTGGTTTGATGTGATGACTTCCACTGGAGTACACATTGGAAGTTGATTAATACAAACTCCTGGAACGATTAACGGATATATGTACGGTTTGATTGTCATCTTGTTGTGGGTGTCAACAATCATTGAATTATTTGTTATTCATCAAGAGGGGCACCAGGTACAGCTGCGCGTGTGGAAGAAAATAGCTAATGCCAAAATAGTTCTTTTCAAAGAATTACAATTTTTTGAGCTTTTTGTTCAGGACTCCCGCATATGACCAAGTTTCCCTTCCAAATGTACCCAATTGAACATAAGACTCCCTACTACGTAAATATTCGTTTCATCGCGCAATGGCCCCGACCTTTTGATGCATCTACCCATCCTCCGTCTATACGTATAGAAAGAGCCGCCCTGTTTAATTGGCACCATTCGCTTTGCTCTTGTTCGCTCTCCGCTCGGCGACGGCGGCCGCGAGGTTCTCGAGGACCTCGACGGTGGACTCCCAGTTTATGCAGGCGTCGGTGATGGAGACGCCCTTCTTGAGGCCGCTGGGGCCCTCGGCGGGGACCTTCTGGTTGCCCTCGTTGATGTGGGACTCGATCATCACGCCGACGATTCCGGTCTCGCCGTTTCGGATCTGCTCGGAGATGTCCTGTGCCACGAGGGGCTGGTTCTTGTGGTTCTTGTTGGAGTTGCCTGTGGTTGATTTAATTAGCTGGGGTTGTAGTGTGAGCAGAATCGGGATGACGTACCGTGCGAGCAGTCGACCATCATCACCTCGGGGAGGTTCTTCTTCTTCAAAGCTTCCCTGACGGACTTGATGCTGTCCTTGTCGTAGTTGGTGCCCTTGCTTCCGCCGCGGAGAATGACGAAGCAGTGCTCGTTTCCGGCCGTCCTGGTGATGGCTGCGAGACCTTGCTTGGTGACACCCATGAAGTGGTGCTTTGCGGCGGCGGCTCCGATGGCGTCCACGGCGACGGTGAGACCGCCGTCCGTGCCGTTCTTGAAGCCGATGGGGAAGGAGAGACCAGACGCGAGCTCTCGGTGCAATTGAGACTCAGTGGTTCGCGCACCGATAGCACCCAGCGAGATCAGGTCTGCGAGGAACTGGGGAGAGATTGTGTCGAGCATCTCGGAGGCAATGGGCATGCCTTGGGAAGTGAGGTCGACGAAGAGCTTGCGGGAGATTCGGAGACCCTTGTTGATCTGGTAGCTCTCGTCGATGTCGGGGTCGTTGATCAGACCTTTCCAGCCGACGGTTGTTCGAGGCTTCTCGAGGTAGGCGCGCATGATGATGAGGAGGTCCTTGTCGAGCTTGTCGGCGAGGGCCTTCAATCGCTGGCAGTACTCGATGGCAACGGCGGGGTCGTGGAGGGAGCAGGGTCCGACCATGACGAGGAGACGGTCATCCTTCTGTGTGATGATGTTGGCAGCGCCTTTGCGGCCCTTGATCACGGTTTCTTCAGCATGGCGAGGGATAGGGATCTCGGAGGAGAGGAGTGCGGGCGGGATCAATGGGTCGTATCCAAGGACTAGGAGGAGTCATGGTTAGCAGAGGCTAGAGGGAGAGTGTACTGGAACATGGTGAATGGAGTACTTACCACGCACGTCGTCGCTTTGCTCAGGCATGTTGTCAATGTTATTTGAGGTTTGTGATGCCATTGTGTGGAAGTCCGGGGACCGAATGTGTTAAATACCTAACCACAAGTTGTCATCAGCAAGTGAAGGGCGTGCATGAGCACAGCATATTGATATTACTGGCTCGACTATTCAACATACTCGAGAGTATTTTAGGCTACTGGCGTGATGTACGATCTGGGTTTATTAATGCCTGTAAATGCTTGGAGCCAGTTCAGGTTTTGGTGGGGGTGGGCAGCCGAGTCACAAGAAAGAGAGCACAACGTACGGAGTACTGAGGCCGGTTTGCGGAGCCGATTGATTGCAGACGATCAGGATAATTAAGAGAATTGAATCCAAATTCGGGGTGGAAAGCGATTCTGCAGGATAGTAGACGAATTGATGTAATGTTGTTGATCCTTTAAGTGAGTTGTTTCGTATCATAAACCCAAGAAAGGCAGACCAGCGACGGAGCGGAGTCACAAAGCTTCCACAAAAAGATAATAATTTTTCGATGAGTGAAGTGAATGCTGAGCCCTGATTGGTTGACGGAGGAGGGGAGGGACATTCACCGCCTTTGAATCCTCTAAGCCTGTTTTGGATAGGCGCCAGGACGAATGCATCTATTCTACGAGTAGTTACAAGTTACAAGTCGGATCTGGCCAACAGCGTCACCTCAATTAATTATCATCTTCACCTTCACCCTCACCGTAGTAAACAAGTAAACAAACAGTGAACATGGTCTGAACTCACCTTCACCATGTTTACAAATATACCTTATAACTTAGTATAAACAAATCAACAACAACAAAAACAACAAAATTGTAGCCATCAATTCTCCCTCCTGTTAGTGGTGGTGGTGGTGGTGGTGGTGGTACCGAGTATATTTGCATGAACTAATCACCCTTCCTCCATCGTTCAACCTTCCTCAGCACTCAATTACTCACGTCCACCCGCCACCACGTCGCACACACACATTAACTCGCTCTATTAAGACCTACACCCCAGCCTGTCCACTGTCCGGTCTGCCCCCTTCTCATCTCACCAAATACGACCTCTAAGCCGCAACATCCCCATGGAGGCGCCCATCCGAGGCGCAACTGCAATGTGACCCTCGCATCTCCCATCCTGGTGACGGCTGACCACTCGACGACGCAGTGCTGCAGCATCGTCATTTGCGGAGTGTGTGCCAGCGCGTATCCCACAATCTACATACCAATCTATCTACTCCGTCATCGGTTGGCGACCGTGTACAGTGTGTAGCTGCAAGCGGGCCAGCCCAGGCACACCAAATTAAGAGCTGAACCATCGCCTCGACCAACGACTCCACATCGCTCGCATTATCGATAAAGGGTGGCGCGCGGGACCACCGTCGACTCTTTCTTTCGTGCAGATAGAGAGATAGTATTAGTCTATTAGTGGGCGTATGAGCGTGCCAGCCTGTACTTGACTACCAGTGTGGGCGTGAGCGTGCAAGAGTTTGTAGCGTCCGAGGCCGCCTGAAACGCACCATTCTACCCTGTCGTGCCTACATGCGACTTCCCCTGATCCACACGGCTACCCCCTCCTCCGTTTGGTCATGACCTAAACATAATGCGCACTGCGCTTGGGTGACTTCTTCAAAACATCTCAAGTCAACCTCTTCGCCGTTCCCGTCCCTCGTCGGTCGCTTCCTGTCCTTATCCCTCTCCCCCTCCGACGTGTTGACCACGCCTGTCGCAAACCACACACTCCGTCACAAGATCACTACATCACCATGTTTGCGTTTCAACAACCTCTGAAGCGTGCACGAGACGACGACTCGGATTCAGAGGATGACAGGTACTTGAAAGTATGTGCTGCCACCAGGCCCATCGCTCCCCCATCGTAGACCAAACACTGACAACATATCTCTATAGAAGTCACGTCCCTTCGCCTTCCATGGATTTCACAATGTCAACGCCAACCTCAGCTCTCTATCAAACTTTGGCAGTCAACCGTCGCCGCCTCACATTATGCAAGATCTAGGAGCCATGACACCCGCCCAGTCCGAGCAGAACTCTCCAGTCTCAGTGCAAGATGAACAGCCGACATTTTCCTCTCCACGGCAGGCAGATTTGGACATGGACATGGACATGGAGGTGGAAGAGGAGGAAGACGACTTCGACATCATTGGCAGCCAGCCGCCAGATTCTCCCTTCATATCGAACTTCCTCAGGCCCGCGAAGCTCAACTTCGACTCGTTCAGCAGCATAGACGCAGCAGCAAACAACACAGGACGATTGCCAACGCCCATTTTCCCAACCTTCAACGGACCCAGAGGGCCCATGAATACGAGTCTTTTGGGCGGAGTCGGCTATCCGAGCAGTGGCTTGGCGGGTGGTTTGAGCATGGACTCCGGAAACGGCTACCTCGGCGTGCCCCAGAACCCACTCCTCCAGAAGCCTCCGACAATACGAAAGCAGGCGCAGGTAGAACACGACCGCAGTCGCCGCATGCCGTCGCCCATCTCGGAGGACGAAGATGTCCCAGATACGCCCACCGCCCTCACGCAGTCGCAACTTTCGCGTCTTAGTGTGACGTCGAATGCTGAGCGGATAGACCTGGAGTCACAGGAGAGTAGTGATGGACTGCCGCCACCGCCGGGTGTTTTAACGACTCCGTCACGCGGACGCAAACGCAGTGGAGCACTGTCCGGCAAGGGACGATTCAGCATGGGCTACCGGGACGATTGCGAAAAGTGCAGACAGCGGGTTCCTGGCCATTATTCGCATTTCCTGCCGTAGGCCCTTTACATTCGACTTACTATTTTACGACTTACTACTGGATTGGATGGTTACGGGCGCATGAATTGAATCAAATCGGATGGATATCTTATTACCACGTTGTATATTATGAGCGGCTACGATGATCTGGTCCCGGCGCAGTTTTTATTGATTTGTCCACGAGAGGCATAACCGGAGTTTCATTGAGCATGGGCGGCTACTTTCTTTCCACAAGGTGAACGACCGCGTCGTCATCGTTTATTCCCCAACGCAAAAGGCGGAGAGCAATCGGGAATCGCTTCATTAGCGATAGGCATGGCATGGTGGTGGCAATGTATATCATCACTATGTTTTATTTATTATTATCGTCTTCGTTCAGCGAAGACGGTCTTCGAAACGTTTAAAATGTCTAATCGACATGTTTCCTTAAACAAATACCATTGAACGAATCCGCTCGTGCATCTAATATCGTGACCTACGTTGCAGTCCGTGAATAACGTCTTCAATCATAAATTTAGTTTCCAAACAACCCCGTCAAGAAAACTATCTTCACAAATATTAATCGAAATAAATACAGTAATACATCAAGAAACATCTACTTCCGCGGCCACAGCCCCACCCCGTGCCCAATTCCCTTCCGAGAATGAATACTCGTACATACACACAGGCGATCATCGCCCGCCTGCCCGCCCGCCCAACCAACAACCCCCCCCCCCCGTGCCCCCGTGCCCCCGTCATCCCAGATCTTACAACGACGAGATCTTCCTGCGCCACATAAATCTCCGCTCCGGACAACACACACACACGGAAAACCGGACAATAACTTAAGAAACGAAACGAAACGAAAGAAAAACGAGAAAATATTTCCGCAGCCGGAGTTTATTTGTTTCCGCAGTTTCTTTGTGGGAGGAGGATGCACAGTAATGGGTAGATACCACCACGTATTACGTGACGTGCAAAGTACGGCAAGTATCTACGAGATTGATAGTCTAAAATCAACCACGTAGAACCGCGGTGAAGTGGTAAACGTAGGTGACCATCGATCTACAAACTGCACCTGCAACCTGGGTACCTACCTAGGCATTTAACCCGCGATATCAAAAAGAAGAAAGGGAAGATAAATGTGCTCCTACATTTCCTTCCTTCCTTCCTCTCCTTCTCTAAGAAATAGAATGAAAGGAACGAATCGAAACCCAAGAACGAAGATTGAAATGAGCAAGGTGACGAGTGCGGAAGCAATAATAGACTGTATTTTTCTCTTTCTTCATAATGATATTTCGATTTCCCATATCGAGCCTTCGTATGGATGGATGACGCGCAGGTAATTACTTCTCTGGGGGACTGCGGGTGCTGGCTTGCGGGTGGCTTACCCGTCGCTCCCCCTCGAATGTATGTTCATGTACGTACGTGTACGTGAGATGGGGCGTTCGAAAGCCTTACCCATGGGGCGTGGGTTTGTTCTGTTTTCTTTTTCTCCTTCTCTTTTGGGGGTGAATGACAGACGGGCCCTGAGAGGGAGGGAGGGTAAGTTGCGACAAGGATGAATGAACGGTACATATATGCACATAATCACGTTGAATCAAGACGGGCGGAATCGAAAGCCATCAATTCTGGAAAAAGAAGACACATATCAAACATAGAGATATAAACACAATCGATTCGTTCTTGTACTACTTATGTAAAAGAGTTGTGGTTTGTTCGGATTGATAGAATACTAATAATCCTATTATACGGTTGTAGGAAAAACAGTTCATTGCCCCTTCATACGGTCCTTTTTTCTCGTTCGGGTTGGCGTAAGCCTCTCATGTCGTCTATGTCATCATCTCTGTGCTGCTAAAGCCACGCCCAGAGGTCGATAAGCAATCAAGGTCCTCTAGGTGACGACCTTTGCATCCTGGCCAACCTCCTTCTCTTCACCTTCGGCCGCGGCAACTGTACGCTCGGCAGCAATAGGCTCCTGTGTGATGATGGGCTCGGTTGGTCCAGTGGCTTTGGGAGAGGCAAGCTCCTCCGAGATTGTCTCCGCGAGCTTGGTCTCCACAGGAGACTTGATCTCACCTGTTGAACCGGGAAGGGTGACACTGGGGCCGCCAGTCTCAACCGACAGCGGCACGCCACCTGTCGCCGAGAGCTCAGGCTGTTCTTTGGCGGTCTCTGCGCTTGAGCCTGGGAGCGTGACTTCAGGGCCGCCTTCGGTCTCGAGGGGAACGCCACCTGTAGCAGTGAGTTCGGGCTGTGCATCGACCTTGTCTTCGGTAGACACAGCTGAAGTACTCGACTCTAGTGTGGTGGTAGGAGCTAGATCCTCCTGCGCAGGAGTCTCCTCTACACTGCCACGAGGAGCTGCGTCGACAACGGCGCCCTCACTCTTAGCGGAAGTGTTCGATTGCACAGGCTGAAGGTCATCAGAGGTCTCGGTCTGGACAACGGCGGGTTCGGTCTTGGAAGAAGGCTTGATGGCCTCTTGTAATGTGACTGCCATCTGAGCAGCTGGTGCATCCAATTTTCCGTCGTATCCAATGCTCCAGATGGTGCTAACGCTGGAAAGCTTCAACTCAGCCTTGGGAACTGCAACCTCTGACACCACACTAGATTCTGCTGCTGCGGGCGAGCGCGAACTCTGTGGCTTCCTACGCTGAGGACCCTTAGCTCGTCCCTTCCTAGCATCTTGGAGTGGCTTTGGTGCCTCTTCAGGTTCGGGCTCGGGCTCCTTGATCTTGGGTGCTTGAGGACCAATACCCAATTTGCTGTTCAGATCTTTCAAAAAGCCGGCCTGAAGAGCAGCAATCTTGGAAGAGCCAGGGCGAGCGGGAACTTGTGGTTTTGCCTTGGGTTGCGGGGGGGCCTCTCCTTGCGATTCAATTGTCGGTACCTTGTCCGACGAGATTGTCTTCGTAGGACGAACAGGAACCTGTGGTTTCGGCCTATCTGGAATGACAGGTGCTTTCTTGTCAATGGGCGACAGATCCTTGGGCTTTTGCGGCCTGGCGGGGATGATAGGTCGAGAGGGAACCGTCGGTTTCTCCACGATGGGTGAATCATCAGCGTATTCATTAACATCCTCTGATTGAGGAGTTGACACAGTAGTGACTAGTTGACCATGATCAGGGGCATCTTCCCAAATATCGTGGCTAGGGAAGCGCTGGTTCAGGCCGGGGCGAGTAGGCACATCGACGTTCTTAAGATGCTTGTTGGCAAGATGTTTCGTATGCTCGGGTAGGAAGGATTCTTTATCTTCTTTGGAGGTCGAATCTTTACGCGCAGCCTCGTCTTCTGGCTTCTCAAAGGTCTGTGTCGCAGAAATTGGCTCTTCGTGCTCCTTAGGCTCTTCGGGAAGTTGTGGGGAGTCGACGGTAGTCTCAAGATGGTGGCTACTGGGTGAATCCTCCCACACATCCTGGCTGGGGAAATGATGGCGCGGCGCATGCGCGGGACGCTTCTCCGATTTTGGCTTCCTGTTCTCGACGTCGTCATCAGGGAAAAGGGGTTCATACTCCTTAGTAGACTCCAAAGGAGTTCCGCTCCGGTCATGCTCGGTCGGGCTTGCAAAACGCTGCAAATTCTTTGCTGAAGAAATGCTCTTGTTCCTGCTTGAACTCCTGCTATGAGTTCGCTGCTTGGTGATGTAGGCCGGCTGGCCGAGAGACTCATTGACGATATACTCGCCACTTCGACGACGCTCGAGCTCAGGGTCGACGGCAGGTTGTCTGTGTTCTGTTCCTGGATACTTCTTGAGCTCATCAGAAGCAAGGATGGGCGTGCCGTGGCCTTGTTCAGTGACCCAACCACCTTTTTCTTCCGTGTTCCCGCCATGAGCTCCCAAATCTTGGGTTGGAGGGTCGTAACCACCACCATGAATCTTGCTTGAAGAGTGGGTGGGAGGATCAATGTGGATTACATCTTCCGACTCGCCATCCTGCGTCTTTGGCCCACCAAGCTCTCCCGTTTCGTCGGAGTGGCGTAACGGCGACTCGACGTTAACAGCGGACTTGCCACTGGAGATGGGGCGGTTGGAGGATTTTGGGTGAGGAGACGTTGATGCCATCCTGGAAGCGAATTCCTCGCTTGCCATGTAGCCGATTTGTTCATCCGGGGTTCCAACGGCCTCCCTGGACGTACCTGTATATCTTGGTCAGCTAAAAACCCCCGATATTCATATCAGCAAAGATGACTTACCCATGCCAACACCTTTAGCACCCGAAGAGTGAACGAGTTTGACTAGATCATCTCCCATCCAGTGATAGTCCTTCCTGTTAACCTGCACATGTGGACCGTATTCTCCAGCCTTTTCACGTTTGGCATCCTCGGGGTGCTTTGCGTACCACTGCTTGTCAAATTCATTCTTTGGGCCTACTCCGTGTCCATGAAGACCGTAACTACCAGGAGGACCGTGGAAGATTTCTCTTCCGCTCTTGGTACGTCCGTGATGTCGGGGTCTCTCAGAAGGTCCGAGGTTAGCCGCATGGCCACTCAGTTCCTGAGGGCCTGGAGTGGGAGCTTGAACGTCTCCGGCATTCGGGTACATGGGTACTTGTACACCGATTTCAGGTATGCCCTGTTCTTCCTCCTCCTTGTACATGGAGGCAGGACGCGAGCGGTCGTCGGTTGAAGAATCCGAGCGACGATGCTCACTTGTAGTGGCCGATTTGTCTTCCGGAGCTAAGCTACCCACTCCAGCAGCTACTGCCTGCGAAGAGTCAGTTCTGGTGACGGTCTGAATCCTGCTGTGGGCTGTAGAGCTGGGGACCGAAGCTCTTGGGGCATGGAGAGGCAGGTCACCAGCTACATTTTTTGTCTGGTGTGGGGAGGTTGATCGGCCCAGCGAGAGGGTCTTGGACAGGTCGTCGAAGCTTGCGTATTCGCTGCCTTCCTGACCGAGGGAGGGCAGAGAAACACTCGGCGGGCGGTCAGGCAGCTCCGTGCTCAAGCGTTTACTCTTGTTTTGGTCCCTGCTATGGACGAAAGACGGGTCGTTGAGCGGAGAGGGGGCGTATGTATCGCGGTTGGGAGAAACGGAACGGTCGATACGGCGGCCGGGCCTAGGAGGGACCTTGGGGACGTCCATGTGTGTATTGCTGCTTGGAGTCTGGTTCTGCGAACGACTGGGGCGAGGAGGTATGGCTGGAGTAGACATGGTTGGATGTAGTTTATGTGTTTAATGTGATAATGGAAGGCGCAGTGAAGTTGAGTGCAAGTACGGTACGTGGGTGTGGTTTTCTGGATCGCAATTGAGGAAGCTATAGAGTGGGTCAGTACGTCAGCGAACAGCCATTGACAATTGAGAAAGGTGAATAAGAGACGAGGTGATGTGATAAGAAGGGGGATGAGTGTTTGAAAAGATGTGCGAGGATAACCGCTATCAATTAAGATACGGTAGATAGTAGAGTAGAGTAGGGTAAGGTTGGGTTGACGCAGGGCAGAGCAAGACCAGTCAGTGTAGAGAGTAGATATCACTCAATTGCGTATGACTGAAGTAGCGTAGCTCCCCTCGGCAGCCGGGAAAACAGCCTGGAAGTGCAAGTTGGCCAATCAGGCGAGCGACAATTGACCGCAAGACCTGATGACGCTGCTAGGGCGGGACAAAGGAGCGGATCTAGATTGGAGTAGAAGCGAACGAACGAACGAACGAACTCACCAGAGATCTCAAGGTACCAGGTAGGATAGGTATCTAATGATATGATGTGATGTGATATGATGTGATACGATGAAACGATATATGTACGTAGTCAGTTATCAACTGCTACCTGTGTATTAACAAAGATGGTGACAATGTAGAGGAAACAAGATGGTACAAAGTAGGAGAGGGTTCAGCTGTAAATAATGCTCAGAAAAGAGGCTGCAAGACCGGTTCGTCAAGATACGAGTCCCATAAAGGTCAGCCGGGGGGTCGAAATGCGGGCGATCGAAGGGTATTTGTACAGGGCCCGCAGCTTGGAGACCTTGGAGAGACCCGCATTATGATGCAAAACCTCACGATGGCGCCAGGCCGGGCCAGGATAGGTCAACAACCAGGGCGGCACAAGCACATACATACATACCTCTAGCTAAGACAAGAGAAAACGCTCAACATCAACGGCTTGGTGGAGAATATGCTTCCCTATGAGTTACTTGTACGAATAAGATGAAGGGCATTCGTTATTGATTCAGCAAGACGCGAGCATAGATTTTGGGGCTTCCCTCGCTGACCCTGGCCACCTGTGCTGTTCGACAGCTACCGCACATCTGTCACAATCCCATTCAACCACATGGCGGCCATGAAACTGACTCTACAGCTTCTGCCACTAACTAAAGCAGATAGCAAGCAACATGGCACAGCGCCAGGCCCCATGCCTCGCATACAAAATCCCGCGTTGCCAATGCATAGCTCTGGCACACCTAAATGATCCACTCACATACCTGCATATTGCATGGCATATGGAGCACTTTGTCTATTGTAACTGCAAGATGCTGATACTTGATGGGCTGGGTGATGTGATGGGATCGTCATTCTGAATGCTTTCCCATCCACTACCTACTAGCCTTTATCAGGGCGAGTCCTGATTGCAGTCAATCGACGTTTCATCCTTCCTACCTGTCTTACAGCTATTGAAGGGAGATCGTTTGAAAGGATCTTGTATTGTATCGATTATATCGATGCAGTGAAGAGTTGGCTTATGATCACGATTGAGTCCGTGACTTGGTGATCTCCGCGGGGGTTTATTGAATGCTCGATTGGATTGATGTGAAGACTCTGATGAACAGCTTCGAACAAGAGCTTGCATTGCTGCAGACGCCACTAGCTTAGGGTTCCCCGCGCGGAGCTCTGAGCTGAGCCTCGTGATCAGATCAGTTGTGTGAACAGCAACCCCAGTCTGTTCGTGGCCCTGCGGCTAGTTCGTAGCCAATTCATTCGTTCAGGAACAGATGAACAGCAAATTTTCGTTCAATTGCTATGCTTTCTCTGTCTTCTGTTCTGATTCCTTTTGTCTGAAGAGAAAGCTCATGGTCTTTGTTCTTCGTGGTGAAGCATTCAAGTAGTACCTATTTCGTCATCTCTAGGTTCGTTGAATACCAACAATACCGCATCCCCCATGTTCTAATCTCATCCTTCCAATGATGCATTAGTCCATCTTTTACGTGGGCGAACACCCCACGGACAAGACATCAAGAGCTACGACAATTACATCATCCAGCATATGCACATTGTTGTGTAGGAAGCTATGTCTGCTACCAAGAGGTCCTCGACTGCGATACGTCAAATCAATTGATGAAATTCCTATACTAGCATAATGATTCCTGCTATGATATCGTGCCGTAAGGCCACCGCCAAACAAAACTAGACAGTTGATGCCTTTCTTTTTCATCCCGTGATAATCGAACCAAAACGCCCAGCTATTCATTGATGATACAAGAAGTAGATGAAAAGTTCCCCAACGAATTCTCCACCACTGCTTCTTGCCGTCCGTTAAGATTTACAGCGCCAACAACTTGACAGCGTGAGTCTGAGCGTCCATACAACTCTTCGTACTGTCCAGCATCTCCTTCGTTGCCACGCTTCTCGTTGTTTCTCCCGCTCAAACACTGCATCGTTGATCTTATATGATCATTTGCGCGACACCTTGGCCACCCAAGGTCTTGCTGCCCTGGAAAGCCTGGCCCTTGATACCAGCCAAGGCATAGAAGCATGCTGCAATAAGCAGCACAACAGCGGCGGCGATGAGCGAGGATACGTCGACGGAAATACTGATCCACTGGATGACGCTCATGAGAAGGTAGATTGCGGCACGCATGTAGTTCGTTTCGAATCGGCGGATGAAGCCATCAAATTTCGGCGAGGTAGGGCAGATGCGGAGGAGAAGAGGGATCTCAATGAAGATGATGATGAATCCACAGACGCTGTGCATGATCAGTCAGTAGGTTTGCTTAGGAATGTAAACGTGGAGGAAGCGGAACACGAACAGGCATATTATGCTAAACAAGATAAGGAGTCCAAGGTGAAAGATGTTTGCGATTCCGAGCGCAATGCAAAGGAACACGCAGACGATTCCGGTCCTATCTCGAGTCAGTATTGATACTGCGTTGTGTGTGATATTTTGTCTCGATGACGATGCCCGCAGCTTGCTCCGTTCTTTGATCGCCAGGCCGGGGTGCCGATCGTCTCTCCACACTGTATATTCGATTCATGGCAAGCGCATGCTCGTGCTATCCAATGCCCTCGCATCAAGATGGCTGGGAAGGTTGACTGACCATTGACCGTAGATACCTAGAAGGATATGAAGTCAGCATAAGCTCTACCGCAGCGCGGGAATGTCTCCTTACTGAAGTTCCTGGACTTGAACTCCTCCGAGATGTTTTCGCCGAAACCCATCGTGAATGGTATTGTTTGTTTGGTTGTGACAATGGGTATGAATTGAGATTCGTGGATAGCAAGGTGTGTTGAGGTGTCTATTGAGCTATCGTGGCAGCTTTGTTGGTGTTAGAAGGGAAGCTGAGCGCTGCGCCGAGAAATATGTCGGGTGACGCGGACCGTCCGAGGCAGCGATCTAGTTTACTTTTGAAGAGTGCGTCCGCGGGGGGCCGTTGCGTATAGGACCACGTAATGGAGTAGGTGTGGCGATGCAAGATACTGAGTGTACTGTAAGAGTGTGAATAGTTGCTTTGGGGAGTGATGGTGAACTGTTGTTGCCTCCAGAAGATGATGAGCGTCGTCGCAATAGCAATGGCTTGTCCGCTGTTCCACGTCGTTCGGTCGCGGCTCGTCCACAAAGGGTCTAGTGCGACTTCCATTCTCGGTTAAAATCTTTCCAGAAAGACCCCGTCGCACCAAGCCGCAACCACCCACTCACCCACTCATCAGCACTGACGGACGTTTGGGAGTGGCTAGAGGTTTATTTTTGTCGCAGATTCGCACTTGCTCAATTCGCAGAAAAGTGAACACAGCAAGAGCAGATAGGCTAACATTCAACTTCCAGACATTTACCTTTCCAACCAACCTATCACCCACAACTCCAACACAATTACTGCGCCTTGCCTGCCGGACGATTCTGGCTTTGCCTCCGGAAATCTCACCTAACATTACAATCCGCCGCCACACCATAATCCGTACTCCCGGAAATTCCAGCTCCCCAATCAGCATGCAACAGCCCTGCCAAGCCTAAATCGCAGATCATGACCGTTACGCAATGAATCCTGACAAGAAAGCGTATCATGAGCGCTTCATGCGCGAAGCCATTGCAATGGTGATTAACTCTCTCACCTTGACCCAACTTTCTGTTGATCTCCCTACTCACAGAATGGCAGGCTGAACTCGCACTGCGCAGTGACGAGACTCCCGTGGGCTGTGTCTTCGTCAAAGATGACGAGATCATAGGCAGGGGCATGAACGAGACCAATAGAACTTTGAATGGAACTAGGCACGCCGAGTTCGTGGCCCTCGCGGGTATCCTGTCGAAATTTCCAATCAGCATCCTCAAGGAAACCGACCTCTATGTCACGGTCGAGCCCTGTGTCATGTGTGCATCAATGCTGAGACAGTATGGGATCCGAGCTGTCTACTTTGGTTGCTGGAATGAGAGGTTCGGCGGCACTGGTGGTGTGTTGAACATTCATTCGGAGTGAGTGTACTCATCTGCGCAAATGAGTCCGTGTATTGACTTTTCAACAGTATCAGTGTAGACAAACCATACCCGGTCCATGGTGGCATTTTCCGTGAAGAGGCTATAATGCTCCTCCGAAAGTTCTACGTCCAGGAGAATGAGAAAGCGCCCGAACCCAAGCAAAAGAGGACTCGCGAATTGAAGACCGAGATCTCGCCCATGGACATCCATGCACCAAAGAAATGAAACAGCAACAGCGCCAAGCGCAGGTCAACTTGACGTACAGATTGTTTGATCTGTAAAATCACTAAGCATTCGCTTCATCCGCTACACCCCGGCAAGTATACTTATAACAGCATATGTTATCAAACGAAATACGGGGAAATGCCATGGGTGTTAGTGCAGAGCGTCCATGTTGAGGATCCGTGAGAGCTCATGCCGATGATGAAGTATTGAAGATATGAATGAGCAATGAACATTATGTATTGCAATGCAGGACTCCTTAGTAATGCATTCAACCCTCATCTTTGGCGCCATGTCCTTATCAGTGAAACTCCTTATGATCGTGAAAGTGCCACCAAATCCCACTAAGATCATTCCCAATCTCAACGCCATTCCACCTATGCTTTTGTAAATCTTCAACATTATCCCCGTCCCTTACACAGGCAACTCAGCGTTCCTCGGTCCCCCAGAGATCTTCTCAAGCGCTTGCGCAATGTACGGCCCAACCACAGGAATATTCCCCACGAACCCTGCGATCGTGGCAAAGAAGTCCCCAAACAGCACCAAGATCCCATACAACTCAATCAAAAACCCGAAGAAGGGCCAGCGCAACAGAATAAGTGCGATTCCAGCCACGAAAGCGGCGGTGCCCTTCCACTTCTGACGCCTCGCGAAGAAGATGGCCGTCTTCTGGAATCCGATTATCAGGGTGAGGCCGATTATGAAGAGAATCTGCGATTGACGGTTAGAGGGGTTCGCGGATGTAAGTAACGAAGGTGAGCGGGATTTCTCACGTTGCCCATGGCCAGCCTATATCATCCCAAGTCAGCATTTCTCCATACTTTCCAGGGGTAGTGTAGTCTGAGGGGGAGTACGCACATCGAGCGATCAAAAAACATCATCACGCCGCCCATGAGAAAGAAGCCGCCTACAATACATAGCCAGTCAGAAATGCGATTCCGGGTTTCAAGTGTCTACGATTCTTGTCTATCTGCGGGCGCGCGCGCGGGCGTTGGCATACCTCCTGAGCAGAAAGCGACCCCAATCTCTGTTGATGGTGTGTTAGCGATTGTAAAGGGATGTGATACTGGATTGCGCAGCAGGACGTACTTTGGGTGTCTGTAAGCCACATTGTAGGCATCGTGCCGGATTGTGCGGGTCGTAAGACCGTAAGGTGGGAGATTGAAGTTGACGAGAGGATTTATGTAGGATCAATTTCTTTGACGATTGGAGGAGTGTACGTGGGTTCGGCGGTTCGAGCTTATCGCGGTTCGACTATGTACAACAAATGATGGGGAGTTTCTTATATTTCTGTCTCGTGTCCAGTTGGGAACGACCGACGGCGGGAGGACGTGACGGGCGCAGCGCGGGTCGGTGGTGCTGGATCGCATGGCGCCCAATGCGCCGCTGGCGGCCCCCTTCCCTTCAAATGTTTCGATTTCTGTGGGAGCTTTTGCTTGCAGACTTTGACCACACACAATGTCGCAACGACATAGCATCACGATTTACGCACGTCTTGTTCACGTGTAGATGCTACCATTGATCTATCACTAAAATAAATACTCTGTATTCAGAATTGACTCTTGCGAGATCTGCAAGAGGTAACACAATAGACCGCCTTGACAACAGTACGCTTTTCATGCTGCTGTAACTAGGAACGATTTGCTCTGAGTTCCTGGTATCCTGTCTACTGGCGAAGAACAAAAAATGAGTGCCGATTAAGCCGGAGCGCAGTCTTGAGCCTTGCTTCGAAAGGGGCAAGGTGGGTGGATTGAGTTTGACTTTGTGCCTCAGACATGCTTGAATTTGCCTTGCTATGCCATTGCCATGCCCAAAATCTCCTTTCAATGCTGGGGTTTTCCTGTTGTGATATATAAGGACCCTGCTACAATACATTCAAAGACCAACTCCGTAACCGATATAGATTGGGTATAATAGACGTTGCCTGCTACAGGCTGTGACGTCCCATGTCGACCGACGTGACACCGCTCACTTCAACACGGTGTGAGCTCCTCGAGCTGCTAGATAGCTTTCATATACGTTCTGCGGCATCGTCCTGATACCTCCAAATATCTCCTTGTTGTGATACCGTAACCTCGTCTTCGGATCGGTGTATGGGGCTGGCAGGCCTGTGATATCGCAATATCTCCTCTGGCTGCTCGGATGGAAGCTAGGAGCGGACTCGATGTTCGTATACGTCGCAGCAGGGCCACTCGCCATAGCAGCACGGCTGTTCCTCTCCAATACCAATGTACTCAAGCTCTGTGCCGCTTGCGCGATGTTCGCCTGTCGCGAGTTGCTGTTGACTGGGGTCAGGGCTTCCGAATGAGGGAGCACGGGAGTCGAAACGCCGCTGTTGTTCTGGGTAGCCATTACGGAAGCTTCTTTGCGTGCTGCGTCGGAAACGATCTGCCTGACGTTCTTGTTTCGGCGCTGTGGCGGCTTCCAGTGAGGGTTGCGGTATGGCTTATGAACGCCGTGGATGTCAAGCTTGTCCAGGAGCGCTTGATGCGTCTTCTCGTCGGACGCTGTTGTTATGGGCGCCATGTTGTATTGAGTTGGTGCAGCGTGAGGTTTTATAACTCGTTCGAGGAAGGATTTGGAAACTGGCGCGGGGAGATGCGATGTCAGGTAGAAGTCAATCTGGAGAGGCGGAGGGAGAATGGAAGACTGCGCGTAGACGTTTGAATGCCGGAAGCTGGGAGGTTATAGCAGCAGCGCATTGCTTCCTGGGGGTTCAGCCCTACTAACCCGCGCCTTGGCACTCACAAACAACGCCCGCAACACGCGTTTGAGAATCGCGGATACAACCACATTCGAAGTTTAAGCAACATGGTAAGACTATCATTTTGAATATAAATTGATTCTTGAATGTTGATATCGTATAGGAGAGCCCACATGAACATCAGCAGAGCTTGCTCCTTTCCCGCATCATAGTCAACGTTGTATGATATACCCCTCCAGTATGCAAGGGCAGGAACTGATTCCAGTGTAGGAGAAATTGAATGAAGCGATCATGATGCTCAACAAGAATTTACAAGAGATCAACATCCAGAACATGGACGTGGAGCTTGTGGCACAGATGTTCAAGAACTATCAGTCCAACGTGTTATTCCACCTAGAGGGTAAGATACTGGATGAAAATACAAACAAGCAATCCTTGAATTTAGGCTCTAACATGTTACAGCTACGAACACACTGAAGGATCCATCATGAAAAGGATAATGTGGATTGACTGCTGAGATATTAGCAATCGAGACGACTATTATGATCAACGCACTCGAATGCATCTGAGTGCTGGAGTGAAATCGAGAGCAAAGTGGGAGTTCAATAAGGAAGATACCTTGTAAATGATTAGACCTTAAGCCTTCTATAAATTCATTGTACACAATTCAAATATTTTGTGATGCCCAGAGTAATCGAACGCGATATCAACCTAGTGAGGTCAACCCTTTTCGGGAGGCGCGCGGACCACCGAGGATGATGCAGGTCCAGACGACGTGAGAACAATTGTGGTCGCAAAGCTCACGCTAACACCAAACTTAACATCAGCTTCGCACGGCATGTCATAACGGTCTCTCGGATTTCCCTGGCAGCTCCATTCGCAGGTTACGACACGAATTCGACATGGCTCCAGGAGCAACGATAGAAGTGCCGCCCTCTGGTCGCAACTCCCCAAAGCCCGCTCCGACGAAGATATGGAGTGTCAACGAGCCGCCCTTTGAGGGCTTCAAACCTGTGGACACGGAGGGCTACGCGCGCAGCTCTGGCGACACGGCCATCGTGATTGATAATGGTAGTCCTACAACAGCTTCATCATCCGAAGAGATGGCATCTAACTTTCTTGACAGGCTCGTCGACCGTTCGCGCCGGCTGGTCCTTCGACTCGAAACCGCGCGTTTCGCTTCCTCCCCTTTGGTCTCGATACCGCGATCGCAAGGTTGGACGAACCTTTACCTTCATTGGCTCTGACGTCTATGCCGACGGTACAGCGCGTGGCCAGGCCAAGAATGTCTATGAGCCCGGAAGTAACATCATTAACAACTGGGATGCAATGGAGGGAGTGCTAGACTACTGCTTCCTCAAGCTAGGCATAGAGAGCAAGGGTGGGACAATAGATAGGCCTGTGGTAATGACGGAGCCTGTCGCAAATCTGGGATACTCGCGCAAAAGTACGTGCAATCCGCAAAGTCGGGTCTACTATTTCAAGTGCTGATTGGGACCTACAGCAATGTCCGAAATTCTCTTCGAGTGCTACGGTGCCCCCTCTGTCGCCTATGGAATCGATTCTCTCTTCTCCTACTCATACAACGGAGGCAAGCATGGCCTAGTCGTCGATTCATCGTATACCTCCACCCACCTGATCCCGGTGGTCGACTCAAAAGCAATACTTTCACAAGCGACGAGATTAAATTGGGGACGATTCCAGTCCGTAGAATATCTTCTCAAACTTCTGAGGCTGAAGTACCCTTCGTTTCCCGGCAAGATCAGCGACCCGCAAGCTGAGGATTTGGTGAGGGAGCATTGCTACATAAGCCAAGACTACGAGAACGAACTCAGCCATTATCTCGATTGGACGGGTCTCGAGGACAGAGATCACACAGTTCAATTCCCGTTCGTGGAACAGGTTGTCGTACAAAAGACTGAGGAAGAACTGGCAGCCGCTGCCGAAAAGCGAAAGGAGAGCGGACGGCGATTGCAAGCACAAGCAGCAAAGATGCGACTCGATAAACTGAAGCGCAAAGAAGAGGAGTTCGAATATTACCAACAGCTTCAAGGACAGATCCAGGAAACCACCAAGAAAGAGGCTAAGCGTCTTTTAGACTCGAACGATTTCGACGACGAAGGTCAGCTGGAGAAAAAGATCCGGGAGCTGGAGAAGTCTATCAAGAAGGCTCGAAACAAGGATCTTGGCGAGGTTGAAGAGGAGCAGCAAGAGGAGCCCACATTCCCACTACTTGATACGCCGGATGATCAGCTAGACGAAGAAGGCATCAAGCAAAAGAGGCAACAGAGGCTCATGAAATCCAACTACGAAGCACGGCAGCGTGCTAAGATTGAGAAGGAGAAGGAGAAGGCACGTCTCGCAGAAGAACAGCGCTTGGACGATGAGCGAAGGGAGAATGACTTTGAGGGCTGGGTTACAGAGAGGAGGGTAGCTCGACAGGTACTAAGTTTCGCCCAAATAGAAGGCGCATAATTACTAACGATCGTAGGCCATCATTCAAAAGATGAAGGACCGAGAACGGCTTAAGGCTGAGCTCGGGAACCGAAAGTCGCTTGCGAACCAGATGCGCATGAAATCGATTGCGAATCTTGCGGCTGACACCCCAACGAAGAAGAGGCGGCGTGGAGGCGGAGACGACGACACGTTTGGTGCCGATGATGCAGATTGGGGTGTTTATCGAACGATTGCAACGGGCGAGGGATCCGACGATGAGGAAGAAGAGGATCTCAACCGCGACCTCAAGAACCTCGAGACACAACTACTGAAGCACGACCCATCGTTCACCGAAGACTCCACACGGGAAGCACAAACAGACTGGACCAAGTCGATTATGCACGCATTCCTCTACGGCCCATACCCCTTTGACCCCGAAAGCCAACGGCAAGCAAACCAGATCCATCTCAATGTGGAGCGCATCCGATGCCCGGAGGTGGTCTTCCAGCCAACGATTGCAGGCCTAGACCAAGCGGGCATTGTTGAGATAGCCGCAAGCATTCTGACCGAACGTCTCGCGGACTCGCCCTACCGCAAGAACGTACTCCAGGACATCTTCCTGACCGGCGGGAACACGCTCTTCGAGGGCTTCGAGGACAGGCTGAGGAACGAGCTCCGAGCCGTGCTGCCAGCGGAGGAGACGCTGAAGGTACGACGGGCCAAGGACAGCGTCCTGGACGCTTGGAAGGGTGCAGCCAAGTGGGCAGCAAACTCGAAGTCAAAACAAAACTTCGTGTCCCGCTCCGAGTTCATGGAGAAGGGCGGGGATTATCTCAAGGAGCACGATTGCGGGAATGCTTACTACTACTAGGAGCGTTTCTTCGGGTGCTTAACCCCATTGATGTCCTTCTCCGTGGGATCTTTCGTTCTATCAGGGTAGGTAGCAGGAACGGATTGATAATGGTTTTCATGTTGCTTCCTCAATTATTCAATGGCATTATTTTATCTGGAATTATAGCTTGGGAACTGATCGACATCATTCGCAGTTGCAACCAAAGAACGGATGATTGGGCAGTCCAGAGTCGGATTGTGAAATTAAACAAACACTTGCGGGAAGGCGTTATATCAATTTCAATTTCAATCTCAATTTCGATATCATTACTATAATTGTTTTGCTTCTGATTTCGCGACAGTGTCTCGCACAGTGGTGATTCATCTATCCACCTGCCTACTTGCCTACCTACATACCTACCTCACACCAGCTTATGAACCAACAACATGATTCCATAAAACCCCCAAAAAATCATAGTTAGCGAGGAGAAACGCTATGATCGTAGTGCTATGTTACGATTGAAAGCTCACGACACTTCCACAGCACCCACACACATATACATCACAGGCATATACGCCAAAACCAACGACCATGAACCCCCCAAACACAAAACACACAAACCCATCCCTTCCTTTCCATTCTTCCACGGCGGAGTAGCAATCAACATTATCACTCCAGATATCATCGTCTCATACCTACAGTCACGGGCCTACTAAACTAAACTACCAGCTGATGTGCTGTCCACAGCCAAATACGCAGTCTCGGAACAGACGTGTACACACCCCAGGAATCCGTGCTTTTCAAGTCGTGTTTGTTGCAAAAGCCCAGTTGGGCTGGAAATACGAGGGCATGGGTATTTGTGTGTGCTGTCTGTCGTATGGTGCGATGCGGTGTGTGGGGTTTTGGATGGAAGGTGTCAACGCTAGGTAGGGAGTATGTAGCGGTGGGTATTTTTGAAGTCATGGGGAAAGGGATTGGGCTTTTGGTTAGTTCTAACTTCTTATCATGGGTTTTGGATGGTTTGAAGATGCTGAGTATATGGGAGAAGAGTGTGGAGGAGAGTTGGAAGGTAAGTAGAGGAAAGTTATGGATGCTATGAAGGAATTGGGTAGGTTGTTGAGATATCGATATATCAAGTCCATGTTGCCATCACGATAATCTTTCTAAGGTCAATATCGATCACTAAAGAGGATGAGGATGAATTGAGTTAACTTGAGATACCTAGGCATTCAAGGATGATGATAAGATCACACCATCCCCCAACCAGCCGCATGCATGAAGACGGTGTGAAAGTGCAAGATACGCGATTCTTGCACTTGTTCTCACTCCATCCGCATTACTCGCACATACACACTTACTTCGGCACTTTACAATAGACACGCACGTAGATCTCGTTCCTAGTCACACCTACATAGAACCCAAGTTCCCACTCACTCGCAGCTAGATTTTTTCCTCCTCTCGTGCGTGCGTGCGTGTGTGTTCTTGTGGGTGGGTCAGGGCCGAGGTGTGAAGTCAGGGTCAGGATCATCGTCGTCTAGGGCCCTGATTAGGGTCGTGGTGAAGGGTCATGTAGGGCCGGGCCAGGGTCTACTCTTCCACCCCACCCTGTCCACAAAGTCCCCAAAATTTGATATTTGGTCCTTTTGTTCCGTCCTCCCTTTGTACTCGAATGAAGTGCAATTATGAAAGGGAAAGTTGCATACGTGCATACCATACATCTGACTCTCCCCCTCCAAGTCAGAAGCGCGATCATCTACAAACAGAAGTGGTGGCGGTAGTGGTGGTGGGGCAACTGAAACCCGATCAACCACCACCGCCATTTTTGTAAAGTTACGGGTTGGTTCGTTCCTACCTAAATGAATGACCTGGAATAAGTCCAGTCCAGTTCCAGTTTCCCTGCGTGCCCGCCCCCGAAAGAAGAAAAACAAGGTCGTTCGAGTGCGCCAAGGGCGACTGGCTTGTCTCTTCTGCCTTGGACTTACCTTGCTCTGACCCGAGTCACATGTTGGAGGGATGGTTAAAGTACTTGTGTTGGGATGTGTTGTCTGAGGTATTGCCTTGTATGGAGTACTCCGTACTGGCCACGGGGTGTTATTGTTTGAGAGGAAGAGAGGGAAGATATTTCTTGGAAGGGGTCTGCCAGGCTGGCGGGCTTGTGTGTCCTGGAGCTGGGGGGCATGCACTACTTGTTGGACGTAGAGTTGAAACCGGAGAGGAGATACGGGGGAAAGGCGAGTAGGTAGGTAGCTACTAGCTGGAGGAGTTTGGTTGTGCAGGGCAGAGTAACTCCGTACTGTCGTCAATTCATTATGAGGGTGATTAGTATTTGTATTTCTGTTAACTATTTGTCGTGGATACATCAGCTTGTGAAGCGGTATTCTGGCTGGATTTGTGGGCATCCTGGAGTTGATTGATTGATTGATTGATTGTTGATTGCTGGTAATTAGTGCAGATCAGTGGATTGCCGCCGCCGCCGCCCGCCACCGCTTGTCTCTCTCCCCCGAGTCCGAGTGAGTGTGAGTGTCGTCATGGGTTGGCACTTGTGATCTACTAGTTCAGAGTGACCTGGAAGCGACTCGCAAAAGTTGGAACGATACCTCCCTTCGAGTATACACGAGTAATTAATGAGTGTCTGGTGATGTTGACGTCCTACCTCGTGGACACGATGTATATTTTAAGATGTGGATATCCGGTAGTTGGGTACTCGTACGTTGTTTTAGAAGTAAGCGCAGAGCGTGCGTATGTGCTGTTACTTGTACACAGTACGAGTAGGAGGAAGAGTAAGCCTGGTACAGGACAAGGGACTGATAATGCAGGGAAGGGCTGAAGGGATGGAGGACGGGATGGTGTCACACAGCCTAGAACTGACGATCTGGATGCACAATACGAGTTACCTGGTGTCATACAGCATCTACTCCGTACTTAGCACTCCGAATGTATCTGTGTCGTACATCATGATACTCGGATAGAGAAGAAGCACTCGGTGAAAGTACGGGTATGATTCAGTAAATAATTAGAACACTCATAGAAGGGGGTGAAAGGTGAAGCTGCAATGACGGTTGTCGGGTCTATTCATCCATCCACAGTGCAGTGCAGTAAATCCAGCCTTTCTCCTGCTTCGCTCGTTTTCCCCTTTCAGGCCCACAGTCGACATCATCATCATCATCATTATCATCATTCCCCCTCTCCAACCATTCTCTAAGGAGACCCTGCTCCCCCCAACAGCTTGTGTCGATCCCGCCCAGCCTGGCACCGAGTCCCGCCCTCCTGATAATTCCGATTTTCTCATAAACTCTCGATCCGCCGTACCACAACTCTGACCACTTCTTCCGGTCTCCGCTCTCTCTCCCTTTGCATCGTCCCCCTCGATCCCTCGATCTCTCGATTCCACCCCCTCCAACAAAGGGTCTCATCAGCCCTACAGGTCCCTGAATTATCTGCTTTCGTGCCCGTCCTGTCAGTTCTCTCAGGGTTCATCGGGACCCTGCATACCACTTGGCGACGGGAACAGAGCAGAGCCAGACCAGAGCAGAAGTAACGAGTAGGTAGAGTCAGAGAGCCGAAGTACATACCAA
Source organism: Aaosphaeria pasadenensis (assembly GCA_022813625.1). Classification (NCBI taxonomy): domain Eukaryota; kingdom Fungi; phylum Ascomycota; class Dothideomycetes; order Pleosporales; genus Aaosphaeria; species Aaosphaeria pasadenensis. The sequence continues at coordinate 101,849 of JAKLMB010000024.1, read as the reverse complement.
CGACCCCAGCACAAAGCAGGAATACCTGACAGGTACCCTCACGCTACTGCTCGGTCTCTGTATCTGAACCTGCTTTTCCACCGCAAAACACAGGGAAACAGAGGTCACCAACACGTCGATTACCAATACTCGGCAGGAACCTCCACGTATAGTGCGCCCACACATATACACACACGCGCGCACACACACACAGTCATAATCAATCAATTCATATCCTTAGATACACTGATACTGTCTGCACGGTACTGTATTGGATCGTGTTGTATTGCTTGCAAAGTACTCTGTATCTTCGGCTTGCATTCATACTGTACATTTCTCATCCACACAAACGAGAGAAAGGGAAGGAACTACACGTCGCTGTTCTCTAACCCACCACCCACCACCCACACCAAAGTGCGCACGTGCCCAATCAGGACATCGCTGGTCTCGCTTCGTCCGTTTCTCGGGGCTGTTTCTCACCGTCTCATCCATCGTCATCATCATCATCATAACTGTTCACCAATTGTCGGACTATCCCTCCTCCCTCCCCGGTCATTGTTCTCCCTCCCCTTTTGGAGTCTGGACGCTTCGTATCCTACATTCCTACCGCCTTACTTTTCTTGGTTCTGGTTTTGTCATCGAACCGTGGTCAAGAAAAACGTTTTGTCGTTTCGCCTCGCCTTCCACACTCAGCCTGTCGAGCCACCCAAACAATAGGTACCGAGTACCCTTTCATCACCTCTCCTCACCACCACCCTCCACTCAGCGGGCTACGGCGATTGTGTGATGTCATAGCCCAGGTCTCCCACGACTCCCACGACAACCCAGCACAAACTAGAACCCCTAGAACACTTTTGGACCGAAGCCATCTCGCGCCTCTTACAATCCCGCCGCCGTTGTTCAATTACACACGCACACACACCTGCGAATACTACGACTATTCTCCGTTCTCCTCGTTTCTCGTTTCATCTCAACGCGGCAAACTGCAAACTGCTCACCAATCCTCTTTTCCTAGCCACCTACCTAGGTACACCTATTACGCCCTTTTACGAACCTTTCCCCACCCGCCTACCCTGAACCCTTATCCTTGCACCCACTTCCCTGTCGAACCATCGTAATCATGTCTCTCTGAACACCCCCCAAATCCTCGATCTAGACGACCTCCTGCTCTCTTCCCTTTTTTCGATTCACCTACATTTTCACGTTCCTGGAGCACAATTCTTTTCTTGATATCCCCTTCCAGCAACCGCTGGGGCTCTTGTCTTCTTTTTTTATCTTCTTACTGCCGACATCCCATCCTACCTACCTACTTCAGTTAGTCGGGCAGTGCTTGTTCACAGCACGGTCGCGGCATACACAACGTTCTTACTCCCTAGTGTCCACTGCGCACCGCACTGTGCACTTCCCTCATGTCCATCCCTGTCCTCTCTCCCAGGCCGCGAGAGTCGTCATCGCGCGCCTCCAGGTCAACTCCAAAGACACGATCCAGTAATACACGCTCGCCCATTGCCGCCCACCCTCAGACTCTGTTGACACCGCGTCGCATGAACGATGCAAAGACTCCAGGACTCGTCACTACAAATACAATGGCACAGACGGTCAAGACTCCCAGTCCCAACTACTTCGGTCTGCAGGTAGATGCGAATGCAGATGTCTTCGCTTCCAGCGCCGCCCAACACATTCGCGGCAATTGGAGTCCGCCGTCCTCGAACATCCGTTCCACGGCTGCAGCGTCACCCCACGTCATCCCCGTCGATCAGAACCCTGAATTTGAACAGTTTCGAAGACAATCCGAAAACAACAGGGGTTTCAATCTAGGCAACTTCGACTTCGCTTCAGTCCCATCTCCCTCCATCGTCCCTCGAGGTTCCATCTTCGGTGCTCTCAGAACGCCTTTATCGCCTACATCCATGGTCACGACCTCGAGTCCCAATGGTAGCAGCAAGGACGGCCGAGACGATGGCAGCGACCACAGCTCGGGCAAACCGCGGTCGCCAAAGCGCATGCTCTCTACCGATCCGAGTCAACTCACCGACCGCCCCAGGCGAAATTCTCCAGCAAGCTTCCTCGATCAAGAAGGGTTTGGAAGGACGGATGAGCTGGCCGAGTTCGTAGAGGGCAGGATACCCAGGCCATCTCTTCCACCCAGGAAGTCCACCCACCACAAGTCTGTGGTCGCACGCGCCGAAACTCTCCCCACAAGTTTGGAGGTCGAAGATCCCTCTGGCGGGCCAGCCATGGTGACGCCTCAATATGTTCTCAACATACTCGAGTCCGCAGTCGAAGAGGTACTTCTCTTGGACCTCCGCGTCTCCACGCAATATGCAAAGGCCCGCATAGCCGGCGCACTCAGCCTGTGCATACCTACCACCCTCCTCAAGAGACCATCTTTCAATGTTCAAAAGTTGGCCGAGACGTTCAAGGATGACGAGCAGCGAGCCAAATTTGAGAAGTGGAGGAGCTGCAAGCACATCATCGTGTATGATGCCAGCTCCTCTCAAATGAAGGACGCAACCACTTGCATCAATACCCTGAAAAAGTTCGCATCCGAAGGCTGGACAGGTGGCTCCTACATCATCCGCGGAGGCTTCTCTGAGTTCTCCGAGAAGTTCCCCAAGCACACGACACGAGGCCCATTGGGCAGTCCTACATCTGCCACCGCAGCCTTGTCTATCGGCTCCGACAGACCCTCTGTTGCACCAGTCATTGGTGGATGTCCCATGCCCGCCACTCAGAATGCCGCCAATCCTTTCTTTGGCAACATTCGCCAGAACATGGACTTGATCGGTGGCGTTGGACAAATGCCAATCAAGCGTCCCGCTGCCATGTCAGAGCAGATTGAGGAGAACCTTCCAGAGTGGCTTCACGACGCCTCCGACGTCAAAGATAAGGGAAAGACTGTATCGGATCGGTTCCTTCATATCGAGAAACGCGAGCAGAAGAGAATGCAAGAAGCCTTGTCCGGAAAGGTGGTGTATGATAACTCAAATGGAAAATCGACAGACTGCGACTGCATCCAGATTGCCGGAATCGAGAAGGGCTCCAAGAACAGATACAACAACATCTGGCCTTACGAGCACTCGAGAGTCAAATTGCAAGGCATTCCAGAAGGAGCCTGTGATTATGTCAATGCCAACCACGTACAAGCAGCGTGGTCGAATAAGCGGTACATCGCCACGCAGGGTCCAATTCCTGCAACGTTCAAGGTGAGTCAAAAACTAGCACAAGATCTACCTGCACCACTGATACTGACTGTTCAAACAGGACTTTTGGAATGTTGTTTGGCAACAAGACGTGCGTGTCATCGTCATGCTGACTGCCGAAAAAGAAGGCGGCCAGGTCAAAGCTCACGACTATTGGTCCGACAGACAGTACGGCCATTTCTACTTGAACCCGCTAGGTGAACGCAGGGCTTCGCTAGAGCCATCAAGAATCCACCGCCACCGCGAGCAGAGTCGACCCCAATTAGGCCAGCGTCGATCTACCAACCCACCTCGCCTCGGTGAACTCCAAAGGGAGAACAGCACGACCTCTCCGAGCGGAGACCAACCGTATGTCATCGTCCGCAAGTTCACCCTATCAAACTCCGACGAGCCCTTCGCACGAATGCGCGAGATCACGCAGTTACAATACTCTCACTGGCCAGACTTTGGCGCCCCAGCCCACCCGGCCCATCTCCTTGGCCTCATCGAGCAGTGTGACTCCGTCGTTCGGCAGGTCAATGGCGGTTCCGCAACGGGCCCAGATCCGCCCAATGGGCGTCCTGTCCTCGTCCATTGTTCAGCAGGCTGCGGTCGTACCGGTACCTTCTGCACCGTGGACTCCGTCATTGACATGCTCAAACGGCAACGACAAAACCGCAATGCACGCCAAGGAACTCCCATGGATCTCGACCGCAGGTCGAGCCAGGGGAGCCAAGACGACAACATGGACGCTTCTTGGACGACACGTGACGACATAGACCTGATCGCGAAGACCGTCGAAGACTTCAGATTGCAGCGCCTTAGCATGGTACAGAGCCTGCGGCAGTTTGTGCTCTGTTACGAAAGCGTGCTCGAGTGGCTCGTTGAGCAGCAGCCCAAGTCTGCATAATCCTACGACGAGCATACACAAATATTTTCTTATCGAACGAACGAATTCATGGGCCGGATCCCGGGGCATTGACGATTGATTGATTTGAGGTCACGAAATTCCTTCAGAAGAAGAAGAAGAACGAACATGAGCGAAAGAGAGGAGCAAAGCATTGGCTATTGGCAGAAACGAAAGGCGCATATCTTCATTTCAGGCAGGCAGTGGGGGGGGCTGTCAGCGGTATCTTCTTTCGACTGGTGTTAATTCCCCCCTTTCTTGGTTTACATAATTGGTGTTTTCTTTTTTTTTGTTTCTCTCGTTCCCGCGCAAACATTGGGTGGCGTTTCCAACGGTTCACTTTCCTGTCCTGTTCTGCTTTTGAGGGATTACCTCTCCCCTCTATAGAGCAAAGCAAAGCAAGCAAGCAAGTAAAGCATATTAGCATATAACACGGTGGGGTTCTTTGTTTTCTGTTTTCTTTTTTTTTCATTTCTGGCCTTTGATTTCGTTCTCAGCAAAGCAGAGTAGTAGTAGCACATGTGGCTGGCGTAGTATTGCATGTATCTTCAAGATTAGGTACGAGTAGTTTTTAAAATCATACATTTGTTCGAATCACACACATCCAATTGTTCAATCGCACGTTTCGATTACATGGTACGAAGTACTCCCTCCGTACATGCTACATACAAGGTACACAATATTTCCCAATTGTCAGACAGACTGGTCAATTCGTCCTTGCTTGCGCTATTGCATCTGCCTGCCTGGTGGCTCTTCAGTGAATGGGAAGAAAACGCATACCCAAAACAAAAAGAGAGAAGCGCAAACGTGCCGTCCCTGCAAACCAGCAAAAAAAAAAAAGGCACCACTCACCCACCCACCTTCCCATATAGTCAGTCAAATGAATAGGCCAAAAAAATCAAAAAAAAGAAACATGGTCAGTACGGGGGTCGAACCCGCGACCTTGGCGTATCATAGGATGAATGCTATTAGCACCACGCTCTAAACCAACTGAGCTAACCGACCTTTGTTGTTTTCTTTGATGGATTTTTTATGAATTTGGGGAATTATGTAGCCGGATAAAAAAAATCCTAGGTTATAGTAAGTTATAAGTTAGCTAAGAGGATTATTATACCTAAACAAGCATAACCGCACACTATCCAAATAGTGTAATAAGGCATAGGAAGAAGGAAGCAAAAAAGTACATGGAATCTATAAGGTCACCATGAAGATTCGCCTTCAAGCCAAGTTTCTCACTACTAAACAATGCCCTTGCATAGACCTTTGAACCTATCAGATTATCTGCAAAAACCGGCCTGAAACCACCAGGTCTCGATACAAAGCTACCAAAGGCGGAGGATATAGTGATTTTTGCATAGGCAGCTATGTTGGAAATTGTAGGCAGTGCGAAGCCTGGAAGAGCTAGTTGCCTAGGAGTAAATGCGAACGAAACCATCTCATCTAGTCCTTTTGATCAAGTGTTGAGCAACCATCAAAACAAACTATCTGAAACTTCCTCTCAGTCATAACAACACCAGCGCCCACTCTTAACGCCCGACTGAGCTTGTGACAGTACCTGTGGAGACATGCTGCTTCAACTACAGCAGAATGCCTCTGCATCACATGATGGAGCTGATGACTGGTATGATCATAGGCGATACCGTCTTTTTGGCAATTTGTTGCTCGCCGAGCCAGAACTTCACCTTGATGGGCTTGCGCTGCGGAGGTTGAAGCAGCTTGAGCCATCACTTCGTCAGCTTGAGTCAGCGGCAACACCAAGTCGGTTTAATCGCAAATTATTTGATACTTGTTCGGTACCTCATACTAATTCACCTGACAGGTCTTCAAGGTCGATTTGATCTCGACAAGGCATTTCGCGACTTCCAGGAACTCGAATCAACCTCTTGGGTCTATCCCAGACGCAAAGACGAACTGGTGGCCCCTTCAGGAAGCCTTGAGTGGCCAATCGCACATCATTTACATAGCCCATCGTTCCAAACCCTCTCACCGCACAATGGAACAACACAAGATGGGACAAGCGCTTGCGCATGGATGGTCATGGCAGCAAATTTCGTAACGGATCAAACGTTGATTTTTGACCACATCTGCAGGCGAGAGAGTAGGAGCGAAGGATTTGTGGAATATCCTGAGAGCATCCTTGATTGTCATGAAGCATGGTTGTCTACAATTCGGTCCAGGATGGCCGCGAAAGTCGAGATTATCTATGGTAAAAAGGTCCAGAAGCGAATGGCAGAGATATACCATCTTGAGGCATTGCAACTTTGGGGCGCCTACAAAGACCTAGTTGTATACCTCGAATGGCAAGAGTGTGCAGGGACAGCCGATAAACGCCTCATACGGTTGATTGTACCCGCCTATCATCCGCAAAAGTTCCTCACCCCGGGGGGCTCACGGTGTGGTGTTAAACAAGATCTGGCTTTGCTTACTGCCCACACTCTGGCTGGCTTGCCCTATGTTGGTGGCTTCTATACCAATTTCGACAAATCACAACTCAATCGGAAGGGGAGCTTCCGACCCAATCACTATGCAAAATCCCGAGAATACGCCAATATTGCTACCGAAGAGCTCAAGAAGAACAGTGCCGTCATGGTGTCTTCAAAATTCCGGAGGGTGGCTCGAATGCGGTACCACCCAGGTGAACAGGGTACAGTAGACCCCAAACATTGTATAGGTCGTCGTGAGAACTGACATAAAAGCTCAGAAATCGCACAATTCAAGAGTACCGAGGTGTCCCAAAAGTACATGATGGATTCAGCCAAACCGCCTATCGTTAATGTCAAATGCCATAAATGTGGGCGAGGGAACAAAGACTACAGGCCCTTGTGGAATATCCAGAATGGGAAATACATCGCAAGAAGGATGATTTGTAGAGACCCAAACTGTTCTGGGAAGCTTGCAATTCCACAAGAGTCTGCACTTAGTTACATTGGGTATTGCGGTGTCAAATTACCAGCCGACACCAGCCGAGGAAAAAAGCATATTTGTTCCGAACCAACTCAGGATTTGAATGTAGTCGAACCCCCGGGAATATCTGATCATCCAGTGGGTTTGCAAGGTCCGTTCATTTCCGCTACAGAGAACGCATCAGTCCCTTTCGGTGGTACAAATGTCTCTGCGATGGCGATGAAGCCAGCTACGAAAGGTTATAACATAAGGGAAGCGAACCAGATTGCACAAAGAGGGGACCGAGGCATACACGAATTTTGGCATGGTCGTGAACCAGAAGTGAGCCAAATGGGAAGAGTTAGGCTCCGGATCCTACGCGATGCGCATAAACCCTATGCGCGGAAATTAAATCTAGACATATCAACATATGGTCCTTTCCTGGCGCAGCCTGGCCCAAGGATCTTGAACTTTAACGACCGTGGCATCAGTCTAATGTCTAATAATGGCAAGGAACTCTGGCACCGAACTTTGGAGGTACTTGCAGGGCGTAAGGGTGGCAATGAGATCCTAGAACAGCATCGGCGGGAATTGGAATTTCAAAAGAAGCGGTAACACGACTCTACCATCGAATAGGAGCGGCATATCGCTCCTGGCTTGAACGTTAATTGTCGACTAGCTGTATCAAAAAGATGGACGCAATTCAAACTGCCTAATTTTCTATTCCCTGTCTACATAGTCAAAAAGCTCTATGCATACTAGAAGTGTAGAAAAGAAGCAGGTAGTGTTAGATTGTCAAATATAAAAAATATCCCAAACTAAGATTCAACTAGACTAGACGTACCTTAGGGTTGACGGTGTAATAATAATCAATATTAATATCAATTATAGTAACGTATTAGCAAGGACATTACATGTCTATATTAAGTCTAAATGAAATATCTAGTTATCAGGAATTAGGGAGTAAATAAGGGTAAATGAATACTAGATAAACTCCTTATGTAATACTTGAATGCACTGCAAGATAGAGCAGTAAAGTTGTTCCTATGAAGACTTATCTCGCTATCTCATGAAGCTGAGAGATACAGGAAGAGGAGGTCTTGTTCAGCTCTGCATTAGACAGATATATATGCTCTATATTCATTCAGCTAGTGAGTATTGTTTTTATTAACCTGTTACTTATTTAACCTGTAAAAGTAAAACCTTTAGGCAATTCATAAAGGCTAGACTGCGTCATCCTCATTGAACTCACTGATGTCGATTTGGAGGCACCTGGTGCTATGGTTTTCCAAAGAAGAGTTCGATTCAAATGTGACTACATGTAGCTTAAGCAGAGCTGCATAGAATTGATGCATCAGCACAAGGCAGACAAATGTAGACACTTGATGGCAGAGCTGCGCATTGAAGTGCAGCTTGTCCAAGCAAAATAAGAGTTACAATTGCTACATAGCCTAGTTCTTGTTTGATCAATGTGTACATCCACCGGACAATCTTCCCGTGTCGACACTTCAAAGTGGAGATCTCAATACTGATAATTCCCGTGCTTCTGTCTGTGGCAAGCCTTCTAGTTCATTTCCTTCCTGGATACAGGATGTCTTCCGTCTTTCTATTTTTCATCAGGGCAGTAGCAAGTGAAGCCATTGTTATGGCTTTAATTTGTCGTTGCCAGCCCTGTTGCCTATAGCCTCAGCCTGCACCTCTCCATCTGGGCCATACTCAACAGCAAAAAAAAGGCGATGCTCTTCCTCCAGCTTCCTAAACAGGAGAAGAGACAAGAGAAAAAAAGAATGGTCAGTACGGGGGTCGAACCCGCGACCTTGGCGTATCATAGGATGAATGCTATTAGCACCACGCTCTAAACCAACTGAGCTAACCGACCTGTTGTTCTTATTCGATGAAAGTTTTCTGAGATTTTGGGATTATAATGCCACGAATGAAGGGCTACAAGTTGTGCTTCGGAAAATTTGTCATGGTGCTACTTGTAGATTGGAGATGAAGGAGTGGGGTGGGTTGGTGGGCGGTAGTCGTTAGTGTAAATTCGAGATTGGATGGAGGGGTTCACTTTGCTCTCTCTAGTGTGAGTTGACTTCTCTCGTCCCACGAGTGAAAAGTAGGTCGGTCCGAAAACGACCCGTCTCTCACGATCGAATTCGCAAAAGATGGTGATGCGCATGTAACTGCACTTTTAGAAGAAGATCGACTTCAAAGACATCTACTCCACTTGTGTAGCTCTGGGTATTTGATCCGGGATGGGTGAGCGCACTAAAGAATTTGTCTTAGTATCTGTAGACAATCTGGTTTTTTTTCGTTGCGTCTCTTCTCCCTTTTTTCATATGGCCTTTCGTCTCAGTGGCTCAAATGCTCTTCATGCTTGGTGTGCAGATATCTCTTGTCGAATGATTAGATGATAGTTGGTTCTGCTTTTGAGCTCTTCGATGTGGACGCATTAGCTATATGGCCAGCGAAGTGAGCTAACAATATGCCTACACTGTTGTGTCAATTCTTATGGGATATTGAGTTGAGGGGACATGAAAGCTCACAGAATCCAGAATCGTGAAGTAGCGGAAGGCGATCCTTTGTTCTGATTCATTGTTACATGTGCGGCAGCGTGAGGCCAAGCTTAATCCTTTAGTACCGTCTTTCGATACCGAGAACATTGGTTATCTGGAATGAGTAGACCTGTATGAGGTGATAATGATGAGTGATTAGTCGGGCTAAGAGCCTTGTCTGTGGAATGGTTCCCACGAGGACAACTCGGGTGAAGTTTGAACAATGAAAGTCATAGAAAAGGCGACAAAGGAAAGTGCCTGCTAGCATGCTTGCCATGCGTGCACCATTCTCAGGCCGCTCACTTCTCCGAGTTATTGCAACGAGGTTCGACGAGGTTCGCCCGTTGGATCAAATTGCCACCGATCGTACTGGCTTTCAGCATGTTAAAGCAAGAGCATGGTCTGTAGCCCTGTGAAGTAGAACGGTACGGTAGATGAGGGGAATCTGATCAAGATGAGCAGATGTTTCAGACGAAAAAAGCTCAACAGCTATGCAGTGAAACTAATGAGTGAGTGCGTGATGACGCAAGTGAAGTGAAGGTGTCGAGGGAAGGGAACTGCGTATCAAGATCAGGGATGAGCTACCAATTCTTCACAACTGTAGATCAGAGTACAGATGACCCCATAAGTAACCAATAAGTACTCCGTAGAGAAGCGTAGCATTCAAAAAAATGATCAGGTGCGGAAAGGGTAATAGCACTGAAGCATACTTGCCATGGCTCTGCCTGGCAATGATTAACCTCAAGACAGCAAAGGATCAAATGATCTGTCTCCAGCCTTTACATTCTCTGCTGAAGTCACAATCTCGATGTTTGAAACCATTCAGTGGCATTCACTTCCTAGGCAATCCGATAAATTTCGTCAAAGCTATTTTATACGTTTAAGTATATGTAGTGTTATCGTCTAAATTGTGATACTAAAGTTGTCTGACAATTAATTATATATAATATAAAAAGTACAGAACAAGTGCTTTAAGGTTATAAAGTTTTTGCTTAGGTTTTGCATGTATAATGACAAACTTGAAAAATTTGATCTTGATTGTCAAGCTGATTGTCAAGCGTCGGGAAACAACTACTCCGACCAAGGGGTATCGTGAATCATTCAGTACAACAGCTCTCTATTCATCCTCATCCTCATCATCCACCTGAACCCGACTTGAGGAATGCCTCCCAGCACCCGTCCCATTTGCCCTCTTTTCCCCTTGATGAACCGCCCTCTCACCCACAAACAAATTCCCTCCCCACTCCGCCTTACAAGTCGGACATCTCTGCGTGTCTCCCCTCTGGTTCCTAAAATACAGCACCGCGCACTGCTCATGAAACCTAACCCTACACTCCTTATCCGAACACCTTACACCAACAGTGACAATCTCCCTACACCCCTCACAGTCCTTGATCCGCACAATCGGCTCCGAATCCTCATAGTCCGGATCCCCCGCCTCATTATACGTCTCCTTGAGATACCCCCTCAACTCCATGAGCGCCCTCGGGGCGAGCGAATAATACCCCCGACTCGACTTGTCGAAGAAGTGCTGTTCCACGAGCTGCGCAAGAACCTTGTCGCTCTCACTTATGCTTATCCCCTTAACCGCCGCCGCTGCCTGGCTCTGCGCACCGTCTTCCCCATCGCCATTCGCCGCCGCGAGGCTCTGTCGGTTCTCCCTCGGCGGCTTCGTCAAGCGACTTGCCTCCATGCTCGACACGGCCATTATCTCCCTGCTCCGCGTGTTGTTCGTCTCGAACATGCAGTCGAGGAGCCGTTTTATGTATGCGATTTCTTCGTGGGAGAAGGTGGTGGCGAGGTGGGTGAGGGAGTCGGAAGTCGTGTTGACGAGGCTGTAGAAGAGGACGCGGGAGGTTTGGGAGCGCGAGGAGCGGATCTCGTAGTCCAATGGCGAGATGCGGATGTTTACTTGCTGGATGAAGTTGGTGATGTCCGGTGGGGTTATGTCGCCTACTAACAGAGGTCGGTCGGGCTCTGGATACGGTGTTAGCAGTCTGATAAGAATCGAAAGGGCTGCTTGGGGAAATGTTACCATGTGCACTCATGATCGTAGCAAGCAACGGCTTGATCTCATCTGTGGTCATGACGGACCTTGCGAGGAACGCTTGCAGGAAGGCGCGGTGCGCATTGTTGTATGAACTCGAGTCTGATAGGCCGTCGCCCATCTCTAGGTCAGACATCGTGACTGAAAAGACTTCCTGGGCTTCAAAGAGTCAGTAGATGTTTTTATCGTCGGATCAGCTCTGAGTGGCCGGCGTTCTGTGGAGGTCGATCGGAACAACCGTGCAACGCGGGGAAAAGTTATTTGAACGCGGACGCGCGTGGGCACGTGGTATGCCGACTACAAAGCATTCTATAACCACAGAGCGATCACCTCACGAACAATCCTGTAGCAAGTACTGCGGATCAAATCAAAAGCGAAGACATCGAATCTTTCCAAAAGAAATCGGGAAATCAATTATCTATCTTCCATAGGCTTTGTTTACTGCATCCTACACCCAGGGACCCGTCCTTCACCAGTTCAGCACTAACTACCAGAGTGCGGACCTTCACGACCCACCCCACCACAATCTTCCAAATTGAGAATCTCTGTACCCCGCCGAGTAACTACCAACCACCGAAATACCCTCAAACCCCGAACTCCAACCATCTACCCAGACAACAGTGATCACAGCGGGTACATAAGCCTTCCAATCCCCAAAATATCCATCAAATCAAAGAAAACAACAAAGGTCGGTTAGCTCAGTTGGTTTAGAGCGTGGTGCTAATAGCATTCATCCTATGATACGCCAAGGTCGCGGGTTCGACCCCCGTACTGACCATCTTTTTTTGCTCTCCCCCGTCCAAACAAGCTATCGTTCAATAGCTTCTTTGGATGCGAAGGGGCTTCTTTTTTTTGGGCTGGGAGGGTTTGCTTCTCTTGCTTCATGATCGATGAGGGGAATTGATGAGGGGAGGACAAGAAACTTGCAACTACCAAAGGGCGGGTAGACTGTGTGTATGTACGTGTCAATCAATTCTGACACCATGAACCTCCGGTCAATGTATTGATGGATAGTAGGTAAGTATTCATGGTATTATGTACATGAAGTCCTGGGGTCTGAGAGATACGAGTGGTCACTCACGTTCGTTGAATTCATGTATCTGATTCATTTCATTTTTATACCACGCCTTTCCCCTCCAACTCTCTTCAATCCGTTTAGAAAAAACCTATCACACCCACCATCCATCATTCAGAAACAGTGGAAATTCGTTAAACCGCTAGCTAGCTCGTGTATGATTTTTTCCCTCTCCACTCCAAGCAATAAACAACGGCAATCAAGTAAGTAGAAGAGGAGGAAATGACGGAGATGATGATGATGATGCTGGCTGGATACAAATAAGATGACGTTCGAGTCAGAAACCAAGGCAAAAGGAGAGCGGGATGTAACGAGACAGGCATGCGTGTGTGCTTGGCTTCGTGTGCGAATGAAATGGTAAATATCCCTCTCAATTCCCAGCGCCCCCTCCAACAACAGGCGAGCGAGGAAGGCAAGAATAAAAAATTTCAATAGAGAAGCTTAAGAAGACGACGACAATGGAATAGAATAGCATGCAAAAGAAGGGCATTAGTTTTAAATAAAAATAAAAAGTAATCATCGTCATCATCATCAGCCCCATAACTTCTTCCTCGGACTCCTCCTCGCTTCCTTAGCCGTCCCCGTCCCCGAATCGACGGGCTCGATGTCCGAGGGTGCGGGGAGCGCGGGCATGCTTTGGCTGGCGAGCATGCCGTACGGCGTGCCTTGGATGGCTGCGGCGCCGTACGGAGTGTAGTAGCCTTGGTGGTCTATGTAGCCGCCCGAGGGGACGCGGTGCGGTGTCGCGGGGGGGAAGTAGTCGCCTGGTGGAGGGGCGTTGTGCTGGAAGTGGGAGTGCGGGTGGGCGGTCTTGGAGCGGACGATGTCGAAGAAGCGGTTGGAGAGGCTGAAGGCGCCGAAAATTACTATGGCGGTGAAGAGCTGGTAGGGAGGAGAGGGTTAGCTAGGGTTTGGATGGGTTTGATAGAGGTGGGTTGGGGTTGTGTGATGATCTTGTGAGAATATTGAACAGTCATTTCCGTGCTGTGAACGCTCATAAGAGGATCTGGTCAGGCGGCGCGGAAAGCTGAGCCAGCAGAAAAAGGACCTGACAAAAAGAGAAAATAACCATACCAGGCTCTTGTAGCTCAATTGCTCGACGAATGAATTCAAAATCGATGCAAACGTCCTGGCGCCCACGGACGCCCTCGCTATCTGCCGAGCATCGCGATTCATACACGCTTCCCAATTCCCACAGACAGTCTCCATGGCCGGCACGCGAGTCTTGGGGTCGCATCGATTGTCCTGATACTGTTTCGCGCAGAATGTGATCTCCACCATCGCCTCGTTCATGAACTTGTTGCTCTCGACATTGACGTCCGCCATGATGGCAGAGAACATCTTCCAGATGATCCAGAGAAACGTCCCCCCCATGCAGGCATTGACGACTAATTGTAGGTAAAAGGTCAACACAGCGGGGAGGTCAGGATGTGCTTCGATCCAGCCGAAGAAACCCGCCGCTTTGGCCGCATATCCATCGGTCTGACCGTTACTCTGTGCTGCTGCATTGGGTCCCCCACGTGCTGGACCTGGGACGCCAGTAACATCAGGCGAATCCGGCTCCTCGTAGATCGCCAGCTCTTTCGCGCGCTTCGTCTTCCTCTTCTTCACCCTGTCGCGGTCGTCCGGTTTCCTACTACTATACGCCGCCGACTTCTCCTTGCTGGGGCTGGGACTCGACGTGAACATGCTCTTGAACCAACTGTCGCGCCGACTCGGCTTCTTGGGACTCCTGCTCCGGACGGTGACGTGGTCGTTGTTGTCGCTCATGAGGTTCCCCATCCGCCTCGACATCTGCGTGTCCGGCGTCGCGATGTCGCTGTCCTCGTTCAATGTGGGGGTGTTCGGCGTCTCGCCTCCGGAACTGAAGTCGTAGACGCTCGCTGGCGTGCGCGGCTCCCAGGTGTTCGCTCGGGAGACGTGCGGCGGTACGGCGGGGAGTGGCTTGTGGTCGGGCGATAACATGTACGATTGCGATCGGCTGGGGGTGTTGAAGCTGGGGAAGCTTTTCGAGGGGGTGTCGAGGACAGAATGTGGGCCTGAGGATTGTTGGCCTAGAGTCAGTTTGGGGTTGCGGTTGTTGACGACGTTGGGTGTGGATGGGGTGAGGGCAGGCTTGTTTGTTTTGGTTGAGAGAAGAGGTGGGAGAGAGAGAGGAAATCAGCACACATACGTTTCTTATGGGAGGCTTGTTGTGTTGCGGTGATGAAGGGGGAGTTTGCGTCTATGGGCCCGTTGCTGTTCTGCCACTCATAATCCATCGGCGTGGTGGAGTCACGCCGCCAGGACATTGTGATTATTCCAATGCAATGATACGGAAGTAAGGAAGACTGATTTGTAATTTTAGGGAGGAGTATGCGTGAGGTTGAGATGTATACCTACGCTTGTTGCTAGGACCAGCGAACAGTAAACAAATGCTGGTGCGGAGTTTCGGCGGAGACGGTTCGTGGCTCGTGCTGTGGCGCCAGTCTTGGACAACGGGCTTGTGAAGAGCACGTGATCAGTGCTCATCCAAGCAGAGTTCCACAATGAGCCACGAAGTCGAGTTGATTATATTCGATCGTCTCAATGGGGTTTATATCATATACATATATAGCCAGTGAAACAAATCAGACCGCCCCAGCTCCAACATTCACACAAAAAGGCCTGAGAATCGTTTGGCTCAGTCTATCACGTTCACAAGGGAAAACAAAGCATGGCACACAGAGTGAAGTGATTGTTCTGTTATTACTTGTCTACTAAATGACTAGATAGAGGGAAAGAGAATTTTAGTCTATAACCCCAAAAAAGGCATCATGCCACAACTCGGATATCGCTAATCTACATAAAGTGCCAAAAAACGCCAACGATGATTTCCGCCTGATCATGAAGACATTCAAGCACTCTATGCTGCTTGAGTAGCCGTCGCTGGCTCGTCCTTATCCTCGTACTTGTCCCAGTTGGCAAGGATGTTGCCGATCTTGGGGGAGTTGGTCAGCTTGTACACATCCTCAAAGTACTCCTTGGTAAGCTCGAAGGGCCTGGCAGTGACGTTGGGAATGTATTTGCCGATGAGCTTGGAAGGATCGATCGATGTCTTGTGGATCTTCTTGAGGAGGAAGCTTCGGAAAGGCTTGACACCGGAACGCAAGAAGGTGCTGTGGAAGGGCACATCGATACCCTTCAAGGGGATGGTAGCGAAGCCGCGCTGGAGGTCCAAAGGCTTGGGCTTGGCCTCAGTCTGCTTAGCACACTCCTTGATGATCTCAACGAGATGTGCCTTGACATCTTCAAGGGACATGCTCTGCATGAGCTCTTGGATGTCGATCTTCTGCTGCTTGAGATAGTTGGTGACGTTTGTCAGGCAGTCAAGCGCACGGAGGTCTCCAGCGCAAACATATTGCATGTTGGCGATGTTGTAGTTGACAATCTCCAAAAGCCAGCCAGTCTGTTCCGAGATGTTCTCGACAACGTACTGAAGAGCCTGCTCGTTGAATGTCTTGGAGATCCTGCTAGGGTTGACGGCGCACATGGAGTAGTTGGAGCGACCGGTCTCGTCACGCTCGACGGCGACCTGCATGGTCAAACCACGGTAGAACACGACGGAGACCAAGCTCTCAATGGGCATGACCTCAGCAAGAGCCGCGAGGGCGGAGTACTCTCCAAGAGAGTGTCCAGCGAAGCTGCTATCTCTTTGGACAAGTCCCTTGGCACGCATATCTTCGAAGGATGCCTTCTCCATGAGTGTCAATGCGGGCTGTGTGAATTGAGTGGCCGAGAGCAGGCCAGTGGGCGAGCGGTAAGTGTAGGAGGTGGTGTTCTCATCGATCTCCTTGAAGATCTTCTCGGACTTGATCGATCCGTCCGCGCTCACAGTCTCGAAGGTCATGGACATGTAGTTTTGGCGAATGGCCTTGCCACGAGGACCACCGAAATGAATCGTGAGCTCCTTGGGGTTGTTCTTGACGATGTTGGTAATAGCAAAGCCTGGATATTGAGTTAGAATGTGTGATTAGTTGGAGATGGCGACGAAACTTACCATAGTTGTCCATAAAGTGCTTGTCGGCACGGTCCCAGACTTCCTTAGCCACCTCGCTGCTGTTGTACAGATCCATACCCATACCCTGCTCCTGGGATCCCTGACCAGTGAAGACGTAGGAAGTAGTAGGCTGCTCAACCTCGGCCTCGCCGAGAAGCACCTTATCCTCAGTCTCCTTGTTGCTGGCTTCGATCTTGATGATCTTACGTCCGGAAACCATACCGACGTGCTGGAGCTTGACATCAATGCTGTCATCGGGAAGAACCATGCCAACAAGGCTGGCGTGGAAGCTTCTGACGCGGCCAACATTGTTCTCGGCGGCCCAGGTCTCGACGAGACTGCGCACGGCAGCGCTGGAGTACATGCCATGAGTGATGGTTCCAGGTAGGTTGGCATAGCTGGAAAAGACACGTGACACGTGAATAGGGTTGTAATCGCCGGAGACGCGAGCGTAGTTCTCGTTGGATGCAGGTGCCTTGAGAGTCAGAGGAGTCTTGCCATTGAGAGGGATAGGGTTGTCGAAGTTGACAGGCTGATCAATGGCAGATCCGTTACGCTCCAGGTAGTCCAAGACTGGGTTGCCATATGATGCTCCAGATTGGTACTCGACGGAGGCAATCTGGATGATTTCCTTGGTTGGCAACTCGAGCAAGACCTCTCCAATGGTGTTGACCTCGCTGAAGACGGTCTTGGACTTGTAGCGCACAAAGCTCTTGAGCTTGAACAGCAGAGTCTTGTTCAATAGCTCAATATCGGGCTCCTCAAGGTTGAACCACTCCTTCGAGCGAAGAATGGCGACATCCTTGGAAGTTGCCAGAGAAAGTTGCATGGGCGTCTCGGTCTTCCTCTGGAAGGTGTTCTCGAAGTCAGTGTAAGCTCCACGGTACAAGAACTGGCTGACGACCTCCATAACGGGTTCGCCGTCACGGGTGATCGTGCCGCAGACCTCGACCATCTTTCCAGAATCCTGGTTGATGACGGCGTTGATTTCGGCAGTGGTGTCGAGGACATCGCCCTTCTTCAGAGGCTGTGCACCTGGAATCATGCGGAATCCGTTGGACAGATGGACAAGCTTCAACAGATCTCCATCGATGGCACGAGGGAAGATTGGCTTAGTGATAGCCTTCCAGCCGACAACGATGGCGAAGTCCATAGGAGCAAAGACTTCCTTGCCCGGGCGATCGACGAAAGCCTCGCCGGTGTTTCCTACAGCATGGACAAAGTCGTTGATAGCTTCGCTTGTCACGGTGGCTCGTCCACCGTCGAACTTGGAAGTCACGGAAGCATCGAAGGGGCAAGATTCATTGCCGAACCAGATCTTGAAGTAGAATTCCTTGATGCGGTCGTTGCGGGCATCCATGACCTCATGAATGGGTGCATATCCGATCTCAGGGCGGTAAGTGAACTTGAGAGACAGAGCCGCAGGCTGTTTCAAAACTGTGCGCTCCTCGAACATGTTGAGAACAATCTCGCGGTCCTGAGACAAGCTGACCTCTACGGTCTTGATGAATTTGCCGCTGAGCGAGGCTTCCTTGACAGTGATGACAGTCTTGGCAGGCTCTTTGGGGTTTGTGATCTCCACCATCATGCCTGCAGTTGGGGCAAAGATCCTCGAGACCGGGTTGGTCTGGAACCTCTGGCCTTGCACAAAGATATCGGTTGTGAAGAAAGCGTGCCTCCATGAGTAAGCATCGCCAGCGAGGAGAGTGAGCCAGTCCTGAACGGCTGGAAGGGTAGCCTTGGGGTCTGTGGAGAGACGGTACACGGTCTTGCCTTCGATTTGGGAGACGGTGAGACCGTCAACCTCAACCGATTCATGAGTACCAAGGAGCTTGCTGCCGAAGTACTCTATTACAGGAACCTTCGACTCGTCGCCACCATACACGTCCCGAAGGAGGAACTTGATGTGGTTGTGGTGAACACCATCCAAGATGTCCTTGACTGGCTCGTCAACCTTGTTGGAGTACTTGACGGCCATTGGACCTTGTAGGATACAAGTCCTGCCAACGTCTTGGTCTACCACAGCTTCCAAGTCCTCAGACTGCCACAGGGAGTCCTTCTTGAAGAAGAACTCAAAGGTGTCGTCAAGTACAGGGACAAATGGTACGGGCTTCTGGCCACGACGCTGGCAGAGAAGGAGGAAGTGCTGTACATCTTGGGCGTTGATGAGTTGCTCTCCTGCCTCGGGGAATGCCTTGAAGACCTTCTCAATGACAGGGTAAGGGGCCTGGAGCTCGTCATAGCTCTGAATGATGGATTCGCCATCGGCCGTGCTGAATCGCTCCTCGAGACGTCGGATGAAATCGACGGTAAGTCGCATCAAACTGGCATCGATCCATCGCTCCTCGTGCTTGACGTACATCAGGTCGACCATACGCTGGACAACCTCCTGGTAAGTCATGTCTTCAAGGTCAACAGACTCGCCATTCTTGTTCCTGCCAAACCAGACCTTTTGGAAGTCGTTGTTCAGCTTCTTGATGATGTACTCGCGCATCTTCTTCAACTCTGGGACGCGCTTCGCCTTGTCGAGGCTAAAGATCTTCTGATCCATCTCGGCCCAGAATAGCACACCTCGAGTGGCCAGCTTGTGGATAGGCTCGCCCATTTCGGAGCGGACCGTGATGACACCACCAGCGGCACCCTTGTAGGTCTTCTCCCAGTCACCGTCCTCAAGACCGGGTGCGTCGACGATGGCCTGCTTGGCATTCTTAGAGGTGTGTGCCTCCTTTGCGGTCATCATACGGCTACCGAACAAGCAACCATCATAAGGCATGGGTGGGTATCCAAAGCGTGTGGACCAAGCACCAGTGAGGTAGGGATAGGTGTCCTCGGCGCCACCGAAACCAGATCCAGCGACAAGGATGAGGTTCTCGCACTTTCGGATGCGGCCGTACATCTGCAGAATAGGCTGATGGAAATCCTCGAAAGAGTGATGGCCACCTCCACGGCCACCAGTCCACTGGAGAATCACGGGGAAAGTTGGGTTTGCCTTTGCGATGTTGATGGTCTGCTGGATTGCCTCAGTGGATCCGGGCTTGAAGCCGATGTGCTTGATACCGAGCGTCTCGATATACTCGTTGGCGACTTCAATGGAAGGTACACCGGCACCAATGGTAAGACCCTCGACGGGTACACCATCAGCTCGAAGTTTTCCAATGAGCGGGATTTGCCAAGCCATGGCGCGGGGATTGACATAGATCAAGTTGATCGTGATACCACGACCGGCGGGAATGGCCTTCTCGATCTTGGTGATGGCAGCGGTCATCGTCTTCTCGTTATAGTAACCACCACCAGCAAGCTCGATTTCGTATCCAGCATTCATGGTGGCCGCAACAAAGTCCCATGGGACAGTAGTAGGGGTCATACCAGCAACCATGACCGGGGGAAGGCCGAGCATCCTGCTCATTTTGGTGTCAACGTAGGTCTGACCGGAAGAGGTCTTGACGAGGCGGGGACCGTGTTCCTTGACCCAATCGACTGCGTAGGTGACTGCGTGTTCGGCATCACGGTCGAAGATCTCAGGCTTGTAGCCGACCTCGACATTCTGTCCGTCGATGGCGCCCGCGAGGATGACACGCACACCAGTACCCTCCTTGTTGCGGTTGGTGAGAACACCGAGACCAGAGATACCTCCAGGACCGAAGTCGAGGATGTGTGTGGCTTGCGGGAACACGGTGGCCTTCTCCCAGTTGACTGGATCATTGGTGATCATGCGCACCAAGGCAGGGACAATGTTGTCTGCGTTATCATCGCGAATGTCCTTGCCCGTGTTGGTGTCAAACATGGGGATAGCGAGGCTGCTGGCGGGGATCTTGATGTCTTTGAGATCATCCTCAAGCTCCTTGCTGGCCTTGGCAAGGTAGGGGCTGTGGAAAGGAGCAGTGATGGGCAGGAAGCGGTTGACGAAGCGGATCTTGCGGTCTGTGAACGGGATTCTTGTCTGGTCAAGACCAGTAGGGGCTTTGACCTTTCGGAGACGCAAGTTCAAACCGTACAGGGACTGCGGCGGACCAGTGACCACAAAGTTACGTGCACTGTTGGTGAGTGAAATGGCAATGTGCCTGTCGGAAGGCAAATGTGCGTTGGTAGTATCAATGTGGTCTTGGAGTGCCTTCCGAGAGAGATCTCGGACGGACAACATTGGTGTGGGAGTTCCCTCGCCATTGTCAAGAGAATCTTGCAGAGTAGATGGTGCGAGCGAAGTTCTCGGGTACGCTTGCTGGCTTCGCGTTCCGATCCAGAACAAGATGCTGATTGCGTTCTTGGCGGCAACTTCGAAGGTCTGCCAGTCCTTTGCCTCAGCAATGGCGGCAGCTGTGACCACACCCTGCGAGTGACCAGTGACACCAGCAAGTCGGCTTCTGATGTGGCCTGGGTGACTGCCCAAAACTCTGCACGTTACCACGTAATGTGCGAGCTGGGTCAGACCGATCAATGGCAAGCTGACTGGGGCAGAAACCAAATAATCGGTATCGGGCTGGGAATCCCGGTTGTTGAGCCATCGCATGACATCAAGACCCTTGGAGTAGAGCTTCTCCGCGCGAGGGTCGCGAGCCAAAGCTAGGAGGTGCTGCGCTTCGGAGGCAATGAAATCCTCAACGAAGGAGGGGTATGTGGTGTAAATCTCCCGGAGCTCATCAAAGTATTCTTCGATGTTTCCCTGCCCACCGAGCACGGCGTAAATGAAAGCATTCTCGTCACCAGCTTCGCGGAAGAGAGCTGATTCGTGGTGCTTGATAGGACGCTCCACTGCAGCACGAGCTGCATAGTACGAGCGAACCGTGATCAGCTTCTTCTCGGTGATGCCGGGAAGAGAGGCGACCAGAGCGTGGACCTCATTTCCGCGGAGGAAAGCTCGCTCGAACTCGTTAAGAACCAGCTTGAGCACCTCCTCAAACGACCCTGGATCGTCTCCTTCTTCCACCTCCTGCGCAACAAAACCAAGGTATCGTGCGACCAATTCTGGGACGGAAGATGGCTCGTCATCTTGAGCGAGCTCGTCGGTGGGCTCGGGGAGGGTCGACTTGAAGGTGTCCCTCAATTGTTGGGCACTGAAGTGTAGTGCGGTGGGAATTAGGAGTGTGTACTCGAGCGAGCCATGGGAGAGGACGAGGGGTCGGAGAGAGGCTTGCGAGCGGGGCGTGGAGATGCCCGTCTGAGGGCCGGAGCCGTACATTCTGGGAGATTGCCGAAATGAATCTGTGGAAGCCATTGTGAGTATTGTATCTTCTTCTCGCACCGATGGATGGAGGGGTACAGTAGCATCGTGGGAATTACGGTGCTGGAGCCGCGAAGGAGCGTGGGAGGGGCGGAAGAGGACATACCGAAGCTACCAAAGGGAGTAGGGCTCGTCTATCGCGGATTCTTTGCAGCAATTGAACCTGAAGAGCGTTAGCCGTGCCTTCCTTCTTCGTTTCTCTTTTCTGAGAGTTACACGAGGGATGAGCTATGCAATCTAGGTGTGTGGGTTTATCTCCTCGGACCCCCACGAATTGCTGAAAATGGGATACGGTACCTATTCTGATGCTGCAGAGAATGCTGAGCAGGTAGAAGCTAATCTACCAGCAATGCTCTCGGGGAGTTTCTGGTGTATCTGACTGGAGGAGTGCGAAGTTAATGGCAGCTCCCTTGCTGAGATGAACAGAGCTTGCGGAAATGCCAACGGGGGGAAGAGTGGCACAACAACAAGAAGCAATTAGGGTATCAATGAGAAGAATGGAGGAAGGGAAAGGAGAAGCTGATGTAGAAGAGCCGATATAGAGTTAATTGAGTACGGCGCGGAGAGGGGAGGGGAAGTGTAGAGGTAGGATGTAGGTAGAGAAGGGAGGAGGATGGGGAAGAAGTGTAGGTAAGGTGTTGAGGGCGGTCAAGGCGTAGTGCAGGCGAGGAGGAGGAATAATAATAATTATCGAGGGACCGGAGGATAAGAGAAGACTCGTACAGTAAGGGTATCTCTAGCTACCTAGCTAGCTAGTTGTGTGGGAGAAAGAGAGGGACAACAGGAACAGAATAGAGAGAATGTGTGTGTGTGCGTGGATGTGGATGGATGGTGGAGGAACTTTTTTTCATTACGGAGTACTGTGTAAGGAACGTTCTCAACCGTCAATCCGTAGGGTAAGTAAGTCAACTATTCCCACCATGCAGACATTGGATGATGGACAACAACCCAGCCCAGCCCAGCAACCTAGCAACCCAGCAAAAAAAGAGAGGCAACGCACAGACGATTAGGGTAAGGCAATGGATGCAGAGCCGGGACGATTAGGATGCCCATAGCTCATAGCGACGATAGAATACAACGATCAAAATACCTAGCTAGTTAGTGACCCATACCGACAACCCATACCGACCCTTTTTGCAAGGTACTCAAGGTCTCGTACAGACCAGGGGATGTTAGTTGAATGTTTAGGTTGATGCGCTAACCCCGTCGTTGGTGTCACTGGTGTGTGTTTCCATCCACTAACAATCTTCTGGCGTTGAAAATTAACCCTCCGGCGGAACCACCACCAAACAACTCGACAAATGACAATAATCATAATCATCCCATCTACCGTGAGTACTTTGTACATGCCATTACATACATTGCAAAGTACACTTACGAGTACTCCGTACCTACTATCAACATAGACAGAGATACAAAGTACAATTGCCTGGTTGACGATATCGAAAAGTACCTCAATGGAACATCTATTCAACAATTCCATCACCAATCAGTAGCATAGTCTTACCAACAGTTTCCAGGCACGTCCGCCCGCCACGCTGCTCCCCGTGCAGCAGTGCTCAGTGCTCAACATACATAACATCCGGGAGACGGTCGGCTCAACGGACAGGGCAGGGGTTTGATGGGGGGGGGGGAGGCCGCAGAAGGGGGACGGGGACCTCAGGGAGGCACGGAAGGATGATGGTCTAGAGGAAAAAAAGAGCGGAGAGGGACGGCAGATCACACTAACTCGTGTCTCTCTTAGCCTCTGTAGCCCTGCTCGTTCGTTCCTTCGTTCGTGTCGTCAGGGTTCCGATGAGGGTTGGGGTTGCGAGGCGAGCCCTGTAGCCTTTCTCTTTTTTTTCGTTCGTAACTCGTAGCCGGAGGGTTTCTCTCTCTCGTGGCTCCGGTACGTAGCAGCCTCAAGTGCCTAGCCAAAACAAGTACATACGTATCATTACTCGAAAGGCGGTCGGTGAAATTGAAGTGGCGGTAGAGAACAGAACACATACAACACAATCGACATTTGGAATGCTACTTTCTCCACTCCGCTTCATCATCCCACCCGATAAGTAATTCTGGTTCCTTGCGGTTCCACGGCCCAAGGGACGGTAAGATGCTGTATACGTACACGCACGCATACGCAAACACGTTTGGTATTGTTCGGATCGCTGAGACGTTGCCTGGGTAGTGGTCCCTGATGACGACTTTGTTGATACCATTGATATCGTGATACCGTTGATAGCGAATAGCCTGCAAGAGATAGGCGTTGTCAACAAGTCAACAGAGTCAACATGAACGATGAATGGTGGTCAGACAGAAGCTGTTCTAGGCAGATGCAATTGTTCAACAAAAGGCCGTTGAGAGCGGCGGGTTAGTGTTGAGAGGCACTGGCAACAAGTGTTGAACATTCGCAAGTCGGACCAAATCGGTACAGAGTTAATGGTTGGAAGATGTATCCGCTGGCCCTGGACCGGAACCGGGCCCTTTTTATCTCTTCCCTCGTCTACTGAGTAGGGGTCTTAGAGTATACGGTGAATACATTCTGTGCACCTGGACCCTCTGAGATTCGCAATTACATGGTGGATTCGTCGGCTGATTAGTTGGTGACTTGAAATAATAGTAATCATACTCGTGAGATCATTAATTAGGATGATTGATTGAATAATACAGAATGAAGATTGGAAGGATGGAAGGGAAGAAGATGGGATGGGATAAGGGAAATTTGTGTTGGGTCGAATGGATCGAATAGTGACAAGCTTCGTCAATGCAGGGATCATCAGTCCACAGCTTCGATACCCTGCACTTTCTACCACCTCTCCACCCAAAACATAGTTACAGCTTACGGTCTAGTATCTACAGACAGAGTATGTGTAATGTTTATCTGCTGGGGGGGTGGGTATTTTGACACTTGCACTGTAATAATAAAAAATAATCTGTCCAATGTTCTCTGCCTACTGTGTAAGGATGTGCCCTAGACCCCAGGACAACCACTAGAGAACTTTCTCAACGCACCGCACAACACTCCTAGTAGAAAGCTGTATTATTGTCGGTGCACTGTACAGTATCTATTCCGTATTCTTCTCTCCCTCTCTTGACGTGCCATTCCGCTCCAATCCTATCCAATCCAATTCCCCTCGAGAGATAAACAGTCAATGCGTTGGTTCTCGTCCTTCTTCTCATCATCTTTTACCTCAGGTTGTGGCCTACTACCCATTCACCACTGCTGCTACTAACAAGCCCGATTCGGGGATCGTTTACCACGGCCCATCTTCCCACTCCACCGCCGCCCTAAACCACCCCCAATTCCTCCCCATCTCTACTTCATCATTTCTCTCCCTCTCTCCCTCTTCCTTATCCTCCTCCTCCTCTCACCAACTACCCTCTTCTCTCCCTCTCAACTGTAATAATTTATCACAGACCGCCGTTCTTCTTCCCTCACGGCTGGCTGTTCCTTCCCTCCTTTGGTTTCAAACCAGATTGATACCCCCTCCCCTGCCGCTTTTTTCGACTCCTAGATACCCCATCGAGTCCCTAATAGACATTTCTCTATCACCTATACTCCACGGTTCAATCGCTCCACACGAAGCTTGAACTACTCTCCACCATGCGTCCCGAAGTCGAGCAGGAGCTCTCCCACACCCTGCTCATTGAGCTTCTCGCATACCAATTCGCCTCTCCCGTGAGGTGGATCGAGACTCAGGATGTCATCCTCGGGGAGAAGACCACCGAGCGCATCGTCGAAATTGGTCCTGCCGACACCCTCGGCGTCATGGCAAAGCGAACTTTGGCATCCAAATACGAGGCACACGATGCTGCCAAGTCGGTACAGCGACAAATTTTCTGCTACAACAAGGACGCAAAGGACATCTACTATGATGTGGACCCAGTAGAGGAGGAGCCAGAGCCAGCTGCACCCAGCAGCTCAGATGCTCCCGCATCAGCTTCAGCAGCTCCTGCGGCCGCTGCCCCAGTCGCCGCCCCGGCAGCTAGTGCAGGCCCGGCGGCACAGGTTCCTGATGCACCAGTCACAGCAACCGATATCGTGCGAGCATTGGTGGCTCAGAAGCTCAAGAAGCCTCTCATGGACATTCCCTTGCAGAAGGCCATCAAGGATTTGGTTGGAGGTAAGTTCAAAATCACGAACGAAAGTGCACCAGCTATTAAGGAAAAATTCTAACATACAACAGGCAAATCAACACTCCAGAACGAAATTCTCGGCGACTTGGGCAAGGAATTCGGTTCCACCCCAGAGAAGCCAGAAGATACCCCTCTCGACGAGCTCGGTGCGGCAATGCAGGCTACCTTCAATGGTCAGCTTGGAAAGCAGTCTTCCTCGCTCATTGCCCGCATGGTCTCTTCCAAGATGCCCGGTGGTTTCAACATAACTGCAGTGCGAAAGCACTTGGAGACACGGTGGGGCCTCGGACAGGGACGCCAGGACGGTGTTCTCCTGTTCGCCCTTACCAACGAGCCTGCCGCTCGTCTTGGTTCAGAGAACGACGCCAAGGCCTGGTTGGACGAGATTTCCAACAAGTACGCAACAATTGCCGGAATTAGCTTGTCTGCTCCTACCGCAGGTGGTGATGCTGGCGGTGCTTCGGGCGGCATGATGATGGACCCCGCCGCAATTGACGCTCTCACAAAGGACCAGCGAATGCTCTTCAAGCAGCAATTGGAGCTGTTCGCGAGGTACCTGAAAATGGATCTTCGCGCAGGCGACAAGGCGTTTGTCGGATCACAAAAGGCCGGCTCTGCTCTTCAAGCCCAGCTTGATCTATGGACCTCCGAGCACGGCGACTTCTACGCCGCAGGCATTGAGCCCCAATTCACATCCCTCAAGGCCCGTGTCTACGATTCGTCATGGAATTGGGCACGCCAGGATGCTCTGAGCATGTACTACGATATCATTTTCGGCCGTCTCAAGGCGGTAGATCGCGAGATTGTGAGCCGCTGCATCAACATCATGAACCGCTCGAACCCCCTCCTCCTCGACTTCATGCAGTACCACATTGACCACTGCCCCACTGAGCGTGGTGAAACCTATGAGCTCGCGAAGGAGCTCGGCCAGCAGCTCATTGAGAACTGCAAGGATGTACTCAACGAGGCACCTGTTTTCAAGGATGTTGCCGTCCCCACTGCTCCCCACCTTGATATCGACAGCAAGGGCAACTTGAACTACTCCGAAGTTCCCAGACCAAGCGTTCGCAAGCTCGAGCACTACGTCCGCGAAATGGCTGAGGGCGGCAAACTTTCCGAATACGGAAACCGCACCAAGGTCCAGAACGACTTGCAGCGCATCTACAAGCTCATCAAGCAGCAACACAAGCTCTCCAAGTCTTCGCAGCTCCAGATCAAGACTCTCTACGGCAATGTCATCCGTTCGTTGTCCATGAACGAAGGCCAGATCATTCCCAGCGAGAATGGCAAGCCTGTCAACCCCAAGCGACGAAATGGTCGTGTGCACGGACCTACCAAACAGGGCAAGGTCGAGACAATTCCCTTCCTCCACCTGAAGAGGAAAGACGACCATGGCTGGGAGTACAGCAAGAAGTTGACCGGAGTTTACCTGGATGGTCTCGAGAATGCTGCCAAGTCCGGTGTTAGCTTCCAGGGCAAGAACGCCCTCATGACTGGTGCTGGTGCTGGCTCGATCGGTGCTGAGGTCCTCCAAGGCCTGATCAGTGGTGGAGCCAAGGTCGTCGTTACCACTTCCCGCTTCTCGCGTGAAGTCAACGAGTACTACCAGTCCATGTACACCCGTTATGGTGCCCGCGGCTCGCAGCTCATTGTCGTGCCTTTCAACCAGGGTAGCAAGCAGGATGTCGAAGGCCTTGTCGAGTACATCTTCGATGCTAAGAAGGGTCTCGGCTGGGATCTCGACTATGTCGTCCCCTTCGCGGCCATCTCTGAGAATGGTCGCGAGATTGACGGCATCGACTCGAAGTCTGAGCTCGCTCATCGTATCATGTTGACTAACCTTCTCCGACTTCTCGGTGAGGTGAAGAAACACAAACAAGCCAACGGATACGAGACTCGCCCTGCTCAAGTCATCCTTCCTCTTTCCCCCAACCATGGTACCTTCGGTAATGATGGTCTCTACGCCGAGTCCAAGATTGCTCTCGAGACCCTGTTCTCCAGGTGGCACTCCGAGAGCTGGGGCAGCTTCCTCACCATCTGCGGAGCTGTCATTGGCTGGACTCGTGGTACTGGCCTTATGGCTGGTAACAACATCGTCGCTGAGGGTATTGAGAAGTACGGTGTGCGAACCTTCTCGCAGCAGGAGATGGCTTTCAACCTGCTCGGTCTCATGGCACCACCAATCGTCAACCTTTGCCAGATCGAACCCGTGTGGGCCGACCTCAACGGTGGCTTCCAGTACATCCCCAACCTCAAAGACCTCATGACCGATCTTCGCAAGGAGCACATGGAGACCAGCGAGGTCCGCAAGGCTGTCGTCAAGGAGAACGCCATCGAGAACAAGATCGTCAACGGCGAGGCCAGCGAGTCCTTCTACAAGAAGACCACTGTCCAGCCACGTGCCAACTTGAAGTTCGAATTCCCCAAGCTTCCTGATTGGGATACCGAGGTCAAGCCTCTCAACAGCGATCTGAAGGGTATGGTCGACCTCGAGAAGGTTGTCGTCGTCACCGGTTTCGCTGAAGTCGGACCGTGGGGTAACTCCCGCACCCGTTGGGAGATGGAGGCGTACGGCGAGTTCTCGCTCGAGGGATGCGTCGAAATGGCTTGGATCATGGGTCTCATCAAGAATCACAATGGTCCTCTCAAGGGCAAGAGCTACTCTGGCTGGGTTGATGCCAAGTCCGGCGAGCCTGTCGATGACAAGGACGTCAAGCCCAAGTACGAGAAACACATTATCGAGCACTCCGGTATCCGCTTGATCGAGCCCGAACTCTTCAATGGATACGACCCCACCAAGAAGCAGCTTCTCCAGGAAATCCAGATCGAGGAGGACCTCGACCCATTCGAGGCTTCCAAAGAGACTGCCGATGAGTTCAAGCGCCAGCATGGTGACAAGGTGGAGGTCTTCGAGATCCCCGACTCTGGCGAGTTCACTGTCAGGCTGAGGAAGGGTGCCACTCTCATGATCCCCAAGGCTCTGCGATTCGATCGCCTGGTCGCTGGTCAGATCCCCACTGGCTGGGATGCCAAGAAGTACGGTGTTCCCGACGACATCATCTCTCAGGTCGACCCCGTCACTCTCTTCGTGCTTGTCTCCACCGCCGAGGCTCTCTTATCCAGCGGTATCACCGACCCTTACGAGTTCTACCAGTACGTCCACATCTCGCAGGTCGGTAACTGTGTTGGTTCAGGTATTGGTGGTACCACTGCTCTCCGAGGCATGTACAAGGATCGCTTCCTTGACAAGCCTCTGCAAAAGGATATCCTCCAGGAGTCTTTCATCAACACCATGAGCGCCTGGGTCAACATGTTGCTCATCTCGTCGACTGGTCCCATCAAGACCCCCGTCGGTGCCTGCGCAACGGCTGTTGAGTCCATTGACATTGGATACGACACCATTGTCGAGGGCAAGGCTCGTGTCTGCTTCGTCGGTGGTTTCGATGACTTCCAGGAGGAAGGCTCATACGAGTTCGCCAACATGAAGGCTACCAGCAATGCTGAGGACGAGTTCGCGCACGGACGTACCCCCAAGGAAATGTCTCGACCCACCACAACCACCAGAAACGGATTCATGGAATCGCAAGGTTGCGGTATGCAAGTCATCATGGACGCCAAGCTGGCTTTGGATATGGGTGTTCCCATCTACGGTATCCTCGGTTTCACCGCCACGGCCACCGACAAGATCGGCCGCTCCGTCCCTGCTCCTGGAAAGGGTGTTCTCACCACTGCCCGCGAGATGCCCTCCAAGTTCCCCTCTCCCTTGCTCGACATCAAGTACAGGAAGCGCCAGATGGATCTCCGCCGCAAGCAGATCAAGCAGTGGCAGGAGGCAGAGCTCCTCTACCTTCAGGAAGAGGTCGCAGCCATCAAGGATGCCGGCGAGTCTTTCAACGAGTCCGAGTACCTCGAGGAGCGTGCTGCTCACATTGAGCGCGAGGCCAAGCGACAGGAGAAGGATGCCCTCAACAGCCTCGGCAACAACTTCTGGAAGCAAGACCCTCGCATTGCACCTCTCCGTGGTGCCCTCGCCACCTGGGGACTTACCATCGACGACCTCGATGTGGCCTCCTTCCACGGTACCTCAACCGTCGCCAACGACAAGAACGAGTCCGACGTCATCTGCCAGCAGATGCGCCACCTCGGACGAAGCAAGGGCAATGCTCTCATGGGTATCTTCCAGAAGTATCTCACTGGTCACCCCAAGGGTGCCGCCGGTGCCTGGATGTTCAACGGCTGCTTGCAGGTCCTCAACTCTGGTCTCGTCCCCGGTAACCGCAATGCCGACAACGTCGACAAGGTCATGGAGAAGTTCGACTACATTGTCTACCCCTCTCGCTCGATCCAGACCGACGGTATCAAGGCTTTCTCCGTCACCTCTTTCGGTTTCGGTCAGAAGGGTGCCCAGGCCATCGGTATCCATCCCAAGTATCTGTTCGCCGCCCTTGACCACACCCAATATGCTACGTACAAGCAGAAGGTCGAGGCTCGCCAGAAGAAGGCTTACCGCTACTTCCACGATGGTCTCATCAACAACACCATGTTCCGCGCCAAGGACAAGGCACCTTACGAAGACGAGAAGATGCAAGAGGTCTTCCTCAACCCCCAGGCCCGCGTCAGCATCGACAAGAAGACTGCCCAGTACAGCTACCCAAAGAAGCTTACACCGGCAGCGCCCAAGAAGGATCCCAAGGCTGAGGAGACGAGGAAGGTGCTCGAGTCCCTCACCCAGTCCACCGCGGGTGCCAACACCAAGGTTGGCGTTGACGTCGAGACCATTGGCGCCATCAACATCGAGAATGACACTTTCCTCGAGCGCAACTTCACCGAGAGCGAAATCGCCTACTGCGAGAAGGCCGGCAGCCCACAGGCGAGCTTCACTGGAAAGTGGTCGGCAAAGGAGGCCGTGTTCAAGTCACTGGGAGTCAAGGGCAAGGGCGCCGGCGCCGGCTTGAAGGAGATTGAGATTGTGAACGACGAGGCTGGCGCACCGACCGTCAAGGTACGTTTATATCCATTCTAATGACATCTGCAATGTGACGAAATGCTAATTGTTTTGCAGCTTCACGGATTCGCCGAATCAGAGGCCAAGAGGGTGGGTGTCAAGAACATCACCATCAGCATCAGCCACTCCGACGAGCAAGCCATCGCGGTCGCAGTCGCAACTTTCTAATCCCCCCCCCCCTTAACAAAAAAAGAGATACCAATTGTATAATTTCATGTTTTCCGTCACAGGATAGAATTGGGGGAGGGGGCATAGTGGTTGGGTGTTTTCTGCGCAGCGATGACTGAGGACTCTTTTCTTCCATTGATTTTCTGGAGAATAACAAATGAAATGCATTTTTTCCCAACATACATCTAAGGGAAGAAGAAGAGGCTATGGAACGAGCAGCGACTTTTGATGATGACAATTCAGAAACGCATTTTTTGGAACAGAACGAATGAGATACTTTTTTGTTGTTTATCGACAGAACACAAACAAACAAAAAACATTCAATCGGAAAAAACAATACAGCATTTATTAGTAATTAAATACACACACATGTTCTTTATTTACACAGTATGTACCGTTCAAGCAGCATCATGCATGCATACATCGCATGGCAGCTTCCCCTGCTCATCACGTATGCAAACCCGCATCTCAACAACGTGCCCACATACAACGCCCGCATCCAACACCCCAAACCAAACAAGCTCACTAGAGCATACTAGTAAATCCTCCCGCTCAACAAAACCAACCTCGTAAAGAAAGAGAGATGGGAGGGTCGTCCCAACAGAAACTCTATCTCAGTTCAACAAAAGGAAGCGCCCGGACGGACTAGCGGATATGGGGGGAAACGACGAGATAAGGACGGACTGTTGAATGAGGGGTCGGTTGGTTTCAATTGGGATAGTTTGTTGTTGAGGTAAGTCCTGTCGAGCGTCTGGGGGCGGGGGAACGATAAGACAGATATAGATAGGTGGTTGAGTTGTTGAGAGTGTCCTCCGTACGGGGTACGGAGTATATATATACATGTCTCTATACCATCTACGGAGTGCATTCGAAAAGTACACCGTTGTGAATGGCTTCATAGCTACGATAAGCACCACAACCACGACGGTAGATAAGCAAGCTCCCCTCCCCCTCCCCCAGCCTCGCTCGGTCGTCTCGGTGAGGGTTACCGCGTACCTGGCTCCCGCACGCACGCACGCACGATCGCTGGGTCCCGTCCTGCGGGACGAGACGATGCGAGACGAGGCGGGTGACGGTAGCGAGCATGGACTCGCGCTCCCATCGCTCCCGGGGACAGGCCAGGACAGGTAACTAAAGGATGTCATGCATGATTTTCCGCGCATGGACTCTGACTTTCCACGGTAGGGGAAGGCTGAGGTTGGTCGTTGGGGGGTGAGGTGGGTGTGGGTGGTGTGGGTGGGTACCTTTCACATGTCAGAAGAAACCTGTATGTAGTGTAGGGTTTTTGAGTGGGTACCTGGGAAGCTGGGTACCTGGGACTGGGTTCGCGGCTTTCACATGTCAGATTGCAGGTACCATACCAGGTGAGCACGGGTAGTGAGTGGATCGGAGGGCACGGAGGATTTTGTCTTGCATGACAGGGTTTGCAATAGAAAGGTACGGTTCGGTGCGGTGCGGTGCGGTGCGAGAAGCGGTAGTGGTCATTATGGAGAATGGTAAGTAGGGGACCAGGGTAGGGTAGGGGGAGGGAGGGAGGATCGCGCGTGAACTCGTGATTTCGTGTTTTTATGAACAGTGAGTTTATACTTTACAAAGTTTTAATGTGTATGTTTGAAGGCTGGCTAGGAATATGATGATGGATTGAATCATTATATGACTAGGTTGCGATTGCGATTGCGATTGCGATTGCGGGTTCCTAGATTCCTTCGTGGAGGGGAGACTTGTTTATTGCCTACGAGGATCGTATGTTCGATCTTTATGTGCATTGGAAAAGTAAGACGAGAGCAAACGAGTCCTGTTGACTTTGTGTGGTCATTGGGAATTGCGAATGGGAAAAGGTTTTTGGATGGCGCGAGCGGGTGTTTGATTTGCATGTGATTATCGATTATCGCGCGAACGGTAGGAGTTAGATGTTGGTTGCTGACTCGTTGGAGGAGCTATTGGTTGTCAGATCTGCTTATGGACAGCTGAAAATGAATTGGGACATACGTATATGTAATTATTGTGAAGGTAACATAGAATAGATAGGGTTTTAGTGAGGGATCTATAGTTTTACATATGCTGCATTTGCTAAAGTTCGACGAGGTGAATGATGTACGGACCGAGAGTAAAGAGAAGTTATTGCTTCCATACATGCCTATGGAATTGATGACCACTATCTGTCCCAAAGAAATAACTTTCCAACATTGACGTCATTATGTCAAATAACTATGTTTTGTGCTTGAACTTATGGGTCGAATCCTCTATCTTATAATGGGTGCAAGCCCCCAATGAATCTTTCTTGGGTGTTGATGCTTAGAGTTCAGTAGACTCTGCCTTAGGTCGTAATTCCAATACATTTACGAGCATGCATCAATCCAGCATGTTCTAGCCAGCCTTTTCTACTTTAATCACGGAGAATAGCCAACACCAATGGCCATTGAAATCGCGGGGAACCCTTCGCACCTCATTCACGTACCTACTGCTTTCGTCCTAGCCCAACCCAGAGCAACCATTCACAGGCCAGAGTTGCATACACGTGCAGTACATGCATCAATATCTACCCTTTACCTACACATCTATCGTACTCACAATGGAATTAGGATCAGCCAAACTCATTCAGCTTGTTCCTGTGCCGTGCGCCTCTCAATAACTGTCGTCATTGCCCTGCCAATTAGTGACAATCCAGTGAAATATGGAACGCCTCAAGCAACCCTAAAAGACAGGAAACCCTACGCCGTTAATCCCAGCACGTGTGGTATGCAATAGGCAGGTCTATAATCACGCAAATTTCCACCCCGGTTCTCGGAGCAGAGGTCTGCTTCATATAAGTGCTAGTAGTCTGTTCCTGTCTCGTCGACCTTTCGACCAGGGAACTTGAGCTTCTAATTTCGGTAGCCAATATGCTGTTCGCTTTCGCGATTGCCGTCTGCTCAATCTTGAGCCAGTCAACAGCTACTCCCGTGCTCTCTCGAGATGGATACACAACTTCCGTGGTAAACAAAACAAACTGCAACGGAAAGACATACATCTACGAAGAACTGGCAGGCTGGGGTCTCCTACCGTCAGACGCCCGCGACAAGTTCGGCGACACAATCGGCGGCATTGGAAGCGCGATTGCCCTTGACAATAAGTCATGGAAAAGGAAAGACGGCAAGCAGGAAGCCTACACGGGCGTCGTGTACGGCCTTCCCGATCGTGGTTGGAATACCGAGGGCACGCAGAATACGCAAGGTCGTATTCATAAGTTTAGCGTGACTTTGGATGTTGTAGACGGTGCTACGGTTGATAGTCCGGCGAAACCGAACTTTCAAATTGAGTATCTAGATACTATTTTGCTGTTCGGGCCTGATGGTACACCTACGACAGGTAAGGAAGTGTATTGGTGATGTCTGTTTGGTGTGAGGCTGATTGAATTTGCAGGGCTTGATGCGGATGCCAGTCAGGTGGCCTCCTATAAAGGCTTCCCTGATCTCCCAGTTGCTATTTGTAAGTCGAAACTTTCCCTTCAATATATGCAATAGTAGGATCGAGCTAAAGACAACAAGACACTGGCGATGGCTTTGGTGGAGAAGGTCCGGGGGGCAAGCGAGTCTCAATTGATGCAGAAGGACTTGTGTTGGGAGATGACGGCACCTTCTGGGTGAGCGATGAATATGGTAGGATCCCTGATTTCAAACGTATGTTTTCCCACTGAGACATACTAGGGCCGTATATCTATCAGTTTGACAAACGCGGAAAGATGGTTCGCGCAATTCGACCCCCAGATGCATTCATTCCAATCCGCAATGGAACTCAAAGGTACTTCATCACGACTGAGACCTAGCTAAATACCTACTGATTGGCCTCTAGTTTCAATGCGAACTCGCCACCAATCTACAACCCCGATCTGGAAACATCACCCAAAGATCCAAAAACAGGAAGGTCAAACAACCAAGGTCTTGAAGCCCTCACAAGCAGTCCTGATGGAAAGTATCTATACGCTCTCCTGCAGAGCTCCACGTAAGAGAAGTGACCTCTTCAATCTGAAAGACAAGCAATTGAACTATAGCAGTATGCAAGAGGGCGGCGACAAGTCATCCACCCGCCGCAACACCCGCTTCCTCAAGTACCGTGTAAAGAAAGACTCCATATCCTACGAGGAAGAATACATTGTCCAGCTACCCCTTACACCAGGTACGGGCAGAGTCGCCAGCCAGTCCGAAGTCCACTATATCTCCCCAACCCAATTCCTCGTCCTATCCCGTGACTCTGGCGCCGGACACGGGCAAGACGCATCCGAGTCCAAGTACCGCAACGCGGACGTCTTCGACATCTCCAAAGCGACCAACATCAAGAGCAAGAAGAACGACGCCTTCGATGGCGCAGTGGCGAGCCGAAACGGAACCTTGAACGCGGATATCAAACCAGCGGAGTATTGTCCTTGGCTGTCGTACAATAACAACGACCAACTAGGCCGCTTTGGCGCCCATAATGGCGGAGCTCAGGATGCGGGATTGTTGAATGAGAAGTGGGAGTCTTTCGCTCTGGGACCCGTGGATAAGAAGTTTGCTACTAAGGGCGAGGGCAAGGAGTACTATCTCATATCGTTCTCTGATAATGACTTCATAACACAAAACGGTAAGACCTACGAGCTTTTCGTCGCGAATTCTGGTTTACTGATTAACTGTGCTTAGGCTATATCAATGGAGGCAAGAATAAGTATGCGGATGGGTCAGGCTTCAATCTGGACAATCAGGTATTGGTGTTCAAAGTTCGTTTGCCGGAGGGTTCTGATCCTCTGTAAACGCTGCTAAGTGTATAGGTTAAGGTGACCTGGTCTTGCTTGGGTATATTTGGATTAGGAAAATGGCAGTAACCTAACGCTTAGCATAGTTTTTGGTAACAATATGATGGCATTGAATCTTGCTTAACGTGTATACACGAGCATGATAAGCCAGGTACTGCTGAAGGGAATCCTAGGATTCTTTCATACTGTAAGTTCACCAGCTCGAGTATATAGTGCCATGTAATGATTTCTGTGAGTTTTCGCAAGTAGTATTCAATCTAACTAATTAAACTCATACAACCTTCGTAATCTGTAAGCAGGAGCAGATTCTTTCTTATCTCCACCATGGAAAGGGCAGGAGCGCCTTACTTCAACCATCTCTTCTCATGTCGGAGACTCAAACGCTCACACCTCAACTTTGGTCATAGTGACCACACCTAACGACCTTTCTTAACTTTACCTCTTATTCCTACATATTCATCTCGACTTTTCATATACACATGCAACCCGCGATCTGCCAACCTCCACGCATCGTTTGGCAGAATTAGACCCACACCAAATCTTCAATCGATGTCAGCAGAAGCTCAAATTAAACTGACAAGCAATCATGGCGTACCTGAATCATTATCGGACGATGACACGGATACAACTACCGACTCCTTCGGCCCACTTTTGAAGAAACGTCGCTCCTTGATCTTCCCTTTGCAATCCCCAAACGATGAACCGGTCTCGGCCGAATCCAACCACGGCAATCTGCTGAATGCGCCCCACAGCTCCCAAAGCACAGAGTCAACACAGCCAAATGAACGGAAGGTTCTGTTCTCTGGAGAAAAGCAGCCGTCGAGCCGGGGAGGTCTGAGGCCCTGTTTGGCCGGACGTGTTGCATCAGCAGATGCTGCACATACGGTGAAGAGGGCGGACAAGAAGTGGAGGGTTTCCTCGGAAGATTCAGGCAGACTAGTGGTTCCCGGTCCATCTATATTGCGTCGTTCATCGAGCAATTCTCGATTGGAAAGGAGATCACAATCCTCCCAGCCGGTGTCACCGAATCGCAAAAGGGCGACCGGACGCATTATCAAAACCACCCGCAAACCATGGCGGTTGCTCCGAAACAACCCAATTGTCGGCTCTACTCAGAAATTCTCAGGAGAGGCTTTTGGTGGAGTGAGCTTCAAGTGGTTTCCAGCTCGCGCCAATTCTTTTCCGTCGACACAAAAGAAACAGAGCGTCACTACCCGGGGTCATGATATTCCTCTGAAGCCATGCATGAAGCAGAAGTCAAAGAGTGCTTCCACTACTCCCCAAGAGCAACGGACTGAGGAGCTTCAAGGAAGTAGGAATGGCCAAGCTACGGGGAAGATCAAGACGGTCGGTTTCGATATGACCGATACAGATCCAGTGGATCTCTTTACCCTCTTTAAGCTACAAAACAGGTCGATACATGGTCATAAAGCAACTAATGAACGACTGACGGGTAATTCTTCATATACAGAGAGAAGCGTCACTTCTGAACACCATGGAGAGCTCCCTGGCGTCATGTCCTCGCAGGCCACAGCTGGAAAGGGCAAGCCCGCCGACGCCGCGATGACGCGAACAGATGTGCATGTAGTTTCGATAGTCCCTCTGAGACTTTATGATAACATCGAAGATGCAGGTTGCCCTACGCCGACCATGCAAGTTGTTGAATCTGACAATGGTACTTACGAGGTGGTATGGGACGATATGCCCTTGGTAGATGATAGACGTGCCGGTCTCCCTGGAGTAAAGACTTTGTCTCGTTTTAACGCAGCCGCCTCGTTAACTTCTAGTGCTAGAGGTCTTGACCAAGTCAATTCTAAACTGGAGTGGTGGTGGAAGAACAGCAACCCCCATGCCATATCCACCCCGAGAATCGTAGTGTTCCCGGATGAGGATGAAGGCTACTTTGCGGAACTTGAGCACGACACAAGGGAGCGCACAATATCTCTCCCAGTACCTCCAAACAGCACGACAACGAGCAAGGATGTCTCACGACACAACTCACATCCACCCAGTATGCGGCCGTCCAGGAACAGTTCCACGAGAGCAACGGGATCCAGCTCAGAGTCTGACGACGAGCCAACATCTAGAGCACAGCATGACCAGTCTCAATCAAACGTAGCAAGCAAAGTAGGAGCATACGACAAGATGACCTTTCCTCTAGGCATAGGAAGTGATGCAGAACACCCTCTAACCGACCGTCGATTATCAAACATGGAGGATTCCGAAATCAAGTTCCGCGGCCACCGTGACTCTATGGCACTTGCTCGCTTGAGAGTATTCAATGCTGGAGGCGTCTCTCCGGAGCTCTTTATGCACAGAGATTCTGTGGCACTAGCGAAGAAACGAATGCAGATGAAGAAACATCATGCTATACCAGCCTCAAGAAGTAATCTCCCCTCGAGTATCGAGTTTTCCGAACCGCTACCCTTGGCTCAACGAGCGAATACCTCGAAATTGACTCCTCCGAGCATACAGGCCGCTATCATTGAAGAGGAGGATTGAGACTAGTGCTGCTCAGAATAGGGTTCTAGCGGTCCATGGCACATGGATGTAATGTTGAATGATCCGAGGATGACAGACGTTGCTATCGAGGCAGTTTTATTGTGAAATTCACGTTAATCACTAACGAAATTTCCAATGAGGTCTTTTGAATTTAATTTGATCTTGTGTGATGCAAAATTCACGGGCTTAAAGCTATGCTCAAAGTCACTATACGACCTGGATGCAAGTGACCAGGCAAAATGTAAGACTCGATTCCAGAAGTACTATGATCGAAACGCAGCAACAACCACAATACTCTCTTGTTTCGTTCCCCGGTGAATTTAATTGTCAGAAAGCAATCATCATTCGACCTTCCTGAGTCTTCATGAGAGATCCGTCTGACTCGGTCGGATGTTTCAGGGGTCCTCCACGATCGACGAAGCACGAACCCCGGGGAATTTAAGGTTCCCCAACAGCGAATTGTCCGTTGGCTTGCTCTGTACGACGGATGTACTTTTTCTTATAGATTGCTTCTGTTAAGAAATTATGAGGAACATTGTCTCTTGGCTGTAGATGGTGTGAGCAAGGTCAAGTTTGGGAATGGATGGGGCGCATACAGCGACGTAGATTGTCTACATCCATGGTTCAGGTTGAGCTACGATCGACCCATCAACTCGCCACAACAATACATTCAAGAAACAACAACGACAAAGTATTATCCCGATCGCCCCAAGGCGTCGCAAAGTATCCCTTGGCTCTGCTCCCGACTCAATAAAACAGCGATTGGGAAAGTGCAAAAAAGTCCGACCAAGCGTCATGAAGCCCCCAATGCCGCACTTGGCGTTACAGGATACGTTTTAGGATTCTACACACAACATCTGGCTATACGCCACGCCACGGGACACCAACATCGATGATAATGAGGACACCATCCTCCCGATGTTTCTTGCCAGCAATGTGGTTTTCCACCCTACATTTTCTTCCACGTTGATAAAAAGAGCTTGGGTGGTGCTTTAGTAAAGAGTCGTCGGGACGACATAATATACACGATACAACAACGCGATTTAATTAATACACGACCTCATTTTTTTCTCTTCCGCTGGTTCTGGAAAATAATTTTCTCCCGTTGGAGACTGGATTTAAAACATGTTTCGCTCAACGCACGACTTAACAATGCCAGGCCACCTGGACGACAAATTGGTCGACAGTGGGCGGTACGACGCTCTCAGGAATACACACAACCACGACCAGGACGATAACCATTCCGAGTCGAGTAGCACTGAAGTTGATGAGGAATGGGGAGACAACGAGGAAGAAGCCGGATCGGACTCTCGACTCAACTGCCCGTCAAAAAAGAGCCGGGAATGGAGAAGGAGAAGAGGGAGTGTTTGGGCGAAGATTCAAAAGTACCGATGGGTGGTCGACACAGCACTTCTGCTCATCATTGTTGGGCTTCTACTCGAGAAGAGGTGGTCGCATAGACGGACGCATAGATATGAGTTCGCGGGGGATGTGACCGGGTTTGCACCGAAGTGTAAGTTATCCCATGACTGAGGGGAAAGGAAGAGAAGGCATGAATGGTTACTGAGTTTTTCGAACAGTCTCCCAGCAGATCAAGACATTCAAGCCGGATCCGATATTCGTGCCAGAGAACGCATCGGAGTTCTGGAGCTCGGAGACGCAGCAGGCATGGCTCGATATTGTTCCCAGTACGTCCATCCACTCCCTCTCAAATGAACACATCGAGATACCGAAAAAAGATGAAGAAGAAGAAATCCACTAACATACCATTCTTCTCTCCAAACAGAAGCTCTAGGCTACGTCCGGATCAACAACACCAAAAACCACGACAACCTCCCCTCCCCCATCCACGACTACCCCGACCAAGCCGTCTTCACGACCTCCATGACGCACCAGCTGCACTGTCTGCACACTATCATTGACGCGTACACCACGCTCAACGTGACGCGAGACCCCTCTCGCATCGAGTATCCCTGGCACGTCACCCACTGCTTCGAGTACATCCGCCAAGCGATCATGTGTACGGGGGACGTCGCGCTCGAGGGCGCCGCTACGACCTTCCCGCTCGGAGAGAGCGGCGAGGATCTCGGTGGTAGTGATGGCTGGGATGCGAAGCATGTTTGTAAGGATTATGGGGAAGTGCTTGAGTATTTGAATAGGGAGGCGATTGATCAAGATAAGTGGATATGATTACGAGGCATCGGGATGTCCGGTTGGTGGTTAGATGAATAGGTCCGTAAATGGAAATCTACTATTTCAAGATTGGATCTTTGCGTCCTTGTCTTCCGGGGTGTGATTTATGTGCTTGTGTACTGTGTAAGTATGTGTACAAGAGTCATGATGGTCGTTGTGTTTGACAACATAGTGATGCTTCATCAGCTGAAGGATCCTCAGGTTATGACTTGCATGCACCGGTGAGCATCGTATTACTTCTACGAGTATAGTATATTTCATATAACTACTTCCCGGAGGTTACACATAAAAGAACTACATTTATGTACATTATGATACAGTACAGTAGTGCTGTCAGTACATACCTAGCGCATAGTTACCCCATCAATTCTCGGTGTTTTCATCGGCGGTCGCGCGGGCGAACCCAAAGCTCCGATCTCTACATCACACAGCTACTGATGCCGGTCGGAGAAAGTCCAATCGCTCGGTCTCAAAATAAAACAGCGATGCGGGCGTAAGAAACGTACGAGTTACGGCGGATCATTGATATGCGAGTTGTCGCAGGGAAGAGACTCGAAGGTATCCAATGAGAGGCGACGGATACTCAATTTATAACTGGCCGCGCATCGATCAACGGCGACGCCGAAGGGCGAAATGTGGGCTCGAGGGGTAGATACGATGGGCCGGATTGGGGATGGACGAGATGGGATGGGATAGGATGGTAAGGAAGGGATATGGGATGGGATTGGGATACATTAGGCGGGCACGGAGTCGACAGTTGCCCCGTCCAAGATTGGATTTTGAAGTTGATTAGAATTTGATGGTTGACCGAGGCAACATTTGACAGTCATTAGTTCTTCTACTACTGGCTGCCCAGCAATTACCTCCGAGCTCTCTACTTCCTCACTTCCAATCACACACAACTCAATTGTCTGCTTGTGACTTCTCACGGCCAACGCCACGTGGGATTCAAAGTGCCAATCTTCCCCGCAATATCCCTTTCATCCAAGGACCGGAATACAGCAGCCGAGCCAGACACACAAAGGTACTGCAAGGGTACACGGGAGAACAAGTCCATCCACTTTGGGATATGGTTGCGAACGGAATGACGACTGTGAAATAATAAGCAGTAACAATCAAGTCGGGTACTAGTGGAAAGAGATATACATGTATAACATCATTGAACGACGCCTGCCTGGAGATTCTCAATTTTTCCATCGTCCGACCCGCTCACAATAAAAGGCCTCATCCCATCTACAGTAACCACGGCACGGCAGCAGTGTACATACGGAGTACATACGTACGTTACTACGTTGTATCCACTACGCACCTGCGAGTAAGAAACTAAGTCGCTTACAGAGACCAAGGCCTCGGAACCGTTCATTTCATTCGACACCAACGTCCCAATCGCAAGCGACCAGTATATACATAATAAGGCTGAGACAACAAAGTACCATATTCTCTTCTCGGAATAACGACCAGGGGACCTCTTGGGTTTATCACTCGGAGTGCATACCCTATCCGGACTGGGACGAAAAGGGATACCTTACTACACACCATCACGAGGAGGGGGACTTTCCTTCAGCTCGCTCTATCAGCCACGTTCTGCATAACACCTCGTGTCGTACGGGGTGTACACAATACGTTT
Source organism: Aaosphaeria pasadenensis (assembly GCA_022813625.1). Lineage (NCBI taxonomy): Eukaryota > Fungi > Ascomycota > Dothideomycetes > Pleosporales > Aaosphaeria > Aaosphaeria pasadenensis. Next base: position 59,609 of record JAKLMB010000024.1, on the reverse strand, counting down.
AACCAATCTATAAGCTTTGGTTCCGCTGCATTTTGACGCAACTTGGTAAATCGCTTCGCATCGCAATCCACGGCTCCAATTGCAATCGTTCGTCTTCAAGATGTCTGAAGGAGGAAAGTTAAAGAACTCGCCACTCGTCTTTGTAGTGGCTGGTGCGATTCTTTCCTATGTTGTCTACACACAAATCACGCTCTACCTCGCGAGGAAGCGAATGATGAAAGATCATGGCTGCAAACCATGCAAGGCCATCTACAACAAGGACCCTATATTCGGGCTCGACGTGCTCCGGTCCAACACGAAGAACGCCAAAGAACACAAGATCCTGGAGCGAAACCTCGAGCGCCTCCACGAACTGGACTGCAAGACATTCCGATCCAGGCTAGTCAACCAGCCCATCATCGTGACCGTCGAGCCGGAGAACATCAAGACGGTCCTGAGTCTCAAGTTCAAGGACTACTCCATCGGCCATAGGGGCCAGGCCTTCACGCCGCTGCTAGGCCACGGCATCTTCACCACGGACGGCGACCGATGGGCCAACTCACGACATCTCCTCAGGCCAAACTTCGCGCGCGACCAGGTGGCCGACCTCAGCATGCTGGAGCGGCACTTCAAGCTCCTCCTCAAGGTGATCCCCAAGGACGGTGCGACCGTCGACCTACAGGAGCTCTTCTTCCGCATGACGATCGACTCGGCTACCGAGTTCCTCTTCAACCACTCCACCAACTCTCTCCGCATGGTCGGCCAGCGCGACCAAGTCGCCAACGAAGACGACATCTTCGCCCGGGCCTTCCAGACCGCCCAGGACGACATCACCGTCCGCACCCGCCTCGGCTTCCTCTCCTACTTCCGCAAGAACAAGGAAGCCGACGAGGCGAATCGCATCTGCCACGAGTACGTCGACAAATGGGTCGACGAGGCCGTCCGCTGGCGCGAGGGCCGCGACCGCGACGCCGAGAAGGCCGACGCCAAAGTCGACGAGCGCTACGTCTTCATCCACGAGCTTGCCAAGCAGACGAAGGACAAGAAACAGATCCGCGACGAGCTCATCAACATCCTGCTCGCAGGGCGCGACACCACCGCCTCCCTCCTCAGCAACATGTTCGTCTACATCGCGAAGGACCCACGCATATGGGCCAAGCTCCGCGAGGAGATCGCACCGCTGGAGGGCCGTCTGCCGACGTACGAGGAGCTGCGTAGCTTCAAGTACGTCAAGTGGTGCCTGAACGAATGTAAGTCTCCCATCTCGTCCCTCCCCCCTTTTCCTTGTCATACCCGGATTTCCCAACAAAGACGCAACTACTAACACAACCTGCAGCACTCCGCGTCAACCCCGTCGTACCCGCCAACTCCCGCCTCGCCACCCGCGACACCGTCCTCCCGCTCGGCGGCGGACCCGACGGCACATCCTCCCTCTTCGTCCCCGCCGGCACCATCGTCGCCTACTCCCTGTACTCGATGCACCGCCGCACCGACTTCTACGGCGCCGATGCGGAGGTCTTCCGCCCCGAGCGCTGGGAGCATCTTCGTCCCGGGTGGGAGTACCTTCCGTTCAACGGCGGGCCGAGGATCTGTCTGGGCCAGCAGTATGCGCTCACGGAGGCGGGGTACGTGTTGGTGAGGATGGTGCAGGAGTTTGCGGAGCTGGAGAGTAGGGATCAGGGGCCGTGGGAGGAGTCGTTGACGTTGACGTTGTGTAGTCGGAATGGGACGATGGTGGGGTTGAAGAGGTGATGGGTGGGGGGATAGAATACGTTTTTTGAATCGTCTTTGCTTTGGCTTCGTAGCTGGGTTTGGGACATGGGATTACGTATCGTGGTTTTATATGTTGGTCCGCTTCGTTGCTTCATTGGATATGAGTAGGTAAAGTGATAGTACGAAAGGGGCAGGCCATAAATGGAGAGGCCGCTTTTATACCCGGATATGAAGTAGGCATATAATGAATAATAGACTACCATGGCTTTCAAAAGACTCATTTCGTATACTCGTCTCTGAATCCTATTGTTCGAATGTCAAGTCATCAGACCCATACACAAACGAACACACGGATCGTGATCATCTGTCGGGCATCTCAGCCCAAGCGGACATCAATCTCCTCAGTCTCAGCACCATCCCAGAAACCCTGTTCAACTCTCCCCAGCCCCTTGCGGTACGCAATCCCATCTTTCCACTCGATCAAAAGCACGAAGTAGAATCGATACTTCCCGTCGCCCTCTCTCTCTGGATCGTCGGGCTTCCAACGCATTTTTGAATCCCAACCCAACCGTTTGTACTCGATAAACATGCATTTGAATTGATAATTGCCCTCAACGCCATCGGCCTCTGCCTTGCCTATGGAGATGAGCTCACATTCTTCGCTCGTGTTGGCCGGGTCTGCATCGTAGCTAACCACACCAGTAAGAGGGCCACCTGAAGTGGCCATCAGACTGTATGAAAATGGAGTTCTGATGAGTATGTGTTTGACTCTATCCCCACGGCGTAGATACAGTCGCTGCGAACGAAACTCTAATATTGGACTATACCTTTGCGTCGGTTGGGCAAGAGGGCGACAAGGTATAGGGACTGGTTGACGAAACCGGTATCCAGATGGTAGCACACTAGAGTCAGGTGTCATGCCAGCACCCTCCCATGAGAGTTGAGAGAAATTGTAGTATGTGTTTGAGATACTCTCAAGTAAACCTGTAGACATGTTCCGTTTCTTCCAAGCCACTGTTGGCGATACAGGCACATCGAAATCCGCAAGCAATCTCCACTTGCCGGCGTCGAAATATGGATGAGTGTGGGTCCACATGCTCGTATCGACATGTCCATCGCAGCTCAGCCAGGACCAGCTTGGGAATTCATTCAATATGCACCCATCGTCGTCCTTCCTTCGTCCTTTACCTGTGGACGAGTACCATAGAAGGCATCCGTCGAAGAACATCTCAGGTACCCCAAACAGACAGCCTCCCTCCATAGCGCGGCTTACGGTTTGCACGATGGCGGAGAAAGCATTGTATGCATCCGTAGGTAAAGTGAGGCATCGATCTGAATATATGTGTACCATATTTGCATACTTATCGATGTGTGGCCAAGCAGTATACAGATCATCTTTTGCTGGTAAGGAAGCCCAGGGAATTGCATTAGTTGATCTCGGGACACATTCCCTCCTTGTGGCTTGATTGCAGCTCCACTTGACCATGTCACCCTTGAAATATAGTCTTCTTCTGCTCAAGTGCTCTTCTTGGAATGTCTGGGCATGTTAGTCCACAAGAGATTGCCGACTTCGAAGATAACATACCCAGCCTCGAGATTCATGGAGGGACCCAGGTTTCTCATCTTTATTGGGAACCATACGACAAGAGGAGCTAAACTGGAGAAGGGCGATATCAGCTGAGCGCGGTTGTCCTTTCCTATCAATTCCACGTAGTCCGTAGGAATCATCCCCATCTTGTGCGAGGATAGTCAGGTAAGCATGGGAGTAGATCGCAGCCATAGCATCCAGCTGCTCAGTTTTCATTTCCTCATCGTCTTGGACGATGCAAAATCGGTCGATCCAAATGTACTCCAGTCCCAGCAACCCGGTCAGGAGCATACTGTCACGGATCGTTTGCGGCAATCTTGCTCTAATCGATGGTGCATCGAAAGCGCCCTCTTCCGAGAGCGTCGAAACATTACTGAGTAGAGTCATGAAAGCATTCGCATGCTTTCCCCAAACGTAACTCAAGGCCAAATAGTTGCACGGGGGCTTCTTATATTCGAGACATTTCCGGTTAACGTTAATCAATAGCATCTTCGTCGGCGGACTCGACAATGTGCGCCACCCATCTTCGATGGAGTGACATATTCCGCCATGGTTATTGTTGCAGTCATCGATCCAACCATGAACACGACCAAGGTCAATCCAATGTGGGTCGGTGGATATGCTGCCTTCACAAAGCTCCCAGTCAGAAGTTATGTCGTGGAGGTACAGCGAGTGCTCAACAACAGGAAACTTCAAGTGCGCATATCAGTTCTCCTCTTCCTGAGGGCTGTAAGAAATCGTAAGATACCTCAGTAGAATGCTGTATAATGCATATGTAGGTTCCAGAGAACCATCTCGATCGCAATTGCATTTGCCAAGTCCCTATTTGTTCGTCCTCTACAAGTTGAAGAGGAGCCTTAATTAAGTGAAAGAGCCTGTCGATGGTGGTACATAATCTACTCCTTCTCGGCAGTATCCACTTCCCAACGACCGCATCGTCAAGTTGAACAACGTTTTGTTGATAATTGCGAATCGCGGTCGATATATCGTCGCATGTCAAGCACATGTTGGTACGGAGCCAGGAGTCCGCGGAGAGAGAGAGAGAAGAATATGCAGTGATGGGGACAATACATATAACGAGACTGACAAAGTGAATGATGAAGGGGCTGTGTAAGCTGTGTATTGTCGCCTAAGTCATCACATGAGTCCTGCGTATGCAAGTAGGAATCAGGACGTAAGGCAGAAAGCTGCCAGGACAGAGGTGAGGCGGGAATGCTGATGCCATGGTCTTTGGGCAATTTCGAGACAGATTGGGAGCTTTCATTTCGCAGAAGCTTGATCAGAGGGTGATGTACATCAATAGAAGTAGTAGTTGTAATGGAAGTAGTAGCCCCACCATAACCACACCTCCCTCTATCGATAAGACCAAAATTATTCCACTCGTCCCTTCCCAACCCCGCGAACCTCTTCAAAAATTTCCATAGGCATCAACACCACTCACATATCCTCCTCCCAACTATACACACACAGAGTTTCTGCTTTCCTACAACACACTCCCGATATATCTCGACATACCTCAAACCTATAACCTCACATCATCAACCCCTCGCCACCCAAAAACACAAGAAAGACAGCAAAAGAGACACATCAAAATGCCACCAAAGTCCAAACCCAGCAGCCCCCCAGACACCCGGCCCCTAATCAACCTCACCAAATCCACGCAAATCCTCCTCTCACACTACCAATCCTCCCTCCTACCCGCGAAGCCCTCCTCCTCCTCCTCCAATGTCTCCTCCGCTTCCTCGCCGACAACAACGACGTCGAACCCCCTCGACACCATAAAAGCCACCACCACGCTCCTCCGCTCGCACACGACGACGCTCTCCCTCCTCCTGCTAACCCCGCCATTCACGCCCTCGGCCATCGCGACCAAGCTCGCCGATGTCACCATGAAATCGCTGACCAACATGGTCGCCGCGGCGTCGTCGCCCTCGGGCATGGGCGCGCTGATGCGCGGCGAAGTCTCAGCGGGCGTGCGGCGGATTCTTAGCGCGTGGGGGAAGCTTCTTGCGCTCCTGGGGCGGCTTGCGGAGAAGGGGGCCGTGGCGACGGGGGAGGCGGAGAAGCAGGAGGTGCTGTCTATCACGGGTGTGGTTTGGGAGGCGTGCGATGCGCTGTTGAAGGTTTGTCAGGATGGGGTGGTGGGGGTGGTGGTTAGGAAGGCGGAGGGGTTTAGGGCGGTGCTGCTGGATGCGGTGGAGGAGTTGAAGGAGTGGGGGGAGGATGTGGATGATGAGGAGGGGGATGCTGCGGAGGGGAGCGATGGTGAGGGAGGCAATGAGTTCGCGGATGAGGATGACATTTTTGGGGCGGCGAATAAGTTGGGGAAGGGGGATAAGGAGCTCAAGGCGCTGCTGGACACGAGTGTCAAGCGACTGAAGATGGTGGGGATCTTTTACCAGGCGTTGATCAAGAGGAGGTTAAAGACATTCCCCAGTCCCACATCGTCCGCGACGAATGGAGAGACAGCAGACAGAAAGCAGACGGACCCCACCACGAAGTTGGAGCAGCTCATGGACCTGCTGAAGACGATACCCGATACGATTGACGACCTAGCAAGCGCATTCTACGACCTTGACGAAGACGAAGCCAAAGAGACGCTGGACAAATGCTGCTCCGAGGCCAAGCGCGCAGCGGAGATCGTCAAGCAGAGCTGGACCGGACAAGATGACGAGTTCACGGCATGGGCTGCGAAGTTCATCAGCGCGCTCGAAGCCGCATGAAAATAGTCCATATAAAATAGAATAAGTCAAAACACAAAACGAATCTAGAAAGAAGAATATAAAAGGGACAATCAACATCACGGACACACACATACACACATCTTGCAAGAAATTCTTTCCAATGCATACTTTGTGGTAGTGAGGAAAAGTGAACAGGCAAGCTTCGCCAAATGGTCGAAGCTCCCCCTTTTCCATTCTTGTTCAATTTTTTTGAACCAAAAGATATCTTATGCCTGTGTGAAGACGCCGACCCAGAAGTCAAACAATATGTTTTCTTCCTCCCCCTCGAAAACATTTAAAACCAAGCTTCCACCGACGAATGAATGAACGTGATCCAAAGCTCTACTCACTCCCCCAAAAAAGAAGAAGCCAAGAGTGAGTATGTATGCGCTTATCCCCCCTGACCTACACCCTTACTCGATCTACAACGCAAAAGCAGCAACCATACCCATCGCGACAGCACCGAGGCTCGCGACGTTCACGACCGCAGCGCCGGGGGAGCTCGTGGGCGAGGAGGTCGCGCTCGCGGTGTTGGTTGCGAGCGCGATGGAGGGGATGTCGGTTACGTTTACGCCTGCGGACTGGCAGAAGGCGCTGACGCCGTTGCTGATTGCTACAAGGGAATACCCGTTAGTTTATGTGTTTTGGGTGCGGAGTGGAAGGGAAGGGGAGGAGACGTACTGTTAAGCTCGGTCTGGGTGCAGCTGGACTGGGGGAGACAGCTTGTGAGGCTCTCTGTGACCTTGTCCTTGCCGGTTGTGCAGATGCATTTGCGGTCTGTTAGGTCGCATGAAGAGGAGCCGATGGCGGAGAGCAGGCAGGAAGTCTAGATTCGGAATCTTGTCAGCGGGTTTGTCGCATTGGGGGAAGTGGTGAGATGTTATTTGGGTGAGTGACGTACGGCGCAGGACGGGAGACCGGCGATCTGGGCGTTGACGACGGCGAGCGAAGCCGCGAAGGTGAGGGCGGAGAGTGAGAACTTCATTTTGATGTGTTGGTAAAGTGTTGGAGGTGATGTGATATGTGTATGCGACGAGTGGGTATGGCGATGAGAGCAATTGAAGTAGACACAGGAAATTGGGAGTTGGTGGTTTGACTCGAGTTATATGTGTGTATGGATATACAAAGTTGGGAAAGGGTAACGACCGGGTGTGATAGAGGAAAGGTAGAGGCAAAGTAAAATGGTAAGTTAGGAAAGGACAAGAAGACAAGCGTGAAGTCTAAAAAAGGTTATGAAGGCAAGTGGAGAGAGAAGATGGAGAGATGGGGATGATACAGTAGTATACAAGTATTCTGAGGAGGACACGGACTACTCGTACTCTACTCTATTACTGTTTGGCCTACCGTTTGGCCTACCACTCTCCACCTCCCGTCTAATCAGAAGGAAGAGCAGAGCCCCAAGGCGCGCCATCGAACACGGTCATCATTATTGCAAGGATCCCAATCATTTCCCAAGACTGAACAGATACTCGATACTCTTCCTGTGTCTAAATACGGTTTAAGGCGTGGACTCCTCCGGGGCGCAGCAGTTGAGCACCCTCCAGCAATTACACACCAGAGGCAACCAGCCAGCCAGCAATAGCATACACAGCACACAACCATCACACACTTGCTGCACGAATCCACTTGCAACGATAGTTAAGTAACATCAATCACCCGTCAGTCCATTATTCTTCCAACTTAGCCACCCAAGTAAGCGTCAGCTTTCCCCCCTCAAATACCTAAAACGTCCATCGATGCCCCAATGACAGCCGCTTTAAGGGTCACAATGGTGGAGACCCGCCAAGTGCACATCCCTCTAGCTACGAGTACCCAGACGTCTAGTTACGAGTACGGCGTCCAAATCCAATCTAATCCAATCCTATTTCTTATTATTGCATCACATTAACGGAATCCCAAGCGACCTCTACGAAACTGCGCAGGCCACGAGACTCTTCGCCGGCGCAGCGTGACATCGGACCTTTGGATCTCTCTCAAGGGCCGTCCAAACGGTACGAGTCGCAAAATCGCACACCCAGAAACCCAAAGCCCTCGAAACCCGTGGGACGGACAACCTTGGGAATTCGACGTCTAGTTGGTTAAAATGCTACTCGTAAAATACAACATCGAAAATGCGCCGTTTCAAAGGTTGTTGACGTAAGGTTTGGGCCCGGGGGTGCACTAGTATGACGTTTATCTACCAAACAGCGCTCCATAGAGGGATACTTCGAGGTTCTGAACTTTGAAGCCGTCCCATGGGATTTGAGTTCGACGCTTTCGAAAAGTCTCGAACTCTGCTTGATGGCAGCCGAGAGCCGATATGCACGGCATAATAGCCAGACAGACGAACAGATAAGGCAGACGGAGGAAGAAGGTCAGGCAATCGGACTGTTGGTATCAGGACCCAGTATTGTCACATCTTCCCATTGATTGTTGCTTGTACAAATCGATATGTAGACGCTTTCGGAACAATCACACATACACAAATACACAAACGCAGATCGTACACCAGGACACCCGTCAAGAAGGCAGCCGTTACCGTTGCAGTTACAAATACAATCAATCCGAAATCATACCATAACGAGTATGCTCAACTACATCCTCGACGATGATCCCCGTACTACAACTCTCAAGTCCTTGTTATTCCTAGGAAAGACCTGGAGTAGAGACAACTCTGAAACCCTAACGTATCCAACGAACCATAGCATGTCTGTAGATCAAAATCTCCATCTCCCCACTTATGTAGTCGTAAGAATCTTCTCACAATCTAGACCTTTTTTCAACTTATCTATCTATTCGCTCAAGTCTACTACTCTTACACACCACCTCTCAGCGCTCTCCCACTCATTCACGCACTCGAACGCCAAAGAAAGAAAAGTATTGAATTGAAGCGACTTCTCCTGCGCCCAGCGCCAGCCCAGGTGTTTCAGCCCCAAGACGCTGCCCTGCGCTGTCTACCCGCCGACCGCCGCCGCCAAACCCTTGCATTAGCCCGCGCCCGGCGTAGAATTTTCGTTGCGCCGCACACGCATACGCACGCACGCACCGCACCGCAGGGGTGTCGAGCAGCAGATCAGGGGCTACCTTGTGTGTGTGTGCGGTGCGCCTCCGACTGCCGTATCTATCGTACTGCCGACTTTCGATTTAATACGTCTTGGTGCAGCTGGGCGATGATGCTGAGAAGGCCAGGCCGAGTAAATAAAGTCGGAGGGGAGGAATGTTGATGATATTGACCAACGACCTACAGTTCGCAACGAAAACCATCAGAGCACATGAGTTGACTACACTTGATGCTTGCCCATGCGAAAAAAATCACTTATACTTACTTTGGAGGTATACAATGCATATAACCATCCACATCCTCCCACCTCAGCTCCACCTCAGCTCACCACGCCGTACACATGAGACCCCAACGCCACTTAACCTCGATCAATAATTCAGACCCATAAGTACCTGTCCCAGCCACAGTCCGCCTATTGCATATGCATGTTGATGGCAGATGAAGGTTCCGATGTATCGTCTGTGATATAGTACTCCATATGATGCGAGACAATACGGAGTACAATGCAACGAATACTTAGAGTAGAGTACAGTATAGTGAATAGGTAGATTGCTACCATGCTATCCGCTGTACCGTGTGTAGTTATAGGTAAATGAATGTAATAACACCTAGCCTCGATACGCCCGAGAAGCGGGTGCGGTACTACCCGTTCGTACCTTAGCTCTTGCCCACCCAATATTGCAAGACGATATTTCCATACCTACATGGTATGTTGGGCAATCCGAGCTCTTGAGAAAGAGAACCAAGGGCAGTTTGGTTCTCACAACGAGGGTTAAACAAATCTTGGCCTAGGATTCAGTAGGTGTGCAAGAGTCACTATTGGACGAGATTGAACATCACCGTTCACATCACATATATACACCATCGTCGGAGAGTCTTTTGTAGTTCCTTGTTCAGGTGTGACAATTCAACACTATCTTATAAGGTGGTCCTCCAGACCTATACATGTATTCTTACTTCATCTGCCTCCAGCAGATGTTTCGAGAGAGCAAATTGGGAGTGGATGGTTTTAAGGAAAGGTCCCTCCCCCCAGACGCTTGTATGCCCGTCCGTCCGACATTGTCCAGTAACACCGGTCCCATATAATCCAGCTATATATGCCGGTGCGTATGCTTGCATGTCCCGTGGAGGTCCCGCAGTCTAGGTGAGAAAAGAAAATTGGCCATCCATCCCCACACTTCCCGAGAGAGATTCCTGGCCAGCCCACCGTCTGTGTGCATTTCCATGCGCCGCAATGAAATGTGAATAGGAAAACCCACTTGAACACTACCTCCTCTCCCGTCAAGAAAATTGAGAAAAAGAAAACACCTTGAATACAGATAAAGAAAGAAAGAGACCGAGGTATATTGCTGATGCCAATCAATCAAATGGGAATTCCAATAAAACAGGCCGTAGAAGCGTAGTGAGAAGAGTGAATTGATCCGAGGTCGCAGAAGAGGAAAGAAATTTAGAAAGAGACACTAGAAGTTAAAAAGGGAGTTAGAATATTTTTTAGAAGTTGTGCGCTGACCCAAGAAAGTGATCAGAGTCAACAATCGCGGTGCCTGAGATGCATAGAGATCAATCTAAAACATGGCACCGTCCATGTTGTGTTGTGCCTGAGGGATATGACGGTCGTTGATCGGGCGAGGTGGTGAGGAACCCTTGCGGCCAAATGGCATTGGCGGAACTGCTGGGCTCGCTCCCACTTGAGCCTGTGCCTTGCTATGGAGACCATCGCCTGCACTTGACGTCTTCCTCAGCCTGTTGCGAGGAGGAGGGTTCTGGCTTGCCAGTGCATCAGAGGAATTGGTTCGCATGGGCTCGGCATAAGGAGGGAACGGTGCTTGGACTGCTGGCTCTTCATTGGCAGTTCGCCCGAATCCGAATCGACGTCTCATGGGATTTATCGGTGGGACCGGGGGAGCAGCATCGCCCCCGTTCTTCAAGGATGCTCCCGGCGGCAAGTTTACCGTATCAATGACTGAAGTGGTAGATAGGAAGATGGGCTCCGAGATGTCGGCTTTGTTGATAGATTTCTTGCGAAGCGTAGCCGTAGATGGGATGATGGCACCAGCTCCGGCATTGGTATTGAATGATGCGGCGACTGGTGTCGAACTTCCCGAGACGGGTGGCGTATTGCTTGCCGCGAAGGGAGGCACGGGCGAAGGATGGGGTCGGAATACATTGGGATTCGGGCTAGTTGCGCCAGGGGAAGGGCGAGGTGATGCGGGAAGACCAGGTGAGAAAGGAGGCATAGGGCTGGTACCTGCAGGTGATAGATGGGGCGAGGCACCATTCTTGATGCCCGTATGTAGTGGCTGCAAGTGTTTAGCTGTCCTGCTGTTGCTGCGAGATCTCATGCGGGCCTGGCTCTCTGGTGAAGGGCGGTCACTGGGAAGCGGCTGTGTTGGGTTAGCCACATAGCCAGGTACGGAAGGCATTGTGTTTGCTGGGTAAACAGTGTTCCTTGATCCAGTACCCTCAGCCATGGCTTGTTCCAGATCGTCACGGTAGTGGCCAGGTCGGCTGCGTGAACGTCCAGAAGATACTTCCGAACTGGAACGGTCACGAGTCGAGGGGCGACTTGAGGTTGGCGTTCTACCATTCGATCTGCTGTCGCGGTGGACGTCATCTGTTGATGGGCGCTGCTGAAGGCGGCTCTCGAGTTCACGCTGGGCATCCTGCTCACTCTGTTGAAGAACCCGCGAAGGCTTCTGACGTAGCGGAGGTTCGCGGTGGCCGAGATGGTTTTCTGATCTCCAATGATCACCACCTCCATACGGACCAGCAAGAGACGTGCTGCTGCCGTTCACTGCGTTACCAATCCCAAGCATACGCATCGCTTTCGAGTCGGGGCCCGCTCGCTGTTCATTGACAGTGGCGAAAGATTCCCGGCTTGACTTCGCACGAAGCATATTAAGTGCGTTCTTGAGGCCGCCGTGTGGTTGTCCTGGCACGGGTGCCGCCCGGCTGTGATCCTGACCAAGCTGACCACGGAGACTATCCTGGATCGCCCGCTGTCGAAGTGCGAGTTCGCGCTGGAATGCTTCGCGTTCTTCAACGCTCGGCTCACGCTTGTGTGTCTTCCTCATATCTCTTTCCCATTCACTGATGTCATCCTGCAAAGCCTGAGCAATGCTTGACGAAGGTGCATTCGGTGCTTTCGTTTTGTGTGCCTCCACGGGACTCGTAGAGCTCGTGCTGTCCCTTTCGCCATAATATGGATTGTCCAGATCATCCAGATCCCAGGGGTTCGAGTGAGTGTAGCTCGAATGTGCAGGCGTGTCCGTTTCTGACGCTGGATGTTGCCTTTGTGGAGCCACATTCTGGGTGTACAATGAGAGGGGAGGGTTGGTAGAAGTTGCCGGCGGGCTCATTGTAACCTGGTTCCCATCCCCATAGTCTGAGGAAACATTGCTGACGTTACGAAGATGTTGACGAATAAGTCCACTGAGTCCTCCGTTGTCTCCCAGTGTAGGAGAGTCAATCTCCGGGCCTTCCTTAGCATCCGCAATATCGGTTTGCAATGCATTTCTAGGAGCATCTTCGGAGCTGCGCTGTCGTTCTGGTGTTGGCCGCGAGTTGCTTCGGGATCGGAGAGCAGGGTGAATGGAGCTCTCATCCTCTGAGCTGCCCCGAGAAAGAGGAGCCAAGCGTTTAGAATCATCCATCTGCGAGTTGCTTCGAGAGCGCCATGCGGGATGATCTAAGATTGGCGGGGCTGGACCACTGGCGACCGGTATATTTTGTGGTCGCCGCTCAGGCTCCGTCGGTTTGATGGCGAGTGGTTGAGGCTGGTCGTCTTCATCGTCACTGCTTCCAGGCGATGCAAAGAATGTGGTCCCTGGTGGAGATGTGAGCTTTTCAGCAGCGTGCACCTCCGTCTTCTTAAGTGGGCTGAGGGGTAGCACTGGAGTGGCCTTCATTTGGTTTGCGGCTTTCTGGAAGACTGAAAATGGTGATGCTGCTTCCTTTTCATCGGCTGCAGAACCCGACCTTTGTCGCTCCACTGCACCAGCTTCGGCTCGCTTTCGGCGCTCTTGCTCCGCACGTTCCCTCAACGAAGGTTTAGCTGGCTTGTCGAGCTTTGATGCTGAAGGTTGTCGTTCGTGCCCTAATTCAATACGCTCCCGGGGGGGTGGCTTGCTTGGGCTTTCTAGTCTCGGGGCAGCTACAGGAGGGGCCGCTACAGGAGCAGCCGCTGGGGCTTCTCGTTCTTGCTGTAGACGCCTCATACGTTCTGCATACTGCTGCTCATTGAAAGCCTGCTTTGGTTTGTTAAACGCACCCAAGGCAGTCGCTTTACCACGATCATTTGGCTGTAGTGCCGAGTTTAGGGTCTGGGCCTCTTCGATGTCGCTTCCGACAGGACTCATGAGCGGAGGGGATTGTGGCCGTGATATGATGGGGCTCGAGCTATTGGAATGGACATCTTTACCACTTGGAGCAGGACTCTCCGTACGAAGCGGTTGGCTTCGATTGAATCGATCATTCAAGTTAGTTGCTGAACGAGTCTGGTTAAATGGTAACGGTGGAGTGGAACGTCCCGTCGGAGCACGCGTCCTTTGGATCGAATTCAAACGGTTCATAGCAGATGATTGCTGGTCCTGCATATGCTGATCCAAACCCTGATCATATAGTCTTCGAGCTTTGGTTGCAGCGCGATTGAAATCAGTCGGAGAGGCAGGGCCATTGTGGGTAGGTAGGGCTGGGGATGGTGCAGGGATGGATCCCGCTCCTTGCGAAGCAATCGATGTGGCAGCGGTCGAAGTGCGTGTATTCGCCGTCCCAGAGTTGGTCGACGACGACGTTTCCCTCTTTTGGTCGTAACTGGGAAATGAGGGTGAGTAAGGAGAATCTCTCACTGGGCTTATAGATTCGATTGTTTGGGTGTCGAGCATCTGGCTTTCAAGCGTTTGTCTCTCATGTGCCTCCTGCTCTTCTCGTAGCTGTCGCTCCCTTTCCTCTGCTCGAGACTTTTGCCAGCTGGACATGGCAACGTCATCTTCGTATAGGGCCCTCCCCAAGTTCTTCGAAGAGGCAGCGTTCGAGATCTTATAAATCTTTTGCCGTCCACCGAATAACACATTTCCTTCTCCTGGTCTTGCACGACTCATCATGCTTCCGGACCCATCCGAACTATCGAATGAATCAGACCTCTCTGTTGCGAATGGTGGTCGGATGGAGCCGTTCAGCGATGATACTTCGGCTATATCGGACAGACCTCCTGCCACGAACCCAAATTCATGGAGACGAGATTGTCGTTTCGGAGCAAGAACACTGTCGTCGCTTGCCTTTCCAATCAATGAACTTGGGTCATCCTGCTCTCGAAGCATGCTAAACCTTGTAGACAAACTAGGCATGATCAAACTCGTTCGGAAATCGTCGCTCGGAGGTAGTGCTACTGCGATATCTATTTTGGGCTCGGGTTCGGGCTCGCTCTTCTTCTTCTTGTTCTCGCCTTTACGGCGGGTTAGAAATCGATTCATGGTGTCTAGTTCCAGAGTCAGTTGATGCCAGGCACATAGCTGCCATTGCCTAACAGACAAGAGCCTTCAAACAAAAACGCGAACTGGTGTGTAAAGATTGACATACCTGGTGTGTAAGTAATGCGAGCAAGACTGCTAGAAAGGAGGAAGCCGTCAAAGGCTCGCTGTTGCTAACGTGCTGTGCAGACTGTGCAGAGCACCACCGACTAGAATCACGACCGTAAAAGAAGAGTGTAATCGGATTTCCTATCTGGGAGAATAGCCGTTAGCGAGATGTCTGAAGGTTATCCCCTAAATTGCATTCCAGGAATGAGACACCCTTTGACCAAAACAAAACACAACACAACACAACACAACACAACAAGAATGTTTCATGGACGTACTTCTGGGTCGTAACTGTAGCTGTGGAAGCGTTCAGGTCGCGAGTGGACGTGGCCGGTTGGTGAAGTTTTCGATAGTGAGAGCTGGCGGCGAGCTCCATAAACCAAGTGAAGGACGAGTGGAAAAGCGGATGAGGTCGAAGGGGAAATATCTTGACGCAGAAGCAATGGAATGCAAAGCCGAGTGTCGAAGGAACGGAAGGTGAGACGCTTAGAACGAGACGTTCGGCTTGGTAATTTTGAAGATAGGGAACGGCTCAGGAGTGATACTTTTTGTCGATGCTGTTGGTCTAAATCGATTGACGGGAGGATTCGAAGGCACCGAGTTCGAGGCGAATGTGTATTTCTAAAGGAGCGTGGGTTTATGCGAGTGAAAGCGATTGCTGTGTAGAGAGTGACAATCCGCCGGCGCTCTCTCAGAGTGCGTGGTGGTGGTAGTGGTTGTAATATTGGTTGGTTGGTGGACGGAAGGAATGAATGAAGTGAAGTCGAGTGAGGTGAAGTGAAGTGAGGCGATCCGCGGGGGTCGAGTGACGGAGAGAGTGAGAGTGGAGTGAAGGGGAGAGAGTTAGAGAAAGGAAGGATGGAGCAAGGAGAGACCGAGCGAAGGACCGAAGAATAATGCAAATCGAAGAAGAAGACGAAGACGAAGTAGAAGAAGGAGAAGAAGCCGAGAAGAGGAGAGTAGTTTAGGTGGTTTAGAGAGGGAGAGAAGAGGCTTGAACACTTCTGGGCCAGACTAATACCTAAATTACGGAAGTAACGACTGGGGGGGAGGGGGAGAAGGGAAAGGGCATGGGGATGAGGAATTGATTGAATTAATTGATTGAAAAGAGAGACTCAGAGGAGAGAGACAGCGAAAGTGAAAGCGAATCGAAGGATGCCTGTAGCTTGTTAGCCAGTATGGTATGGCCCTGTAGCCCTGTAAGGTACCTGGAATCCACTGAATTGGTTGGGTTGGACAGCGAATGAGAGAAGGAGCAAGGGTCAAATTTCCCATCTTCAAAGCTCATCTCCGCATTGGCGCTTCCCACAACACTACACTACACTACACAGTAACTACGTTCAAAAAACAACATCCACAACATTCGCTACTAAGGGTTATACAATACACTCGCTATACCTCCAGCCTACGCCTATACCTACCTACTAACTAACCCTACAATCTATACCACACATAATCATCATCATCATCATCAATGACAACAGTTCGGCAGGGTTACCCCTCGCACCTCCACGACATGGCCGCGCTCACAACGGCACAACCCCCCGTCCATCGTGCTCCCATCCCATTCAGTGAATGCCTCACGATCATGTACCAGCTCTCCAGTCTCAGCATGCAGCATGCAACATATCCTCCCGTCGCTCGTTCTCCTCCCATCCACAGCTGCAAGGAGAGAAGCACAGCAGTGGGTGGGGGGTGCCCATCATATCCTTTCTTAACCCCCCCTACGCCGGCGCGCCTTGGAAGACCCTCTGCTGCCACAGCGTTGTCGCGACAAAAGCAAATGGGAATGCCCAAACGGGCACTAGTTGAGTTAGAGATGCGAACAAAGTGTGCTGGGAGTTGTTCCCCGGGGCCGGGCCTTCAGGCAGTCCTCTACCTGGCCCCAACTAAGCATTATCGATGGCACAGCTTGCTTCCGACTCCTGAGTCCTGACTCTCAGCTTTTTGCTTCTGCTGCATTCCCATGCTTTTCACTCCTCACTCTCGAGCAACAATTGATGGGCTGCGCGCTTCCTGTCGAGCAATCACGGAATCATCCTGCCGTCTCGAGCTGGCATTCGCCGAATCCCCACTGGCGAGGTCAGTCTAACTCTGCATGCAGTCGTTGGGCAGGATGCAGAATGAATTTCACTATGGCAAGGAGTCAAAAATAAAGGTATGACAGCCAATGACGCGGCGAGATGCAGGTACCGGCTCACTGCGTTGTGGCTCGCCTCGGGACGGGAGGCTTCCAGGCGATCTGATGCTTCACGCGCCGCCGCACCACCATGATTTTCCAGTTCCACTCCCCCCTCGTCTCTCAGCAGCCTGCCGTATCACCATCAGCGTGGCACCCGATCTGCAGCCAAATCAACTCCAGGGGGACCACTCTTCTTCGCTCTACTTTCTGTCTCCTCGCATCTTCATTCGGGTTCAATCGTGCCACTCGTCTTCGAATGTTGCTCAAGTCGAGGTTTCACACTTACAAGACAATAGGGGACGGGCGTTGCGGGGAGATGGGCGCTGCCCCTGGATGGCCATGAGAATGGCCAAACGCCTCTGCATGGTCCAATTCACTGTGCTAACCTGGTCGGTATCACCAAGCGAGCGAATCATCCGCCTACCAAATTCATGGGCCATGATGGGAGCCAGGTACAATACGGACGCTCGCGCCGTTCTCCTGGTCTAGCACGCTTTCGTCCTCACTAGCCGTCCGTCTCCTGTCTCGGTGCAGCCAGCTCAACAGAGGATAGAACAACCAACCTACTAAATACAATACCTGCGTGCACTCTGCTGCACACACTTCGCCTTCTGTGTTCCTACGGTGTGTCTTGCCTGCCAACGAAACCACCCTCCATACTCTCAGCTCGAGACACACGATAATCTCTCATTGTTTTGTGCTCCTCGATGTCGAGTACTCTGCAATGAACTCGATCGTACCAACCAAACAGTGTGCGTGGACACAACCCTTGTGTCTCGTATTCTCAGAGCAAACCGCGTGTCTACTCGCTCGTGCATGCTTATTCCCTGCCCAACGCAACCAGCACGCGGTAACTCGAAGCACCACCCTGCAGTCTGTTCAGCCTGACTGATCAAAACCTGTCGTCAACTGCATTTCCTTCCCCTTTGAGCACGGCTCTGAACAGTTTTCTGTTCACTTGCCGACGTCTGCATGAATACTACGGGAAAACAATACTCAAGAGCCGACTCATGCGTTTGCCAACGGCTCATGAAGCCTGCAACTGCATCTTGATCTGGCAGCTTTGGTCTCTCACTTGATGTGCCGAAATGATACAGCTTAGAACGCCTCTTAATACGACCTTTCCTCCCGCAGACCTGGTCGCCGTGAGAGTGTAGGCCTGACTAGTGGCCAAAAATGGCTTGCACTTGGTCGCCTCAAATCGCGAATTCCACTTCCTGCCCCGACCAATTCCAGCACATGGTGATTTCGTCCGTTTTGTAGCGCACCCGCATCCGCGGGAAGACCTGATGATGATCTTGCCTATTCTTGTCGTAATGATTTTCAAGGATATTTACACCTTTACAGCCTTGCGCTGCTTGGTTATCCCATTTGGGGTCCCAAACACGCGGCGAGGTCGCGATGTGTTCGTGAAGTGATCCGAGACCAAAACAATGACACGCGCAACGAGTTGCAATGCTGCATCTGGCGACTCGCCAACTAATTCAGTATCTGGAATAGTCTCCAACGTCTCAAACAAGCCATCGTGAACGACAGATCCGTACAGCGGCTTTGGGGAGATTGGCGGGCAGTCCGGCTTGAATCTCGAGGCATCATCGCTGTACGCCATTGTTTACATGTATGTTTACATGTTCAAGTGCAGTCTCCAGTGGCGCCTCAAGAGAGTAGTTTGGATGACATGATCTCGATGAGGTTCTCTTTTGAAAGGGAAGAAGTAGGTAGCTCTATTCGCCCTCATCTCGTATCCCAACATTACGTCTTCGTAACGGAGCTTGACAATGATCAAAATGTCGTTCTACACAGTACCCTGGCACAAGGATCTCCGCCAAAATCCCATTCTGCCACAGACACACGACATAACAACGAACACCTTGCCCATGCCAGACGAACGGCATCTGACTCCACAGTCATAAAATTCGGTGGACGCCGGCACGTACCTGCATGCAAAGTGGATCCGACCGTGTCTGTGCCACTTGCTCTTCCCACTCTCGATCTCGATGTTGAAAGTTCCCTTTCTGGGCATCTTTAGTCGCAGACGGCACAACAGCTGTCAACGCTCGTTAATGAAAACCGGGACCTTTGCGAACTTTTAACAAAACGAAGCGGCTCAGGATCGATCGAGAATCGAAGAATTAGCAATGCTACCCACATCGCCTTGCATATGAATATTTCGTGGCTGACTGTACGGGGTGCTGACGATACTCTACTTGAGAACTGTATGTTTCTCGAAGTGCGCCCTGGAGGTACTATGTTGTACCCGAGGAAGCCAATAGAACCACGTTCAATTCACCTTCAAAGTGCACCCATGCCCGTCAGTTGCTCCAAAGCATCGTCATCTTTAATTCACCCATCGCAGTCTGAACGCCTTTCAACACGCCAGCAAGTCGGCAAACTCCAACATCCATCACCCCATCTAAACTTCTCTTCCCCAGCTGATCTACGCAACACTTGGTGTCAGATCAGACGCCGGCGTAAATCTCCGAACCGCAAATTTGAGTTCGTTCGTTCCATCATTTCATCAATTACCGGTAATTTCGTTTTCTCTCCAGCCCGCGCGCGCGTTTACCTGTCCGCCTCAAATTTCCCACCGTCTCCTCGCCCTCCTATTCGTCACGAACAACCCCCAAAAACGAAATGCGAATCTAAACCCCAGGTTCACGATGACTACTAACTGCCATCATTACCACCACCACCAACAAATACCACTGTCTAATTTTAATTTCACACTACATTTCTCGTTGGGAAGACGTTGGGCCCGACCGTTTCCGGTTATGAGGCGTTACGCTAATTGCTAAGTGGAATCCGTATGTAGTTGATTTGTCCTTGTCTTTGTCGTGCGTTTCTACCGGACGAGTCCGAGGTGAGGCATATGCCTGGCTTCGATCTCGCTGTATCATACCGAAGGATCCGTAGATTTCGAGGATCACTTACGCCATCCTATTGTAGCATCATCGTTCCTTCCCTCCGGGACAGAAAAGCGGTAGCAAGGTAGATCATGATCGATGTTCAACTGACATCGTCGTTGTCGAGCATGGGCATAGTACTCGATATAGCTATCGTCGAGCATGGGTCGATATACTAATTACCCCATATACACAGTATGTTGACATGAAAAGGGGAGCATACTACTCGACACAGATGCATTCACATCAACCCATATGTTTGGTCATTTCATTCTCAATTTCATTTCTTGTTTCTTTTTCTCTTTTCTGTTCTTTTGACCAGTGGCAGGCATTCCAGCTGCCTATTTTTGATTCATTGATTGGTTGTTTGATGTTGTCGTCGTCCGTACACATGTCTATATTTTCTAACTACAGCATTGAAAACGATGACGGTTCGCTCTTGGATTCCAAACAGCCGACCCGACGACCCCTCTCTCTTTTCATTTTTACATGTATTCTCATACGCATGGAGTGGTTGATGGATAGATGGGGGGGATCAACGCCATCATAGCTCATCATGGCCTTTCCCCTGCGCCGCCTTCCTCGGCTCGCACACAGCGGGAGTTCCAACCTCCATCCTGTAAACGCACTTCTCCTGCTCGATGATCTTCCAAATCTCGTCCTTCTCAGCACAAGCAAGAACGACCTGCGTGCTACGGTTCGGTCCATTCCAGCAATGCTGACCATTCTCATACTGCAAAGCGTACCGCTCGCCGGAACCGAGACCCTTCCCATCGGCAGGCAGATCCTCATCAACGACGATCTTCTCGATGCGCGCAAAGTTGCCCATACCCGTGTTACCCCCGCCGCGCTTCGGCTTCTGCGTCGTGCGCTCTAGGAAGCAGAACTCGTACGTGTACTCCCCGGAGTCCTTCTCGATGCACTGGCCCTTGAGAGCACGGAACACGTCGTCTGGGCCGTACTCCTTCGCGAGGTCTTCCTCGTGGTTGGTCAGCTCCGTCTTGTCGGAGCTCAGTTCCGCCTGCGCGCTTGTGAGCTGCGAGCGTGCGTCGGTGACGGCTTTGGATTCGGCGCTGTCGGTGTGGGGGTCGGCGAGGATGCCGTTTTCGATGAGGATGATGCGGAGGTCGCGCAGTTTGGCGTCGACCCAGTTGCGGACGGGCTCCGGGAGGTAGGCCTCGAATTGGTAGACTGTGATGTTGTGAGTAAAGGGGGGGTTGTGTGGTGCGAAGAGGTGAGAGGGTGTACTTACGGACGTCGACGTCGCTCTCGTCGTTATCCAGGAACTCGTCCCACTTGATGGCGCTCTCGGACTCTGGGTTCAGGATCTCGTCGAGGTCTCGGTCGTGGGCGGGGACAGGTGCGGGTCTGTCTTGAGCGGCGAAGTCCTCCCAGGCTTTGACGGCCCTCTTCACACCCTCATCGTTGAAGTTGGGGTTGTATTCTTCCTTGAAACGCCTCATGATGCCTTCGAGCTCATCGAGACTTGACCTGGCAGCATCTCGCTCCTGTCTGATTCTTTGAACGTTAAGAGTGAGCTCGTCAATGCGCTCTTTGGTGAGGCTGCTCAAGACACCCAGCTTGCCACCCTTGCCAGCACTCTTGACGACCTTGCCCTTCTCTGCCCTCTCGATGTCCGCCAATGACTTCTCCAAGTCCGAAACCTTAATCTCTTGCCCCTGAATCTGTGTCTTGAGGGTCTGTATCCGGTCCTCTACCTCCTTCTTCAACCTCCCCGCCTCGGTGACCAACTCCTTCCGCCGCTGGTTAGCAGCATTCAAGCTCTTCTGACGAATCTCATCCTGCTTCCTCCACTCCTTCCCAATCTTCGCACAGCGATCCTCGCACTTCACCCCACCAACCCCTTCCCACTCATCACTCCCATCACAACATAACTCATAATCACAAATCCCGTCATTCACATTCGTAAACGGCAAGTACCCCGGCTGGTGACCCTTATTCTTGCAGTAAAACCCGGGCAGCGCAAGCGTCTCCACGAATTGGCCGACCCGCACCTTCGGGGGCTGCTGCGGCGAAAGCGGCGAGATGTACGAGCATGCGGAGGTGCCAGGCTCGTCCGAGCCGTCGGGGCAGTCGCAGAAGTCGTCGTTGACGCGCGCGATGGGGATTTTGATCGACGGGTTCGAGATGCAAGTAAATGTCTCGGCGTCCTTGTAAAACTTCGCGACTGCAAATTTGTTTCGTGGTTAGCTATTGGGGGGTGGGACAATTCGTTCGGGGTTGGGAAGGGAAGCTTCAATGGGCGGGAAAGCTTGCAACTTGGACGAACGTACATTCGGGGCCTACGCCGCGGGGTCGAGGGGCCTCGGAGGCAGCATTGGCGGAGAGGAAGAGGAGAGGGAGAACGAGTGAGAGCGTGCTGAGGTTTGTGTGCCCCATCTTTTTTGGAATTGAGTCTATAGAAGAATGAAGCTGCGGCGTCTGGGGAGACCGTTATGCCACGATTCGCCTACTGGGGCTCCGGGGTCCAATTGAATAGGCCAAATGGTCAAGGTCCGTGAGCTTAGTCATCTGTGTCTTGGAGCTGCTGTTCGATGACAACCTCAGAACTTGACGTCAGTCTATGAGAATTGAACTTATTCGACAAAGTTGAGAATGAATCTTCGTTCCTCCAAAAGAAGTCATTGGATTTCTGAATAACTCAAAATAGGAAGCAACAACAGTCTGAATTGGGTTTGATGCGAACTGCACCACCACCGTGAGTGCCTTGATGATTGATATCAACACCACAACTTTAATTCGCAAAAAAAGAGCTACCATGGTTTTATTATTTCCAGGACTCATGTCTGACTACCAGAGCCTTTTTACATGGAATTCAAACTCACATAAAATTCAACTAACATCCAGAAGTCATGCACAGGTCATCTATACGAGCTCACTTCTCACTTCTCATTCTTGACACCACTTCACGATGATTTATCTCCGTCATGTGAAGCACAACATGATTGGGCAGCGCTTTCAATTCACTCTCAAATACTATCTTCTCACATGACTTTTTCTTGCAGACATGTTGTACTGCCATTAACGCTCATTAGTTCAAACCCAAGCAAGCTACGTTTGCACCCCACGCTCGCCTTGCTTCAACCAACTAGACGCATGTTCTGCCTGGAAGACCAGAGTCATATACTCTGTGGTGGACAAACGCTCCGCATTCACACCCAAGTCTGCTGAGAGTCCCATCGCAAAACCTGCACCCATGACACCCCAACAATGTCCGTCGCTGCCTCCACGGAGCAAACGAACCCATCACGCAGTCACATCGAAATGACGGGCAAGGGCAAGGGCAACCCTCTCCACCCACCATCCCTACACCGTTGTAAACGGCCCAGGCAACTCATGGAGTCTCGTGACCAGCTTTCGAGACGCGGCGGGCCTGTCGAGCCTGGGAGGGTTGCTTAAACTCGCACTACAGCTGAACTGTGCTTTTGGAATGGTTCAGTATTACGAACATCTACATTGATCAGATACTCTTGCCTTTTGTTTCTCATCTAACTTGCATATATTGAGTCGACGATGTTTGCCGATGAAGATGATGTCGACTGGAGCGATGGGTCAATATGCTTGACACCGGGGCCTGTTGCCTGTTATTCGAGCCAAGTTGGATTTGCTGCGCCTTCAGGAAGGTCTACACCTACATTCGGGGTCCAATGTAAGTACCCTACTGTTTAGATGTCATGGGTGAAGGTTCACAGCTAATATTTGTTCAGCACCTACGTTCGATACCTCCGTCGAACGGCCCGAAGAGTTGTCAGACAGGTTTTGGGACGATCAAAGGCCTAGTTCTGATGGAGGGCTCTTAGCCGTTGACGATTTTCAAACAGGAGATGCATTCGATGACATACACGATGACACTTTAACCTGCTCAAGCCCGAGAAGCAACCGCAGTGACGACCCCTACTGGGCGGTAAATTTACCCGATTCGAGCCGTCGTGTATCAAATACATCCTCAAATACTGAATATTCAGTCGCAGCTCCGAAACGTTATCAAGAACATTGGAGGAAGCGCCTCGTCGACGACCATAAATCACGACTAGCTATAAGACAGCCCGAAGATGTCGAAGCTATCATCAAGCGAGCTATAGCAGCGGGTATCGTGAAGAGCTATCGGCGCATTAACAAAACTCATGTCAACTTCGAAAGGCCACCTGTTGCACCTGATCCAGTGTTTCAGGATGGGGAAGCCGGGTATTTCAACGGATACGCTGCAGTACAAACGCCAGACCCGGGTAGCCTAGAAGAACTGCCCTCACCAAGGCAGCCACTGCTGGAAAAGAAGAGAAAAGCACACATACAACGCTCTACAGCAGGAGCTTTGACCAAGAGACCAAAGAAGAGATTGCGGACAGCAGCAGACTACCGTCGATACAACAAAACGATTGCCAGAGATGAGCCATTGTCGCTTCATCTCAGTGGATCGAAAACCCTGGACCCTCACCAAATCCTACCAGAAACAGCATACTTTGAACCACTGGATCCTGCGGAGAAGCCTGCATGGCGTTGTGGGATCAAGCATGCCCTAGGATATTACTACAATGCAGGCGATCGAAAAGCCTGCCCAGGTTGCAATACTAACATTGCCAAAAACCAATCGGCGAAAGAAATGGACTTCTACCTGCCCAGCGGAATGTACAGTTATCAAGATGCACCACCTACAACTGGCATAAAGTGGAAGCCAAGCAGGCCAACGGGAAAGAAACTGAAGCACGCGCCACAGTCACACAATGGCATCGCGAAGCTTCACTACTGGAGAGCCTTGCAATCTGGGTCCTCTGATCACGAGGCACTGCAAATGGCTAAAGGCGCAGTCTTGGAGCGTCTCAAGCCAAAGTCAAAGCCGAAGCCGAAGTCGAAGCTGAACCCAAAACCAACACCAACAGTGCCTGATTCTGAACCCACGCCCGAGCCTACACCTGATCTAGGGCCTCACCCAAGCGGATCAAAGACAATGGAGCATGGGCAAGGTATTCCCGCGTGTCATTACTTCGAAAAAAACGACCGACACGAAGAATACGCCTGGCGCTGCGATGTCGCGCACGCTCTTGGACGATACTACCTAGCTGGCGACAAGCGCAGCTGTCCTGGCTGCGGAACATGCAAATCAAGCCAGGCAAAGAGGCAGGAGATGGATTTCTACATGCCGCCGGGTTCAGTCGTTAGGCAGGAAGCACAAGGTATAACATCGTGGAAGCCTCGAAAAAAGAACATCGCTCAGCCCAGGAATGTTAATGAGCATGCACTCACACACAACCAGCTGTGCACCAAATTCTATGGTGAGCATATCGAAAGAGGTGAAGCCCATGGTGATGCGCTTAGATTAGCAATTCGAGATATAGATGCGTATCTTGATGCTAAGTTGTCCCAGCAATAATTCACTACAGAAGTCACAGGTACAAACGCTAACACGAGCAATGTTTCCGGGGAACATGATTCAGATATGGAGGATGTTGGTTACCAGAGCACTCATAGCATGATGGCGGACTCATCCGATGAGTCTTGTTCATCATCTGACAGTGAATAGGGTCTAGACAGATATAGAGCACACATCTAATTCACAGGGAAGGAATCAATTTTTTTTTTAGAGAAACATTCATGATCCAATTTCGTCATACATGAATGTACCCAAAAGCATAGAAAAGGCTTGGGTTAAGTGTGAGACATTGTCAAAGGAATACAACTCTCCATCTCATGGAAACCCACTGACACATAACATTGAATCCAAAACGAATTCAAAACCTATTCAGTAGGAAGATCAACTTGTAAACAATGGATACAAAGATATAATGATAAGTTTTGCACTTCAAGATCTTATCATCAACGCATATGGCTGAGACTTATCTTTCCTCATGTTGCGTTCATCACATGAAATGTGTCGAGATCGAATAGGATAGATACAAATAGTCTTCCCATTACAGCATAGAATCGCCAAAATGCCCCTGTAGGTGGCATCGGTAATTTGATAGAACCGCATGTTCCCAAAAAGGGTCCCAAAAGATGTTCCCATTTGCCATGAGAGCCAAATGACGTTTCAAATTTGGTGTTAACATGTTGGTATCAATCATCTCTGTAATGTGATTCGCATTCCGAAATTCGAATGAAAGAAGCATATGATATGATGTACATGCAGGCCTCGTAAACCTATGACGAAAATCGTGATCGACGATCGATCAATCATACAGCGCACAGTTGGTGATCATCACTGCAGCGGAACGTTTTTGCAACCGCGTGTGCTAGCATGGGTCGCAGTGACCCTAACTGGGCTAATTCTGTCATAATTTAGACATGCAAGTGAGACGACTGGGTAAGATAAGAGCAGACAGATGTTGATGTGAGAGATAGATGTTCGTGGGCTGATGCACGCTGGAAATGACTACAGCATTGACAACGCGTTTCAATGGGAGGGGTTGTGTGCTGAATGTTGGTTCAAAACAAACCGATAACTAGATTCGGAAATTATGGTAATCCGGCGAATAGCAATAAAGTCCAAAGGATCATTACGAAGAAAACCAACTCGCAAGGTAGTTTTCATCCTGGGTCAGATGGTATACTACTGCTTGGTGATACAAGGGTCAGTGTTTGATCGCATGGACAACGAAGAAGATTGAAATTGCGCCAAGTGGAAGGAACAGACATTCGACTCATGCTGTTCTGGAATAATCATGACTCCAACAGTGTTGTGTTTTCAACGGAATTCGGGACGCTATCTGTTCGTTAGACTCCCATCACATGGAAGGTTTTCCACCATTTTCTGCGCTAAGTGGATGGGAAACCCCTGAACCAAAATTGCATCCGGCCAACCACTTCGTGCGTAAATACTGAGCACCTAGACTTGAAAGATTCGGCGAAAATGACGACGGCTTGTTGACAAACGGCCAATATTCGGACGCTCAGGGCCACTCCAAGCCCATAGACCGCATCCATAGCGCAAGGGGTCAGGAGAGTGTCATAGGATTTATTGGATGAATAGGCGAATCTACTGAAGCTTCCGTCCGCTCGGGTCGCGCGGAGCAAAGGAATCGTATTCTACGTTATTCGTATCGGGGCCTTGAACGCTCTTACGAGTCGTTTTATCTCAGATGCGGTATGGCGGTGTTTCTCTGCTGTTGGGTAAAAACTGGTCTCTGTGCTGCGACGCGTGGCTCCACCCTTTGGCCTTCTCCTCTCTACCTCAGCGGGGAACATTTGCAGCTGCCTTAGAGGCATGAATTCCTAACCTGAAGATCGCGACTGCAACAGATGAAAGCATGAGCTTTTGCTTCGTGCCGCTCCTTTGGGGGTTGTGGATAGCTTCATGTTTTTTCGACGTCGTGCACGCCGTTGGTGAGCAGCCTGCACTGCCACAGGAAGAGAAGCCACAGTACTCACATGTTTTACAGACTGCGCGCCTGCATCGTCGACATTCACAATAAAGACAGCCCAGGATGTAACTGATATATTGTCGTGCTCGGAATTCATTGGGAACATAGTGGTCGCCGCGGATGGCCCGGAAGTAATCGCTCTGGACGGAATCACGACGATTTCAGGCAATCTTGACATCGAGAACGTAGCCCAATTGCGATCCCTCACATCGAACACATTGCATACAGTTCAGAGCTTTACCCTCAACGATCTCCCGCAGCTCTCAAGCCTTAGCTTTGCCTCTTTGTCTAACTTCTCCTCACTGAAGTGGTACAACTTACCCTTGCTCAAATCAGTCATAATTGCGCCCAGCGGAGTCTCCCAGGAAATCGACGATGTCACGATTTTCAACACCGCTCTGACGAATCTGGACTGGATCAATTGGCCTCTTGGTTCTCAACTCAACATCAGCAACAACTACGCGCTCGAAACCTTTAGCATCCCATACAGCAAGATCAACACAGGCAGTGCCATAACCCTCTCAAACAACAGCAAAATGGCGAACCTCGACCTTTCGCAGGTCAATGGCATCTATGGTGGACTAGCAATATCTGGAGATAATGTGTTGACAGGAGTCCGGTTCGACTCCCTCGAGACCATTGGCGGCTTCGTTCAAATGAACGGCGACTTCAGCAACATCTCCATGCCCGCTCTAAAGTACATCAACGGTGCCCTCAGCGTGCGGTCCACGTCCGACATCGCCTCATTCTGCAACGACCTACAGCAACTCGAATCCCAAGGCCACTACGACTGCACGGCGAACGCAAACAAAGGCTCCACCACCAATCCCACCGTCGTCACCACCCAGACCATTGTCCCCGAGACAAGCCCCCAAGCAACTGAAGCCGTCAAACCACAACCACCGACACTTTCCAAGGGAGGCAAAATCGGCATTTCCGTCGCTCTCGTCATTGTTTTCTTCATCTTCCTTGTCGCTGGGAGCTTCTACCTCCGCCACCGCATACGCTCCAAAGTCCAAGAGATCGAACAGAAGCCGAAAGACCATGACGAAGAAGTTGCAGATGTGTCACGACGTAACCAGAGCAGTGCTTCGCTTGCCAACGAACTGGAAACCCCGATCGCGCGGCTGGAGATTGCCCCTGGGAAGGAGAGGCACGAACTTGAAAGTCCCGCCGTACAGGTGGAGATAGGACAAGGCACACAGAGACATGAATTAGAAGGGGGAATACCGGAGAAGGGGATGGGAAGGTTCGATTCTGGTGAATGGAAGACTCCTTCCACGCCTATCAGCCCGGCGGAGACTTGGGGAACCGCGAGCAATAAGAGTGATACGCATCTCATCAGATATGAGCTCCCTTAAAAAGTAGCCACCAATTCTCTAGATAAGGGAATGGTGGCTACGACAGTTAATTGGACGAAGACAGTCTTTCCATTGACAATCCGAGCCGCAGGCTAGACATGACCATCGGCCTTAAGAGACACAGACTGCCGACGCCTGTGGTTATCCAAAACCATCTACAAACGCAGAGTCCAGGTGGGCCCAGGCACCCCGGGTTACACCTGACCTAGGACCCCCCTTAGGTCGGCCTAGGTTGCGGAGAGTCAAATATCTATAGGCTCTAGCTGAACGCTTGAAAGCACCCAATGCTGTCACCAGTCTAGAAGGGAGCGAAGATCTGTTGCTAGCTAAGCACATGTTACGAAGTTATGACTGTACATATATCAAAAACTTTAGACAAACATACTGTAATACTGGGACACAAAGACATTTCATTGATTGGAAAGTAATAGACTCAATATCCGGAAATCCGGCACTCAAATGATCCAACCCAAAATGGTGCATCGCTTGAATGTTTACTCTGCCGATCTCAAGCTTTTGGTCTTGTTATGAGCAGAGATGGAATGTGTTCACTGGCAGTCACACGTCCTGTTTCCCTATCATTCATGTTGCCACGCCATATAAGAATATTATATATCATTAACACGTAGAGTTGATAACCAACCGAAAACTAGAAGCAAGCAAAACATACTTGGCAGACGACTACACTGCATCGCCCTCATTTTCTTTGCCTACGCCTTGCATATTGCCCTTCATTTGCAATCTCTTCGCCACATTCATACTCAGATACTTCTCGAAATTTGGCGAGAGGCAAGCGAAGAAGATGAGCAACACCCCAAACGGTATCGTAGCGTAGAACACTATCCTGAAACTCTCCAAGTACGCCTTCTGTGTGGCCGCACCAGTCGCCGCAATGATTGCAGGAGTAATGCCCGGAACAGCGGTGAAATTGCCCAGCGTGATTCCCTCGAACAATGCGGGGAGTGACGACGCCGGTAGGCCAGTCGAAGTTGCGGCTGGGATTACGTATTCGGGGAGATAGGTGTTGAGCTTGTTGGTCAGGATGCCGACGTAGATTGTCTGAGCGACTGCACCTCCAATGGCTCGGATTGAACCAAGGACCCCGGTGGCAAGACCAATATCTTGGGATTCGTAGATCATGGTGACGCCTGGGAAAACGATGTTGTCCACCCAGCCGATAACTAGGGGCAATCAGCATTAGCGATGGTACTGGACGAAATGGTAGAGATCTTATTGATATACATACCAAAGGTTGCTAGAACACCCAATGTGATGAAAGTCGCATAGCCATCGGGCTGGAGGCCAGCCTCAGCGCCTAGGAATGCTGTGCACATCACCGACAAGATGATGGTCTGCCACTTGGCCTTAGGGAGATACGAAATCGCGACACCACCGAATGTTTGACCGAGAAGGATACCGCCGCCAACGACAGAAGAAGCCCATCCGATCTTAAGAGAATCAGTAGTGTAGATCGTCCCGAGGATCGTAGGCCATAGAACAGTAAGGGCGTAGTACACTGTCGAAGATGTTAGACGCGGTTGACAGTCGAAAGAGGACAGGTGATCAATACTGACCCATTGCTGCGATACTTGCAACCATGACGATAGCCACATACTCAAGCTTCTTGAAGAGTCTTGGTGGCATGATTGCTTGTCCCTTGAATACATATTGCTCATACAAACCAAAGGCCACTAGGGTAAGAGCACCTAGGATTAGGGCAGAAATAACTGCGGCACTCTTCCAGGGATATGTTCCTCCTCCCCAGGACAGCCCAATGAGGAAGACGACGGTACCTGCAATGAAGAGGAAGATACCCACAAAGTCAAGCTCCTTAAACTGCTGCCACTTGGTCTTTCCTTGAACGTGAAGCTGATCGTATGTGGGAGGATGGTAGAGGAACTGGTAGAGGATGATAGTCACGCCTGACAGAATGATGCCAAGATAATAGGACCATCGCCAGCCGGCAGCCGTGTTCTGGATGAAGAGTCGAGCAATGATTGGGCCAAAGACTGCGTCTTTGATTAGTTGTGCATGCTGAGAGAGGAAGAAAGAATACACATACCGGCGAAAGGAAGGGAGGAAAGGAAGACCAATGTCACCACTGGACCCCTATGCTTGTTTGGCACAAGCTCTCCCAGTACGATTCCGAATGATAGTTGGCCTGCAGCGGCGATTCCGTTCATTAGATTCGCCCCGATCAGAGTGTCGATATTCTGTGCGGTTCCTCCAACAATACACCCTAGCAAACCGAGCACTGAGGTGCCCAAAACCATCCATTTGCGGCCGAATATGTCAGACAAACGCCCAACAAGAAGGAACCCAATGGCAGAACCGATTGTCCAAATAGTAGCGACCCAATTGAGGTTCTTTGACGGGCCGATGTCCGCATTGATAAGTAGACTGTTAAGTGGTCAGAGACAAGGGTTCATAATATGCCAACAAATGTGATCGGGTGGTTGATCGATGAAGTGCTACATAATGAAGAGAAATCAGTACTCACAGGGTATTTGCTGGCAATACCCAGCCAAGATAGGCGCAAATGCTACCACAACAGACTGCCTGTTTTGGATATAAGCTCTATGACCCAGTGTGATGGACTTGTCCATGGGAAACGCACAGTCACAGTGCCAATGAATTGGGGGCTCCAGTAATACCCCTTGGGCATATTATCTAGAGCACCGCCGATTGCGTGTGCATCGACAAGATCAACGTGCCCATCAGCATGAACCTTCTTGACGACATTGACATCTTCAAGGTGTTGCGCGGATTCGGTTTCGTTCTTTTCCACAGTTTCCGCCATAGTCACAGACTCTTTCTCGGAAGCCATGAATCGAGGAACAGGAGGTGGATTGAAGGACGATGGTCAAATAGATTTTACGGCTGTCCAGGGTGTGAACAAAGAATAGGAAGTATCGATCCTACCTGGAGAGCATCAGCGCAAAAGTGCAATACGCTCGCAGATACACATCAACTCTGCCTTCTGAAATGCGCAGGATATTGGAAGTTGATATACTGTCTTCGGACTTCTCCTATAGACCAAGTAGACCTCTCATTCGAGAAGTGTTGCACAATGTTGCTACGAGAGGTTCGGATTTCGTCTACCGCAAGCCTGTCGTAAAAAAACGCCTCACTGGACTCGGTCCAACACCTCGACCATCTCTCATAGGTCCAGCTCAACTTCATTCGTTGAGGCGGGGAGTGATGACTAGAACTGGGAATTTAGCAGGGGGTGCCAACTGCGAGAAAAGCATTAGTGGCTGGAACTGGCTTGCTCCCATTCGCCATGATATTCGCTCGATTGGAACGGTGAAATCTCCGGCGTTATTCACTTGTACGCTAAATCATGCAGAGGGTGCACCTAGAGCCACCCAGGAAGACTAAAAAGGTTGTTCGAGACCGTGGAGGCTGGTAATGTTCTAAGCAGCATTGTGAATTCGATAGGATAGATGATGAGATAGTAGGCCTTCTGAGACAGATGCTCGAGGCTCGATGTAATGTATCGGATCTGTGCTGTTACACAAGATGCTGCCAATGCATACATTTGCTGTCCTCGCCGAAGTAGACCTGCGACCTGCGCACGAGGCATGCTCAGCTTTTCAATCTTACTATCGGAATATGGTCTTATGCGAGCATATCCGACACCTCAACGTGGAGCCACTGAAGCGTGCGTCTGGAATTTATGTCTTCATCTAGCATTTTGTGAAACAATGAAGAAGAAGCAGAAGCAGAACCCGCAACAAGGATGAGGGAGTAGATACAGGCAATACCCAGTTTGAGCGAGAGCCAAAGGCTTTCTCGATCGAAGCCAAATGATCTGAGCCTAGGCCTTCGAGATCGGCCTCGGGACTAAAGAACAAGGAAATCGCCGTGTGCACAGTATTTACGAGCGATTACTCGTCAATTATGCGACGAGGTAGGAGCATGGCCATATGACAAGATCGAATGGAAGACGAAGTTAACCCGGGGCAGTTGTCAGATGAGTGTACCTGTCGGATGCTCTGACCTACGAAGCATCTTACCTATGGCAAAATTAACTAGGGCTTATTCTGTTCCAACCTTCATATAGAGGATTTTGTTTGACCTTATTATGAACAACGTACTGAACTGGAACTGGGTATTCATGAGAGACCAGAGATCTCCTCAATATAAAAGAGAGATGAAAGGACAACACAAAAGACTCTGCTGTTTTGGTTACAACAATAGTACGAGGTAGTGAAATGTGGAATGCTTGTAGACGACCAAGCGAAAGTTTGGATGCGGGAAGTGGATTCTGGGGAATTGTAAGGTCCACGAGTCGATGGAAATGCGGGGTATGCGCTTCTTGACTCGTAGGATCCGCCAGATCGCGAGAGCTGTCATAGCGCAAGGAGAATGCTCGCGTGAAGCACACGAGATTCATGCCGCGTTGGATGAAAACCAGGAAGATGTTAGCCTAAAGAAAGCGAGTTGTTGTAGGAATACCCCCAACGCAGAAATTGGGTCAAAAATAATGATGACAGTCTAATGATGAACATCATGCAGCTCTCAAGTCCTTCGGTTCGTGCCCTTGCAGACGTCAAATGCAGGCTACCCTGCAGAACAGATGCAGTTCGTACACAGCAGAGGTCAATGTCAAACTTAAGTCTGAATCATAAACTTCACAGAAAATCTTAGGATACCGAAGCTCTGGGAATGTTTCTTGCACCTGTATACCAAGTTGGTATGATGACTAAGCTGGATTACTAGCTCGTTTTGAGATTGGTACTGTCGCTCCTACAATATACCATCCTCTACTACGATGCCTCCAAAGGGCAGAAAAGCCTCTGCTGCGCTACCTGCGAAGACTTTGGTTCTCGATAATGGCGCATACACAATCAAAGCTGGTCTAATACCTACTAATTCAGCGAGGCCTACTATCGACGACTGCAGCGTCATCCCCAACTGCGTCGCTCGTAGCAATCGAGATAGACGGACGTACGTCGCATCTGAGCTCGCGGAATGCAAGGACTTCGGCGAGTTGGCCTTTAGGAGACCAGTCGAAAAGGGGTTCATTGTCAATTGGGAGGCAGAGAAAGCGATATGGGAGCACGAATTCCTGGGAACCGCGGGGGAGGGGTTAAGGGTGGGTATGTCTTTGTCGTAGATTGAGAGGGACTTTTTACTTACAGTGGTGCATAGTGTGAACCGAAAGAGACAAATCTGCTATTGACGGAGAAGCCGAATTGCCCCAAAGAGTTGCAGAAGAATTGCGACGAGATTGTCTTCGAGCAGTTCGAGTTTGCGACTTATTATCGTTGCGTCGGTACGGGTTTCGACCTTCACACTTGTTCAGACTGCTAATCTGCTTGGTTAGGCCCGATTTTGAACGCCTACCACCCCTCGGAACCATCATCCTTATCATCTCTGCCACAAGAGTGCCTCCTCGTCATCGACACATCCTACTCCGATACAACCGTTTTGCCGATATATTCTGGACAGCTCATCCAGCTCGCAGTGCGACGTCTGGAGGTAGGTGGAAAGCTTATGACGAATTACCTGAAGGAGCTTTCTTCGCTTCGACATTACAACATGATGGAAGAGACATATTTGCTGAACGAAATAAAAGAAGCAATCTCATTTGTTTCACCGTCTGCGCATCAATTCGCAAAGGACCTGGACCGGACCTGGAAAGGTCGTTTGGGTGACAAGAGAACTTTGGATCCCGATATAGTTGTCGATTATGTGCTCCCAGACTACGAGCAGTCTGTTCACGGGTACGCACGACCACATGACCCGGCCAAATTAAAGATGCGTCGAGGGCTGCAGCCCCTACAAGGTCCAAGAGAAGATGTTCTCCCGCTTGGTAACGAACGATTTGCGGTGCCAGAGTTGCTTTTCAGCCCAACAGATATTGGTATGCAAGCGGCTGGACTACCAGGAGTGATTATGGAGTCGCTGGCCGTCCTTCCGGAGGCTCTCAAAATTGGAATGCTCGCCAATATTGTCGTTGTTGGAGGCAATTCCTTGATATCAGGTTTCATGGAGAGGTTAGAATCTGAGCTAAGAGTAATGGTGCCATCACATTATCTACTCAACGTCACTCGGGCGGATGATCCAATCAAACATACTTGGCTGGGAGCTGCACGGTTCGCAAGCCAACCCAGCTTGTTGAAAAGTGTATTGGTAACAAAAGCCGAATATGACGAGAAGGGTG
This sequence comes from Aaosphaeria pasadenensis, assembly GCA_022813625.1. Taxonomy (NCBI): domain Eukaryota; kingdom Fungi; phylum Ascomycota; class Dothideomycetes; order Pleosporales; genus Aaosphaeria; species Aaosphaeria pasadenensis. Next base: position 24,996 of record JAKLMB010000024.1, on the reverse strand, counting down.
CAACATGGCTAGCAAAAAGATTTGCGGGAGGCGAGAAATAGGACGCCTCTATCAAGTCAATCGTTAGAAATTATTTGTAAAAACATCAAATAGTAATAGTAATGACTGTACATCAATGTTGGAAATCTGAGGGAAAACTTTGAACGTAACAAAACAATTGTCCAAATGAGTGAATGCATCTGATTGGTCGACGCTAATCGCCGAAACTCCGACTTCTCAAGTCTTCGTTCTATCTTTTTCATCATGGGTGTGAGCTACCATCAACATTCACAGCAAAATGCGCCGGATACCGCGATCCTCGCGGTCGATTGACCCATCGATTCCTTCCTCAAGCATGATCGCTTCAAGAGTACCATCATCGCACGTCTGTCGCTCCGCCCTTACCTCCTCCCCCCTCGCCCGCACAACCACCGCATGCTTTTCCACCACCTCGCGCTACAACATCCTCGGGGGCACACAAGATAAAAAGAAGCATCAGGCGTTCGTGAGGAAATGGCAGAAGCGATTGCTCGGTGATTCGGAGCCAATTGGCGCCCACGTGGATCCCTACGATGCGACGTCCCCCGTTCGAATCAGCCCTGAGGAAACCGGAGAAGAGGTCGAGACGATAGAAGAATCGGCATCAGAGTCTTACGGAGCCCCATACCGGCCTGCAAAAACGGGAGAAGGTCTGACAAAGGTTGGAGGGAAAGAGTGGATTCAAGAGCGGGAGGAAGAGCTACTCCTGCGGAGGTTTAATATCCTAGTGGCGCCACAAGGACATACCTATGGCGAAATTGTGAATTACGAGTACGACTTGCTCTTCCCACCCCTAACATGATAAGAAGAATGCTAATTGTTGCGAAGTTTTGCTCCACAAGAGAAGGTCAAGAGGTTCAAAGAGCTGCAAGCGCTTTTCCATCAAGCTGTTGTTGAGGTCTTCACGCTCAAACAATCTGGAAAGAAGATTGCTTTCCCACAGTTTGCCAACATAGACTCCGCATGGACAAGAAATGTTAAGCTACATGCTTCACCGGCCGGCAGTGTGGTCCTCTCAAATGTCCAACCAGAGGACGTTGAACAATTCCTGGCCGCTGTCGAGGATCCAGCTGCTGAAATCGCGGAGGCAGTCGACGAGCTCGTAATCGACGAGGCTTTTGAATCCACCGCAGAGGCCGTCGACGAGGCCGTTCCAGAGCTTGACGTTGCAAAAGAAGGCAAGAAGGCATCCCCCGCAGCCAAGAAGACCGAAGGCAACCCATTCGACTTCATGTCGAACCGACCTGTATCGCGCGTTAAGCCCGACGAGCCCGTTCCGGAGGTCGAGCAGATCGTTGAGACAACCGAAGCACCACAGGGTCTGGCATTCATTGAGTCTGCTCACCAAGCCCTCGACAAGGAGCTGTCCTCTCACCGTCACGACATTCTTTTCGCCGCCGCCAACACCTCCGAGCGAACCATTGCTGCACTCCGCAAATCCGTACACGGCACCGTTTCCCCCTCCGTTCTTGAGTCCACAATCGAGGCCAAATACGGCGGCATCGCCTTGAACGATCTCGCCGTCAAGTTTGCCGTAAGCCCACATTTCCCTCACACCCCTCACATCCCCACTCTTCAATCAAAAAGCTAACCCTCAATCCCCCCAACAGATCACGAAGCGAATCCTCCAACTCACCGGCCACCGCATCCCCGACCCAACCTTCAACTCCGCCAAAAACCTCGGCGACCTCTTCTCCGCCCTCGTCTCCGCCTCCCGCCCGAAACCCACCACCGTCCGCGACGCCCTCAAGCACGAGGCGAAACTCCAGCACATCCGCAGCAAGCACGGCAAGAACAAGAAGTCGTCGTCTCCCTCTTCCTCTTCAACTAATAGCCGAAACGCCGCCCAGAAACCAACCCTTGCATCCCTCCCGAACGTCAGGTTCCAGGGCAAGCGCATCTCGCCCGTGCAGAAGGAGAAGGAGGTCGGCAGGTGGAAGGTCATCGAGTACGCGCTCGCGGAGAGGGATCTTCCAAGGCTGTCAAAGGACGCATAGATGGGCCGGAAAGACCAGTTGAAAGCTGCTCGGTTCGACGCTAGATAGAAAGGAAAGGAAAGGAATGTAAAAATATGAATTGTATAATGTACATCATCCCTTCGACTTTGGCCTGCCTCGCTTGCTGTGCATGTTTCTCACGTTGCTATCACTATTAACTATTTCACGCACCTAGTCATCGTCGGTTCTCATACGGAGAAATTGTCATTCGACACGCAATGCAATGCAACATAATCAACACATCAAATCACACAAAATCAACCGTCTCATTTTTCCCTTCTGATGCTTTTGAATATTCCTTTTCATTTCTCAATCCGACGACGACGATGACGACGCTGTTTACCATCCAATGCATGCACGTATGCTCGGGGGATGCCATCTGCGTCTATGTATATACCTCGTAGTAGTAAAACGCCCCAAGAAAAAGAGAAGAGACGAATATGTGGAAGAGAAACCTCAGGGGGAGATACGCTTACCCCCCCTTGTCCCTTTCCCCATATCCCTACGCATGTAGGGTAAAAAAGGGTAGATGGATGACGTTTTTGTGAACCTCTGAACCGAAAAAAAAACGACTAAGATAAACCCCGTGAAAGAAACGATGGGGAGAGAAAACGCCGATGACCCAGATGAGATAGTACGTACGTAGCCATGCCATTCAACGAAAAACAAAAAAAAGGCAAACACCCCTAGATAAACCCCCTACCACACTACGCAGACGCGCGGATCAGATCTACACCTCATCCCCAGACTTCGCATCGTCGTCCTCGATCTCAAACATGCGCTTGAGCTCCCGACACGCCACCATATACTGATCCCTCGCGCCGGGGCTCTCCCGCAGCGGATTCGGCGCCTTGTCCCACGCGTGCGGAACGCCAGGGACGCAGTGGTAATGCACGCGCTTGCCGAGATCGTACTTCAGCTTGTCGCGGAAGCGCTCGCCTTCTGCGAGAAGCATGTCCCACTCGCAGCAGAAGATGACGATGTCGTCGGGCAGGGCCTTCAGCATCTCGGTGGGCGCGACGCCGGGGGAGAGCCAGGGGTGCGCGAGGTCGAGGGCGGGCGGTTGCAGGTAGGAATCGTCGAAGAGCTGGGTGAAGACGGCGGGGAGTTGCTGGTCGGTGCGGGCGCAGGTTGCGCGGCGTTGCTCGCGGGTCTGCGTGTAGTCGGTCGGTGGGTAGAAGGAGACGATGCCGCGGATCTTGGCGAGGTGGGAGGACCCCTCGGTGATGACGGACACGGCGCCGTTTTCTTTGTAGGAGGAGACGAGGGAGAGGGAGGATGCGCCGGTTTGGCGGAGTATCGCGATGCGGTCGAGGCGGGACTTTTGGCGGACGAGGGGTAGGCGCGAGGAGGTGGGGGAGATGTCGAGGCGGGACTTCTGGGGGACGAGGGGGAGACGGGATCCTGCTGGATGGGGGAGGGAGGTGTTGGAGATAGCGGTGTTGGTAGAATGGACGTTTTGGATCTGCTGGCTGAGGACCTGGGGTGGTACGCTTCCTGCTCGTCCGTCTTGGATTTTGGCGCCGGAGGGTGAGCGGTCGAGGAGTTCGCCCTGGAGACAGAGTGGCACGGTGAACGACATGTTTCCGCCGGAGGAGAAACCAGATATCGCGAAACGATCCGGGTCGAGATATAATTCCTCCGCGTTCTGCGCCAGCCATAGGATCACGTCTGCACCGTCCTCAACGGCCGTGGGGAATGGGTATTCAGGCGCAAGACGATAGTCGACGCTGACGACCACGGCGCCGACTTGGTCCACGACGGTACCTGCCCACCGCGCATCGTCCCTCGCAGTCCCCAAGACGAAACCACCTCCATGGAAATTTATAACGACAGGATATCTCTTAGCGGCCTTGAGCTTCTTGCTCGCCTTGTAACCTTTCGGCGTATAGAATTGGAGTCGGATTTTACCCTTGAGCGGGGAGACGGTCGCATCGATATATCGGGAGAAGGCAGGCTTGGGAGGGAGTGGCCTGGCGAGTTTATGGAGCATCATTCCGATGCCCATTAGGACGCGCCAGAACTGGGCCTGGATATGAAGCACCCATCGCGGCCTGGAGGTTCCTTCTGGCATCGTGTGTGAATTGTGTGAGGTGTGCAATGCTCTCGAGCCTCGTGCGACGATATCCCGAGTCTGCGCAGGTGGACGTGGGTGTGGGAGGAATGTGAAACAGTTCGCTAGATAGAAGCCATAGGAAGGACAGCGGTAGAGCCCTTCAGGCCTGTACTGCAATTATTTTGATTACGCTGGTGGCGGACTTCCCGCGAGTAGATGTTCGTATAAGAGAATGACAAGAAGTAAAAAAGGGAGGGTTAGTGATCTAGTGCGGGCTGGCTGATGGTTACAGATTGGCAGAGGCTGGATCCTGGAAAGGAGACGCGATGCTGTTGGCTACATAGCCTACGCGTGGCCATGACGTACCCGATCGGTGGGATCTGACGGGGTTCGCCAAGTACCACTCAGCCATCTCTACCTGTCAACTATGACGATTACAGGTAAGCATTCATTTACAATCGCATCCTACATCACGACTTTGCATGTGGTTACCGTCTTTCAGGCTTGTGGGAGGCATGAATTCATGCAACCCAATGATTGAGTAATCATTCATAACCAATAGGACTATCGAGCAGCGCCGACAACCCATCTGTCGGCATGCGGAATAAATACGACCCATGGAAACCAAACCCCCCGCTCTGCTCTCGGAGAGTTCTCTTGAACAAAACAAAATCATATCAAAAAAGACAAGGGACGTGCTGCAGTAGCAGATGTACAGCTGCTCAAGTCCTCAGAAAGCGCCAAACGCTCGCCTGTTGATGCTGCTATGGTGACCGGTGCAATGCTAATTAAAACCCAAAACGAAATCAGATCCAAGCCCTACTGCATTACCTATGCAGTAGGTGGTATCGTCAATCTCATGAATGAATGCCACAAGGGATCAAAACGCCATCGGAGAAGCTCCTACCCGTACGCTAATGGAATCGAAGAAGAGGAAATCGTGGAGGTGGCAAGGACTAAGCCTCGATGAACTCGTAATCCTCATCTTCTGGAGCAACCTTCTTCTTGCTGACCTTGGGCATTGGTGAGAGAGCATCGCCGTGGACATCCAGTACCTCATATTCCCGCTTGATGAGCGTATCCGTTTGGCGGTCCTCGAAGCGTTCGATGGCCTGGGCTAGAGCCTGTCCGAGGATTTGGCTGCCCTGGGATGGTCCCCTTGTGGCATCGTACGAATATGTGATCTCAGCATCGGGAGCCGGGGCGGCGGAGGAAGGTTCAACGTCCTCGTCGGCCGAAGAGTCGCCACTAGCATATGCGATGTCGTTCCTGATTGAAGTGCGAGCCTTGTTCATGTTCGATGACGCTCTATACACTATTAGTCATTCACTGCCACTGTAAGCTGCCACGGAGACTTTTGCTCACTTGGGGACTGCTGCGATGCGTGCAGGTCGGGGCCGGGCATCTTCGACGCGCCGTCCAGGGCCAAAAGATTGGCCATGGGCCCACTTGACTCGGTGGTCCTTGTCGCGATTGAACTCCTTGGCTTCGCTGCGGAGGTCGCTGGTGAAGGTTTGTTCGGCAGACATGATGACTGTTGTGGAAGAAGTTGGGAAGTACAGAAGTGGATCGCAGGGAGGTAAGTGGTAGGTAGGTAGAGGTAGGTACCCAGGGATTAAGGGACAAGTAATTGTATATGCGAAGGAATAAAGGAAGTCGACAGCAAGTACAAAGAAATGTAAGGTAAGTCAAGTGTGAGAGGAAGGTGTTGATAGGTATAGGTAGTTAAGGTTTGGAAGAGAGGTAGAAGCCGAAAGGGGGAACTGGTGACTAGTGACTGGTGACGGATGACTGGAGGGTTCCAGGGAATGTTTTGGATGACTCCGGTGTTTGTTTGGTGTGACTCAGTCGTGGTACTTGTTGCTTATGAGTGAATAGGTTGAGAGGTAAGCTGTAATGTGAGTACCTAGATAGTGGCTATGTTATGTACCCTCGGAGGTAGTGGAGATATTGATAGTAACAGCCACAACTCGCGCGCGTATGAGTATATGGAAGAAGGTAGAAGAACAGGTTGAATAGATTATTGTATTGTAGCAAGCAGGCAAGTAACTGGTACTGTGACTGACTGGCTTGTGACTGTTTGACTTGACTTTGATTGCTGCGCACGGAGGCGAAGTGGACAATGAGTCCCTTTTATGGAGGGAGTCACCCGCCTACCACGAGATCCCCGATTCAAAGAAGGGCGCAACGCCTCGCCTCGCCGTGCCTCCACTCCCCACATGCGCTGCTGCCTTTGTCGTACCCGTAACCGTAATGTGCCATTCTTGGAATAAACCTTGAACCCCCGGCTTAAGGCAGGCCTTGGTGAGGGGAGGTCGCCAAAGAGTGGGCGGGTTGGGATGAATGGTATGGGATGGATGGATAGACGGATGGCGCATGCGATAAGGGTCAACGATGATGGAATGGAAACGAGCCTCGTGACAGAAACCCGATTGGCCGAGACTGGCCTCTTCAAACCGGAATCTTGCGTGCTCCCTCTCCCGGTTCCAGGAGTCAGTCAAGTCAAGGCTTCAAGGCTCAATAGTCGAGACTCAAGGCCACCAGGTTGTATCATGGTGATGATGACACCGCCGCCGCCGTCGTCTAGGCCAGGTTTTGGGAGTGTATTATGACACCGTCATCATCATCATGCGCCCTGCTGCTACCCTCTGTAACAGACGAACAACAACAATAATAATATGTACATCATTACTTATACCTCGGAGCAAAACGTGGTTATCATAGTCATGTCATGAGTTATTACTGTCGGAACATGAAAGCTATCTGCGAACTTGTTAATGTTGTTACCTCCAGTTTGGTCTCGATCCCCATAGTCTTGCAACTATTGTATTGCGTCAATGCACAACATCACTGACGCGACCAAATGATCCGCAATCCAATCTCCACAATCTCCACTGAAAGGTTCCCTATCTCGGTAGTATCCCCTTGTCTTCGGTGGTCCTTTGCAGTGAAGTGTACAGTACACTCAACTCTCACTCAGACATGTAGTGTAGGTAAATAGTCACGGAACTGCGGAGCGCATACTCACACATCCCGTACAGTAGTCATATTAAACTTTCATCTCTCCGCCCTTCTCAACAAATAGCATCTATTGTATTTCCCGCGTGTGAGTATGTTACTAATATATATGAGTTACATACTGTGTAGTATGTACAGAGTAACTAGAGTGCCTCCTATCGGCATTCCAGCTTATGACATGGGGTCGCCATGGCACGCAGTCTAGATAAGAACCCGGATTCGGCCGTCCCCCTCCATCTTATCCCACCCCCAGACATCCATTGCCTACTTGGGATGTCCGAAGACCTATCTCCCAGACTCCCTCCCACTCTCTATCTACCGGGTACCTCGCAACAATATCCCATCTATTATCCCTAAGTCCAGAAGAGAATAGAACAGATCGGATCAGCTCTCAACATGTTGCCGTTCACAGTGACAGATTTGCTTTCAGTCTGTGTCTCTAACCCCCGAACACGTCAGCTCCAGTCTTCACTGTCAGCTACCGTGTTCGTAACCCATTATCAGCTGCGAACACATGTTCGACATCCATAATGATTCAGGTATGGTAGGCAGCTGCGTCTTCGTCCTCTTCCTCTCCCTCGTCGTCCTCGCTTTCGCTCTCCACAAGGCCAGCTTCGCTTGGCAACTCGTCTGGGAACCAGCCATACTTAGAGAGTTCTATGGAGTACTCCCCCATCGGCCCTCGCTCTACCTCAACTCCTTCAGCTCTTAGTGCTGTTGCTTGTCTGCTGGCTCCCGTGGGGCCCCTTTTGTCTCATTAATACAAACATGCCTTTGTCTCATTGTGAAATAAAGCAGCTGAAAACTAACCTCGGGCTGATGCTGCCTTTCGCGTTGATCACGCGCTGCCACGGCACGTTCCCATCATGATAGGTCGCGCTCTTCTTGCTCGGGTCTGTTGACCGAGAGGGGAGATGTTTGAGCACCACCCCAACCTGTCTTTGATCGTCACACACTCCTCATCAGTTCGGAATCCAACTGCACGCATGGTTCTTCAAGTCAGGAAACAAAAAATACCTCGGACATTCAGCTGCATGCAATGTTAGTCTCGCGGTCCTGGTCTGCGGACACGTACTGAGTGAGGTGTTCCCTTACGCTTCCCGACCAGCCGTGCTATGTGTCCGTATGACGTAACTCGTCCCCGGGGGATCTCTTGCACGGCTTCGTACACGGCGGTGTACCAGGCCCATACTTCTTCGGATCGCTCGCCGGGTGCCATGTTGCTTGCGAATGATGCAGTAGGAGTTCTCCTGAACGGTTGGCGTATGAGTTCCAAACAGCTCGGCCAAACGAAGGGGAACGCGCTAGCGCGAAGTCACATGACTGCAATTCGCCATGATTGAATCAATAGATATTGGAATTTGTGTAATTATAAAGAGAATAGATGAATGGGTATCATGTCAACTATGATTTCAAAGAGTATCTTGACTTTAGATATCGGAATGACAAACCATTCACTTTAATCATGATATAACCCTATTGCTCGCCACCTCAATGATAAATGCTAGGATTGGGCCAGAAAAGGCCCTTTTGTACGATGATTATAGTATCAAAACACACCAGTGATTGCTATAATTATTTTGAACAATCTCGAAGTCCCTTCCTATCTCAACTTTTCACACTCACGGTATAGCGAGTCTCCTCGTTGCGTACAGGGTCACTTCGCTGCTCCACGAGCAGGTTCTAATACTTGTCGAGAAGTTGAAATCAATCGCAAGAGACTTGAATTTGCCCAGTAAATATATGCCAGCCTTCATAGCACTCCATCCCCTAGTGCCTCTGGCAAAAGCGATCATTGCGTTTTCACATAAACATTTGACATTAGCAGAAAACCCCAAAATCCTATCCCACTGCGCTCAGGGTTTATGGCCATAGATGCATAAAGGATCGTGGCAAACCTTCTTCTTCCTGCTGTTATAGCATTCACCTCTTCGAGCGATTGTCCACAGTGAATCAAATTCGTCAGTGGTTAGCCTTTGCTCTACCTGGTGTACCCGGTCGCAGCCCTTGCATGCACCAGTCAGATAGAACCAGTGGCAAAGCTTCATCTTCTCAATCCTTTTCACATCTTCTATCGTGACGGTGACCGGCCGATCATAACGTAGTCCACTCTTCTTATCGATCATAACTGGTAGGAGCCTCATTTGCCAAGCAAAGGGGTTCTGAAAGCGTTTTCCACCTTTAGACGCACCGGAAACTCCAGAAGCCACTGGCCCGGTGAACAGTCCGCGAAATTCCACTGTCGGGAGACCCAAAGCCTCCAACTTTGGATGACACACCCCGTCCTTCAACAAGGTAATCTTTCCAGTTGAAACAAACTGGCCTAGAAATGTCGCGTAGCCTGCATCATGGCAACAACCGAGAAACACTCGCTTACACTGCCAGATACGACTGTGAAATTCTACCCTCTCTGTCGATAGATTAGTAGGTTTTAGATTTTGATTGCTGAAGGATATAGGGCATACCACGAATCCTCTGATCAGCATGCTCCTTTCCTCCACCCACATCTACATGGGCGAACATTCGTTGCCGACAAACAAAGCCACTCCAAAAATGTCTCCACTCGTTAATTGACCGCACCTGACCGTTGTCGACCAGTGTCTTGCCTAGACCTTCCGTGTTGGCGTAAGTCTCGACAACGATATCACATTGATCAAAATCATTCCCCAAGCTCTTAATGTGTTCTTTGACCTCTTTAGCTAACATATCCGCAGCCTTTTTACCCCCTTCTTCACCTTCATTCAAGCCATTAAAGTAGTACCCATCTGCATCGACGATTACCAAAACATATGGCTTCGCCGTCAACTTTGATGTCAACTCATTGTTCTGCTCTTGCAGCCCACGCCGCGCAGAGATCTCATGTTCCAAATCCAGCTTTGTCTTCTTTAGCTCCTCTGTCCTAGCTTGTAACTTGGCCACAAGTTCCTGCAACAGTTTAGCTCGACGATCATCTCAATGAAGTGGGCCCCTACATACATCCAACAACTCCTCTCGCTTCCTATCCTCCTCCTTGCACTTCTCAACTCGTGAATAAAGACTATCCACTTGCGTTGACGAAACCATCTAAACCGACAGACCACGGAGGGCCAAAGAGATAAGTTTCTCTTAATTCAGTGCGGCGTGGGCTGGCATGTTCGTTGGCATATCGGCCTTTAGATAATCCGAGCTTCGTCCTGCAAGTGTGGGGATCCAATTGCAGGCCGACATCCTGCACCAGCTTGGAAGCGAAGCCGATCCTACTTGCCTGTACAAAAGAAGGTATGGGACTGGTCACGCTCAAAGGCAAGAAAGGGGGATGAAATCGGTCTTCAAATGCTATCAAAATCTGACATGTATAAGTAGAGCTTATAGTTGCGGGTGTACTTATTTAGGGGTCGTGCACTGCCGACCCTACACCTTCTCTGCTCACTATTAGCCGTCGGCCGGGGGCTGATATATGGTACCTTGCTACTTGTACCTCGTATGGTCTGTTGGGTAACATTGTACTTCGAACACACGCAAGCTCTTCTGTTAATACAGTACTTAGCTAGCTTTATCTGCAAAATTCTGTACTAGTAAACGCATGAAAGGAGAAACAATCCCCGCATGCCTAGATCTTGGAGGCACCGTGGCGTGGGCAGCGATGCACGAAGGACACACTCGAGGACACATGTTATGCCCTATGTTGTACTTAGTTTAACTTTGAGGTCGGTATCTATAAAGTAGCCACGAGGTTTAAATTGAAGAGAATTCAACACTGTACGTTGTTAGTATACTAAAAGAGCATTTATATAGACTGAGGATTTTTCACAGGCTTCTTCCGTTATCTTTCTTCTATAATTTGCATAGCTTTCAACTCTAGAGATCCCGTCTTTCTTAATTGCGCTTTCTCTATAGCTATATGACATATTAAGGCTATTGCTCCGCAGGCGCCAAATATCTGCAAGGAAAAAAAATTAACAACATAGAACACTGCAGAAGATCTCCATAGACACGTGTAATATTATCAGCCAATGAACACATACTGTTGCTACATGGTTACAGAATGTAGAATTGTCTGCTAACGCCTTGTTGACCCAGGCACGACCAGAAACGCACCTCCCATTCGATGATGGCACTTTCTTTTCCTAGGAACATGCTCCATCCGACTTGATCTACAACTTCTAGTGTTTCTGTTGACTAGTACTCACTTTGATTGTCAAACCTATCTCTACTCCACCATCTCATAATCGCTCGCTGCATTGCCCCATTCACTAATCAACATACTATCACTCAATCCCACACCATGACTGCGCAGATACCAACACTTCATGACATCTCGATCAGTGATGTCATAGTGCCTGGTGGGCAATATCCCGTCTCTTTCAATGCTACTCCTCTGGATAACGATGTATGTTCAGATGGTGTTATCCTTGGAAATAGTTCAATATCTGACAATTGTCCGCAGTACACGATCGAGCTATTCTTCAACGATGATTCTATCGTACTCACTCGTCAGTTCCCTATACTTTCACCTCGTGTCTCTCTAAGTCAGATAGGTCATGCTACAGGCGGTTCATATATGTGGGACAGCCAGCCCTTCATAGACCTTCTCGCTGCCGGGATATACCAGATAGCACTTCGCCATGCCAACGAAAGGCCTCTGCTAGGAAATCCATTCCACATAGTCAAAGAGACATAGGATGCTCCGATCTTATCTTCAGAGTCGAACCATCACCCATCTTCTCATAACGCTTCCGTCGCCGACCGGAAGCATTTAGAAAACCCGGGAGGCCACTTGCTGTTCAGCCCAACCACACCCAAAGCGAGACAGACCTTGAGGAATGTAGCACGTTCCGCTGTAATGAGGTCTGGGTCATTTCTAAGCCAAAAAGGTCCAGCAGCCATGGGTTTGGCGATTCTTGGATTAACAATCATTGGCATAATCCTTGTCCTGGGTGTTGTGCTGCTCGCTCTCTACCTCAACGCAAAAAGACGGGAACGGAACCTGCCGCTGGTGGTTGTGCCGCTGGGCAGGCCGATGAACATGCCGAATAACGACATAGAGCTATTGGATATGCATGTTGATGAAGCAGGAACGCCAAATATAGATCGTCCAGGACGACGAAGTTCGTCGACTTTTACCGAACAACAATGGCCACGGCGCGTATAGAACCATAATTCCTGCTTCAGCAGTGAACTGTCACCTGGTTGACAGTGAAGAAATCAACCTCAAAGAATTTCACTGACGAGCGAGCAATTGTGGAACAACGTAAAAGAGTAAAACATTTCTTTAAAGGTCTATCCGCGAGCGCCAAAAAGTTATAAGAAAGAGTGACAATTATCCACAATAAGACTCAACTCCTACGTGAACTCAACTCTCCATGCGTTCATTCCCATCTCCCACCTCCCCATCATTGATAAATGCTCCAGCAACATGCACAAAACTCCCAGGCACAGGATCACTAATCCTCGACTTCAGCCTCATTCTTGCCGAGTCCGTTCTCTGAATAGACGATCGCAACGGAACGAAATTCGTTGACGACAACCGCAGCAGACTATGCCGTCTCGACGCTCCGGGCAGAGAAAAGTTGCGCGAGGGCGGCGGGGGTGGATCGCGATGTGGCGTGAACGAGTCATCGACCTTCGGCCTCAGCGTCGGCGACCGCATGCTCTCCCGCATCTCCGAAACATTCCACTCCCATTCCGACACTGGAGACGGAAGAGACTCTACGGGCGAGATTGGCGACCGCACGTGGGCTTCCGTCGGAGGCAGAATCGGGGATATGTTTTCCATGTACGTGGGTGCCATCACGCCGCTCACACTGCTGCTTCGTGGTGTTGGGCCTGGGGTTTTGGTGTCGATTGGTGGGATATAGGGTGTCTTATTATCTTTTGTCTCTGGATCAGTGGTCATGGGAAGCTCGTCTGGGTCATTGGAAGGGCGGCGCCGTATGGAGGCGTAGATGTTGCGAAGGCGACGCGGTAGAGAACGGAAAAGGGTTATCCATGCTTTGAGCATGGAGAGACGGAAAAGGAGGATGAAGATCTCTACACCGACCAGCTGTTGAGGTTGTCAGTCCCTTCTGATGCCTTTACAGACGAAGAGCAGCGAACTTACAGAAGCTAAGATCAGAGCCGTGAGTACAGATGCGAACGGGACAGTCAAGCCCTCCACATACTTCCTACACTGCTCCTTGTCCCCACGATTAGCCATCTGACACTCAATCCAAGTCTTCACGGCCATCAGATCCTCCTCATTATCCACTCGGCCCAGCTTCGAGTCCTGAGCCCAGAACACCACAAAGAAAGCTACACTCCCTACCAACACAAATATGCTGACAAGAATATTCCTCCACTGCAACACCAGCATCTTCTTGACCTCACGCCACGTATCGAGCCGTTCCCTACCTCCACGCTCAAACGTGCTCCTCGCCCGGCTCCTCTCCCTCCTTAACGTCCTCAAGTAAACCATAACACAGTACCCCGTCGTAACGAATTGCAGCACGAACGCCGCGACCGCAAACGCCATCAACCAAGCCCAGAACGTAACAATTGCATCCTCATGATTCGGCAAGCACGTCCGGCCCATACGATACGAGAACCCCGTGCGAACGAGAATCGCAACCAGGAACCCCAACGGCAGCAGCGTCCCCGCCGCGATGCTCGCCCACTTGAACCCCTTCCCCGGCGCCACGTCCCACACGACGCGGACGTGTAGCCATAGGCTGCGGAGGAAAACCCAGATAACACTGGCGAGCCCGCCGAGCGTGACCAGTGCGCCGGTCCATGCGCAGGATGCCGACGAGTTCATGTCGTTGGGCGTGATGGCGTCGTAGCATAGGTCCGGGTTCGAGCCGATGGGAATGACGAACGAGAGGCTGATGGAAAGGACAGGAAACAGGAGGCCCACGGAGAGGTAGTGTCGGCGGGTTGCGGACGCCGGGAGCACGGCGAAGGAGAGGAGGAGGAAGACGCAGAGGGCGACTGAGAGGATGGAGAGGTAGTTTGGGATCCGGAGCTGTTGCTTCCATTCTGCGTGATGTGGTTCAGTACCTGATGATAATGGGTTTTGAAGGGATTCAGCGAACCTGAATGATATACCCAATCTTGGATTGGACATGGCAAACAACATGTGTTTCCATCTGCTAATGCCCCGAGACCGCAGTACCGTCCTGCTTGATCTATCGCGATATCATCAGTTAAGTCAACCTTTTTGATCCCATGGTGGGAATATACTAACATCCTCCCTTCACCCCAAAGAACGATTGATCGAGCAACGGCTCCGGGCATGCATCCGTCGCATTTACCAGAGCTGGAAGCACAGAACTTGCCTCCTCCATATCGACCGGAATCTTATATCGTGCGTGTACCTATCTAGCACAATATCAGCAACGCTGCGAATTTCATGACCTCAAGAAACCCCCATTCATCTTGGGAGACATGAATGGATATAGCAAGTAGCATTGAGAGGGCCCTCAATCCCGCTTTGTCTGGAACAGGAAAGCGTTCAAGTGGTTTCCCCCCGCCCATCCCATATCGAGTATTCGTTGGAGGGGAGGGGAGATCTCAAATGCTACGCCAAGATTCAAGATCGCTTTTCTAGATGTCTTCTGGCTTTGTGTCAGCCCTATGGATCGTCTGGTTGCCCATGGCGGGGAGCGCCGCCCTTTGTCCTTGGGGGTTGGGAGTTGATTGTTCCGGGGGTTTGGGCTTGTTTTAACTATAGCTAGTGGTACTGGAAGTGTGGCTCGAGCATTCTGTCCAATGATGATGGTTGTTCTTCGAGCAAAGGGAACAAGAGGTGGACGAATGGTTGCTAAGGGCGGGACCCTGGACGTAGAGAACGGTAAATAATGAGAAAACCCCGTGAGCCATTCGAAATCATTATCCTGTAACTACCTATAATGATACACACAAACACATACACACATACACGTTGTTGTGTTTGGAAACTTTGGTATTCCTGATCGCCCCCAACATTAATGTGAAAAGGAGAAAATAAAAAAACCACACTTCTTTCTTATGCCTTAATGATAAAGCGGCAGTTTGAACGAACTTAGACCGGAACGCCTGTGAATGCAATCTTAAGTTTCGCTCGTTTCCCGTCGACGTGCTCCGTTTGCCACTGGTTCCTCCACTCCGCTTCTGCGCTTTTTGCCTGTACAAAGGCCGCGCGCGCCTCCGGCGTCATCTTCTCCAGATCTTCGTCGTCGACCTTGGGGAGCCCGTTCGGGCCTATGTCGCAGAAGTCGGCGTCTGCACCCGGGTTGCCCAGACCGGTGAAGGGCGGGTTTTGGTAGACGCGATCGACGATGAGGTAGTTTCGCCGGACGATGCTGGGCACGTCGGACTCGGAGGGGGGCACCTCTTCCCACCGGGCGTGAGTCGGTTGGGTGATCTTGGGGAAGCACATTAAATTCGTGTGGGGATCGTAGATGCCTTGCATGTTTTCTTTCCGGACTTGAGACAGTACGGAGTTGAAGCGACTGCATGAATTAGCTACGGTTCTAGAGTTTTTCACCAAGGTTGTGGCAACTTACCTAGCAGAGCGGGCATGTTCGAATTGCCAGTTGGCTGAAGTGATATTGACCTTTCGTTTGGGACCGACAGGAAGCTTTCCGTTGGTGATGGGAACACTAGGCACGCCTGTGTGGTACACAGCACTGGCACCATGCCACGCGACGTACTGGTTCTTGTTGTAGGGTTCGCCTGGAGGGGGTAGCTTATCGTGGGGCTCCGCGATCTCGCCTTCGATCTCGCCTCGCTCCCTCGCTGCTTGGGCGTAGTAATCGTCTATGACCCTCTTTCCTCCTATAACAATGCGTGCGCCAAATTCTCGGAATACTGATCGCGCGGTGACGACACCAATAGCTCGGCCTTTGTAGGAATGTGGGATGACTTCGCGATCAATAAGATCCCTCTTTTCCGTGTCGTCGATAATAATCTTATGTAACTTCATGTGTTTCGTGAAGAAAAGATAACTGTCCCTGAATCCACAGCAACGGGCGGGCTCGGTCGACAACATGTACAATCGGTCTCCTCTTCCGCCAATGGTAAAGACACGCACACGATAATCTCGGCCACCCTGTAGGTTTCCCATCTTATCCACTTTTGTTTCTCCTTCTGGGTCATCCGGTAGATCAACTTCGTCATTTACAACATCCATCATTGTCCCCTCCTTGTCGATGGCAACCCGCGTTGGCCCAGCTGGGACTCCTCGGGGTCGGCCCCGGAATCCTCCCCCAGCAGGACGGCCACGCTTGCGCTTGATGGGTGTACCGCCCTCAGAGACATTATCAGGAATGACGTTCCAGTCCGGCGGTCTATTCTTTGGTGGGCGACCGAGGCGCTTCTTACGCGGGAACGGTTGAACAACCGGTGGTGATGATCGCTCCGAGGGCGCCTTTTCTTCCTCGCTCTCGTGCGCCGGTGTCGCGGCCTCATCCTCTTCCTCGGCCGGAGTCTCTGCACGCGACTCTGGCGCATCAATCATTTCATCGTCCGAGTCTGGCGGTGGGGTGGCTACTCGCAAGGGAGTACTGCGACGAGCCGCAGCTCGTGAAGGACGACCGCGCGCCATTGCGGTTGCGCAATCGGGATTCCAAACCCCTCACTCGTGCCGATGGACAGAGACAGGTCGTTCCAATGACGAGGGTCGTAATGCGCGAGCTTTCGGTATGGAGAGGTTGAAGGTGTTAGGGTTGCGCACAGCTGTGATGTTGAAACGGTGTTGAGGTTGGGGGTCGCGACTTTCTGGACGACGTGAAGAACCAGGGTGGCACAGGCCATGTCGACGATCACGTGTTACTGACATTCATCCCTTGAAAGCGATTATTGCACGATGCTGATACAAACGCGGCTCATAATTCTTTGGAAACTTCATATGAATTCTTAATAGAATTTCTAAATCATGCAGGCTGTTGTACACGAACTTTAACATATCAACTAACTCGTACGACCACCGTTTTGTAGTGTATCTCGACTATGGCAGTCATGGAAATATGCTGGTCATGCTTTCTTACTACCGATATCTCAAATCTGCAGGCGCTTTGACATTAGAAGCCACCTGCTCTGATCGGAACTACCGTTTCTCATATTCATCTCGTGCGGCAGTGACCCTTCCTTCTTTCTTCAATAATGAGTACCCGAGTTTGTGCTCAACTAGATATTGGCGTGTTCGCCTTTTCACTTCCCCTCTCTCTTCTTCTCGTAACTTTGTATCAGCCTTGATCATGGACTTGAAGCTGAAGCATTTCAAGAAGAAGAACTTGTCGGCGTTCTTCGACTCCTGGAATGAGTACATTCCCTCCAAATCTAACACTCGCCTTATGCCCTTTCGCTTGTACTGAACCACCCTACAGGACAGACACGAGTGACAAGCAACGCGTACAGGAGTATGGCTCTTTTCCCACCCGTGCGGATGACCTCTTTACGCACAATAAAGCCAACCAGATACCTGAAGGTTGCAGTCCTGGTCGCCGTCTCCGCTTGATGGGATCTATCCGAAAGCTGCGGTCTAGTCTTGATTTGAGCAGGATTGTAGCTCAAGGTGACGCGAGTCCTGATGTATGTTTAAGATAGCAATGACCTTTTCTCAAGACCTGCTCCGTTAAGTCCCACAACAGGCTTCACCAAGATCAGTCAGGTCAAGAAATTCGCTACCACTCGGGTTCAACCTTTCACCGCCCAACAGGGTCTTGTCTGGTTCAGGAAGTTTCAGGTCCAGATTTGGAAATTCCAGTGTTACGCATTCATCGCCTATCGCAGTGTCAGCCGGTACGAGAATTGGCTCCGACGTTGGCAAGAGTACGCCTCCCAGCACAACCACTTTCGAAGTAGGCACGGTGCCAGTGTCTCCTGCTCCTCTCACGAAACCAGCGGTACAGAAGTCTATCATCAGCAACTCACGTCGAAACCCCTTAGTCCATAGCTTGACTAACAATGTATCGCTCGAGTCAAACGGTAATTTGAGCTCCGTTCCAATCCCGCGAAATAGTCTTCCTCTGGTCGATGGGAAGACACCCGACATTGTGTTGTCACCAGCATCTCCGACCTCGGGGAATCTTGATTATTTTTCTTTACCTGATTCGCAATTGCAAATCAGCGATGAGTCGCCAAACACTGCGTGTATCTTTGCGTCGCCTTTTGATGGCATGCCAGAGAAACCACCAGTGTGGCCACTTGCAGACAACTATTCAGGGTCTTTCAATCTACCACTCTCGAAAACAACACCTATTTTGACTTCGAACGAGAATCGTTCTGGGAAGAGCAGACCATTGGATAATGGTGATCAAAAGCAGTCGAGAAGATATGAAAGCTCACAGGTATCAGAGGCCAACACTATCGAGTCTTTGAGAAGAGATGCCGATGTCTCGGCGTATCTTGCTCTGGATGCTTTGCATAACGAGTCACATTTGTCTTCGACTGGATCCAACGATCAGCGTAACAGCCATGATGGATTCTCTGGTATCCCTGGCGCTTTGGATAGACCTTTGCAGACCATCGTTGGAGAGAATAGCACACGAGCAAGACTTTCTGTGCCAGAACCTACACGCATCGCTGCACCGAAATCGACAATATCTCATCTTGGTGACGACAATATCATCGTAGATGTGGAGCATAGGGGCAGCAGTGAAGAACAAGTGTCCAAATCTGGTCCTGGGGGGGCATTCGATGAGTATGTCTTCTCAAAGTCTACAGGTTTAGTGAGAGTATCTGATCCCGTTAGCGCCGATAGTAAGGAGCAGGAGGAGGCCCGACTACTCGAGGGAGGTGAAGAAGATTCGGAAACTGAAAAAGAGGACGACGCATTACACGACATGATTTTGTTACACAGGGTCGTAAACAACAGTCTCGGTGGATGATTAGTTCGGGGTAGCATCCAACCGAGCACCGAAGCGCATCCCCACAATAGTCACCGTGCATCTGGGCCAGACCTCTTTGGGTGGACCCTTCGCTCATAAAAACTTTCTAGGTATTATTGTTAACATGGTTGGTTAAAAAAGAACAAAGTTTTGGCGGCATGGAGCAGTTGTTGAGTGTTTTCTGGGTCACGTATGATGGGACTTGAATCAAGTTTAGCGAAGTAGCTTAGAAGGCATGACCAATGTACTCATTCATTACATACAGTTGAGAATTACCAATGTGCTTTAGGATGGCAATACCTTTGTGAAAGCTGGAATGATGTGTGAGAATCGTTGCGCGACGTTGGTATGTTCGTTCTACAGGAATGGCAGAGTTGCAAATTTCGACAGTAAGAATTGGTATATGTATTTTCGTATCCAACAATGCAAGTACAAAACTTAGTCTGGAAAGCAATCGACTCTCCGCATACAGTTATATACAGCGAACAAATCTAACGCTAAATGTCCTCCATTTGCTACCTCACAATTTGGCCTTCTCCTTGGGACCGACCAATGGATCATAAACATTCTTGCCCAGGGTATCACTCGGCACCACCGCAGTGTGCATGCTCAATCCCCGCGTATCAAGCAGAGTAGGGTTAAGTTGAGAGATATCTGAGGCGCCGATGAGTCGCATGTTCATTTCCATTTCGTCCCTGAGGAGTTGCATGGCGCGGTCAACACCAGGCAGGCCGTATGCAGACATGGCATACAAGAAAGGCCTTCCAATACCGACACCCTTTGCGCCCAAGCAAATAGCCTTGAGAATATCAGTAGCACGACGGACACCACCATCAATGTAGACTTCGATGCGATCTTGCCAACCGCGCTCGCGGAGTGCGGGCATGACTTCGGCGAGGACTTCAATGGCGGACGGAGCGGTGTCGAGTTGGCGACCACCGTGGTTAGACAGGACGACACCTTGGACGCCAGCCTCGACCGCGCGGAGGACGTCCTCGACGCACTGGACGCCCTTGAGGATAATTGGCATTTTCGTGATGCTCTGGAACCAGGGGATGTCCTTCCAGCTGAGGCTCGGGTCAATGAATGACGAGATGGCGCGGGCGGCGCCCTGGCTTCGGTCGACCTCGCCTCCGGAGGAGCTCTGGACGCTGGAGCCCACGTCGGAGAACTTGGAGCGCATGTCCTTCTCTCTGCGGCCGAGCTGGGGCGCGTCGACGGTGATGAAGAGGCCCTTGCAGCCGCGCTTCTCGGCGTGCTCGACGATGCGCCGCGTCACCTTCCGGTCCTTGTTCACGTACAGCTGCAGCCATTGGCACTGGCCGTCCTGCGCGGCGTCCATGATCTCGTCGAACGAGCACGACGCCAGCGTCGGGATCATCTGGATCACGTTGTGCTTGCTCGCGCCGCGGGTAAGGATGACCTCGCCCTCCGGGTGGCCGAGCTTGCCCAGCGCCGTGGCCGTCACGTAGAATGGCATGTCGACTTTCGTGCCGAGCATGGTGGTGGAGATGTCGACTTTCTCGACGTCGACGAGGATTCGGGGCCGGAACCATATCTTGTGGAAGGCGTTGTGGTTTTCTCGCATCGTCTGGGGGGAATGTGTTAGCATTGACTTGTTTGCAATGGGTATCCATTGGTCCTTACGATCTCGTCGTCGGCACCACTCGAGTAGTACGCCCAAGCAGTCTTCTTCATGACCGACCTCGCCACGGCCTCGAAGTCCATGAGATTGTAGCACTGCTCGAGGATAGGCATGCGCGCGATGCGCTTCTGCCTGTCCTCCTCGTCCGGATCCACCTCCTTCTCCTCGACCTCGACGGTGCCCATGTCGACCTCGCCGAGATGTTTCGACTTGTCGAGGTACTTCTCGAGGGTGTCTGGCGGGTGGATGGGCTCATACTCCTCCGTGGCGTCCTTGCCGGCGTACTTGAGGATGATCTTGGGGCCGCCCGGGTGCTCGGGCAGGAACTCGGTGACATCGTACGCTCGCCCGTGCACTATGACCCAGCATGATTCTCGGGAGTTGTGCTTTGCTATCTCTTCGCCTGTGAGCTTGACGGGCTGTGTGTCGTTGCTGTCGCGATTCATGGTTGTGGTTGAGGGAGTGATGTGTAGATGTGTGGTGTGTAGTGATCGTATGAGGGAGGTAGTGCGAGAATGTTTCGAGTAGGGATGGGATGGAGGAGAGTCTGGGGTAAAATAAACGGGGGAACGCAACTTAGTGCGAGGAAATGATAAAACAATGATTCGAGATATGTACGAGGAGGAAGGGATTCAAGCTTCCGCTAAAGTCGCTATGGATTCGATCGACAATCCAATGAATGATGTTCCTTTTCTCCAGATCCGAGGAAGACTGAAGATACGGATTGTGCAGGATGATGACGGCGAGATTTTATTGTGAATGAGTAGCTCGGTTTCGGCCCATCTACCCCCGCAGTAGGAGAATGGCTTGTCGATGAGCTGAATTGAGCCTATCCCGTCCTGTCTATTTACTGTCTTGGCCCTGGCTCGTAATCAAGTACCCGGTGCATCGGCGAACTTGTAATAATCAAGTAGCCATCATTAGTTCGTTGCTCTCGGATGGGACTCTCTCTGTCTTCGGATAACGCATGGCGGACGACGGAGTATTTGGAACCAATACAGATGAGGTTAAGTGGAAGGCGGGATAGGTAGTCCACCATTGCGGGCTTGACCACGTTGGGTATCCCGGCAATTGTCTTTAGCATTGCTTCGGTCATTCTCATTTGTTTTCTTCTTACTGGACAGCATCTCCATCGTACTTATCGTATAGAGAGCGGCTTTGACGATTGTTCTACACAATATTACTCGTATTTGTAACTATTTGTATTTGTCTCGCTTGACCTTCTCCCAAGAACCTCGACTGGAATACCAAAACTTCAAGCTATCCTACTCGGTAGATATTGTCTCGAAGTACACTACTGTGTCTGTGGGCAACGAGCCATACGCCATACTCAATTTACAACAATAATGGTTGGTATTGGGACCTTGCGGTACACGTTCAATGGCTTTAACATTTTGTACTGAACTTTTGAGTGACTACAGGGTACTGTGTCTATTGTGCTAATGTAGTGAGGTCTCTCGTCCTACTTCTACATAAGTTAGACACTGTTGCAAAATGTTCTCAGGGTAGTCTAATCGAGCTTATGTGCAACGCCTATCTACACAGTACACTCACAAGGGGGACCAGTTGGAATCCAAGCACGATGCATGCAAGATACTTGTACCTACATACTCGACGATCCACAAGAGAATGGAAAAGGAATGTCCGCTGCAGCCTCTCCGACTTCGCTGATGTTACAAGCAAACAATTGTTGAGTCAGGCGCGCGCAACCGCATTTCCGGGCCACAAGCATGTTTCCATCCCATTATGGTCTGCCACTCTGCCCACTCCACCGTGTCCACGGTGGCCACTCTGCAGGGAACGAAAGGAGGAGGAGGACAGAAAGTCGGTCTAGGCCAATCAACCCATCAACCATGACGCGGTTGATGCGTTTGCTGGACGGACGTCAAGCGCTAGTAATGTTTGTGCTCTTGCGGTCAGAGTTCGATAAAGTAAACAATTTCTGGGCGGTCACGGCGGGCATGGCGGTCATTTCGCAACCCTTCAAATTCCCCATCCTCCCACTTTGCGACGATGGCTGCTGTATGCCATTCATTCATCACAATCGTGTTCCACGCTTAAGATCGTCATCTAATGTCTGCCATCGGGAGGGGGTCACATGGCCCCTATGGCTCGGGGGCCAAGCCCGCCGTTGGGCGCTGGTCCATTCCCGCTATGTCACTGTACTGTCACTTCACTGTTGACTTTCCAAAAACACTACGTCAAACAGTGTGAGACCTCTCACAAAGTTTCGCTGCCACTTGCGCTTGCGACACTACAGCCATTTTCTCTCTCGCTGGAATACATACATAGCGTCATGCGACTGGTATTACGACCACCTACATACCACTCTGTCGTCCAACCCGTTCGCTCAAGCCACCTCTGTGGCAACGGCTCTCACTCTCACTTGAAGCCAGGTAGCTGAAGAACACCGCATACCACCAACCCCGGATCCCCGAAGCACCGACCGCTTTCCCACAGTCACTTCACAGGTCGCAGCCGTATACGCAGGGAAAATAAGAAAATTCAAATCTCTCCCACCACCATGACGAACAGTCTAGAGGCGAAGATAGTGGTACTGGGGAGTCAGGGAGTCGGCAAAACATCACTCGTTCATCGTTACGTCAGGAACGCATTTACACCCCCGACAACAGCATCGACAATAGGGGCTTCTTTTCTCACGAAGCGCGTCACGGACATCGACACATCCACCACAGTGCGCCTGCAAATATGGGACACAGCTGGACAGGAAAGGTTTCGCTCGATATCGAAACTCTACTATAGAGGTACGTCTAGAACGGAAGCGTCCGGGTCGTGGCTTCACAGTCACAGTCACAGATTGTACCACAGCTTGTTGCAGCAGTTTGGGTCTTGTTTACGACTCGAAAAGTCGAGATCTGTACATGCGTATTTTGTCTGTAGACGATAGCAAGGCAATGTTTCAAACAAAGTTTGAATCTTGACGCACATCGCAGCCTGTGCGCGAGTCTAGTGTTATTACCCATGTCCTCGAGTCGCGTGTATTCGGTTTACTGACTTGAACTACTGTACAGGTGCCAACGCAGGTGTCCTCTGTTATGACATCACAGACGAAGAATCGTTCCTCGAGATGGGCCGGTGGATGAAGGAGCTAAAAGATAACCTCGGAAGCGACATAATATTACACGTGGTGGGCACCAAATCCGACATCGTCGCCGAAGACCCCTCGAAGCGCAAGGTTCCCTTCGAACGCTGCATTGCGTACGTCGCGGAGCACCTGTACCCACAAGCACAAAACGGACAGCCAATACCTTCAAGCAACCCCGGGAGTGGCTTTTTCTCGACTACCCATAATGGAGGCATGGCATCGCCACAGAGCAACCGATCGAGCGGTTTTTGGGGCCAGGAGATCGGGTGGGACTGTTGCCACGAGATCAGTGCCAAAGACGGCGAAGGCGTCGATGAGGTCTTCCGAGTGATAACGAGAAAACTGGTAGAACAAGAACAACGAAAGTTAGAGGAAGAGTACAAACAACTTGCGTTAGCCGGTGTGACACCCGGTATAAACCAGGGCGATGTACCCGGTTACTTCGACTACCCGGGCAATGGAAACGGGAGCTTCAGAGTCGGAATGGGCGATAAGAGGAGAAGTTGGCTAGGATTCCCCACCACGCCAGGAGCGGCAGGAGGGGAACAAGGCCAATGGGAAGAAGACGTACAGAGGTTGAGGAACAACAAGGGAGGCCGATGTTGTTGAGCAACGTCGTTTGGATTTTGTCATCTCGAGCGGCTTCTCAGGGGGTGGTACTTGGATAGCCATTCCACCGGGCTCTTCGTCACCACCACGACCGCATTTCGCTTCTAATAACCCACTGGACGTTTATGATACCCCTTTTTACTTTGGATATTCGAACGCCTGATGACCTTGGATCTGATAATGAGGCACCCCCGATCATAATACTTACTCCTATCCTCCCCCACCCACCCCCGACACAAGCAAAGAAACATACCAACCCACAAGACTTCTCCCATTCGATGCACGGCACAGCAGCATTAGCAGCAGCATCCATCGTTTTCCCGATCCTGCATATCGACACCCATCAGCATTAGCATTTTTTCCCTTCGGCATCGAATGTACTTCCTCCTTTCCTCCTTCCTTTCTTGTCTTCCGAACATCTTCTCTAGGGGCGGCTTACTCTTTTTCTGTCTTTTTGTCTTGTTCTTGGGTAGTCTATGTTTCGAGTGCATGTCTGTAGTATACCAATTGTCTCTTGTCTCTTCTTCTCCTATCTCTTCCTTTCTTGATGATGAGTAAGTAGATAAGAGTAACTATATGAACGAATGTCATCATTGATCCTAATGCGTCCTTTTTCTGATTTTGTGTTGGGGGGGGGGGGGGGGGGGGGTTTGTTTTTGGAATTTTTTGGGTAATATGCGAAACGGTGAAATGGAGTTTAATTGGGATTTGTGAAAAAAATT